>CM053268.1:79479938-80100772 GCA_028583415.1 Protea cynaroides
ATAGATACGAAGGGTGAGCTCCCATCCCGACTCAGTGAAGAAATCGGGTATCACATGCCATGCACAAATGAATATGATGCAATCTAATGTTAAGTCATTGGTATTGATTCTATAAGTTACCATATTGAGATGCCCAACACAACTTTCGGCTCCACCTATGGATCAATGGCTTTCAACTCTCAGGTGCCGAGCTAAGGTAGCAAGATACCCAAGTCTCTTTTGTCAAATTGCTTCTACAAGTGAATACTCTCAGAACCAACGGTCCAAGGGTACCACCTCCCGTAATAGACTACGTCTACTGCCAACACATAACCCCTTATTGGTAAGGGTTTAGAACAGTGGGTAATGCAACCACCTAATGCTTAGCATATGCATATCATGAATAAGGAACGCTACATCCCAGCAGAGACCCTCAGTCCCCAGTCCCTTTGGGCTACCGTGTCCCCGTTAAGATGCTAGCAATATGATCAGGGTTCGTGTGACTATGCATCACCAATCCCTTTAGTACCCGCATGTCACATAAACCAACACACATTTATCCACCACATCAAACATACATAGTTGTTATTATGCAAATGCATGCTCATATACATATTCAAGAGATGGCATGTTATCAAATCATATAATCATAGACATACAAATATGTCCTAAAACTACGGACCCAACCCTCACCTGTAGGCACCACTAGTGCTGTAGAACCTAGAAGCCGGCAGTAGGCTTCATCAGCTACCCGCGTCAGTTTACCTATTCATTTGCACAAGTTTCATTAAGTGTGTTAAATAACTTTTAAACACTTGGACATGTTCTAAATGTCCCAATGCGGGTCCCAAGGCCAGTCAGGAACCCTACAGTTGGTCCCCGAAGGCTTAGACTAGGCAAATAGGCTTTCAGCAGCAAAGGCGGCAAATGGTACCGGCGGTAGGTGACGCTAGTTTTATCCTCTGGCTCGGCCTTAAAACCTTCTATGAGTGAGCCGATGGACCAAGTCAACGGATCAATTCATCGGCTCTGGGGTGCCGCTGGCTCCCTACCAAATGGCCTAAGCTGGCCCCAAGAGCTTAGCCGGGGGATGCTATCCGGCGGAGGGTGCCACCGGCTAGTCCGCCGGTTGAGCTCAAACAATAAAATTCTTAAGTATGGGGGGCCTGGCGGAGGATGAGAGTCCTACCAGCTCCATCTGCTGCCCAAACCATCTTAGTTAACATACCGGAGCGGGAGGCAAGGGCATGCCCCATCCGCCGGCTGAGTCTAAGAAATCGAACTCAGTAGGGAAAATGAAGTTCATTTGGGGAGATTTGCCTCCCCAACATCTTCTAACTATATACACGTGGTGGGGAACATATTTCCCACCCATGATAGTCATTTTAGAGTCCATATCACCTCTTTTGGAGGTGTGGGTAACCAAACCTAGATTCCAGGATTTGACCTTGGCCTCCATGAATGGTGGCCAACCACCACCATCATTGGTGGTGTTTTCTACACATATGAAAGGGGAAGGTTTAGACGACTTACTTAGAGTAGGTAGAGTTCTCTTGAGCTCTAAGTCCTCCAAAGCCCCCAAGCTCTCACACACTCACTCTCCTCAGTTCCAGCAACCAACAAAATGAGGCCTTGGGTCTCATTTATAAACCCCAGGTGAGAGAAAGGAGTTTTGTAGCTAAGCTGGCAGCAAGGAGCAGGTTGGTTTATCCGCTGGTGGTGCCGCCAACAAGGCTTAAGGATAGCCCCAAACTAGGTGCTTCGGGCCCCACGCATTGGGAACATATGTAGGGTCCACTTGAGGTCCATTAACCCATCTAAGTCCAAATGGGTGACCCTTAGCTATGACCTGGATGTACCATTGAACTCCTGCAGGGTACGCCAGATGTCGGTGCAGGAAGACCCGGCACAGTAGAAATCCAGATTAGTGGTAGATTTCGGGTGCGGGTCTTATACTCGTAGTTCATCTCTGTTCTCTTTAGTGCATTCTGACATTTGGGATCCATGTCGTGTCCTTAATAGATTGGGTTTTTATTACTTTGTTAACAATTAATTTTGTGGATGATCACTCTAGGATGACTTGACTTTATTTATTTTTAAGTTCATTCTGAGTTTCTTAATACTTTTAGAGGTTTTTACCAAGAAATAAAGGTTTAATTTGCTACTTCTATTCGAATTTTAGATACCAATAATGCTCATGAATATACTCAACGTGCCATTTCAGGCTTTTGCTTTGATAATGCTATGATTCATCAAACTAGCTGCTCTCATTCCTCGAAAAAAAAGAGTTTTTAAACGTAAAACAGACATCTTTTAGAGGTTGCTCGGTCTCTCATGTATCACATGTATGTTCCGAAGTATTTTTGGAGTGATGCTATTCTTACTGCGTACTATCTTATTAATCATATGCCATCATTTGTTCTCTATAACAAGATTCCATATTCTATCCTTTACCCTACAACTCCCTCATTTATTGTACATTCAAGTGTATTCGGTTGTGTTTGTTTTGCGCATATGTTACAACCTCAGTCAGATATAAATTGTTTCCTAGGTCCGTCAAATGCAATCTTCCATGGTTATTCACGGACTTAGAAAGGCTACAAGTGCTATGACTCAGTTACTCGATGCTACTTTGTCAGTGCTGATGTCACATTTTTTTAAAGTACACCTTACTATCATGCCCATGTCCCTACCATTACGCCTCCCGCTACACCTTCACCTCCACAACCATTGGTCACCCCTTCTGACGACCCCTTAGCCTCCATCGCTCCGCCACCTCCATTTCAGGTCTATCAACGATGCAAGAAGTCTGCTCCGGTTCTAACTTCGCCTCCTACTCCGGTTCCTACTTTGTGCCCTACTTTGCCTACCCCTAGTGTTGCGATCACTCCTAATGGCTTTGTTGCTCTTCGTAAAGCTATATGTACTTGTACCCAAAAGTCCTTAATTACTTATCCTATTGAACGGTTTGTTATTAACCCCATTTCCCCATCTCCACCCATGACCTTATCTTGTCCTTGTCTACCACCATTGTCCCTTCCTCCCACCTCCAAGCCTTGTGTTCTCCAGGGTGGAAGACTACTATGGATGCTAGATGGATGCCTTAGTCTCTCGCAGACATGGACTTAGTTAATCTGCCCGCCGAGAAGACTGTGGTACGCAGACGTTGGATCTACGCTGTTGAGCACAATCCTAATGGGTATGTTGAGCGAATTAAGCTCGCTTGGTTACGAAAGGGTTCACTTAGACGTATGGTGTTGATTACTTCGAGATGCTCTCCCCTATTGCTTGTTTCAATTTTGTGCATGTTATTATCTCCTTGGCAATCAATTTCGATTGACAATCACGGATCACCACGCCATAGTTGTCAAAGTGTTGCCTTGCTGTCCAGGCGAGTCAAATAGGGCTAGGCGGTTGGTCTCTTTATTGTATCATGCATTGTTTTATTTGTTTATTTAGTTATTTTTATTTTTAATTAATGTCATTTGTAGCATTTTAATTGGATGTATAAAGTACATATATACACCATAATGCATGAAATCATGCATATGTATTAAAGACAATAAAAATTGATGCACAAACTCTCTTTTTTCTATAAATCCTCTTATTAAGATGTACCTTACAACACTAAGAAAACACCTTGGGTACGCTTTAGGTACGCCTAGGCACCTCTCTAACGCCTTGGGTCACCTTGGTCCCTTGACAACTATGCATCATGTGCCTAGCATTGAATTTATCTGTAACAGCAAGGGTATTAGTTTTTCTAAAAGAAAATATGTACTAGATCTTCTGACCGAGTCTGGCTTACTTGTTTCTAAACCGGAAACACCAATGGATCCTCATCAAAAGTTTAAGACCAGAGACAATGAAGATTTTACTAATTTACACAGATATAGAAGACTTGTCAATAAATTTATCTTTCTTACTGGTACAAGACCTGATCTATCCTTGTCTTTTGGAGTGATTAGTTAGTTCATGCAAACTCCTAAGGTAGTTCACTGGGAAGTTACTTGTCGTATCTTGAGGTACCTAAACAAGTCTCTAGAAAAATGAATCATTTATCTTCGTCATAAGCACATTGACATTGCAGGGATCTGAGATGTTGATTAAGCTGGTGCTGATGGTGACAAACGATCCACAACTGGTTATTGTACATTTGTTGGTGGAAATCTTGTTACATGGAAAAGTAAGGAACAAACTATTGTGGCTCACTCTAGTGCTGAAGCTAAGTATTGTGCCATGGCTCATACTGCTACTGAAAAAGAAGGCTACTGCTTCAGAAAACAATCTTACAATCAAAACGGAAAACTGCCCTGATGTTGGACCGGTGGAAGATGGGGAGTTGACACCAAGACCTACCGGCTCGTGACTTGATTCTGTCCTCTTAGCTTCATTGGAGCAAGGCTGCCCAACCACATCTGCTATTTTGTGGTTGAAGTCTCTTCTTCTAGAGTTGGGATTCCTAGTAACTTCAACTATGAAGATGTTTTGTGACAATCAAGCTGCTATTTACATTGCCAGTAATCCAATTTTTCATGACCGCACCAAGCATGTTGAAGTTGATTGTCACATTGTTCGTGATGCGGTTGTGATGAAACTACTGGTCACCCCTTTGTCTCATCTTCAAATCAGTTGGCTGATATCTTTACGAAGTCTTTATTTGGTTTGGCATTTCAACTGAACTACTCCAAGCTTGGCATGGATGACTTATACACTCCAACTTGAGGGGAGCGTTAAAAATATATCTATAAGGGGGAGTGGACCCATTCACCATGGTCCATTCCCCCATGTCAACACTGTCCCTTGAGTTAATCCCATCTCGGGATTAATGCCATCGCCTAACGTCAAAGTAGCCTTAGTTACCTTGTTGATAAGCTTCTCTTACCCTTTATTTCATTCTCTAACTAGAACTCTTACTTCTAGTCTTATTATGTAATTGGGACTCCCCCTCATCTTGTGGAGTTCCCTTCTCTTTAGTAGATTAGGATTTCTCCTTCTAGTCTCTTTAGTTGTGGGACTCCCTGTCATGTTGACATGTGGCAGTCCCATTCCCTTTAGGATGTTACACTCTTTTACCATAAATAGATGGCCTGGGGAGGGAGAGAATCTATCCCAATCAATTCTGTCTCTCTCTCACTTATTTTTGGTTCTGGTTATTTATTTTCTGTTAGAAGGATGTTAACTGGAAACGCATGAGAAGCTATATCTAAACAATGGAAGAACAATAGGACATCTTGGCATTACATTTCATCACAGTTATCTATTTTCCTTTGATCAGTCAATTCTGAGAAGAGGAAAAAAGGAAATGGATGGGAGAAAGTTCCAATATGCAGTCCAAATTTGGGAAGTTCAGTGAGACCAAGTTACAAATATGTCTGTGTCCTTCCCCGCTCTATCTCTCCTCCCCCCCACCCCAAAAGGAAAAAAAAAAGCTAGAAAGAGCAGTGATGACTAATAACACCAATAAAAGTGATACCTAACTACGAACCCATTTTTAAAAAAAATAAATATAATACCTCTCCTTCTTCTGTAAATGCAGTGGAATGCCATCCTCCTGCAGCAATATCGACCTACAGAAGAAAAGGATATCAATACTTTTGAGGTCCTTTTCTGTAGGAAAGCTATGAAATAGAACTAAATACTAAATGAGCATGAATGCAGGCAAGACATGTTATGTGTGTGCGTGTGAGTAGTGACATGTAACTATAGTAATATCATGTACAAGCGAAGTGCCGGAAAATTATTAGAGTAGAATATAGACATAAGCAAAAAGTCAAGACCCCAGAAAAAAGGCTGAACGTCAGGTCCGCATTTTATGGGCCTAATAGTCATAGAATGGCAATCAGAGCCACATCCAACAACATCATATTCTTTAACACAATATGTCCAGTAATCCAATGGATTTCATGTGGATCCCTATCGTCTAGGAAATCTTGAGGTAGAGCTTAGCTTAGGTTAGGTTCAGAAGCCTTTAAACCAAGACAAGTGTTCATTGATATTGACCGATGGGGCAAATTATTTAACGATATGTACTTTGGCTAGTTTTTTAGTGGCAGTTAGCAAGGTTCTGTAGAAGCAGGTTATCATAGATCAGAATGTTAAGCCTCCATTAATCCTGCATATATAGGAAAAAGAATAGACTTTGTAAAGGATCTTTTTCTTTCTTTTTTTAATATAAAGGGTACCCTCCCCCTTCCTGTGAGAGAGTTTTGATGACCAATAGACCACACAAGCCCTTCTGCTTCAGTATTAGAAATTAAAAATCTAGAATTGTTTCTTGGTCATTGTTTGCAGCTGGCACCTTGCAGAAAAGGGGGCTACAAAGTCCACAACATTAACATTCCCCTTCACAACATCTCCAACAACTGGAGCAGAGAAACCACAATTCTCTCATTCCATCACCAGTGAGCTTTACAAGTTCTAGCCTCATTGGTGATCAACGCACTCCATAGAGGCATGAGAGGCAAAAAAACACAAAATTGGGAGCAGTAAGCCTCCGAGTGTCCTCTACTTCCATTGCTACTCTTTGGTACTCTCCATACACATATAACCAAGATGCTGTCTATTATCAGATTCAAATCACCTTCCAACCAAAGATGTCTATGTTCCAACTCTGGCTTGCAAAGTAATCACTTGCCAAGATTGCTTCCCTTCTTCAATCTACCATCAGAGACCTTAATACCCCAACAATTTCAGTTTATTAAACCTGTACCACCCTAATCTATCACTCTAAGGTCCAATCATAGTCTCTCTTCAAGTGACGCCTTCAACCTTCTATTTTTTTATGAGGAGTGGGATATACTCCAAATCAGGATCACATGAAAGACCAGAATCAACACAATAGCAATAACAAGAAATCTAAAACACAGAATCACGTCAGATTTTAGCATATTCTAAAGAAAGGACCAAAGAGCAACATATCCAAAATTGTAGATGATCCAACGATTGGATAGTGAGATATGAGAGTTACTTGGGGAAGTGACTTCCTCCAAAACAGTGACTAAGAACAGAAACGCAAACAATAAATCAGAAATGAAAGGATGAAAATTTAAGAAAAGAAAAGAAAGTAAAGGGAAGGGATATGACTTTTGACGTCTCACCTTTGACCTTGGTAGTCTCTCACTATCGGAATCGCAGGTCTCTCAACTCATGAGTTCTCTCACTCAACTGTCTCTCACAACAATCTAAATCTCACAGACATAATGGCAAGCCAATATTTCATTCATTTTCATTTGTTCTAGGAAGCTCCTCCCTAAACTTTTATTTATAGCTTTGAATAAGCATTACAAGAACAGTAACCCAATATTACTAATCAGGTCTCAATCAGATCTTTTACCAGATTCCAATCAGGTCTCAATCAAATCTCTTGATATCTCAATCAGATTCAACCAGACATTGATTAGAGCTGTGGGGCTCATGTGGGGTCCATTGGTCACCATACCAAAGGCTGAACATATTCTTCAAAAACTGTAGTACTGTTGACTGGTATTGTTTACATGAACAGTATCACGTGCTTAGTTTCTTCCCTTGGACTGCATAAACTATTGAAATTTGATCAAGATCTGATTGAGATCTAATTGAAATCTTATTGAGAATTGATTGAAATTTGATTGGGACCTGATTAGAATCCAGCTTAGTAAAGGTTTTATTGTGTATCTATTTTAGTTGCTATTTTCAATGTTTCTCTTGGGGAAAGAATGGGGTGATACTGGGTTGCCATTCTTGTAATGCCTATTCAGAGATATAAATAAGATTGTAGGGAGGAACTCTCCATAATGAATAAAGATGACTGATATTGGTTTGTCATTATGTCGGTGAGATTTAGATTGCTGTGAAACAGTTCAGTGAGAGACAGACTCATGAGGTGAAAGACCTCTGGCCATGAGAAACTACCGACGCCAATGGTCATATCCCTTCCCCTTAATCTTTTCTTTTTCTTTTCTCAATTTTTCATCCTTTACTGTTCACGTTTCTGTTCCTGGTCACTGTTTTGGAAGAAGTCTACTACCCCAAGTAACTCCCATATCTCAAGATCCAACCATTGGATCATCTTCAATTTTGGATATGTTGCTTTTTGGTCCTTTCTTCACATCACACTAAAATCTGACTTGAATCTGTGAGTTGGATTACTAGTTATTGCTATTGTGTTGATTCTGGTTTTTCATATTTTTATGTAATTTTGGTTTGATGTATCCAAATCCCCATCATTTGATATTAGAGCGTCTCCATCAGAGCCTATCTATCATGGCTAATAGTGATTCTAAATAATGAACTAGTGGCAGAAATACTCAGGTTAACATCAAGATTTGTTGAAAAGTGAGGGCGACCGGAAAGTAAATTTGATGCTCTCAGTCAACAAAGAGGGGGGCACACAACAGAAAATAACTCCCCCAACAGGTCCTAGGAACAACTTGACTTAATAAAGTCTCAGCTCAACTTTGGACCTTTAAAGGAAGATGAAACAACACAAGTCAACAAGTGGAGCCTGAGTTCAAATCTAAAGAAGAAAACGTCACTGTGACTTGCAATGGCAACGAACAAACAATGCTTGTCGATTCAATGGCTCGAGACATACAGAGTGGAGATTTTTATGTAAAGGTCTACTTTGCAAACTTCGAAGAAGACAAGGCTGAAATTAAATTGGAAGATGAGATCATGATTGAAGACAACTTCCAAGATGATCTTCATGAAGTAGTGATTGCTCCTGATGTTCTTCTTGCTAGAGATTTTGTTGAGTTCGTGATTCCCCCTCACTTTTTTTGACAAGAAGCCTCCCAAAGTTGAAGATTTGGTTCTACACTTTTACAAGCAACCAAACTTCACTTTTCAAAGGAGGCACTCACCTTGATATGTTGCTCCTGGACCGCTTCAAAAGCTGATGTAGTTTAAAGAGAGGAGATTGATCAAGTGGTCGTGAACAATACCTTACAACAGTCGTTCGATCATTAGATATTGCGGAAAAAATCATATTTTGTTTTCCAGTTCGGCCAGCCGTGATCCAACGGCTGGAGTTCACCAAGTGCACATACCAATGTATTGTAATGAGCCACTTTATGTGCCTAAACGATGGATGGGAGATGGAAGTACGGGATTAGTATGTTAGCTAATTAGATAAGTCTAGTTGGATAAGACTTTTAAGCCCTTATTTATTTGTCATCATTATAGATGATTTAACTAGAGACATTCAAGATGAAGCTCCTCGGTGTATGCTTTTTGCTGATGATATTGTTTTGGTAGAAGAGACAAAAGCAAGGATTAACGCCAAGTTGGAGCTATGGAGATCAACATTGGAATCAAAAGGTTTAAAGATAAGTAGAACGGAGACGGAGTATAGGATGCGTAACTTTAATTACACAAGGACTGATAATGAGGTGGTAAAAATTGATGAGGGAGATATAGTAAAGTGCTTATTTTGGTATCTAGGTTCAATCATAAATAAAGAAAACGATATAGAGGATGACGTTTCACAGAGAATTAAAATAAGATGGATGAAGAGGAAAGGTTCGTCTGTAGTGTTGTGTGATCAGTGTATTCCTTTAAAACTTGAAGGAAAATTTTATAGGACAATCATTCGGCCGGCTATGATGTATGTGCAATTAAGAAGCACCATATAAATAAACTTAGTGTAGTTGAGATGAAGATGTTGAAAAAGATGTGTGGAAAACTTAGAAGGATAAGATAAGGAATGATCGCATTATAACAGATTTGGGAGCTACGCCGATACAAGATAAGCTACGAGAAAGTCGTTTGAGATGATATGGCCATGTTCAAGAGAGGCCGTTAGATGCTCCAATACGGAGGAGTGATTTGCATGGTTTAAAATCTCGGCGAGATCTTTCTCGAAGTTCTCGAACAAGTCGAGACAAGAACTCACACGAGACTTGGTCTTGACCAGTTTCGACCAGTTCTCTACATTTTCGACCAGTTCTCGATTGGTCTCAACATAATGTATGAAATTATGATTGCATGGTCTACTTGACTACTTTGGATTTTATGACTACGACAATTAACTAAATAGACTATGACAATTAACTAAATAGACTATGACAATTAACTAATTAACTGCTATTATGTTTATTCTTCTAAAATATAATTTTACAGGCTCATTTGGTCTTCTTTGATCTTCTACTAGTGTAGCATTATGTAGAATAGACAATATTACCCTAGGTTTATATCTGAACTTTAGACCGACACTGCCAAACATGGTGTAAACCCAAACAACCACTATGTGTGATTATTTTTTCAATTTTAATGTTTAAATGTGATTATGTATGCTAAAAGAGTGGTTCCTTGGAGTATCAGGCCTTAAAATGACCATTTGAGCCCCCAAGACACAGTTTGAATGAACTTTAGCGTAGAAAATACATATTTTCGCCGAGATCTTGGAAATCTCGATTTCTCAGAGGGTCATGACACCCTCAAGACTAGAGTTTTTGAACTATAATGATTTGATTCAGATTGAAGGATCTAAAAGAGCTAGGAGCAGACCTAAGATGACTCTAGGGGTGGTAGGGGGAAAGATATGCATAGTTTAGGCCTTGTTTCAAGTATGACATCAAACAGAATTGATTGGAGGACAAGAATCAATGTAGCCGACCCCATTTTGTTGTTGTTGTTGTTGTTGTTGTTGTAATGTTTTAAGCTGTTTTAAATTACTTTCCTCTATTTTAGGTTAAGTTTCATTAGAAATCAAGGTTGTCATGGTGAAAAGGCTAAACAAGGCATTCGAAGCCTGAACAACATCCAAGGGTGCCCGCCTGGGCGATCAAGGTGGCCCATTTTTGGCAACGCCTAGACGCCTAGGCGACGCCTTGACAACCTTGTTAGAAATAAACTACCCAATGCGGGACCTGGGTTGGGAAAACCCTATTGGATCCGCTTGTGAGCCCACCCAAACAATAAGTAAATCAAGCCTTAAGTTTAATGGCAGTACTGTAAATATTTCAAATAAATAATAGTTCTGTAAATAATCAGAACAGTTTAATCTCCTTTGAGTAAACAAACAGAACCTTAGGCCCAAAAGGATATGGATGGTATTGGAATTATTGAGGGAGAAACTTGGAAGTGAAAGTGAAGGAAGGACAATACAGATTTATATTTAAAGGTGAGGGTATTTTGGGGAACATGAATTAAAAACAAGTCACGACTTTAGGGGTGGGGCCGTCTTCAACCTCCAGCCAAGCATGGAGGCAGAAAAACCAGAATGAACGAGTGAGAAATATCACCTGATACAACTTATTTGGGCTTGAAATTCAAGGGTTTATTTCCTCACCCATCGACCTCTTGAATCTAACCAACAATCAGCAAGAACACCACCCCAAAACTGAAATAAAAATCTCTGAAACAGACCTGGCAGTAGACCTGAAAACCAGATTCAATTCTTGGTTTGTGTCTCACAACTTGAATGGGTCTTAGCTGTGAAAATCCAGTGATTAGGTCGCTTTCAGAGGTTGATTTATTACCCAGAATTTCAGATTAACCGGTCAGGTGGTGAGGAAGATCAAACAAGATCACATGGCTGCAACTAACTACCTCTGAAACAGAGTAACAATAGTAGTGACTGCGAAGAAAAGGGTAAAGGGAAATAAGAACAGAAAGAAAAGTACCTGGAGAAAAGGGACTCATGATTGCAAAGAGAAGAAGAAAGCAGGAAACATTCGCTCAACAGCGGCTTACGAAACTTCTAGTCATTCCATTAATCTTCAAAACTCAAATCTACCATTCCTACGATTACAGTAGGATATTTAAAGAAGTAAAATAAAACTCCTACTTGAACTATAATACTCAAAACAGACTCAAATATAACTTAAACTAGTCCTACAAATTCTATCTCCAATTAGCTAACTATTGCAAATAAATAATGGAAATAAATAACCCAATAAAATCTGTTAAACCACACCATGTAAACAGTCCACACAATGGGACCTGCTCACAGTCCTCATCGTATAAGACTCATTGACTTGCTCACAGTCCTCATCGTATATGACTTCTTACTTCTGCTGTATGGTTGGAGAAGGACTCTACAATCTTGGTTGCTGAGTTGGAATAGGACTCTACTGTCCTATCTAGTCTACAATTCTAATTAGTTTATTAATTTCCTTTACCAATCAGGCTTGTCAATTTTCTTTTCCTATTTGGAGTTTACTTTGTCTTTAGTTTGTGACTAGGACTTTGACTTGTAGAGTCCTACATCCTATCTAACAATTGTTTTCTATTTTCTATAAATACAAGCTACAAGGAGATGAGCAAACACACACGCTCTCTCTTTCTTTTACACATCAACTCTCCCCCCTTTCTTCTCTTATTTTTTTCTATATTGTTAGAACTTCAATGACCCTACTAATGAAATAAAACCCAGTTGGACCAAAATCCAACTGGTCTGGTCCTGGCCTTGGCACGATCGAACCGGTTTGCTCCTGCATCATTACCTCCAAGGTAAGGTATTGTCTAAAGGAGTTTTAGGACTAGCTTGCTTCTTGTTTCGGTCTTCCATATAGGTTTGTAAGGGGCTACAGCATTGAACACAACTTTATGAATGAAAGAGCTATTTGGCTGCTGCCTCACCTCGTCCTATGGTGATTCAAAAATTTATCTACTGTGGTGATTCAGTAGGAACCCCTTGGGGGCAATTCCAAGGTAGGATTTCAAGTGCCGATTCCTGAAATCCATATCATTTCTTCTTCTATCATTCTTCTTCAATAACCATGTAAGAAAACTGTTTGCAAGCTTATTTCAGATCTGATTTCTAAGACTTATTTGTCTCCAATCACCCAAATTCAAATCTGGATCCTACCTAAATATCCACCATCAGATTGTCCCCATCTTTTGATATCATTAATCTGATATTGGTTGCTGCATTGCTATTAATTCTGATCTGAATCCAACGGCTAGATCTAGATCTGAATTTTAGCTTTACCAGTAAATCCTGAGAAATCTTAGTCTGATAAGGATTTCTTCATAACTTTGAATCCAACTATCAAATCGACTTCAAACTTGAATATTTATTCTCCTTGATACTTCTAAACATTATCTTTGACTTTAGTTTGTATCTGTGGGTTAAATTGTCGGCTACCATCAGTTTTATATTTTGTTCTATCAGATTCACTACAAATCTGGTTATGTGGAATTCCTTTCCCCATCACCCTATGTGTCAAGGATTGAGGAGGAAAAGAAGATTTTCATAAAAATCCTTCGATTTGTGTGAAAACGAAGGAGGGCCAAAGACGGAAGTCAGACGACTCAGACCCACTTACCAGGGTTACTAGGATTTGGGTCTCTTTCTTGGAAGGGGCACCCCCAAAAAAAACCATAAAAAAGAAAAAAAAAAGGAAGGAAAGAAAAGAAATACCATTAATTTGTTTCCATCACTTGTTTCAACAGCTCATCTCTTCATTAAACTTTTGTTAACATTTCCCTACACCCTAGAACCAATTGAGGACACTAAGTGATCCTTAACCCAAACTATCCTTAACCCAAACTCAAGAACTCACCACAATTCAAGTCCACTTTATCCTAACTGAATGGGGTTGGACATATGGATCCTGTTTTGCCATTCAATTTTATCCAGAGCCATGCATGTCTCTTCTTACCACTTCTCTCATTTTAGAACTACCCCTTTCTGTATTAGCTCCTCCAATCTCAATCATATCACTCCTTACTGGTACATTTAATCCTTAACTTGGACCCAGTAACCCCAATATTCTGAACCTTAACCTTTGCAGCCCATATCACAGGAATTACCGTTTAAACAAAAGGACCTAAGGACATGAGGACCTGAAGCAGGTTGAAAATTTCAAGAACCAAACCAACAAAGAAGAATCTATAACAATCTCCATATACACCTAATTCTTAGTGTATGCTTGTAGAGAGATACATTGGAGAGAAGATGTAAGACCCGCCCCCAAATTTCCCTACCAATTTGGACCGCCGTGCGTGCCGGGTCTTACCACGTCAACAGCTGACGGACCCAATGCAAACCCGTAGGATACGTCCGGATTTTAGGAAGGGATTCTGCCCAGACCTATTAAGGTTGTAGGCTTGTAGCAGACCTTAGGTGGGCTCAGCACGCCTACCAATGCGTGGGGCCCGACACACTGAAGATAGGGCCTTATTTAGGCCCTGCCAGTGGCACAACAATTGGGCTCCTTGCCGCCGGCTTACGCGTATGGGTCACTTTCTCTCTCCCTGATTTCCTATAAATAGGGGCTAAAACCTTCATTTGGGGTTTCAGCCATTTGGGAGAGTGAGTGGGTTTTTGTCGGAGCTTTGGAGAAAGCTTGGGAAAACTCAAGAAGCAAGCTTGTTGGACTTCCTCTACCTCCTAAAGGTTAATCCATTCATCCCTCTTCTTTACGTTGGTTGTTTATCACCATTGATGGTGGTGGTTGGTCAACATTAATGGCCACCATTAATGGTGCGCTTCAAACTCTAGAATGTGGTTTAGGTTACCCACATCTCCAATGAAGGTATTGTTTACTGTAATAAGACTATTAGGGGTGGCAAACATGTTTCCCACCATGTATTTGGGTTCGGATGAAATTGGAGAAGCAAACCCAAGCTTTCCACTTCATCTTCCCTGCTTAGTCTGGTTTCTCGGACTAAGCAGCGGACCCAAGCCGACGGATGGGGTAATGGTCCTGCCCCTGGTCCAGTTGTATGACCTAGGGGTCTGTTCGGCGGATGAGCCGGCGGAACAGTCCGCCGGATTATCATCCACCGACAGATCATACACTTAGAACATTTTTGGGCTGAGGTCAGCAGGTGGCACATACCACCGGATAGCATCCATCGGCTCAGCTCATGGGGCCGGCTAAGGCCTTGAGCCTTGGTGCCAGTGGCATGGCAGGGCCGGCGGCATGACCCGCTGCCTGGTGGACCGGCTCACTCCCAGTGGGCTTTCTGTGAGCCCTTGGCCTAGCCGGTGGATAGAACCGGCGGCACTAACCGCCAGGGGCTCTCATCCGCCACCTTGGTAGCAGATGTCCAGCTTAGCTTTTAGAACCTTCGGGGACCAACCGTAGGGTTCCTGGCGTGTCTTGGGACCCGCATAACGTCGTTGTGGACACGTTCACACTGATTTAAAAGCTATCTAACCAATATATGAAATCTTATGCACATGTTCAGGTAAACTGACATGGGATCTCGGTGCGAAATCTTCTGCTGAGTTCCAATACTGCAACACTTCAGTGCCTTCAGGTGAGGAGTTGGGTCCATAGTTTTAATAAGATATTATTTATGCCTCTTGTGTGAATTATAGCATGTCATGCTTAACTGGGAATATCTGAGCATGCATTTGCATACAAATAATAACTATGTATGATGTGTGATGATTGTGTTTGTTTTATTCGTGTGACATGCGGGCACCGAGGGGACTGGGGGCGCATAGGTTACATGGACCCTGCTTGCCTAGCTAGCATCCTAGCGGGGACCATAGTTGTCAAGGCGTCGCCTAGGCGACACCTAGGCGCCGCCTAGGCGCCCAGGCTGCCTTGGGTCGCCTTGGAAAATTGGGCGCCTTGGTTGCCTAGGCGGGCGCCTTGGTCGCCTAGGCGCCTAGTCAGGCCTCCATCGCCTTGGTTCGCCTTGGCGCCTTGACAACTATGGCGGGGACATAGTGGCCCAAAAGGGACTGGGGATCGGGAATCTCTGCTGGGATGCAGCCCCCTTTCCATTATATATTGTGCACATGATTAGACATAGGATGGTTTACATATATAGATATATTTACGCCCTGGCTTCTGAACCCTTGCCAATAAGGGGTTAGGTACTAGCATAGGCCCTTACCTCTAAACGCCGCTGGGGCCTATCTTGGGGGATGACGAACTACTGATTAGTCCGGGGTCCATCTCGGGATCAATGGCGGTTCACCTACGAGGTGCGAAAGGTTGCGGTTTGGGGCTTAGCTCAGAGGGGGTAAGAAGCTATTGATTAGTCCAGGGTCCGTCTCAGGATCAGTGGTGCCATTGGTTAGTCCGAGGTCCGTCTTGGGATCAATGGAGGTTTACTTTCGGGGTGCAAGAAGTTGTGGCCCAGGATTGTGACTGTCACATCTACTCAACCGGGTGCATAAGAGTTGGATGCCATTGACCGTAGGCAGGGCTGAAAGCTGTGGTTGAATCTCAATATGACACCTTCAGAACCATTACACTTTGACTTAGTTAATGAACTACATTTCCATTCACTTGCATGTACGTTTGATATTTGATTATTCAACATACAAGTGCATTGATACTTGACACCTCACTGAGCTAGGATGGGAGTTCACCCCTCGATTTCGATTTTATTTTCAGACTCGATTGCAGGTACTTTTGTGGTCGACTTCTTGGAGTCCCCTCTTGCGGGTGATGCCTCAGCAGACGAGGACTTCTCTGGCTATCATGGTGAGGATTGTGTCTGCAGCAACTGCTCTACGCCTGATGCAGCTCTCCCCCTCTCTCCTGGATTATAGTTTTGTAGATAGATATGAATAGTCTATCTATGTAGGGTTTTGGGGATATAATTTTGTAACACCACAGTGTAGCTAGGATGGTGAAAAGCTCACTATTACCTTCTTATGACAGGTGGAGGAAGCCTACAAAGGGCGGAAGGGCATTTTGATAAATTTCCTCCATGCCAATAAGAGGTAAATATTTATTATGTTAGGTTAATCAATGATAATGTAAGCTTATTAGAATATGTATTTACTCTATGGTTGGTAGTGAGCCATGAATCAAAGGTGGTGATATTTAAATAATTTACTGTTGTTATAAATTGATGAATTGTTGTGAGCTTCTTATATTTAAATAGTTTAATTGGTTATGTTTTAGTATATGACTATTGGAAGACTAATGGTTTATTTTTAGTACCAGAAGGTGTTGCAACATCAAGGTCATGAGATCAAGTCTCAAAAGAAACAAGAAAATTGGATATTCATTTTTCTGTGTTTAGTATGAGTGGGACCCACCTTAAGTGTCTGTCCACTATTAGTTGGGTTTATTTTAAGTTTCATATTTAATTGAAATGGCATGTGGTAAATAGAGAACCATGAGAGGGGCATACTTGGTCCCTAAATTACAGGGATACCAAGTTTGCTAAAATATGGATTCATGCAGGTGCATAAACGAGAATCTTTGGAGAATTGTTTGGGAATTTCACTTTTTGTGGTTTCCCATGAGGTATGGGCTTAAATGTCAGGCATTGGTGGTGTTATGGGGGTAGGATTGTCTTTTACAAATAAAATTAGTGGGTTTATTCTAAAAGAGGCATATATATAAATGCTCTAAAAACAATTGTGGAGCCATTTCTCTTGGTAAAAACGTGAAAGAGGGGGAAGAGCAGGAAAAACATGAATGGGAAGAGAAGGTTGGTTTTTGAAGGTGGGGGCTATAAACTTGGATTTCCTTGGAGATTTGAGAGGGCTTTTTGTTGGTTGATGGTGAAGGGTAAGTGCTGAGATTTTGTGAGTGTTACAAGCTTGTTTTGGTAGGCTTGAAGCTATCCAAGTTGCTGAAAATTTCTGCAAGTCGGGAAAAAAATCAACATCTTCAAAAGAAGCTTGGCTTTGAAGATATAGAGGCAAATCTGAAAATTTCTTTGGATTTTAATACCAGGACTTTTGGCTGAGATTGGGTTTATAAAGCAAAGCATTTTGGGTTGTGGTTGAAGCAAGAGGAAGAAGTTGCAGATAATTTGGGAAGAAGGAGTAGTAGTTTCGATTTCCTTGTTGGATTTTTTTTTTGTTTTTTGAAGCTATCTTTGTGCTGTGAATGTGCTCATAAAGTGATATGTATCTATCGTATTATGATTTTTAATATTTGCAAGCTGATTTTAGGTTGTATATTGCAAATTGCAGGTTCTATGATACACTTTAATGGCAGATTTTATCAAAAACCATAAACAAATCGATTTTTCTTTATGGGTTTTCTATTTAAGAAAAGGTTGGACTGGTTTTGGCTTAGTCTCTTAATTGGATAATGTAAATGTATTTCTAATGTCAAATCAGTAGGTTTGGGTCTTTTTAAAACCATTTAGAATGGTTTGTAATCTCAGGTTTAGTGAAAGGCTAATAAAACTTGAATACTAAATTTTTCTTAAAGCTTCTTCATGTCAAAGTGATATGGGAATGGTGGATAAGTATTGATGAAGCATTGGGATCATACCTAAGCAATTCTAGTGTAAATATTATGAGTTTTAGACCATTTCTAAACCATTGGAGTAGGTTTCGAAAAAGAAAGTAAAGATAAGAATGCTGTAAATTTTCTTACTAAAGTTATCTTTCTATGTAAGGTTAAGCTCAAATGGAGCTATTTTATTTACTTAAATTTTGGGAGCTATGTGAGACATCATTGGAAGGGGTTTAAGAGACATAAGGAGGGGGGGGATTGAACTACCTAAGCCTTGGTTTCATTGCTGAAACCAAAGCTAGACAGCTTGCTAGGTTGCAATGAAATCATCCTAAATGGACTGTTATGGCTGATCCTTGTTGCCCCCCAAAAAAAAAAAGTGATGATTAGGAATACTTTTAGTATATTTTGGGGGAACTTTTGCAAAGTTTCTATGCCTAGAAAGTCTTCCAATGATGCTATGTGCAATGGAAATCATATAGTTAACTTCAAAGATTAATGTCTAAGGTGTCACAAGTGGTGATTCATTCAAGCAACCTTGGACAGTATTAGGTAAGCTTGGTTGTGCAGGGTTTGGTATAGGATTATGAGTGGTTAAGGGAATTTTTATTGGAAGATACAATAGGGGAGAATTTTACTAAAGGCCTTTCAATGTACTACTATGTAGGAAGCTTCAAAAGCTGATTTTTGAAGACCTATCAAGTGAAGCCCTCTTAATGTTTTTGCTGGGCAGCAAGGTAAGGAATTTAAAGGTGTTTTTCATGTAATGAACAGGTCATTAAAATTAAATAATTACTCTTATTTAGTTTTCCCTTAATGTATACTTGTAGGTCATAAGTTGCTGAATTTTCTTAGTGAACTTACAAGTGATAATGAAGACTCATACTTGATAAGCTAAAGTGAGTGATTTTCCTCCCTTCTAGTAGGCTATATGTACATAATGCATGTGATAATAAGTTTGAGAATGCTTGAATGATGTTTTTCCTTAGTGCTGTGTGATGCAATGAGTATCCTTGTTAAAGATGAGTTAAATAATAAAGTATGAAGTTATCTTAGTATTTTGTTATGTGGGTATGAAAGGTAAACTCTAATCATGCTATGCACTGTCGATAATGAACTGAATGGTTGCTTTAAATTGTTTACAGTAGGAAGAGACAATTAGATCATGTTCTATCAAGCTAAAGTGATATTATGCCTATATAAGACTGCGATGCACCTACATGGACAGCAATGAAAAGAAATATGTAAATGTAGTCAAGGATAGGTTTCTAAACACCTATAAGGTATTGTTTTAATGTAAATGGACAGAATGACTTTGAGATGAGAAAGATATGCAATGATAGGCTCTTAAATGTCGTCTATGAATGGTTACATGAATATACAAACAGTAAGTTATCTTATAAGGAATGTCATTTAAGATGTGTGGTAGAACACTTATAGAGGACTGTTATGTGGTGTACTTGGACAGCAGTGCCAATTAGTAAATGTTAAAGTAAGGTTATGAACTCATGTTTTAAGAGAGAGAAGGACCTAGTGTTATGAATTGGCTGCCACAACCTTTGTCGACAGCAAACCATGAGTAAGGGTAGAGGTCATGATGTTTTGTTTATGTAAAGGATATGAGAACAGAAATGGTCGGATATGATGAGTAAGTAAGAAAGACAAGACCTGGCAATCCGTTAAGTCTGGAGTTGAAGGGCAAGACATGGGAAATCTATTGAGTCTAGATAGAAAAGACAAGACACAGCAATCCGTTGAGTCCGGAAACGAAAGACAAGACATGGGAAATTCGTTGAATCTAAGAGAGAGAGAGAGAGAGAGAGAGAGAGAGAGAGACAAGACACGGCAATCCGTTGAGTCCGGATACGAAGGGCGAGACATGGGAAACCCATTGAGTCTAGGGATGAGAGAGAAGGCAAGGTAATCCGTTGAGTCCGGAAATGAAAGACGAGACATGGGAAATCCATTGAGTCCAAGAAAGAGAGACAAGACACGGCAAATCCGTTGAGTCTATGAGAGAGAGAGAGAGAGAGAGAGAGAGAGAGAGAGAGAGAGAGAGACAAGACACGGCAATCCGTTGAATCCAAATACGAAGGGTGAGACAAGGGAAACCCATTGAGTCTAAGGATGAGAGACAAGACAGTAATCCGTTGAGTCTGGAAACGAAAGACGAGACACGAGAAATCCATTGAGTCTAAGAAAAAGATATAAAACACGGCAAATCCATTGAGTCCTAGAGAGAGAGAGAGGGAGACAAAACACGGCAAATCCGTTGAGTCCATAATGACAAACAAGACACAGGTGAATCCGTTGAGTTTAGACATGAAAAATAAGAAATAATATGCTACGTGAGAAAGAAAATAATGAGATAGATCAAAGACAATAAGGATAAATAAAAAATATTGGGAATAAATGAATAAGCAAATGCAAGTGATGGTATAGCAGTATTTTCTCATTGATCATGCTACCTTATTGTCTATGTTATGAAATGCTAAGTTTACAAGATCATGCTTTTATATAATGACATGTTATGTTTCATGTATGCTTGATTGTGTTCCTACCAAGATGGATTTTCATTCACTAAGCTTAGGCTCATACCAGTTGTTTAAATGTTTTACAGATGATGATAGTAAGGACGGGGATGAGGAAGAATGCAAGTAAAAGTCCAAGAGGGAGCTTAATACCCCTTGGCAAAGTTACTTTTGTTTATATCTTGGGCATGTATTTTCTTAACTAAATGTAAATTGTGTGGGCAGCAAGTTTTTGAAATGTAATGCCCACACCCTCTTTCGTATATGTACTAATTCAGGACTTTGTTATTTTTGTAAAGAACTTTAGCCACCAGTTGTATCAGTTATTTTTAATTGAAAGTCTTCCGCTGTTTTTGATTTTTGGATTTGCCTTGGCTCGATGGAAATGCTATTATTTCAAAGAAAAGAAAATCTATACCTGATTTTCTAAGCAGGTTTATATTCACCGTGGATTATTTATGTTTGGATCACCAAACCGAACCCACTCCTGGGAGGACTGTTACATATTTACTCACTCTTTGGATCAAACTTGTATATTTGATATTGGTACAATATTTGGAACACGGATTTAATCTTCATAATTGTTGTGAATGTTACTTGACTTGCCTACAAAGACAGAGGTCATATTGTATTTATAGAGTGACTGATTTACAAAAATAAAAAGAAAGTAGGTGAGGTAAGTAAGATAGGATACATTGAACCTATACTATTATGTGTGGCAGATGGGTGGTGCGGTGGATGGCCCATCAACCGGACCACTTGTCCATCTGTCCCACGGCCCCCACTCAAGGTGTAGAGGATGGTCCATCAACCAGACTACAATGGTCAGGATGATGGACCATTACCTTTCAACACTCCCCCTCAAGTTAGTGCGTATATATCATGAATGCACAACTTGGACAATATCATGTGAAATGGTTTCCCAGGTAATCCCTTGGTGAAGATGTCTGCTAGTTGATCCTTTGATCTGACAAATGAAATCTGAATGTAACCACTTTCTAACTTCTCTTTGATGAAGTGACGGTCTATCTCAACATGCTTTGTCCTATCATGCTGGACGAGATTATGAGCAACATTAATGGCTGCTTTATTGTCACAAAACAAAGTCATGGATTGAGAACATTGGACCTTTAAGTCACTGAGTAAGCCCTTCAACCATAAGAGTTCGCATATTCCTTGGGTCATTGCCCTGAACTTTGCTTCTGCACTGGAACAAGCCACTACATTTTTATTTCTTGTTGCGCCATGTCACCAAATTTCCACCCACAAAAGTGCAATAACCAAAGATAGACTTTCGGTCTGGACTGCCTACCCAATCTGCATCGGTATAGGCTTCTACTTTGAGATGATTATGTGGTGAGAGTAAGATCCCTTTTCCTAGAGTAGCCTTTAGGTAATGTAGAATCCTATAGATTGTCTCCATATGTGTGGAGTAGGGATCATGCATAAACTGACATACCAAATTCATTGCAAAGGCAATATCTTATCGGATGTCTCCATATGTGTGGAGTAGGGATCATGCATAAACTGACTTACCAAATTCACTGCAAAGGCAATATCTGGCCGAGTATGTGAGAGCTAGATTAGTCTTCCAACTAACCGCTAGTACCTGCCTTTATCCGCTGGTGTTCCTTCTCTCCCTGAGCATAGTACTGGAATCTAGTGGAGTATCACATGGTCAGCATCCTAGCAGTCCTGTTTCTAAGAGAAGATCAAGGACATACTTTTTTTGAGAAAGAAAGATGGCTTTAGTAGATCAAGCAACTTCAATCCCAAGAAAGTACTTGAGTTTTTCAAGGTCTTTGATTTCAAACTCCTTTCCCAAAGACATCTTCAGTTTCTTAATTTCATCATCATTACTCTCAGTGACAATGATGTCATGAACGTGAACAAAGAGAGCAATGAAAGTTCCAGATGAATGCTTGATAAATATTGTATGGTCAGCATTACTCTAAACATACCCAAATGTACCCAAATGCTATCATGGTTTTGTGAAACCTCCCAAACCACGCTCTAGGGGACTATTTTAGTCCATAAAGAGAGCATTTTAATCTACATACCTTCCCGTTGGTGCTATCATCTATAAAACCAGGTGGACAATCCATGCACAATTCCTCGGTAAGTTCTCCATGGACAAAGGCATTCTTCACGCCTAGTTGTTGTAAGTCCCAGTTATGCTGTACAACACATGCCAAAAGAACTCTAATTGTTATCATTTTGACCACTGGAGCAAAGGTTTCTTGATAATCAACCCCATATGTCTAGGTGAATCTACGAGCAACCAGCCTTGCCTTCTATCGATCCATAGTCTCATTTATTTTCTACTTGACTGTGAAAACCCACTTGCACCTTACTGGCCTCTTGTCTGGTGGTAGTGGAACTGTAAGACCTACAGCCAAAATCCCCTACTGATGCGGATTTCCCTTGTGCATGGTCTTCCCACGCGGACAGCTGACGTCACCGAAGCGGACCCAATGGACGTATCCTAATTGTATGTGAGTCTTAATACTGCACCATGTGGTTTACAGTAACATTGGTAAGCCTAGGATGGGCCCGGCATGCAACCCAGTGCATGGGGCCCAATGAGTAAAGGTTGGAGCTATATTTTAGCCCTGCCAGTGACAGAGCCAGTGGATGTATCATCCAGCTCCTTGTTGCCGGCTCGTGTGCGAGGGTTACCCTCTCACTCTTCATTCCCTATAAATAAGATGACCAACCCTCATTTCACATTTTGGACTATTGAGGGTTGGTGGAGTGGGTGGTGGCCTTGAAGAGTGGGGGTAGATTGGGACTCAAGCTTGGTACTTCAAATCCCTTCCAAGTAAGTTACCTTCTACTCCCCCCCCCTTCTCTCTCTCTCTCTCTCTCTCTCTCTCTCTCTCTCTCTCTTATTATTAGGAGTGGATGGCCACCATTTATGGTGGTGGTTCCTCCATTAATGGAGACCAACCAAGCCCTAGGAAGTAAAGTCTTGTTCACCCTACCTCCAATGGAGATTATAATGGAGTCTTGATGACTCCAATAAGTATGCCTAGGGTGGGAATGTGCTTCCCACCAACTAAAATGAGTTTAATGATGTTGGGGAGTCAAAGCTCCCCATTTAGACACCATTGTCCCCGATTGAGTTTGGTTTTCTAGACTCAACCGGAGGACCCGTGCCGGAGGTTAGGGCACTGCTTCTACCTCCGAATATGATGCCTTAACCATATATGGTCTAGCTTGCGGAGGGGCCAGCAAGGCCCCATCCTCCGCCAGGCCCATACTTAACCTAAATATTGGTTGAGCAGAGCCGAAGGCAAAGCCGGCGGAAACATCATCCGCCAATGCCTCTGTCGTCATTCGTGGTGTTAAGCCGAAGGCTCAATATTCGGAGGCGTGATCCTTCAGGTGGCAGCCCCCGGTTAAGCCTTAGGGCCTCTACAATGTTATGGAACTGCCACCCTTATGGGTCCGCCATGCCCACAAAGGGCCGGATAGACTATCTGGAGGCAAAGTTGGAGGTACTACCATCCGACAATGCCTCCGCCTCACTCTCTGTGAGTTTACTGTCATAACAAAGACTCATCCAGAGGCTAAGCCGGAGGCATGACCATCCGCCTTGATCCTCCGACTCTCTATATGCTGAAAACTATAAGGGTTCAATCGGTGGCTAATTTCGAAGGAACCATCCGCAGCCTTAGCCACTATTAACTAGTATGCTTTGTTAGATTCTTCGGGGACCAACCACTGGGGTTCCGGCTTATCTTGAAACCTGCATAGCAACATTTAGAGCATGTCTCTGCCGGTTTAAAAGACACTTAACTAACCTAATGCAATCTATATAATCTAATAGGTAAACCGACGCGGGTAGTTGACGAAGCCTTTCGCCGGCTTCCAGGTTAGGCACCACTTATAGTGCCTACAGGTGAGAGGTTAGGTCCATAGACTTAGGACATTATGAATGTCTATGATTGTATGCTATTGAACATGTCATCCAATAACTATGATATTTGAGCATGCAGTACATTATAATAACTATGTATGTTTAAATAGTATTGTGGCTAGTGGTGTATGTGACTCGTGTGACGTGTGGGTACTAGTGGAAGGTAACGCATGGGTACACTGGTCTTGGGCTTGTGTGACGTGTGGGTGCTAGGGGAAGGTGACGCATGGGTACACGGGCCCAGACTTAGTGCTAGCACCTTAGCAGGGGCACGGTGGCCCAGGGATTGGGAACCGGGGGGTCTCTGCTGGAGTGCGGCCCCGTTATATTTACCATGATGTTTCACATGATAGGCATTAGGAGATTGCATCACCCAAGTTCTAGCCTAAGGGAGGTGGCACGCCTTGGACAGAAAATATGAAGGGGGGATCCGCTTGTAGAAGCAATTTGGCAAAAGAGACTTGGGCATCCTATTTTTATCTTAGCCCGATGCATGAGATGTGAAAGCCGTCGAGCCGTAGGTTGGGCCGAAAGTTGCGGTAAACACATCAATAAGGCACCTATAGAACCCTACCAAGACCTAACATTAGATTTCATCATACTCATTGGTACACGGCATGTGATACCTAATTCCTTATTGAGCTGGGATGAGAGCTCACCCCTCGTATCGATACCTGTTTTCAGATTCTGATGTAGATTACTCTGTGGCGGAATATATAGTCTTCGCTGCCGAGCGACGCATCCGTGGGCCAGGATTATTCCTAAGAGCACGGCAAGGGCTGCATCTGCAATGATTACGTCTACGCTTGACGCAGCCCTCCCCATACTCTCTCCCCCTTACCCTATGATTCATTTTGTAGATAAATGGTGTAATCTATCTAGACAGTTGAACAGATTTACTCTTTTATTTTGCTATGTGTATATATGGATATAATAGTATTTTGTGAAAACAATGGGATGTAATTCATAACAATACCTTACTTATGTCATGATATAATTCAATTAACATTTGTCACTTAGTATGTCGCTTCCACTATTATTACTCTATTTTTTTTATTGTTTATTGTGGATATTGCTTATGTAGACGATGGAATTTGTTGGCAAATCACTGTAGTTGTCGGTTCCTAGGTGAATTCAAATCGTGGGCCCATAGTTGTCAGGGGGCCCATAGTTGTCAAGGGCGCCTTGGTGCAGGCGCCCAAGCCTCGCCTTGGTTCGCCTTGGTCGCCTTGGCGCCCGAACGAATGGGTGGGGGGGGGCCGTTGTGCCCACTCCTACACAAATCGGGTGCCGCCTCCATCGCCTTGGTTCGCCTTGACGCCTTGACAACTATGCGTGGGCCTACCCAAATATCATGCCCGATTACCGGAATGGGCTGTGATAAGAACGAGGTCCCATGTTGATTTTTTTTCAAGGCTCTCATCTCTCCTATCATTGCAGCTTTCCACCGTTCATTTATAATTGCATATTGCCATTTCTGAGGAATAGATACAGAGGAAAGAGAGGACACAAACGCATAAAAGGAAGGGGAAAGAGAGTTATATGAAACAGAATTAGAGATAGGGTAAAGAGTACAAGACTTAGTACCTTTCCTAATGGCAATAGGAAGATCAGAATCAGTGAGAAAAAGTTCCTTACCAGGAGGAGGCTCAGTCTCAGGATCCAGGGCTGGCAAAGGGACATGTGAAGTTGCGTTGATGGTAGTGGTCCTTTCTTGCTTACTTTTGGCACGACTGTAGACTTGTAGAAATTTAGGATTAGGACTAACTGTGGGAATGGGTGCAGATGTAAAAGGTGGTATTGTATCATGATCTGATATTGCATCTGTGATTGGGGCATAGAAATCCTGATCCATGATGACACGTTCTTGGACTCTTTCTTCGGGTAAAAACAAAGGCAAATCTTCATTTTCAGCACTTTAGGCTTCATCCTTCTCCCCCTGCAGATGGGACGGGTAATACATAAGATGCTCATGAAATAGGATATCCTTGGTAACAAACGTCCGCCGGGAGCGAGGATGATAACATTTGTATCCTTTTTGTGTGGCAGGATAGCCGAGGAAGATGCAACGTAGCCCTCTGGGATCAAGCTTTCCAAGAGAGTGATGGTTGCGAGCATAACAAACGCAACCAAAGACCTTAGGTGGTAGGACAAAGGAAGTATTGCCTAGTAAAAGGTCCAAATGAGCTTTTTTGTTGAGGATTCTGGATGGGAGCCGATTGATAAGGGAAGTTGTAGCGAAGATAGCATCACTTCAAAAATGAGCTGGAACATGTCCCTTAAACATTAGAGCTCGTGCAATCTCAAGCAGGCGACGATTTTTTCTCTCTGCAACCCCATTTTGAGCTGATGTGTCAACACAACTTCTTTGATGTAAGATCCCATCGAACAAGTATTGCTGAAATGCACCTTTGAGGTATTCTTTACCGTAATCACTGCGGAGCACTTTAGCTGCGTTTGGAACTAAGTCTTGATCATATTATGGAATTGGCGGAAGCACTGAAAAACCTCACTTTTATGATACATCAGAATACACCCAAGTAGTCCGAGTGTGACAATCAATAAATGTTACAAACCAATGATGCCCAGATATAGATGTAGTCCTAGCTGGTCCCCAAACATCAGAGTAAACCAAATAAAAAATACCAGTACTTCTATGAAACGAAGGTAAATAAGTTGTACGAGCTTGTTTAACCAAAATACAGGCTTCGCATAATAACTCGTTCTTATTATAATGTTTAAATAAAAAAGGGAATAACTAAGATAAAACAATTGTGGAAGGATGACCAAGACAGCGGTGTGATTGTTGGAGAGTGCTCACGGCTGAGTAAATGTGATGTGGGGTAGGAGGAGGTGAAGGTGGTTTATAGGTTGATGTAGATTCCGAAGGACCATCATCAAGAAAGTAGAGACCACCATGCATTCTACCATATCCAATCATCTTCCCATTCACCAGATCCTGAATCACACAAGTAAGGAAAAAAAAAGTTACTTTGCAGTTAAGTGATTTAGTAAGACTACTAATTGAAAGCAAATTCGTAGAAAAACTAGGAACATAAAGTGCGGATTGTAAAGAAGGGTGTGAAAGCATTGAATGGAACCCTTTCCAGATATAAGGGAGAGGGACCCATTAGCTACTCAGACTGTTTCTGTCCCAGAAGAGGGAGAGTACGGGTAGAAAGAGCTAGAGTAACTAGTCATATGGTCAGTGGCTCCAGTGTCCATAACCCATGGGCTAGGGACAGATGAACACAGTGACCAGCATGAGGAATACCTGACTGAACAAAATATGAACCTAGTGTAGCAGAGCCTGATGAAAGAACAGTATTAGTTGCATTAGATGGCCTTAGTAAGTTGCGGAGAGCCTGAAGTTCGTCTGCAGACAACACTGGTTTAATTCCAGTAGGAGGTCCAGTAGGAGGGCAAACCTCTGTCTGATGAGCCTATAGCGCTTGGATGGGCTTGGGTTTCTATGTACCTTTGTCATGTCGCCCGGTTTCAAAATCAGCTGGCTTCCCATGTATCTTCCAACAAGTTTCTTTGGTATGTCTTTCTTTTCCATAGTGTTCACAGCGAACAAGTTCCATAGGAGAGGGATACTTGAAAACTTGCAAAGTAGTTTGAAGGGCGGACCGATTGGTTGGCAGGGCAGGCATCATAGACATGCGTCTCAAATCTTCATATTAGACCAAGGCATAGGCATGTTCTAAAGATGGAAGGGGCTCTCGACTTAGGATTTGAGCCCTGATTTGGTCAAACTCAACATTAAGACCAGCCAAAAAATTGTACACCCGTAATTTATCTTTTGCTAGCTTCACAACAGCAACATCAGTAGAACAAACAGCTGTAAATGTGTCATAATAGTCCAACTCTTACCACAGACTTCTGAGTTCGGAGTAATATATCGGAGTAATATAGAGACAAAGCAATATCCTTCTGCTTAGTTACACTCAATTTTACATGAGATCATAGATTAATAAGTAGTTCCCAACCTGAGAGTAGGTTGCTTTAGCTGCATCTCAAATTCCTGCAACATCAGGTAATAACACATATCCCCGACAAATTTTTAGGTCTATAGACCCAATAAGATAAGCAATCACAATGGAATTTTCTGATGCCCATTTTTCATACAGCCCATCCTTTGAATCAGGGGCCTTTTTTCGGCCATTGATATATCCTGACATTCCTCTGGCAGAAATTGCCATGTGAGCAGTTTTGGACCACATTAAATAGTTGGTCCCATCCAACTTGAGTAGATTGGATGCAATTGTAGTAAATTCAATTTTAGGGTTCTCTGTAACGGAGGAAACAACTTCAAACAAATCAAGCATGGTCAACAATTAATCAAAAAAAAATACCTAGTACCAGTGACATCGCAAAAAGATATGCCGGAAAGAAAACCAACCAAAGAATTTGGTTGTTACAGGTAGATAGACCTATTGAGTTCTACTTGCGACAATCTTGGGATGCCATGTTTTTCAGTCTTCTGTGACTGAGATAAACATCTTAAGCAGGTTTCGATCTTCATAAAATTACGGAAGAATCAAGAATGGCTATTTGTGTGTTCACCTTGAAGATGTCCTTACGAATAAGGAAACACGACGCACATCAGAGAAAAAGTACAGTCGATCATTAGATCATGTAAAATAAGGGGATGGTACCAAATTTTAGTAGCTTAGGAAGGAGACGATGAAGGAGATGGTGCCGGTAAATAATTGTCTAATCCACGATGAGTGGAGAAAAAAGGAGATGGCGGCAGTAGATGATGGTGATGGTGTGATGGTGGCGGTAATTGAGAGCCGAGAGGGATGGTGATGGGGTGGCGGTAATAATGCTGGTGGTAAATGGTGGCGATAATGAGGAAGCCGAGAGAGAGAGAGAGAGAGAGAGGAGGCAGGCTAAGGTTGGAATCCTAAGAGCCTCATGGCTCTGATATCATGTTGTCAATGTTACTTGGCTTGTCTATAAAGACAGAGATCATATTGTATTTATAGAGTGACTAATTTACAAAAATAAAAAAAATAAAAAAAAATAAAAAAGTAGGTGAGGTAGGTAAGATAGGTAAGATAGGATACATTGAACCTAGACTTAATGGCAAAGAGGGTTCAAGACAACTCAAATTGACAATCCCTCTTTGCTGCAGGATCTTATGTAGTCCAATCACAAAATAGATTTAGTAAACAAAAGGAAAATCAACTTATCTGAGAATCCAGCCGTTGAACACACTTGAAATTGATAGGAGATCCCTTTAACTTCAATTATGAACACTAGTAGAAGTTTTGAGTCGATCAAAAGAGTGCTGAAACAACTGCAGATGCTGCAAGGGTGCTGTACAGGTTATCGCTCAGACTTGGTAAAGCTTCAATTGATGTTGATGAAATCTGTAACAAATCAGCAAGGATTTGGTATTTTCTGTAGGAATTAATGTCGCCAGTAGAGCAGTGAAGTGTAGACAATAGAAGATTAAAGAAGAAACAATAGAAGAGGAATAAGCAACTGGTCGAGTTTCACAACCGTAGGAGACTCAACCAGAAAAATAGAAATTGATCTATTCTTTTTTTTTCTGGAAAATCTGCAGCCAGCCATTAAGTCCTTATTTATAAACTTCTAAAAGGTTACAAGGAAATAGGAAAGTTTCAAAACTGAATTTAGAAAACTAAACTTCCTTTATAAAGTAGGAAGTTTTTAAAATAAGAAAATAGGAAAGTTTCCAAAAACTGGAATTAGGAAACTAAGGCTGTGTTTGGTATCATTTTTGTTTTTGATTTTTGCTATTTTTTTAAAAAGTATTTTTGAAAACCATTTTTGATCAAAAATAAAAAGTCATTTGGTAATTACAATAAAAAATAAATTGTAGAATGAAAAATAGATTTGGTATGTCTATGTCTAAAAATAATTTTTATAACTTTTATAGATCTATCTATAGCATGGACTATTGGGCCCTCAAATCGATCACATTTCAGAATCGTTTTCTTATTCTGACTGTCGACGAACTATTGGGTGAATTACATGGAGCTCAATTATTTTCCAAATTGGATCTACCCTTGCACCAAAGCTCACAGTAGATGACTCAAGAAATCTTACTATGAGCTTTAAAACAAAAGCTCATAGAGGATACTGTCCTACCACGTTGAATGCAAGAAAGCTGAACACAATAACCAGAGTTCTTTCATAAGTCCATCTCTATGTTCGAGGACTTCATAACAGTTGGGCAATACACCTTAGAGAAAGAGTAAACACTGAAAGCATACTACTGCTTAAGGTCTCTTTAAATGATTGATTCCAAACATATGAAGGTACTCCATAGCTAGGAGAACCTCGCCACATAAAATAGTGATGTTATGCGAGGCACCGTCATCAAAGTTGCAGGTATACAAACAAAAAGATCAAATCAGCTCAATATCAAGATTACAATATCATGATTCCAGAAGAATGGTTGCGAAGAAAAAATTCCAGAAAAAAAAATATCAAGATTTGAAAGAAAGAACAAATGAATTGAAATTGTAATATGAAGAAAGAACAGATGAACTGAAATTGTAATATGAAGAAACGAACAAATGAACTGAAAATGAAATATGAAGATATGTGAAGAAACTAAAACTAAAGAACATTAGGAATTGCAGATAGATCTGATTACAAAGCAAACAGAATATTACAAAACGAAATATTACCAACAGATCTGATTTGATTATTAGAAAACCAGAGACAAGAAAAGAATAACAGAGCTAGAAAAGAAGAAGTCGACCATGATGTTGAAGAAGCAAGAACGACATCTGCTGGAATAGGAACAAGATTCATGGCCTGGCCTTTGAGTCAGCCGAATAAAACATCAGCGACGATACCGAAGACTGAACCGAACAGACAATCGCCAGTAGAACTAATCGCCAGACAGATAGAACCGAAGACAGACAGATTTCAAGAAAGAACCGAAAAATAGGCAGAGTACAAAATGCAAAACACTGTGCAGAAAAGAATGTCAAGAATTGACTTTCAGAACAAACAAGACTAATAGGAAATATTGATCAAAAACAGAGAAAAACTAAGAACGAATTTGCAAAACTTTCATGTAAGGACCGAAGACAAACACAGACGACCTTACCAAGAATGAACATCTGTAAAACAAGTTTGTAGCAAGAACTGCTTGAAGAAATTGGCAGGAATGAACATCTGCACAAGAAAAAGTAATGATCCCAAGAACGGACTAAAAAATCCCAAGAACGAGATGATGTTGAAACGCAGTGACTGTCGAAAGCCATTGAAACAAACTGGAAAAAAAAAAAAAAACCCCAAGAATCACGGCTAATTCAGCCGGATATGAACAAAGGAACATCTGAATTCCAAATCGGAGCAGAAGGGACACGGGAGACTAACGATTTCTCTGAAGCTAAGGGAGAGATGATGATTTTATAAAAAATATTTAAATTACATTTTTACCCTCTATGTTTTTGCAGTTTGTAACACGTGATCATTAAAGGTTGCGTAAAAAACCATCAAAAATGATTTTTGATAAAAATCAAAAAGAGGTTGAGACCTCTTTTTGAATTTGAGCATCTTTTTATTTTTTCTGACAAGAAATAGCAACAAAAAATAATACCAAACACCTATAAAAATAAAAAGTTGTCAGAAAAATAAAAACAAAAATGATACCAAACATAACCTAAGAGAACTTCTACTTTCTAAACAATAGAAATAATTGAACTATATTTTAGGAAACTAAACAATAAAAGACTAAACTAACTACTACTTGCTGGCGGAAGAAGAGATCTGGCGGTAGAAGAGAATTCTATATAGAGATAGCTAGAGATCTCGGCTGGGCTGGTTTTAGGGCCCAGGGCCATCGGATGGCCTGGATGACCTGCGTCCCTTTCTCCTGGAATAAACTTGGCCTGCATCAGCTCCCCCCGGCTTAGAAACATTTGTCTCCGACCAATGGAAGAGAGACATGTAACGTTCATAGAGGTCTGGGTCGATTCTCTTGAAATCATCATCGTGTATCCACGCACTGTCATTGCGTGGGTGCCCTTTCCACTTGACCAAAAAAGACTGATAACCTCCACCATTGTGAGTCATCGTGTACTTGGAGTCAAGAACATCTTCAATTTGGTCAGTTTGGGGAACAACAAACTGTGGGAGACGTAAAGCATGTTCCGTATCACCTTCGTCAAAATGATGACCTGTATAGTCAAATCAGCAACGTTGAAAATGTTATTGATAGCCATGTCTGGTGGAAGCTCAAGTACATAAGCGTTAGCACCGATCTTCTTGAGTACCTTGTAGGGACTCATCTTCCGTAGATGTAGCTTGGTAGCTTCGCCGGGAGTAAATCTTTCAGGAGTTATTCGAACCATTACCATGTCACCGGTTTTGAACTCCACATAACGGCGATGACGATCTGCATGGGCTTTGTATACCTCAATGCTAAGCGCGATGCGTCGCCGAACATCCGTATGTACCTTTGTAATATGATGAATAAATTTGTCAGCTTCAATGCTTACACGCACTTGAGGTGGAAGCGACACTAAATCAACAGGCCTCTTGGGTTGTATGCCAAGCACTATCTCGAATGGAGTACGGCTTATGGTTCAATTGACAGAGCTATTATATGCAAACTTTGTTATATCAAGTATAGAAGGCCAAGTCTTCTCATAATCACAAACAAGGCATCAGAGAAGATTGCCCAAGCTTTGGTTCACTACTTCGGTGCCCATCTGTTTGAGGATGGAAGGCGATTGAGTATAACAACTTTGTATTGGTCTTCAACCATAATGTTTTCCAAAAATAGCTGATAAAATTCACATTCCGATCCGACACAATAGTCTCAGGTAGCCCATGGAGACGTACCACTTCCTTGAAGAATAGGACAGCAACATGCCTTGCATCAAAAGTCTCCCGACAAGGGAAGAAGTGTGCCATTTTTGAGAATTTGTCCATCACCACGAATATTGAATCATATCGTTCCCTCATGGATGGCATGCCGAGGACAAAATACATACTAATATGCAACCATGGTGAGTGAGGCACCGGTAGTGGTGTGTGCAAACCAGAATTTTGCTTGGTGCTTTTAGCTAGTTGACATACACGACACCATTGGACCACATTTTGCACATCATGGGTTGGTGAGGCCAATAGTAAAGATCTGTAACTTGTGTCATTGTCTTATCTCGACCAAAGTGTCCACCTAAACCTCCTCCATATAACTCCCGAATTAGATATTGGCGTATGGACATCTTTGGTATGCATAACCGTATTCCCATAAACAAATAACCACCTTGCATAGAGAATTTTGGGTCGATCTCACCTTGCTATAATTTCTGAAACATAGGACTGAAGTCTTCATCTGCCATGTACTCCCCTTTGATGTGCTCAATTCTTATACCTTGGGCTGAAAAGGTACTCATTGCATTCACTTTTTGACTCAAAGCATCTACTTCTTGATTCTCTTTTTCGACTTTGTAGTTAAGTGCAAAAGTGAACTCCTGCAAATACGAAATCCATTAAGCATGCCTATGGCTAATGGTCCATTGTGAATTAAGGAACTTGAGTGTCTCATGATCAGAGTATAGGACAAACTCTTTCCCTATGAGGTAGTGCCTCCAATGCTTGATCACCTGTACTACAGCATAAAGTTCCAAATTATAGGTAGAATACCTCTTCTTTGCATCATTGAGTTTCTCACTGTAGAATGCCTCCGGATGCTTTTCTTGCATACGTACCCCTCTAATTCCCGAGTATGAGGTACCAGTAGCAACCTCAAACATACAGTCAAAATCAGGTAAGTGAAGGACAGGAGCTTCAATTATGGCTTTCTTTATAAGGTGGAATGCTTTGGTGGCAGCCGAGGTCCATTGGAACGACCTTTCTTTGTCTTCATGCACTCTGTGATGGGTTCCATAATGGAGCTAAACCCTTGTATGAATCTCCGATAAAAGGAAACGAGGCCGTGGAAGCTACGAACCTCGGTGATAGTTTTTAGGAGTTGCCAATTGATAATGCTCTCTATCTTGGATGGATCAGCTTCTACCCCTTTCGAAAAGACAATAAAACCAAGGAAGACTACCTTGGGGAGCATAAAAGAACACTTCTTCAAATTCAAGTACAATTTCTCATCTTGAAGGATCCTCATTACCCGCCGTATATGATCAAGGTGGTCTTCATTGCCTTTGCTGTATATCAGTATATCATCAAAGTAAACAACAAGAAACTTAACGATGAATGGTCGAAGTGTCAGAGTCATTACTCTCATAAAGGTACTAGGGGCATTGGTTAACCCAAAGGGCATAACCTTCCATTCATATAATCCGTCTTTGTTTTGAATGCTGTCTTCCACTCATCGTCGGGACAAATACAGATTGGATGGTAACCACTCCGTAAATCAAGCCTTGTGAAGATGGTAGCACTTGTCAACATGTCCAACATATCAAGCCATGGAATAGGAAATCTGTATTTGACAGTGATTTTATTGATTGCTCTGCTGTCGATACACATCCGCCATGATCCATCTTTCTTAGGTGTCAAGAGTGTTGGTACGGCACATGGGCTCATGCTCTCCACGATGAAACCCTTTTGCAACAATTCATCCACCTGTCTTTTGAGTTCTACATGCTCTGTAGGGCTTAGACGATATGTGGGAAGGTTCAATGACATCGAACTAGGGACTAAGTCAATTGCATGTTGTATGTCCCTAATTGGTGGCAACTCGTTTGGTAGTTCATCTGCAACAAGATCTGCAAAATCAAACAAGAGAGATCAAATAGGTGGGGGAAAGTTGGTTTTTTCAAGGGATACAACTTCCCTAGCCATGAGGGCTATCATTACACCACTTTCTTTGCTTGTTTCCTCAAAATCTTGTTGATTAAGTATCAATAATGGGTGATCAGCTTGCGTCCAGCCTTTGATGATTGTCCCTTGCCCTTGTTCTTGCTGTTGGTGGCTGGCTGGTCCTTCTTCAAAGCTTGAAGAATTTGTTTGCGCTTCAGTTGTGCGGCTCGCAACCTATTTTTCTCAGCTGGTACATTAAGAGGCTTCAATATCATAGGTTTTTCATCAACATCGAAGTAACATTGGTTCTTAGTGCCTCCAACCAACACATCATGGTCATATAACCATGGCCTCCCCAATAATACATCAGTCAATATCATAAGGATAATGTCACACCAAACCATATCATTGTAGGCCCCTGCTTGTAGTGGAATCAAACATCTTTGGCTCACTTCCAAGGTATTGCCATTGAGAAGTGATACCTTGTAAGGTTGAGGATAAGTTTCAGCTTCTAATTTAGCATCTATTTCAAAGGCTTGTGACACACAACATTAAAACTACTATCACTGTTCACAATAATCTAAGCAAACTTAGGACCACTAGACATGCGGGTAGTAAAAATACAATGACAATGCCAATCTTCCCCTTTTGATTCAGCCACTAATATACAACTCACAACATGTATCCCAAGGGATTTTTCATCCTCATCAAAATTATACTCTTGCTCATCACCTAGGGTCGCATTATCATAGGAATCATCTTCTTGTAGTTCCCAAACTTGAGAATCAGCATTGGCCTCTACAGAAGCCACTAGGGAATTGCCTTTCATCTTTCTAGAACAATCCCTTGCATAATGACCATAGGCATTACAATGATAACATTGAATATTGTTATTGGAAGTCATCAACCCTTTTCCCTTTTCAATTGTTGTAGGAGTAAGACGAGGGGCAACCATTGTACTCTTAGTATTTGGCATGGGTTTCTTGCTATCATTATAATTTGGGTTATACCTTCTGGCGGATTTCAAAAGCTCTTCGGCTTGAAAGGCTTTATCCATACAATCATTGATACTAACAATATCAACCACACCCAAATTTTCTCTAATCTCAGGTCGCAACCCCAAATGGAACCGAGATATCATCTGATCATCAGTGTCTCGTGATCCAGTCCGTGCACATAGTTGGTCAAATTCATATACATAATCTTCCACACTCGTGGTTCCTTGTCGAAGATTATTCAATTGATCATAGTCTCCTTTGGAAGGACCTTGGTAAATATTTTTCTTTTAATTCTTCTTTCATCTCTTCCTAAGTGGTAGGTTCCATCCGCCTCCTTATTAGGCTATACTCATAATTTCTCCACCAATCTCGGGTATCCCCCCCCCCCCCATAAGTTTGGAGCGAGCCAATTTTAGCTTTCGTGGTTCGGGAAGGTCAAACCAATCGAAATAGTCATCTAGGGCATTCAGCCAGTCATGGAACGCTTGGGGGTCTTGTTTCCCATGAAACTCCTTGATGTCCATCCGTACCTTACAAGTTTGGTAATGGTGGGGTTGATGGTCTCCATAATCTTCATAGGGTAGGTCTTGATATTCCTCTTTAGGGACTCTTTGGGGAGCCCTAGCAATACGTCTTCGCACTAGGTTGGCCATAGGAGCTTCTTTTCTAGGGGTTTCTATTCTAGCCGGCCTAGGGTTAGCCCTTTCCTCCAAACTATCAAATTTTGCATTCATCCTTCCTTTCATATTATCTATCTTTGCATCCAATTTGGTCAATCGTTGGAGAACCAAATTAATAGGGTCATTGGGGTTACTGGACTGAATAGGAGAGTTAAAACTCTCCTCAGCCATGCTCTGATACCAATTTGATGGCAAATAGGGTTCAAGACAACTCAAATTGACAATCCCTCTTTGCTATAGGATCTTACGCAATCCAATCACAAAACAGATTTAGTAAACAAAAGGAAAATCAACTTATCTGAGAATCCAGCCATTGAACACACTTGAAATTGATAGGAAATCCTCTCAACTTCAATTATGAACACTAGTAGAAGTTTGGAGTCGATCAAAAGAGTGTTGAAACAACTGCAGATGCTGCAAGGGTGCTGTACAGGTTACCGCCCAGGCCTGGTAAAGCTTCAATTGATGTTGATGAAATCTGTAACAAATCAGCAAGGATTTGGTATTTTCTGCAGGAATTAAAGTCGCCAATAGAGCAGTGAAGTGTAGACAATAGAAGATTAAAGGAGAAACAATAGAAGAGGAATAAGCAGCTGGTTAGTCTCACGACCGTAGGAGACTCAACCAGAAAAATAGAAATTGATCTTTTCCTTTTTTCTGGAAAAGTCCTTCATATTTATAAACTTCTAAAAGGTTACCTGGAAATAGGAAAATTTCAAAACTGAATTTAGAAATCTAAACTTCCTTTATAGAGTAGGAAGTTTCTAAAATAAGAAAATAGGAATGTTTCCAAAAACTGGAATTAGGAATCTAAGAGAACTTCTACTTTCTAAACAATAGAAATAACTGAACTATATTTTAGGAAACTAAACAATAAAAGAATCCTAAACTAACTACTACTTGCTGGCGGAAGAAGAGATCTGGCAGTAGAAGAGATCTCTACTTGGCTGGGCTGGTTTTAGGGCCCAAGCCCATCAAATGGCTTGGAAGACCTGCATCCCTTTCTCCTGGAATAAACTTGGCCTGCATCAAGACTATTACGTGTGGCAGATGGGTGGTGCGGTGGATGGTCCATCACTGGACCACTTGTCCATCCACACCACTTAAGGTGTGGAGGATGGCCCATCAAATAGACCACAATGGTCAGGATGATGGTCCATCAGCCGGACCTTTCAACAATAACAACTTTACTTATGTTAATATAACATTTAGATGACATCTGTTTACTTATGATACTGCTTTCGTTATTAGTACTCTGATTTGTTTAATTGATTTTTTATGGATATTGCATGTGTAGAATGTGGAATGGTTAGTGAATCACAGCATGTTTAGCAGATCCTGGGTGGATTTGAGTCACCTTATGGGGGGACTCAGGTATCACGCCCGTGTCAAGAAATGGGCTGTGACAGAAAACATAGTAAAGTAGCATTACTTTGAAGGGAAAATTTTGAAGAGTCAGCAGCACTGAGAATTAGTTCATCAATGGAATAGCAACTAATCGGGATCAATCAATGCAATAAGAGCAGCAGAAAATCTGAACAGTAACCTCAAGAATTTTGCGTAGCAAACAAACTTTGTGATCCCTTTCAAAGTTAATGTTTCTACTCTATCTCTAGAAGACAAGTACCTCACCTCATGAACTGCAAAATGGCTACATAATGTTTACATATCACTCCTCATTATCACTTGCAGTGTTGAGTACAAAAGAAAATAGAAAGAATAAAAACAAACTAAAACAATCTGTCAAGGCTGTGGATATATTATAGGAAATGGGTTATATGGACCTAAATGCTTTTGTGGGCAATCTTAAATCTACACCTAAATTATCTTATAGCCTTTAGAATGGTTGACTCTGAGGTCTTCCAACCATCTTGATGCTTTCATGCTGGTAATGTTAGACTCAAGAAGCTACAAGGACTATGAAACAATGTGATCTCTGAAATAGGTCACAGGCCATCTTAGGCCAGCCGCTGTAAGCCTTAAGGCCCTTGGCTGTTGTCTTCATGAAATTCTCATACTGTAGTTCTCTTTTGACACAGAGAGAGATTCATCAAACAATAAAACTCACTCGGCAACTTAGTTTTGGAATATCTCAATATTTCTTTAACCTTTTCTGATCAATTTGGTAAATAATTGTGGAAAAGCCAAAAAAAGAACCATTATTCATAAAAGGCAAGAGTTGAATTTAGTCAAAACATTTTGTTTCATAGCAATGATTTTACCCCCCGATTGATGCAACAGCGGGCCCACAAGATGAGATGGGCATGGATAGGAATCTTTGTAGGATTTTATTTTAATTGGGATATATTTGTAATCTTTTATTTTGGAAAATTTAGATGAAAAATTTAGGTGAAATTTTGTTTTAAGTCCTTAATAAGTTGCCTTCTTTATTTTACTGTCTTATAGGCAATCTATAGGTTTGGTAAGTTACAAGAGTGTCTAAGTTAGGATTTCTATTTCAGTTATTTTTATTTTAGTTAAGTTTTATATTTCTTTTCATTTAAATATATGTAACCGAACCCATCTGCAACCAAGCCCAACCTGCAACTACCACTTGATAGCACTTGCAGACTTCGATTTGCTCCACCTGGGCTCAGTCCTAGCTGCTAATGGTGCATCATTGATAGCTCCTCCAGTTTGCGACCTTTTCCTAAAATTTCAGGTCAATCCGAGACCTATCGGCTAAGTTCTTCTCACTAAAAGGTAAACCAGTCTTCCGCCTCTTCATTCTGTTGAAAGGCGACACCCTTTTCCAGATTCGTGAATGGGTTATTTTCTTGCTTTCCAATATTACCCCTTCTTTATTCCATTATTCATAAGTTATCCCTATTTGTGTTAATGCCCACAGTACCCTCACAATTTTAAATATTATCCCTATTCTGTCCTAAGGTTCGGTTTGTTTTATCAAAAGTTATTAAGTTCTGGTTAAATACGAAATTGCCATTTTTTGTGCAATCAAAGCTTCTACAATATTGGGTGGGCCCATTAGCAGACCAATTAGGGTTTTCCAACCAAGGTCCAACATCAATTGGTATCAAAGTGAATATCCTGCAATGATGGTGAATAACAATGAGCTTTTGTCACGTGTTAACACCTACGAAGAGGAAACTGATGCGGCCATTGCTAGTTTATCCAAACGGATTGATGGGATAGATTCCATGGCATCCTTCCGAGATGTAATGACAACTATGCAAACTTCCATTGACATGTTGGTACAAACCGTAAAAGGTAAGAGTCTCATGTCTGAGGATTCCTCTAACTCCATCCCATAGGTTCCACCTCCCAATGGATCCTCATCACCACTACCAATACCTCAACCAACAATTGAATTACCAATGGAAAAAATTGTAGACATTCTGAAGTTGACTCAAACAGCCCATAAAAGAAGTTAAGAAGGACCTCGTTGGAGCACCTGATATCGTTCGTCACTACGCAATGATGGAATTTGTGATCCCACCATCATTCTTTGAAGAAGGGACCTCACGACTTGCAAACTGCATCCCTACCACTTGTGCATTACCAGAATTCTATTACGGACTGTGCTTGAATGTGCATCCCATGAAATTCTTTCTTCGCCTCGACAAAATTCGTGGATGAATTTTTTTCATGCCGCCGAGTTGATGAGGCGGGCCCACAAGATGAGATGGGCTTGGATAGGAATCTTTGTAGGATTTAATTTTAATAGGGATATATTTGTAATCTTTTATTTTGGGAAATTTAGATGGAAATTTTAGGTAAGATTTTATTTTAAGTCCTTAATAAGTTGCCTTCTTTATTTTACTGTCTTATAGGCAATCTATAGGTTGGGTAAGTTATTAGAGTGTCTAAGTTAGGATTTCTATTTCAGCCATTTTTATTTTAGTTAAATTTTATATTTCTTTTCCTTTAAATATATGTAACCAAACCCATTGAAGGGGAGAAGATTTGAAGAAAAGAAATAACAAATTGAAAATTCAGTTGTGTGCCTGCGGGCAGAAGCGGTGTGCTCTCTCTCTCACCCCCCTCGCTCGCTCTCTTTCGTCTCCACGATCAGGAACAGTCCTTTCCTTAGGCTGGCTTCCCCCCCCTTCTTCCCTCTCCCTTATTCCCTGTTTTCTTCTTATTTCCTTGAATCTTCCCTGTTACTGGTATCATTTTCCTGTTCTGGGTGGTAGGAACAATCCACCTTCGTTACTCCTTTGTTTGCACTGAGACTTTGGGAATCCCCTCCTTACCTATAGGTGACCCCACCTATAAAGAATGGACCCCAGACTTTGCTGAAACTGAAGGTTCCCAACTGAAGAACAGATCTGAATCTTCCTCTTCCGCCAGGATTGATTTCAGTCTTTCATACTTCCTTCTATGGTTGAGTGTTGGTTTTAGTAGGGATACGTGTAACGAATTGTTCCCTGAAATATAAGACTAATCGGTGGCCTGTGGAGAGAGTTCTCTCTTCCTGAATTCAGACCATTACCGCCTCCTTGTTCTGTCGTGAGCTTGAAGAAGAAGAAATATTCCACAAATTACAGAAAACACCCAGGTCTCTATTGTTTCTTTTTAATTGATCCTTTTCTTAAGTTCCTTTCCAGATTTGTCCTTGAGTTAATATTTTGCTTCGAGCTTTGCTCTATTGTCCTAAGGTTCTGTTTGTTTCATCCAAAGTTATTAAGTTCTGATTAATTACCAAGCCACTGTTTACTCATTTAAAGTCTATACAATATTGGGTGGGCTCATTAGTGGACCTATTAGGGTTTTCCCAACCCGGGCCCGCATCAGCAATGGATACACACCTAACAATCACGTAGCGAATTATATTCTGACACAATAATCATGAAAGATAAATTGTTCAAATTTGTCAAGGATAAGGCAATACCTTAAGGAAAGAGTTCATCAAATCTAAGGGTCAGTTGGTCAGGGACTTTATCAAAATATTTGGCAAGCAAGCTATGTAAAATTTTGAACGGATTGAGATATTTATGAGTCACGACAATTCGATAGTGTGAATAAGAATAAAACCTAACATGCCTAAGGGTACAAGTCTTTATCTCATTTGATTTAATTGTCAGCATCTTACACCTATCTATTTAATTAATCAATAAAAGTTAAAACCCTAGTAAATTGTCAACTTAAGGAGAGTTGTGTTACATGGGATGAAAAGGCTGGAGCATTCAAACTATTGTCCCAGCGGTCCATCTTACTATCCATACTAGTTAGCTCTAAAGAGACCGGTCACATTTTTTTTTTTTTTTCACGTGGAGAGGTTGCCATACCATCAATATCCAGTACTTCAGGAAACTGGGGAAGGCATTAGACAATGAAACCTTAGTGAAACAATTTCTCTATGGATTATCTCTTTTGGTCATGTACTTAAATGTTGTTCACAGTTACATAAAATATACAAATTAGTTCCAAAGGTAACTGACATTGAAAATGAACAAAGAAACAACAGAACTTAAAAGAAGCAGGTGAGGGATCAAAGTTTATGAAATACACACCAAAGTGAGATCATATAGCCCTTGCACAGGAATAGGTTGAGATCTTGGCTGAGTATCTCCAGTTCCAAGTTGTCCGTATTCATTATTACCCCATGCCCATAATACCCCTTCCTCTCCTAGAGCCAAATTGTGGAAAGCGCCAACTGCAATAAGCTTTACCTTTTCAAGACCTTGCACTCGTACAGGAGTTGATATCTGTTTTCTATCACAAACAATCACATTATAAGTATACACCATGCAAGTTAATGTAAAATGCACTGCACATATCACTAATGTGGTGGTGCATGAATATAGATTTAGTTGTTCACTTCAAACAATCAGTAAGTTAAGAGACATACATGTCCCCAGGTGGCCATGGTTGACCCCATGTCCATACATGTCCCTCACGTGTAAGCACTACAGAGTGAGTGCCTCCAGCAGCCACCTAAATGATAATGTTGTCACAGAATGTAATCCGTTAAGCACTGATGCAGAGCTGACTTTGTCACTTATTTCACATGCAAATGCAACCAGGGGAATCAAGATAAATAGAAAGTTACATCTTAATAACTCACTACAACAAGTAATATTACTAATATTAAAATTGAACTAGTAAATAAATTGCAAATCAGCAAATACTAGGGTGATGCATGGATGTGCAAGGGTGCAACACAGATGTACAAAAATAGGAAAACGCATGCACAAACACAAGGGAGGGTGAAAAGATGATGAAAGAGGAGGGATGGGAGGATGGGGTTCCCTAACAAGAATGATCTGGAAGCATATATTACAAAGTGATGTGAGAAGGGATAAGAGGTAAAAGATAAGTTATAAGAGAGAGTTTTGATTCAGGTTTCCAGTAAAGGATAAGTTTTATACATAGATTTATCTTTTTTAAGACATTACAACAAGAAATTACAGTTTTAAATCATTATAAAAATTTTTAAAAACAATGCAGGTTCAGTGTGCGGATGGGAAAGCATGGAGGACAATAGCTCCCTCTTAGAATAAATAATTTTGTTAAATAGCTGTAACCAGAAGTGCAGAAACTAAAAGCGAAGAGAGAATTAGCAGAAATTTGCACTTGACTGGTTTAAGCACGCCATAGAAATTATTTTCTTGATGCATGTATACATCATTGTTGTCAAAAGCAGTTATTTATCTTTATCGAAACCTTCTCATCTTTTTTCACAAATGCATGAGACACTACAGAAGCGGTTATGAATTGAAAGGTGTTATTACATTCACCCTAACAAAACAACAGACGTCAAATGCTTTCTAAGAGCCAATTTCAAATTGAACATGTGAAACCTTAGCTTGTAGTGACTGCTAATAAAACACTACCAAAAATCATTCACACACACAAAACAAAGGGGGTAGAGTGATCATATACTTTTCTTTCTTTCCTCTAGTTGATAACAAAAGAATCCTGTTGATGTATTACAATAAACAGAGAGAGGATGTGAAATCAAATCTTACAAAATGAACAAAAAAAGAAGAGATTCTATGTTCAGTTTCATGTTCCCAAAGGGGTAGACATCCAACCATCTCAAATAAAGGACCCATTCATCAACTTGAATTCATCTAGGATGAGACAGCACCAATCCACAAAGACGGAGTAATATTTGCACAGATTTATCACTTAGCGGGGAGATCCCCATGAAAAAATTCCTGCTTTCTTTCTTTACAATTACCTAAATGAAAGGACCTTTTCTTTGAAGCTAAAAGGTACAGACTACAAGGAGATGAATAGATTTTAAGTGGAACTTTGTGTAATCCAAATAACACTAAATGCCAACGATAAGTAACTCAACACAGTTCTCATTGTTCTCTGATATATATAAACTAGCAAGAACAATGTCCAACTATATTTCGGCCATTGAATTTAAGAAGATTGTCAAAGAAAATCATACCCCTGCTTCCATTTTCCCTATTTAACTTCTCTTTCAAACACAATATTGATCTAACTCAACATGAAAAATGAAACTGACTGAACCAGGTTTCTTCTTTCAATTTATTTTTGTTTTATAAGAAAAGACAACAATTTATGCTAGATTATATAATGCTGCGTAGTAAGAGGAACAAAAATGTCAACACCATATGTAATAAAGAAAAGAACAGTGAACGTTCATGGGAGTATCCACCAACAGGTAAACTGAGATTGTCACAGAGAACATAACCATGCTTCTGTTTCCTTATTTTAACTTTTGTTTCAAACAAAAGATTGATCCAACTCAACATGAAAGAGGGGGACCTTTAACTCAAGTGGTGCCCTTGGATGCTTGGTTTACCATACTGTAACTACGACTTCAATAGACATTTCCATTTCCCTTTTGCTATCATCAAAAGCATCATGCAATAAGCAATAATTGTTAGGTAAAAGGCCAATTCTGCAACAAAGTGTCCAAGTCTTCCAGACATTCACGATGTGAAGAATCTGAATGGATCAGATGATTCAGATCAGAATCGGCGGGGGCTGATCCTGATTCACCCCCGATTGCCACGTGTGTGGCCGATTCCGCATGTGTGTAGCCCAATTCAGGGCAACCCGACTTGGAATTGGATCAGGATCAGCCATCACCGATCCTGAGTACTTGAACCTTAGATTCATTCGAGCTTCATATCAATTACCCTTTTGAGTGTTCCCAATTTCATTTATTTAGAAAGCTCATGTACCTTTAGATGTATAATTTTTCAACTTAAGGCCTATTAAAGCATCTTTGGTATAACTGACCGATAGACAAGAGGAGAAGCTAGAGGATTCCTATAATTTGACCCAAAAAAAGTTAAATTGGCAAACCTGGCGAACTGTAAGCCTAGAAGCACAACGCTGAGGAATGACAATATCCCTTCTAAGAGCCCTACTGTTATCATCTTTTCGCTCAGGTTCCTCCCCACATTGTCCATATTCATTGCCACCTGCAACAAACATATAATTAGCATTCAACCTAAAAAATATGATCCACCTTCCAACCAAATGTACTTCACTGAAATACCCCAAGCATAAGCATGGCCATGATCATCAACAGCAAGACAATGCCACCCACCAATTGCAGCCTGAAATAAGAAACCAATATTGAAATGCAAATAATAATATCCAATATTTACGATAAAATTCAAGCTTTGGGGTCCACTTACTTGAACAATCTTCACATTAGCAAGAGCCTTAACCTGACTAGGAATGTTTTCAGTTTTCGTTTCCGGTGGGTGGCCTAAGGTTCCTCTCTGGTTCCATCCCCATGTAAACAGCTAATAACCAAGAGAAGAAAAGACCATTTTTCAGTGAAAGTTAAGACAATGCAGAGCTAATATAGCCAAAATGAAAATTTCTTTGGTGGGTAGTCAAGATAGAATCTTAAAGCGCTAAAAGAAAAGGGATTAAGGGTTGAGGACGACTAACTTTTCCATCTTCACAAATGGCAAGCGAGTTTCTACTTCCGGCTACAACAGAGCAAACCCTCTGAGACTCGAGAGCCTTGACAGCGCAAACCCATTCTTTCTCTTCATTGTCACCAATGCCCAACTGCCCATCTTCTCCGGAGCCCCTAAGAAGAAAAGAAAATGGAGAAGTTTTTGTCCCATCAGCAAAATCACAGTTCAAAAACAGCTTCCGACCAAAGCCTACAAGTTGGTGGAAAGGGAAAGAGAGGCTTTAGGATTCATACCATGCTAAAATTATGGGGTTTACGGAAGCCATAGGAGCCGAAAGATGTGTGTACACACGAATAAAGAAAGACTCCAGGACAAGTTCAGAGGAGGAGAATACCAGAGGAAATACTCTTATGGCACAAGGGGACGGGAATGGATTTTGGGGAAAGAGGAAACCTCAGGACAGCGATTGATTTTAGTGAAATGGCAAACGAGATATAAATAATAGAGATGAAAATTAAAACGAGGAGAAAGAGATTCGCTAGTGCATGTCTACTATACTAGTCGTCACTAGTGACTAGTGACTAGCTAGCAGACTCACTTTATCCGCACTCGCCACTATATATGGGCAAAGCTGTTTGTAGCTATGAATTGTAATCTTCTCCTACTCGTGACTAAGCTGCTGCTGCTGCCTCCTGCTTGTCATATTCAGGCATTCAGCCATTGTCAATCTAATTTTCCATGTATGTAATGAGTGGATGCTTACTTACCCAAAAAAAAAATGGGTGGATGGTTATAATGGGGAATTGTCACCATGGACAGCAATGAGGCCATGAGGTCCTGTGAAAATTTTGAGAATAATTCATCTGCATGTACTTGTATTCTTTTTAGGATCTCATCGCCATTCATATTCGGTGGATCCCACACTCTAGAGGTGGGTCCCACATTATATCGACAGTGATGGGAGTAAAGGTGTTAAAAGGTTTATAATCGGTTTAATGGTCCAGTCTGATTCGGTGCGGTGTATAAGAGGATAAAATCAGAATCGAACCGATTAACTAAACGGTGCCAAAATTGAAACCAGAACCGATTAGTAATCGATTTTGGTCTATCAGTTTTTAAATGGTTTTTCATTAATCGGTTTTGCTTACGGTTTATAAACGGTTTAAAGTATCAGTTATTAATAGTTTTTTCATAAATAAATAAAAAATGTGCATCCGATCAAAGCTGGTACTCTTCCAAACAATATCAACACTGAACCCATGGTTCACATTGACAGGTACACCCTACATACAACATTAGAATTTTGAATAAGAAAAGAAAATCCAGAATTTAATATTTGTCCATTTATTGTGCCATTTAATTATGAATTTCTTCATTCATTGAGAAGATTAATTTCAACATTACTCCCATGGACTTTTGAGTATAATTCGAACTTGTATTCACAAAATTGACATTTCTATTTTTTGCTTTGGAAACCGTACTAGAATAAGGGAGAATAAGATTGGGAGAAAAGTTTTATGTTTTGGTTTAATGGTTTAGCCCTTGGGAAATGGGGTTGGGGTATTGGACAAATAATTTATTAATTGCAGTTGGGTTGGGGTTGGGGTCTTTAGTTTTTGAAAATAATATATTAATTATATAGGGAATGAGTTAGCTTTTGGAGAATTAACGGTTTATATTCTATTCAATTTATTTGGTGTATAGTTGGTGTAACCCGCCGGTTTAAACGGTTCAAAATCGAACCGAATCGGTTAAATAAACAGTGTAATATTTGAAACCAGAACCGGACCAATTATTAAACAGTCTTTCAGTTCTGGTGTAAATGGTTCAGCCCGATTTCAGTAAACGGTTTTGGTCCAAATGTGGCACCTGTAAAACCCGTGCCAAATACCGTCACAATCTTACCATTCCGGGCATGTGTCGGCTCTTCCCACGTACGAACACATCATATCGACTCATCCAAAGACGAAGGAATCACTAAGAGGTGATACAAAATACTATCGCAAACCTCTCGTGTCACTAGAGTGCGCAGAAATGCACTAGAAGGAGTCTTGAACCCTACCCGTATGAAACCCCAAGAGTTTAGCAAGTGTGCCGCTGAACTGGCCGACCAAAAGGAAATCCAGCTAGTGACCTAGGAGGTGTTGTCGCACACGTGCTGCATGGTCCAGTAGCACCCCCTACTCTCGTACTGAATGGGAAACCCACTGAAAGTGGGACCCATCGATTTGAAATCCTACTCTCACCCTCCATAACTGACTGTAGTGGATTTCTATTCATGGTAGGCAACCCTGATTGAGTTTAGAATAGAAGGAGAGGGAGGAAAATCATCCCAACTTTCATTCTCGAATCCCACACTTACCAAAATTATGAGGAGGCTAACCCAATCTATTGTGGACAGATATTGGGTGGGATTCATTCCTCCCAAGCTTCCCTACCAAGATAGGAACGCAGAAGAAAAAGAAGAGAGAAGAGAAGGGAAGAAGGAGAAGAAGAAGAAGAGGAAGAGAAGAGAGAGTTTTCTCTCTCGCCATCGCCCAATAAGGAGAAGACGTGGAGAAGGAAGAAGAAAAGAGAGAGAGGGAAACATACCTCTGAATCGACACTCTATTGCTAGAAAGCTCAATCAGGAATCGAATCGTCTGTAAGCAACTCTTTGTACATTGTGATCTGATTTCGTCTATGGTTATAGAGTTTTGGAAAATTTAGATCTTTGTTAGAAACTAACTCTCTTGCTTATTAGTTGGTGCCATAGTAATGGATCTTTGCGGCTAACTTTATGGAAGAAACTAAGGATCCATTATCCATGGCGAAGCCATGAGTAGGTAGACCACACCGTTCACTGATTGAGTGTTGAATGATGGTATACCGGGCTCCACTAATAGGTAGAAATAATAAGTGGAAATAGTGGAATTGTCTTGGGGTAAGAGCTGAGACTTCGGGGCATGCCTGGCCCCACCTCGATCTGTAGTGCTTGGTAAACGGTAGATGCCCGAATAATAGTGAATTGAGGTGTCGATATTAATGGACTGAAGAGAGTAAATATGGATTCATGTTTCATATTAATGATCCACTACCCATGGCGGAGCCATGAACCTGCAAGCCATTGTTCACAGACGAACTATGGATAGTAGCATGCAACGTATGTTGACTTGGGTGGATTCAGATCAATAGAAATTGCAAATAAATGATCCATGGATTTTGGAAGCTATAGAATGACCCCTAGGGATCTAAGTTGACCCTTAGAGACTTAGATCCCAAATCAATAATGGATCCGAATGTAAGAACCGTGCTCTAAAACCCGGTCTAACCATGGTTTTATGCGATGACAGGTGCCCCAATCATAACCGGACTGGAAAGCGAAGCCGGGCAAGGGACCACGCAAGAAGCCGGGTGAAGAACCAGTCAAATTCAGGTACGAAAAAGGTGTAAAAACGGTTAAGTGCATACCGGTCGCACCATACCGGTCGCACTATCTTGCGACCGGTATGGGCCAGCGGTATGGCATACCGGTCTCACCATACCGGTTGCACTATCCTGCGACCGATATGTGCGAGACCGGTATAGTTCGGAGTGGCTGGAGTCCGTCTCCAGCTTGTATTTCTCTCAAAAATGGAAACTTTAAGTTTCCATATGAGGGGGGAGCGTGCCTTGGACGGCCTCCCTCTATTAATAGAGGGGGAGACACTCCGTGAACCTCTTTGTAAACCCATCCGTTCGGAGAAGGAGTTGAGGAGGTTCAAGGAGGAAGACGTCGCCCAGGAAGGAGCCGCCGGTGGAGGAACACGCCGCCAACTGACAACCGCTACCGGTAAAGTGCTCTATCTTTCCTGTAGTGTTGATTATCGGATCGGAGCCGCGAAGTGGCGTGAGATCAGATGGGAAAATGCTTAGATTCCTTTCGCCTTTCTTTCTGATCTGGTTGGTTTTTGGCATTCTAGCCAAGATCCGTAGGGCCCTTCGGAGAATGGACCTTAACAATTGATAACGGAGACCCTTGGGACCTACCCGTAGGGTGGATCTTATGCCCTAGATGCCTTTTCTTGTCTCTTTTCGGATCTGGATCGCTATGCGACGTTCTAGCCGCGATCTGTAGGACTTTACAGGGATCGGACCCTAGCAGAGGATAGGTGAGACCTTAGGGAGCTACCCGTGGAGACCTCGATCTCGGAATCACGCCGTAGGGTATACCCTTGGGCGAGTCCAGCGGTATGGGCCGCGGTGTATACCGCTGGCACCATACCGGTCGCACTTAGCCAGATTTGAGTGAGACCGGTATGTGTGCATCCGGTATGCATACCGCTGGCACCATACCGGTCGCACTCAGTCAGATCTGAGTGAGACCGGTATGTGTGCATCCGGTATGTATACCGGTCTCACCATACCGGTTGCACTATCCTTCGACCGGTATGTGCGAGACCGGTATGTGTTTCGAGCCCTGTTTGTTTGGGAAAGCCTAGTTTTGGCTTCTAAAACTCTAATAAATGGAAATTAACATGTAAATTTGTTTGTGTAGGACTTGTATGTGAAATTTCTGACGCCGAAAGGGATTGATACCACGCGTCAGGTAAGGGACAAGACCCGAAACTTAAATTAAAGAATTAATAATAAACCTTAGAGAGCTCTTTATATTTTGTATCAATTTATATGCTTTGTTTGATGGATTGTGCATATCACATGTCATGTAGTGTAAATTCTATTTGATTTATCTGTTCATGCATTTTATGCTAGGTGTGATGGATGTTAGACATGTGATTGTTTTAGTTGGGGTGTGGAATGGGAAGGGCCAGGGGCCTGGGATCATTCCTCACCCCGACACCTTTCAGTAGCACCTTATCTTAGCATGCTTGGTATGGGTGGGGTATCAGGGGGAGGTTATGGCAGGTGGTCTCCGATGTTGACGTTGATCTGGCCACAGTGATGAGGCATGGTGATCTCCGATGTCGACGTTGATCTGGCCATGACGCTTTAGCTCTATCCCTATGCCATAGGGAGTGATGTTGGGATAGGGCCTACTTGCGTATAGTTCCATCTTGGTATGCTTGTTGCGGGTAGGGTATCAGGGGGAGGTGAGGTATTGTGGTCTCCAGCCTGGCCTGCACGCTCTAGCTCTATCCCTATGCCGTAGACGGCTGTACTAGGGTGGAGTCTACATGTATGACATCTAGGACTGGTTAGAAACGAAACCCACTTGCAAGCCCTTGCCAATAGGGGTTTAGGTATTGGTGCGGTATGGGGTATCAGGGGGAGGACGTGGGATTGTGGTTACGCCTGCCCGTCAGACTCGAGTCTTATCTCCATTTCGGAGTGAGTGATGTGGGGCAGCAGCAATAGTGTGGTAGGAGCCTGATTGTTGGGTGTGCCCACACTCTCGTGCATGGAGGTGCGGTGGCCGCCAATCCTTACCATAGCACCTTGCAAGTTATGCCTGCCCAATCTGTAATTTTATCTCATGCATGTGGATGTTGCATTGGTCTTGTGCTTTACTGAGCTGTGTTGTAGCTCACCCCGATATATATATCTCTTTTCAGATTTGGATGTAGGGTATACGGTGGAGGACTTCGTGACCGCCCCAGCCTACAGTACGATGGCTGCCCTAGAGACACAGAGTGTGGAGGACGAGCATGATGCGTTATTCGAGTGCTCCTTCTATGTCTTTCCTTTGTGATTGGTTTATTCTTTTATTTTCTGTTAAGCTTGTAATTAAATATTATTTAAATTTTGATGGATGATGGAATAATTGGATTAATTATTTTAATTTATCATTTAGTTCAGCTCATTGTTATAAATTATTTCCGCTGCTTGTATTACTCTGGATTGTGTTAGTTTGCTCAGGGATGATTGGTTGACACGGTCTTTCGAGATCCTGGTATGAACCGTGGTTTAGTACCGGTTCACTCACACTTCTGGTTCAGCCGAAATTGGGGTGTGACAACTTGGTATCAGAGCCCTAGGCTCTGTCCAGCTAATCATTCTGCATCTAACCGTGTCCAATGAGCTGAGTTAGGAAAATTAAAAAAATTTAATAAAAACACACCATAAGCTTTCTTGTTGTTTGAGACTTAAGAAAGATGCATAATACACTATTAATGGAAGAACAAAAATAATTACTGAATTAGTTAGAGAAACAAATAACCATGTCATAACTTCTTTTAAATACAAAGAGAAATTAAGCACTGAAGTTGAAACCAAATCAAATAAATCTCTGTTAAAAAAAAACATAAATACAAAGAGTGCGACAGAGTACAGTCCACAAGTCGGACAGTTACTCTGTTAACAAAAATAAAACACTTTAAGCTAAACTAAGCTACCTAGTCGGGCTATGGTGGAGTAGCGGGCCTGAATGGAACCGGGTCTGCTATATCATAGTCTCGCTCGTATACCTCCCTGAGCCAGTGGACCTGGTCCTGAGTGACCCATAAGCTGCGTGCCAGACGCCCCAACTCCTGACCCATCTCTCGCTGTGAGTCCAAGATGCTTCTCTGGGTATCCAGGATGACTCTCTGGGTGTCCCCGATCTCAGTGAGCATGCGAATCGAAAGGTCTGAAGAAGACTGGGGTGGTACAGTAGCTGGCATGTGCCTAGCTGATCTAGGAACTGGAGCGGGCCTAGATGTGCCAACAACCGTAGGGTTTGAAGAAGGACGTGGTGGTACCGTAGCCGAAATGTACCCCGCTGGTCCAGGAATGGGAACAGGCCTAGATGTACTGGTGGCCGACGGCCTGGCAGTCTCTGCTACTGGTGAATGCGGAGGTGCAGGTACTGGGATGTCCTCCATGTGGGTGTCCTCATCGTCCCCCATCTCGACGGCATCTGCTGCTTCTGCAGCTGCTGCTGCGGCAAGGGCCGCATGGTTTCTGGGCAGGAGGGGACGAGCCTGTAACTCCTCATCACTGAGCTCTAGGTCGTCCATCTGCATCTTGTAGATGGCCTCAGCATCAATGTCGGAGTTCATGGTCACCTCCATAGGTACCTCTCCCTGCATACTGACACCCAAATGTTGTAGAAGTGCCGTAATCAACCTACCATATGGAAGGTTACCTGACACATCAGGCATCGCCGCAGTGATCATAACCCGCATGATTAGGTAGGGCAGACAAACCCGCTACCTGGAGGCCACACTGTAGGTAATGAACTAGGTCAACTGGGATACCTCTCCATAATGCCCACTCTGGGGGACGATGTTATGCTGAATGATCCGGCAATATAGGCGAGGTACGGGATGAAGATTTGAGGCCGACATAACCCGTCCTGGTATTAATATCTGCGCGGCTATGATCGCCCTGGTGTACTCATCAAGGTACCCTTTGACCCTGGGGGCACAGTAAACAAGGTCCCCATCGTCTGGAACCCCTAGGAGAACGGCTAGCTCTGCTATGTTGAAGGAGATCACCACCCCTTTCACATAGCTTGTGATGCGCATATTTCTGGCATTGTCACAGTCATTTACATCTCCTTCCACCTCCAGGTTGGAGAAAAATAGCTTTACCAGATTAGGACGGGTGCGTTCTCGATACTGAATGACAGGTAACCACCCCATAATCCCGAAAGCTGACGCTATATCAAAGCGATGGAGATGCTCCAGGTTGACGTACCGGCCGGATTCTATGTGCTTGGACTGAAACCAAGCAAACCGTGAAGCGGCCGTCGCCGAACGAAAATACCTCTCGTTATACGAGATGGCTGGGGAAGGTGAGCTGCTCATATTGTTTGATGGAACGTCTCCTTGAGGTGTAGAAATTATATAACCTGTGAAATCAAGGAAACGTAACGGTTAGTGATAAATTTTGAGAAAATTTCGACAGAGTAATGGCTGTAAATGGCGTAAAAGCCTTGAACTCACCAAAAATTTTGGGGAGGAGGACTTATGTAACCCCCACTCTCTTCCATCAAACCAAACTCAGGCATATCAGGTGAAAGATTGGGAGAAATCAAGCAATTTCAAGAAAAATTGGGATTTTTCCAAAAACCTAGGTTAAAAATTGATTTTTGTTGATTTCTTGCAAACCAACCGATGGAACTTCAAATAGGTTGAGGGGTTTCACTCAAAGGGACCCCAAGAACCTTTCCCAAGCAACGAAAAGAGTTTTCCACGGTTGGAATTCCTCAATTTGAGAGAGCTAAGTTTTGGGCGAAAAGACGATGTAAAATCATTTAAAAGAGAGAAAGAGAGAAGAACTTACCTTTGAGACGAGGTGGAGACTCTTGCACGAGTGAAAACTGATCCAAAGGACACCGGATGCACTGTAGTAACTCGGAGAAGCGGAGAGGAATTGCCACCGGAGTCTAAGCCAAAGGAGAAGTGAGGAAAAGACAAGAAAATCGCGTTTTATAAAGGGATTTTCTGACTTTTGGTATACCGGTCGCACTATCCTGCGACCGGTACCTCTCAGCGGTACCCTGAGACCGGTACCTGCTGTGAGGTATACCGGTCTCGCTATCCTGCGACCGGTACCTCTCAGCGGTACCCCGCGACTGGTACCTGCTGTGAGGTATACCGGTCTCGCTATCCCGCGACCGGTACCTCCCAGCGGTATGGTCCGACCGGTATGGGCAAAGTGGGTTTTTTTTTCTCCCCGAAAGTCCAGTGCCCTTGCCGAGAAACCTCAGGGGTATTTGGATTGTACAAATCAATATCGAAAACGTTTTGAACAGGGGGTTTTTCGACCCTATGACTGTGTAAGTTGGTGAAATGATGATTCATCTAAGAAATTTTGAAAATTTTAGCCTGATTACTTTCTGTTATTTTTCTTCTTCCCTTGTCACTCTTGATAAATACTAGATGCACATGTTGAGACTATAAATTGTTGGAATACATTTTTCTAAATTGCTCCATGTGTTTCGATGTATTCAGATTCATACAAGGCAGAGTAAAGTACCAATGGCAAGAGGTAATGGTCGAAGGCTTCAGCGCAGACGTCATCGCTCAAGGACGCCTGCTATAGACAGGAGTTCAGGTACTGAGAACTCTGAAGGACAAGAAGAGAGGATAAGTGGGGAAGAGCAGAACCCCCTGAGCGCAACTGAGAATCTAAGGCGGGCGAATGAAGAGTCGCCATCTCAGGGGCAGCCATCTTCAAGCTCCGAAACAATGATGGCAAATTTTATGTCTAGCATGGAGGCACAGCAGAAGAAGTTTTTTGAAGAAATGACAAAAATATTCAGGCCACCTGGGCCTGTACCAGCACCTACAGATGTGCCAGTCACCAGTGCAGAAAATGTTCATGCAGCACCTGTGGGGGTAAACACAGGCACTGAAATACCAACACAGCAAGAACCACCCGTCACTGAACCTCACCCGGTTACCGGTACACCAGTATATAATCAGGACCACAGAGGGTATCAGGGACAGTACTAGGGTCCGTATCCAGGTGCACACTATGGTGGCTATCAGGGAGGCAGTCAGGGTGGCTACGCTTATCAGCCACAGTGGTATGGACAGGCGTCGTATGCTCAGAGTAGCCTTGCCAAGGTAGTGGATGGGTTCTTGAAGCTTAAACCACCCACATTTTCAGGGAAGTCTGGGAAAGCACTGTGGCCAGCACAGTGGATATCGGAGATGGAGAAAAATTTCAGGCTGTTGGACTGTCAGGATGGAGATAAGGTCTTGTATGCTACTCACATGTTGAAGGAAGAGGCCAATGGGTGGTGGAATTCCACTCGATTGTACTTGGAAACAAAGCACCAGATCATCACCTGGCCTATATTCAAAGAGGCCTTCTTCGACAAATACTTCCCCAGGAGTTTTCGTGACCAGATAGAGAAGGAATTCCTAAATCTACAGCAATCACAGATGACTGTAGAGGCGTACCAGCAGAGGTATGAGGAGTTGTTCTTCTTCGCTCCCACCAGCATGCAAGAGGAAGAGGCTAAGACTCGCCGTTTTACCATGGGCCTAAGAGGCGCGATCAGAAAACATGTATTAGGTCGAGGTTTGGTCATTTACAATGAAGCTGTACAGGTGGCTTGTGTCATTGAGTCAAGTCAGAGGGACAGCTTTATGGCCCAGAACCGAGGTTTGAAGAGGCCGAATACCGAGTTCCAAGGCGGAGGCGGACGAGGCAACAGGCCATACCATCCATTCAGGCCGCAAGCTAGTACCATACCTCCCAGATCGGCTCCTGCAATGGCCTCGCAAGCAACGGGGCCGAACCCCTAACGTCAAGTGCTACAACTATCAACAGGTGGGGCATTATGCCAGATCATGCCCGCAACCCAAGAAGGAGCAGCAGTTGGGCAAGGTATATGCCGTTACTACTAAGGAGGCAGCCGCATCACCAGATGTGGTTACAGGTATTATTTTACACTTCCTCCTAAATTGTTGCATTACTTGTTTGCATATTTAAAACTAAAAGGGAATTTTACAACCTCAGGAACAGTAAATATAGCAGGGATACCTGCAAGAGTCCTGTTTGACTCTGGGGCCACTCATTCGTTTGTCTCAGTATCATTCGGGAAAGGGCTAGGACAACCCGTCAAGACCTTACGACCAAGTCTGCTAGTTCGGTTGCCAATGGGGATCGAGGTGGTATTAGAAGACTATTATGGACCTTGCCCAGTGTGTATTGAGGGACGAGAACTTGAAGCCAACTTAGTCCAACTGGAGATGTCAGATTTTGATGTTATTCTGGGGATGGACTGGTTAGCTAAACACTCAGCAAACCTGCTATGTGCTGAGAAGAAGTTGATACTCAAGGACAGTGATGGGAATGAGTTTCAGTTTAAAGGGGTTAAGTTGCCAAGAAAGAGGAAGCTCATACTCTCAGCCTTAAAAGCAAAGAGGTGCTTAGAGAAAGGAGGAGTAGGATATCTTGTGTTAGTGGTAGATGTGACCGCTAAAGCACCGAAAATGGAAGACATCCAGGTCGTACGGGAGTTCCCTGATGTGTTTCCAGAAGATTTACCAGGGTTACCACCTGACAGGGCTACCGAGTTTGTGATAGACTTACTACTAGGGGTGGCGCCTGTGTCTAAGGCTCCGTACAGGATGGATCCTACTGAGCTGAAAGAGTTAAAAACCCAACTGCAGGAACTGCTAGACAAGGGGTTTATAAGACCAAGCATCTCACCTTGGGGAGCACCTGTGCTCTTTGTGAAGAAAAAGGATGGCCGTGTGCGCCTGTGCATGGATTATCGAGAGTTGAACAAGCTCACTATCAAGAACAGGTCCCACTACCTAGAATAGATGACTTGTTTGATTAGCTACAAGATTCAAGTGTGTTTTCAAAGATCGACCTAAGGTCTGGGTATCACTAGTTAAAGATTAAGGACTCAGACATCCCAAAGACCGCCTTCAGGACACGGTATGGACACTACGAGTTCCTTGTGATGTCCTTTGGATTGACTAACGCACCGACATCATTTATGGAATTAATGAACCGAGTATTCCATGACATGTTGGATACGTCAGTTATAGTTTTCATTGATGACATTCTTGTATACTCCAAGGACCAGGAGACGCATGCAGTGCATTTCAGAGCCGCATTACAGAGACTGAGGAAAGAAAAGCTGTATGCAAAATTCAAGAAGTGCGAGTTCTGGTTAGATGAAGTGGCCTTCCTTGGTCACGTGGTGTCAGCTGAAGGAATCAAGGTAGACCCCAGCAAGATTTCAGCCATAGTCAGTTGGGAGGCACCGAAGACAGTCGCTGAAATTCGTAGTTTCCTGGGCTTGGCTGGATACTACAGAAGGTTTGTGGAGAACTATTCCAAGATTGCTGTTCCACTCACCAAGTTGACCAAAAAGGGGCAGAATTTCATATGGATGGATGAATGCGAGAAATGTTTCCAGACGTTGAAGTCAAGGCTGGTATCGGCACCTATACTGACTATTCCAGCTCCAGACCACCCATTTACACTATATACAGATGCTTCGTGTCCGGGATCGGGTTGTGTGCTGATGCAAGGCGAGCGGGTGATAGCTTATGCCTCAAGACAAGTTGAAGGAGCATGAAAAGAACTACCCTACGCATGACCTAGAGTTAGCGGCGGTCATTCATGCCATCAAGACTTGGAGGCATTACCTGTATGGCGAGAAGTTCCAGATTAAGTCTGACCACAAGAGCCTGACATATCTGTTCACCCAGAAGGACTTGAATATGAGGCAGAGGAGGTGGTTAGAGTTACTCGAGGACTACGACTGTGATATCCAGTATCACCCTGGTAAGGCCAATGTGGTAGCTGATGCATTGAGCAGAAAATGGGCGTCAATTCCTGAGGCAGGACCAAGTACAAATGCAGCCTTGTGTGCTGCTACATCTATATCTTTAGAGGATGACGAGAAGTCCCTACTATTGTCAGCTGATGATCCAATTGAGCATGGGTTGATACACCAGTTTACCCTAATGTTTGCAGCGATGAAGATCCTGCCTGATCTGAAGGATGAAATAAAGGCAGCGGTCCTACAGGATCCATACATTAGGACGGTTCAAGAGGACTTGGAAAAGGGACGAGACAACCCAGATTTCACCTTGGATACAGACAAGGTACTCAGATATCATGGGCGTCTATGTATACCTGAAACTGAAGATTTGGATATCCGGAATCGGATAATGTTGGAAGCCCACTCCACCCCATATTCAGTGCACCCTGGAAGCACAAAAATGTATCATGACATTAAGAGGTCGTACTGGTGGAGGGGAATGAAAGCTGATGTGGCTCGACACGTGTTCCAATGCTTAAACTGTCAGCAAGTCAAAGCGGAAAGACAGAGACCTGCAGGACTACTACAACCATTGCCCGAGCCTGCGTGGAAATGGGATTGTATTACCATGGACTTCGTCACTGGTCTACCCATGACTCCGAGGTCGGTGAATGCAGTATGGGTAATTATGGATCGCCTCACCAAAACTGCTAGATTTATCCCTATCAGACCCCAGTATACTATGGACAGGTTGGCAAGGTTGTATGTAGACAACATAATCAGGCTCCATGGGGTCCCAGAAAGTATTGTGTCTGACAGAGACCCCCGCTTCACATCCAGGTTCTGGGAAGGACTGTAGAAGGCAATGGGAAAGAAATTGAAGTTTAGCACAGCCTTCCACCCTCAAACAGATGGTCAGTCAGAAAGGACCATCCAGATTTTAGAAAACATGCTTCGGGCATGTGCTATTATTGACTTCAAGGGGGCTTGGGATGAGAAGCTATCTCTCATTGAGTTTGCCTACAACAACAGTTACCAGTCTACGATCTAGATGGCCCCATACGAGGCTTTGTATGGTAATAAATGTCGGACACCTCTATTATGGGATGAAGTCGGTGAAAGAAGGATCGTTGGACCTGAATTTGTAGAAGAAACCTACAAGGCAGTGGATCAAACCAGGAATCGGGTGAAGACAGCTTAGGTGCATCAGAAGCACTATGCCGATAACAGGCGGCGGGATCTTGAATTCATGATAGGTTGTAAAGTGTTTTTGAAGGTATCACCAGTGCGAGGCCTGAAGCGGTTCGGCAGAAAAGGGAAATTGTGTCCAAGATATGTGGGGCCCTATGAAATTTTGTCCCGGTGCGGCAAGGTGGCCTATCAACTTGCATTGCCACCGGCAATGTCTAGCGTCCACGATGTCTTCCACATGTCCCTACTGAAGAAGTATGTGCGAGATCCTTCGCATATCCTTGTTGCTGATCCCCCAGAGGTGACAGAAGACTTAACCTTCGAGGTGGTGCCAATCCAACTCCTTAGCAGAAAGGTACAACATCTTTGAAGGCGGAATATCTACTATGTCAAAGTGCTTTGGAAAAGTCAGGACATAGAGGAAATTACTTGGGAAGAGGAGGATGCCATGCAACAAGAATACCCCCGTCTTTTCGACTCTGAAGGTACGTACAATTTCGGGGATGAAATTCCTTTAAGGGAGGGGGAATTGTAAGACCTACATGCAAATTTTGGGGACGAAATTTCTCTTAAGGGTGGTAGAGTTGTAAAAACCGTGCTCTAAAACCCGGTCTAACCATGGTTTTATGCGATGACAGGTGCCCCAATCATAATCGGACCGGAAAGCGAAGCCGGGCAAGGGACCACGCAAGAAGCCGGGTGAAGAACCAGTCAAATTCAGGTACGAAAAAGGTGTAAAAACGGTTAAGTGCATACCGGTCGCACCATACCGGTCGCACTATCCTGCGACCGGTATGGGCCAGCGGTATGGCATACCGGTCTCACCATACCGGTTGCACTATCCTGCGACCGATATGTGCGAGACCGGTATAGTTCGGAGCGGCTGGAGTCCGTCTCCAGCTTGTATTTCTCTCAAAAATGGAAACTTTAAGTTTCCATATGAGGGGGGAGCGTGCCTTGGACGGCCTCCCTCTATTAATAGAGGGGGAGACACTCCGTGAACCTCTATGTAAACCCATCCGTTCGGAGAAGGAGTTGAGGAGGTTCAAGGAGGAAGACGCCGCCCAGGAAGGAGCCGCCGGTGGAGGAACACGCCGCCAACTGACAACCGCTACCGGTAAAGTGCTCTATCTTTCCTGTAGTGTTGATTATCGGATCGGAGCCGCGAAGCGGCGTGAGATCAGATGGAAAAATGCTTAGATTCCTTTCGCCTTTCTTTCTGATATGGTTGGTTTTTGGCATTCTAGCCAAGATCCGTAGGACCCTTCGGAGAATGGACCTTAGCAATTGATAAGGGAGACCCTTGGGACCTACCCGTAGGGTGGATCTGATGATTTATGCCCTAGATGCCTTTTTCTTGTCTCTTTTCGGATCTGAGTCGCTATGCGGCGTTCTAGCCGTGATCCGTAGGACTTTACAGGGATCGGACCCTAGCAGAGGATAGGTGAGACCTTAGGGAGCTACCCGTGGAGACCTCGATCTCGGAATCACGCCGTAGGGTATACCCTTGGGCGAGTCCAGCGGTATGGGCCGCGGTGTATACCGCTGGCACCATACCGGTCGCACTTAGCCAGATCTGAGTGAGACCGGTATGTGTGCATCTGGTATGCATACCGCTGGCACCATACCGGTCGCACTCAGTCAGATCTGAGTGAGACCGGTATGTGTGCATCCGGTATGTATACCGGTCTCACCATACCGGTTGCACTATCCTTCGACCGGTATGTGCGAGATCGGTATGTGTTCCGAGCCCTGTTTGTTTGGAAAAGCCTGGTTTTGGCTTCTAAAACTCTAATAAATGGAAATTAACATGTAAATTTGTTTGTGTAGGACTTGTATGTGAAATTTCTGATGCCGAAAGGGATTGATACCACGCGTCAGGTAAGGGACAAGACCCGAAACTTAAATTAAAGAATTAATAATAAACCTTAGAGAGCTCTTCATATTTTGTATCAATTTATATGCTTTGTTTGATGGATTGTGCATATCACATGTCATGTAGTGTAAATTCTATTTGATTTATCTGTTCATGCATTTCATATGCTAGGTGTGATGGATGTTAGACATGTGATTGTTTTAGTTGGGGTGTGGAATGGGAAGGGCCAGGGGCCTGGGATCATTCCTCACCCCGACACCTTTCAGTAGCACCTTATCTTAGCATGCTTGGTATGGGTGGGGTATCAGGGGGAGGTTATGGCAGGTGGTCTCCGATGTTGACGTTGATCTGGCCACAGTGATGTGGCATGGTGATCTCCGACGTCGACGTTGACCTGGCCATGACGCTTTAGCTCTATCCCTATGCCATAGGGAGTGATGTTGGGATAGGGCCTACTTGCGTATAGTTCCATCTTGGTATGCTTGTTGCGGGTAGGGTATCAGGGGGAGGTGAGGTATTGTGGTCTCCAGCCTGGCCTGCACGCTCTAGCTCTATCCCTATGCCGTAGACGGCTGTACTAGGGTGGAGTCTACATGTATGACATCTAGGACTGGTTAGAAACGAAACCCACTTGCAAGCCCTTGCCAATAGGGGTTTAGGTATTGATGCGGTATGGGGTATCAGGGGGAGGACGTGGGATTGTGGTTATGCTTGCCCGCCAGACTCGAGTCCTATCTCCATACCGGAGTGAGTGATGTGGGGCAGCAGCAGTAGTGTGGTAGGAGCCTGACTGTTGGGTGTGCCCACACTCTCGTGCATGGAGGTGCGGTGGCCGCCAATCCTTACCATAGCACCTTGCAAGTTATGCCTGCCCAATCTGTAATTTTATCTCATGCATGTGGATGTTGCATTGGTCTTGTGCTTTATTGAGCTGTGTTGTAGCTCACCCCGATATATATATATCTCTTTTCAGATTTGGATGCAGGGTATACGGTGGAGGACTTCGTGACCGCCCCAACCTACAGTACGATGGCTGCCCTGGAGACACAGAGTGTGGAGGACGAGCATGATGCGTTATGCGAGTGCTCCTTCTGTGTCTTTCCTTTGTGATTGGTTTATTCTTTTATTTTCTGTTAAGCTTGTAATTAAATATTATTTAAAATTTTGATGGATGATGGAATAATTGGATTAATTATTTTAATTTATCATTTAGTTCAGCTCATTGTTATAAATTATTTCCACTGCTTGTATTTCTCTGGATTGTGTTAGTTTGCTCAGGGATGATAGGTTGACACGGTCTTTCAAGATCCTTGTATGAACCGTGGTTTAGTACCGGTTCACTCACTTCTGGTTCAGCCGGAATTGGGGTGTGACACCGAATGCTAAGAGGATCCATCTGAAGTTTAAAGTTAGATATGGAATCTCGATTGTACGGACAATGGAAATGATACCCAAAACCTAGGATAGAAATTTAGTTTGGAGCTCAAACTCCAGGATTAACTAGGAAAAATACAAAGAAAATTCAGGAGGAAGTTCGGCGACCATCGGACCACGTTTTGACGTGCGGTCGATGGCATGTGCTGCACGACCTGGCTGTCGAAAGGTGCGGTTGATGGCATCAGCCACACACCTTTCCAATGTCGGATCTCAGCAAAACTTGGTCAGTGACCTCCTGGAATTTTATATGATTTAATTGAAGGCTTAGATCCTAGTTTTGGTGTTTTTTCGATGAGAAACCTGATATACATCATTATTACACGAGGCAAGTTCGGTTTACCTTATGAAATGACCAATCGGGTCTTGCCTCAGTGATAATAAACTTAAACCTTAGGAAAATAGTTTGAATAACTTATTGTGAGGTTAAAACTCTCCTGGTATTGCCAGAATTGTACTCAAGGTACTGAAACCAAGTCCCGCAATATCGGCATATTGGATAATGAAATCAAAGGTTATAAATTGGGCTAGGATAGGATTTTCAAACCCAAACTTTGAGGTTAGGCTTATAAAAAATCCAAAGAAAACTCATGAGTTGGAAGCAGTCGATTCTGACCAGAAATCGACGTGCAGTCGATGACATGAGCCGCACGTCTGTGGCCAGTATCCGAGTGGTTGATGCCATTGGCCAGACAACTCATGACCCTGGATGATTGCCATCTTTGGACTAAAATGGGATTTTTATGAACCTGTCCATATGGTTATATTCCTGAAATCACAAACTTATACACACATCTTTCATACTTTGATAATGACCTAAGCTAGTCAATGTTAATACTTGGCCATTCATGGTTCCTTGTGTTTGAAAACACCTGGACCGTTAGTGCGAAACCTTAGGAGCTAGAAACTTGACTTTTGTGTTGTGTTAGAACACTCTTGACTTCGTTAGAAGAAGTCCTTCTTATTATTAAAACCTTTAGAAGGAAATTTCTGACCTGGATGTGTTGTCTTATGAGAACCACTCACTCTTTATTTACCCTATTCGGGCAGTATACTCTGTGCTAGAAATCATCCTTAGACTGTAATCTGTAACAAATGGACTCAATAACGAACCCTTAATTGCTATCTCAAGACAAACAAACAGTAGGTAATAGGCTTAAAAGTTATCAGACAAGTAAATAATGATAAAAACACCATAATGATGAACACAGTGAATGAAAAAGGGAAACCAGAATAATGCAACTGGATAACACATTAATAAGTTATGTTTGATTATGATCTTGTTAGAGATACGAGGACGCTGGTAGAAGGCTGTCTGTTCAGCATGTCAAAGATCTTGTTCTCTATCTTTCTGTAAGAAAACTAGACCTTTGTTTGGTAGTATTAGTTGTATTTAAATCTTGCTATGTGATGGTTGTGATTGATAACATGCTCTTGTTTGATAATATGCCATCCAATAAACTACTTTGTATGATCATGCATATGCATTCCTTATGTTTGGGGTCAGCAGTGCTGGTAAGGATTGAAGGGCAGGTGGTATGGGACACTTGCTACCTTTCCACAAAAGGGACTGACCCATGTTTGATTCATGATGTCTGGTTAAGTCGGTAAAGAGGAAGGTGGGGTGGTATGGGATGCTTACACCACTTCTTACTGATGCTACTTTGCATTGACCATATATAACTGAGCCAAGTCACGCGTCCTAGGTGCGAGGACGGATGGGCTCGGAAGCTTGGCGACGGTATGGTCCAATAAATTGGATAATTAGGTAGACATGGCTAGTTGCATAGTATGTTATCCCGATAACTGTACCCTTAGCCATTAGGGGGTTATGTAATAGCATAGGTTCAATAAAAAGGTGGTATGAACATAGCTACGATGCTTCCCATGGCCAGCGTAATACAGGTGGGCGGGCGAGTCGACTAGTGGGATTACCATATCCTCAAGTAGTTGGCGTAATACATGCTTGTACCGTAACGACGGACCCATATTTTGGGGGTGATACTATACGCTGACTTTGAGGAGGTATCATCTGATGAGAGGAGACCTGTGCAGACTGAAGACTCTGTGCATGGGTAATCCTGAGCTGGCACTTATAGTTATATACTAGACCGCAGTTGGTAGTTGCATGCATTTTGTTTGCACATGTCTGATTTTCTTGCTGAGCTCAGTGGTTGAGCTTACCTTGTGCACACAAACTCCTTTTTAGATGTTGCAGGTACTTCTCATGACTCTTTGGGGTGCAGTTCTTCGTGTGTGTGGAGGATGAGGACTACGAGCCTGAAGAGGACATCTCTGATCCGTCTGATGATGCGTAGGCTTGCTGCTAGGCCTTTGCGGTGTCTGATCCATTTCTGTTTAGGATTAGGAATATTATTTACCTGGGTAATGTGTAAGGATGTTGATTGATGAGATACAACCCTTGAATTACCTAAGAAACCTCAAAGAGAAGATATTACGACTGATATGTGTGCTTTCCCAATCGCACACTAAGTTAAAATAAGAGAAAATAAGAAAATCACGTAGCGCCTTGTTTAAACCCAAGGACGCAGATGTGCGGTTGAATATCTACCAGACGCCCCTACCACGCCTACGGTGCAGCTGCACGTCCTATCTTTTGTTGTTGTCGCTTCATTTGAGTGTTATCTGTTTATCATCCGCAATGCCTCTGTCATACCTTTATTGCTGACCTTGAGCATACCTCTTGCATTGTATGATGACCTTACAGAACATTATTTTCGTGATGTAACTAACAATTAAATCTTCCAGGTTCTAGGAAAATCCTCGTACCAATGGCACCTATAAATCGTAAGAGAGTCCCTGCTAGGAATGTCACCCCACCAAAGGTAGTGACTGTTGCAAGGAACGCAAAGCCTGCACCCCCAATCGCTGAGGCTTGTGAGGATACGATACCAATGCCTCCTATGCCGAGTCCTCCAACTATCGAAGATGTCATAGAAATTCTGAGGGCTATAGCCTGTGACATTAAAGAACATCAAACAAAGAATGATTGAGGAACTTCTAGCTGCTCTTTAGAGGGGCCCGAACCTCCAATAGTCCCGGCGTTGGCACCTGTCCCTACAGTGGAGTCTCACGCCACGGCTAACACCCCAACCCAGGTACCAGTTGTCACACCCCAATTTTGGTCTAACCAGAATGGTGTGATGAACCACTAAATAAACAACGGCTCAACCAGGATCTCAAATAGGCTATCCCCGCGTTATCCGAACTTTACACGCATCCACAATCATAATCAGAGTAATACACAATAGCGGAAAATTTATAATTAATATGAACTGAGAACTAAGATGATATCCATAAATAATAGCAAATTATTCTGTGTTTAACTGAGACATAAATATTTAAATACCAAATACATGTCTTATAAATCCAATAAAGAAACCTACAAAAAAAATATCTAATCAAATACACACGAGTTGCACTCGCAAGAGGGATCATGTGTATCGTCTTCAGCTCTAACTTCCATGGCTGCAACGTTTCCGTACGCCGACGCGTTCATATAATCTTCAACTGTATGACCAGCATCATCAACTAAAATATTCGACGTCGAGGGGTGAGCACACAACACGGCTCAGTGAGTAGCCAAAACAATGCACCAATACATATGCATGCAAAAATCAATTTATATCTTTGGTCTTGGTTTATAGTTTGTAATGTGCTATAGAAAGGTTGGGTGGTTAAAGGTTAACGTTTATTGACACCGCCTCTATACACAGGGTGTGGAAGCCCGCCCAAAGGTTAACGTTTATCGTCGTCCCCATCCACCCTACCATAACATTATACAACAAAGGTTAACGTTTATTGCTATATAATGCTATACCAACACGTAAGCCCCTGTTAGCGAGGGCTTGCAAACTGGTCTCGCTACTAACCAATCCTAATGCCAAACAGTGTATCCAAGGCCTCACCCCAGCATCCCTCAGAATGCCCATAGAGATAGAGCTAAGGCCCCCCGGTAGAGTCAGAGACTACAAGGACTGAGACCACCTCCCCTGATACTCTACGACATAATAGTTTCGCTAAGGTAATGGCGATACGACGATGTCAATGCACAAGACTTGAGTTAGAGATAGAGCTAAAGTGCTGAGACCCACCAAAGGTTAACGTTTATTGACGTTCTCATCACACCTCCCCTGATACTCGCTCGCATCAAGCACATCAACCACACACATACAATCACATGCCTATTCCTATCATCATCATCATCATCATGTTATAAACAATAAAGTAAATATGCATGAACAAGTAATAGAAATATTGGATGGCATGCTGTATGCACATTACAAACATATTCGTATAGAATCAAACATGGCATAGGACTCAAGAAATAGAAAACAGTTTATTATTAACCAATTTAGTTTGGGGTTAAGGTTCCTCACCTTAGCTTGCTAATAGATACTTTTCCAAGCTTTAAAATCACCTTTATAATGTTATTATATTGCTAGCAAACCTAACAAAGTCGATAGAATTTAATTAGAATTAATTCAGAATTTAAAAACTATTCTGTCAACTGAGGGTCGATGCTAGGGTCGATGCTAGGTCGATAGACCTATCGACCCTCCCTCCATTTTGAACTTCCCGAATGCTGAGGGTCGATGGTCAGAAACACCTAGGGTCGGATGGTCTATCGACCCTCGGTGCGACCCTTGGTGCACTCTGGTCCAATTTCCACTTTTAACCCATTCTTCGTGTTTGGGGTCCTATGGCTTGCTTCCTACATTCATTCAACAGTCATTCTATGGTCTAGAACCATGTATAATCCATCTAGATAGCTTTCGTGCATCCTCCTATGGTTTTCCATGAAAGCCTAACCATGGATGGATGGTTTGGGTTTCTCCGAAATCCTACACTCAACCATATCTAACCTAAGGCCTGTAGAAACTCATGGAATTAGTATCCATACCTGAGAAGATTACTTTTCTCTGCAATTTCTTCTCCTTTTTGCTAAGCCTTCTTCCTAGCCTCCTTTCTTCCTCTTTTCCTTCTTCTCTCTTTCTCTCAATTCAATTAGGGTTGTGAAAGGAGTGAATGTGGCTTAGGAACGTCCTTTAAATAGACTAGGAATGTCCTATAATAATCCCAGTGAGATTTCGAAAGAATCCCAACCGAAAATTAGGAAATTTCCTAATTTCAGTTTCGTCAGAAACCGAGGGTCGATGGGAGGGTCGATGATCCCGTCGACCCTAGGGTCTTAAGCTGTCTGACCCTCCCTTAAAAACTGAGGGTCTGACTTTCTGTTTTGGGAGGTCCGACCCTGCTTCACTGGGTGTGCGACCCTCCCCTAGAATTGAGTGTTTTTGGGTCGATTTCGTACCTGGGATCTCGATCTCCTTCATGCCCTTGGTCCATTTGACTCGACCATGATGGGTAAACCTGGTTCAAGATGGTAAGACCGGGTTAAATTGACACGGGTCTTACACCAGTGGTGAAAATCCAAGAAAGTACTTCGGTGCAAATAGCACCTTCTATGGTTGTTGCACTCTCGGCCACTGGGACATCTACCCGTGAGGAAACTACTCCAGCTAGGAAGAATTGGAACAATGAAAGAGTGAGGTTCTCGATACAGGAAGAAATAGGCCAGGATCGCCTGGAGGATCAGGTATTTCTTTTAGCCTCCGAACATTATATCGTGGGTTATTCATGCATCTAGAAATTGATCTTATGCTACATGGAAAGTAATGTACTGTTTTTCCATAAAAGATAAGAGATGCTAAATTGTTAGAATTGGTAAAATGGAGCAGGATATATTTTGAAGAATTAAACGAAAGGTCAAAAAGCTGACTAGGACAATAGAAGTCCTAATATGAAAGTAAGAATCACTTGGAAAGTTACTTGGAAGTTATAGTGGTTAATACCAAATAGAGTGGAACGTTAACAAGAAGTTATTAATGCTGATGGAGTTATTGTGAGCAAGGAATTCAGAGAAAGGATAAGAATAAATCGAATGATGAATCCCAAGATTTATGAGTCAACACTAGTATGGAAGAATTATAGATTGTAATAAATGATGATGCAAAATTTTGTCGTGACTAGTTGAGGAAGAACAGAAGAAAGTTCCAAATTCCTCGTAAGGATTAATGTTAATAAGAAACGACACAAAATTATGGAATGTATGGTCACATGATTATTATGAACCCTGGAAATGATGAACTTCGAAGAAAGAATAGATCTGGAATGATTTGGAATGCTTGATAAATTATAATGGATGAAGGGGATTGAGTGCGATGCTAACCTACCCCGAGAGCTGGCACTCGTATTAGAAGGTTTCCTACAGGATTAAGCCTATAATGGAAAAAGAATCCATTGATGGGTTAGGATATGAAATGTGAAGAAGACGCTATTGCCCAAGATTGGTGACATATTAGATTTCTTACATGAAACTATCATGTAATCGAGGATAAGAACTAGTACGCGTGTTATTAGAAGTGAAAAGTTGATACGAGGAAATCCATATTGGAAAGTTCAGATTTAAGTGAGCTAACAAGGAAATTGATCGAGGTCAATCAAACCTAAATTGTATTGAAAGACAATGAATCCTTATGCCACAAGGAAATAATCATAAGCATTGGAAGACGATGAAATATATGTGGTATGTTAATGGTTGCATACGCCACATTCTACTCCTCATACCTGGAGAAGATAGAAGTTGGCATAAATACAAATCATGACATATGAACACTGAGGTTAATGATCGAAAGGTTGAAGAGAAATGAGGTTAATAACTTATGTAATATTGGAATTTAGGATTTAAAGAATTTATATCAACTATCTAAGATGTTGGAGTGTTCAAGATTGAAGCTGATTAGTGATTTTGCCTCTCCATTATGAAAGAAGTCAAGCAAAATGAAATGTTTAAAGAAGGTTGGGAGATTGAAGATTGTATAAAGGATTAACAGAGCTGGAACCCTAAAGCATATCTTTTCTAGTGTAGCAATGAAGCGTCAAGCAAGGAGAATCAATGAAATTTTTGCGTTAGAATTGGAAAGTAGTGCGCCGACAAAAATTACATTACCGTGCCACCTTGTCGCTGGTTATTCCAACAGTCCTTATTGTTCCTCAAGTGGTGTAGTCAGAACACACCAACAACCCTACCAAAAGACCACCTAACTGCCCCAACCAAGGCAGGATTTATCTATGGTAGAACCTTCAACTATTGTACAATGAAAGGGTAAGGGACTCACGTTTCAGTACCTCTTGGAACCTGAGTCTAGCAAAGAGGACTATAAGGCCAAAGGATTTTATAAATCTAAAAGAATGTGGATGAATGTTGAGTACAAGTTTTACCCCTACAGTCAAGGGCATAGTTAGCCTAAATTTTGAAGACGAAATTTTTGAAAGGGGGTGGAGTTGTAAGACCCATGCCCAAATACCATCACAATCTTACCATTTCGGGCATGTGTCGGGTATTCCCATGTACGAACACATCATATCGACTTATCCAAAGATGAAGGAATCACTAAGAGGTGATACAAAACACTATTGTGAACCTCTCGTGTCACTAGAGTGCACAGAAATACACTAAAAGTAGTCTTGGACCAATCTGTATGAAACCCTAAGAGTCTAGCAGTGTGCAGTGGAACTAGCCGATCAAAAGGAGATCCGGCTCATGACCTAGGAGGTGCGGTCGCACATGTGCCGCATGGTCCAGCTACCACCCCTGCTCGCAAATTGAATGGGAAATCAACTAGAAGTGGGACCCATCAATTTGAAATCCCATTCTCTCCCTCCATAACCGACTGCAGTGGATTTCTATTCATGGTAGGTGGCCCTATTTGAGTTTCGAATAGAAGGAGAGGGAGGAAAATCATTCCAGCTTCCATTCTCGAATCCCACACTTACCAAAATTATGAGGAGGCTAACCCAATCTATTGTAGACAGATATTGGGTGGGATTCATTCCTCCCAAGCTTCCTTACCAAGATAGGAACGTAGAAGAAAAAGAAGAGAGAAGAAAAGGGAAGAAGGAGAAGAAGAAGAAGAGGAAGAGAAGAGAGAGTTTTCTCTCTTACCATTGCCCAATATGGAGAAGACGTAGAGAAGGAAGAAGAAAAGAGAGAGAGGGAAACATACCTCTGAATCGATACTCTATTGCTATAAAGCTCAATCGGGAATCGAATCGTCTGTAAGCAACTCTTTGTACCTTGTGATCTGATTCCGTTTATGGTTATAGAGTAATGGAAAATTTAGATTTTTGTTAGAAACTAAGTCTCTCGCTTATTAGCTGGTGCCGTAGTAATGGATCTTTGAGGCTAACTTTATGGAAAAAACTAAGTATAAGACCCGCACTCCACGAACTCGGTTAAACTATGTCGTGCCAGGTCTTCCCATCATTCCTGGACCAAGTAAACTGAGCATGTGAAGATGGATCACAAACCAGGTATAAAAATCGACTCAACACCCAAAATTGTATACATATGGTCGCATACCTCGGTAGGTATGGTCGACCATATAGAAAGAAACAATGGTCACTGATCAATGACCCTACGGTCGATGGGTTCTGCGACTGTAGCCATTGACCGTGAGACCCCAGATCAGACTGAGTTTTGAAAACTTTCCTAAACTAGGGGATTTCTTTCCTAATTGAAAGATGACTCTATATGGAGAGTTTTACTCTATATAAAGGATGTCCCTTAGCCTTTTTCACTCTTTTAGAACATTAGTAAACCCTAGAGAAAGAGAAGGGAAGAGAAGGAAGAGAAGGAGAAGAAGAAAAGGCTAAGGAGAGGAATTTGCTGAGAAGAGATTGGCTCTCTATCACAGGCAAAGGTATGAACCTAATCTCTGGAGATGTAAACTCTAAGGAATAAGACTTCTATGGAGGATAGAAGATATCAACCTATTATGATCTATGTGATTCCTTGAGAAAATCCCAAGGATAACCATAAGGGATGAGTTTGATGATTAGGGTTGATAAGAAATTACTAATGATGGCCATAGGATGACCTTAGGATAAACCCAATTGAAGAGCAGAGGATTTGACCCAAGAAGAACTCGAATTGCATGTAGTCTGTGACCAGAAATCTCAAGGTTGCAGCTATGGTCGACCACAGCATGACCAGCAAGACCAGAGGATCGACCATAGGCATTAGGGAAGATTCAGGAATCATATGGTCGCAGCTACGGTCGCACCATATGCAACCATAGGGTATCGATCGTAGGTAGTAAGGTCGACACTGTCACACCCCAATTCTGAACCAACCAGAATGGTGTGATGAACTATCCATAGACCAACGGTTAAACCAGGATCTCGTATAGGCCGTGCCCATTTGATTAAACCAGATACATCCCACAAGCAAATTCAGAGTAAATAAATGATAGCGGAAGGTTTATGCATGCATTCAATTCATATCTTTGGTCTGGTTTATAAGTTTGCAATATGCTATAGAAAGGTTTGGTGGCCGCCGCACCTCTATACACGAGTGTGTGAATCCGCCCAATAGATCAAACACCATTACCGTCCTACATGCACCCACCATGGAATTGAGATAGAGCTAAAGTGTCCAGATCAAACACCGCCAACACTTCTCCTGATGCCCTACCCATACCACGTAAGGCCCTATTGGCAAGGGCTTGTAAATTGGACTCGTAACTAACCAATCCTAATGCCATAGTATATGCAAGGCCTCACCCCAGCATCCCTTAATACGTCCATAGAGATAGAGCTAAGGCCCCCCGACAGAGTTAGAGACCACATGGTCCGAGACCACCTCCCTTGATGCCCTATGATGTAATAGTTCTGCTAAGGTAATGACGATACAATAATATTAGTGGGTAAGACTTGAGTAGAGATAGAGCTAGAGTCTAGTGACGAGGTCGAAGACCACCATGCGACGTCCTCCCCCAGATGCTCCACTCACATCCAACACACCAACCACACACATACATTCATATGCCTATTCCTAGCATCATCATCATCATATTATTGCATGAACAGTAATAGCATGAATATTGGATGACATGAGAGATGCACATTACAAGCATACAAGCATAGAATCAATCATGGCATTGGACTCAATAAAAATAAAGCAGTTTGTTATTATCCAATTAGTTTAGGTCTTGTTCCCTCACCTTTGATCGTTGGTTGTTCCTCTTCCGAGCTTTGTAAATCACTTTTGGACCACTTGAAAACTTAATAAATTTATGGATTTTAAGTTAGAGTTCATATTCATTATTAAAATATTTAAATGTCCCATCTAGAATCAATCAGACCTCCAGAAGCTGAGTGGTCGCAGGTGTGGCTGCACCTGTGCTCTCAGTTTCGGTGACCACAGGGTGCATGGTTGATACGTGTGGTCTCATATCATGCGACCACACACATGCGACTACACCTTCCTTGGAAACTTCCCGAGGGCGTGTGGTCGACACATGTGCCTCGTGTGGTCAACCATAGCTGTGACCACACGAGTGTTTGGTCGACTTTCATTCTCAGCCTAATCCCTTCATGATTTGATTCCTTGAACTATCATTAGAGTCCTTCCTATGATTGATCTATGGCCTTAATTTAATATTTTTCACAATTGTATATTGCAACCTACTCTTCATGAATTTTCTTTGAGTTTCTGTCTATGGGTCTCATGGTTGAGATCCTACTTTGAATCAATACTTCCTCCATGATCTATTCTAGGCATTCAACTAAGGTAGGGGATGTTTTCATACCTTAACCTTGCTGAAGAATCAGAGCTCTCTCTGAAATTCCTTCTCTTAGTCTTCCTCTTCAATTCTCCTTCTCTTCCTCCTCCTTTCTTTTTCTCTCTTTCAATTTGAGTTCTACAAGAATGAAAGAGGCTAAGGGACATCCTATATATAGAGGAAAACCCCTTCCATATAGAGTCCAACTTTAATTAAGAAAGAACGCCCTTCAGATTAGAAAGGTTTCCTAATCATGGAGTCAGTTTGACATCATGTGGTCGCACGTGGGGTCACAGGATATGTCGACCACACGTCCCAAATCTGCGACCACATGTCCCAAACTACTGTGGTCTAACTATTTTAAGGTGTGGTCGACCACACCAGTTTAGGTACGCGACTACACGTCTCAATTAGATGATTTATGGTTCGAATTACATATCTAGCCTAGTGGTTTCTTCACGCACTTGGCCTGCTTGGTCCGACCATGATGGGAAGACTTGATACAAGGTGGTAAGACCGAGTTAGTACGATACGGGTCTTACAACTCCCCCCTCTTATATAAATTTCATCCTCGAAATTTGCACATACCTTCCGAGTCGAAAAGGTCAGGATATTGCTTTCGCATAGCATTCTCTTCTTCCCATGTTATCTTTTCCATGTTTTGGCTCCTCCAAGTAACTTTAACATAGTAAATGTCACGGTTGCGTAGTCGTTGAACTTTTCGACTGGTAATTTCGATTGGTGCTACTTCGAATGTCAAATCATCCGTTAGACCCAGTGGATCCGTTATTAGGATGTGCGTTGGATCTCAGATGTACTTCTTCAGTAATGAGATATGAAATACATCATTCACACTTGACATGAATGGGGGTAGTGCTAACTGATATGCTACCTTCCTATGTCTAGAACTTCATAAGGTCCAATATATCTGGGACACAACTTTTCCTTCTGTCCGAACCTTTTCAAAGGACGCATAAGAGATATTTTCAGAAATACCTTATCACCTATGGTGAAATTGAGATCTCTGCGTCGATTATCTACATATTGCTTCTGACGGTTCTGAGCTGTTCGGACTCTTTCCTTGATAATTTCGACCACTCAACAAGTCTCTTCAACAAACTCCAGTCCAACAATACTCTGTTCTCCAACTTAGTTCCAAAATAAAGGAGTTCGACATTTCCTACCATATAGTGCTTCATAGGGTGACATCTGTATAGTCGCTTGATAGCTGTTGTTATAAGCGAACTTAATCAATGGTAATTTCTCATCCCATAATCCTTTAAAATCAATTACGCAAGCTCAGAGCATAACTTCTAAAATCTGAATGGTACGTTCTGACTGTCCATCAGTCTGAGGATGGAATGCAGTACTAAACTTCAATGTTGTACCCATAGCCTTTTGTAATCCTTCCCAAAACCATGAGGTAAAACATGGTGTCTGTCGAACACGATGCTTTTAGGTATACCATGCAATCTGACAATATTATCAACATACAACTTAGCTAACCTCTCTAGGGTATACTGAGGTTGTATAGCTATGAAACAAGCTATCTTAGTCAAACGATCTACAATCACCCAGACCGCATCAATTACTCGGGTAGTCAATGGTAATCCGGTGACGAAGTCCATAGTGATGCAGTCCCATTTCCATGCCGGTTCTGGCAGTGGCTGCAACAATCCTATAGGTCTTTGCCTTTCAGCCTTTATCCGTTGACAATTTAGGCATTGAGACACAAATTTAGCTACATCCCCTTTCATTCCTCTCCATCAATAGAGTTTCTTTAAATCATGATACATCTTCGTGCTTCCAGGGTGTACCGAATACGCAGTGGTGTAGGCTTCCTTCATGAGTCTTTGTCTAATATCCAAGTCTTTATTTTTAAGAACACATACCCTTTCTTTGTATCTTAGTACCTTTTCAACGTTCAAGGTGAACTCAAGAGTAGTCCTACCTTTTTCAAGGTTTTCTTGCACCGTTCTCAGATAAGGGTCTGATTTAATAGCTGTTTTCACTTCGTCTAATATATCAAGTACAATCTTCAATGTAGCAAACATGTTTGAGAATAGATGAACAAACCCTTGGTCAATTGATTCATTCGAAATCTCAATCACGAATTGCTCTTTATTATAATTAAATACTCTTCCTGTGACACACACTACATCATTTGCACTAACTTCTTCTTGGGATTCTGTCATAGCTTTCCTGCTTAGTGCATCAACAACTACATTAGCTTTTCCTGGATGATACTGGATATCACAATTATAATCCTTCAGTAATTCCAGCCATCTTGTCTGTCTCATGTTCAACTCCTTCTGATTAAAAAGATGAGTGAAACTCTTATGATCTGATTTAATTTGAAATTTCTCTCCATACAAATAATGGCTCCATATCTTGACAGCCTATACCCCCGCCCCAATTCTGTACCAACCAGAATGGTGTGATGAACCATCTATAAACCAATGGTTCAACCAGGATCTCGTATATCCCGTGCCCATTCGATTAAATCAGATACGCCCTACAAGCAAATTCAGGGTAAATAAACAATAGCGGAAGTCTTTAATACTAATGAACTGAGTATCTAACAGTGATAGCATAATTACGTATCCAATTATCTCCAATATACCTCAAGACATAAAATAAAGTAAAATAATCAATGACATGTTCCAATAACTAAACAACTAGGCTAATAAAAAACACATGAGTTGTACTCGCACGACGAATCATGCGCATCTTCATCATGCGCATCTTCTTCAACTTCTACGTCCATCGCAGCAACGTGTCCATACGTCGGTGCATTCATATATTCTTCAACAGTAGGACCTACATCAAGAACTAAAAATATTCGACGTCGAAAGGGCGAGCACACATCACAACTCAGTGAGCAAACAAAACAATGCAACAAATATATGCACGCATTCAATTCATATATTTGGTCTAGTTGATAAGTTTGTAATATGCTATAGAAAGGTTTGGTGGCTGTCGCACCTCTATACACGAGTGTGTGAATCCGCCCAATGGATTAAACACCATTGCTATCCCACATGCACCCACCATGGAATAGAGATAGAGCTAGTACGATATGGGTCTTACAAGGTGGTAAGACCGAGTTAGTACGATACGGGTCATACAGACACAGTATGAGACCATAGGACCAATCAGACACCTATCAGTGCTCTATTTTGATTTCTGACTACTGTAACATGTCACTTATGAACCCTAACTTAAATTCATATAACTTTTAGGTTGTTAAATTGATTGAAAGAGAATTGCAAGGCTTGAAAGGAGATCGAGTATTACTAACAGGTGAGGGAACAAGACCTAAACTAATTGGATAATAACAAACTGCTTTATTTTTATTGAGTCCAATGCCATGATTGATTCTATGCTTGTATGCTTGTAATGTGCATCTCACATGTCATCCAATATTCTTGCTATTACTGCTCATGCATATTTAATTCTGTTTATTTGTAACATGATGATGATGATGATGATGCCAGGAATAGGCATGTGATTGTATGTGTGTGGTTGATGTGTTGGATGCGAGTGGAGCATCAGGGGGAGGATGTGGCATGGTGGTCTTTGACCTCGTTACCAGACTCTAGCTCTATCTATTCTCAAGTCTTGTCCACTAACATCGTCGAATCGCCAATATACATCGTAGGGCATCAGGGGAGGTGGACTCGGACTGTGTGGTCTCTGACTCTGTCGGGGGGCCTTAACTCTATCTCTATGGACGTATTGAGGGATGCTGGGGTGAGGCCTCGGATACACTGTTTGGCATTAGGATTGGTTAGTTGCGAGCCCAGTTTGAAAGCCCTCGCCAATAGGGACTTACGTTTTGGTATGGGTAGGGCATCAAGGGAAGTGTTGGCGGTGTTTGATCCAAACAGTTTAGCTCTATCTCTATTCCATGATGGGTGCATGTGGGATGACAATAGTGTTTGATCCATTGGGCAGATTCACACACTCGTGTATAGAGGTGCGGTGACCACCAAACCTTTCTATAGCACATTGCAAACTTATAAACCAGACCAAAGATATGAATTGAATGCATGCATATGTTTGTTGCATTGTTTTGTTTACTCATTGAGCCATGATGTGTGCTCACCTTTTCAACGTCGAATATTTTTAGTTGATGATGCAGGACTTACTGTTGAAGATTATATGAATGCACCGATATATGAACACGTTGCAGCCATGAATGTAGAAGCTGTTGAAGATGTGCATGATTCATCATGCGAGTGCAACCAGTGCATATTTGATTAGTTTAGCTATATTTGATTATTGGAACATGTAATGGATTAATTATTTTTATGTCTTGAGTTTTGCAGATAATCAGATTAATTTTTTATTATCATTGTTAGATACTCAGTTCATTATCTGTAAGACTTTTGCTTATTTGTTTATTACTTCTGATTATTACTGTGGAATGTGTGTGTGGTTTGATATGGTGGATACGACCTATACGAGATCTTGGTTGAACTGTTGGTTTATTGGTGTTCATCACACTAATCTGGTTAGACCAGAATTGATGTGTGACAACTTGGTATCAGAGCATCTCAAGTTTTACCCATTGACCTAACTACTTCCACATGAGTCATGAACTGAGTTAGGATTAAATTGAAAACTATAATAAGAAAGCACCATAAGCACCTGTGTTGTTTGAGACATAAACTAAAAAGAGAATAATGCACATATGTGAATGGGAAATAAATAAATAAATAAATAAATAAATAAATATATATATATATATATATATATATATATATATATATATATATATATATATATATATATATACTAAAATGGGAATAAGACAAATGTACATCCAAATCAGAGTACAGTCCACAATCCAGACAATTACTCTGTATTATAAAAAGGAAAAAAGAAATAAATGATGTCATGGAACTGGAAGTGCTGGAGGAGGAGGTGCCTCACGGTCTCTATCATAGTCCTTAGCATACACTCTCGCGATCCAGGCCACCTGAGTCTGAGTCACTCGGAGACTAGCTGTCAGATCCACTACCCGCTGGTCTGTAGAGCGCTGAGCATCTAGAAGCTCTCCTACTCTCCAATCAGTCAAGCGCTGAGCCTCCCGAATCTCACGTAGTAGCCTCATCATGTCATCTGGTAGTGGGCGTGAAGGGCCAGCTCCAGTAGATTGTTGTGGTGATGGAGGAAGTATAGCATCCACATCCATGTACATCCTATCATCATCCTCCCATCAACACTCTCGTGTGCCTCTGCTACTGCTGCTGCCGCTTCTGCATCTACTGCTGCTACCCGAGTGAGAGAACATCTCATAGCATTTCTCTCGTCATCACTGACCTGTATCTCTCTCATGCCCATCCTACTGATGGCCTCCTAATCAAGGTCAGCTGATAAGGTGTCCTCAAAGATCCTCTCATCCACTAGGTCCACTTGTAGACGAGCGAGCAAGGTGGAGATCAGCCGCCCATAGGGCAAGTTTCCTCTTGAGTCAGACAACGTAGCTCTGTGCATATTCCGAAGGATAATATAGAGGAGACAGACCGGCTGCTTAGTATAGATATAGTGCAGTAGGTACTGAGTTAGCTGTGAGACCATCTCGTAGTGTCCACCTTGGGGAATAAGATTATGCTGGATAATCTTACAGTAGACCCATGGCTCTGGACGTAGGTTGACTGTTTTCATCCCCCAATAATCATCCCAAAGAATTTGGTTATCTATCTCTGCACGCACTTGTGTAGACAGAAACTGTGGCTCCCTTGGCGCACAGTAAACCAATTGACCATCATTTGAGATGCCTAGGAGATCAGCCAACTCCTGGAAGTTGAAATAGATCGGAACCCTTTCACCCAGCTGGTAATCTGAAGCTCTCTGCCCTTGTCAACATCCTCTAGGTCACCCTTTACCTGAAGATGATAGTAGAACTGCTTCACTAAATCTGGGTGAGTACAAGCCTTGTATAGAATCACTGGCAGCCAGCCCATATCACCAAACTCCCTCTCCACATCAAACAGGGCTAAGTGGGCTAAGTTAACACATCTACCCCCTTCCACCTTCTTTCCATTAAAACAAGGGTATTGTGTTTCAGTTTTTATGGACCTGAAGCAACGTGGGTCATGAACTCGAGGAACCTTAGTGCGAACCATGATAACTGCAAGAGAAGAAAATAAGAAAAAAAACAAGTTAGAAAATTTAAAATTTGGGCAACATAACGACGTAAAATGGGAAAAGCCTCACTTTTCACCCAAACATTGGGCAGGAGGACTTACATAGGTCCCAAACCATCCTGCAAGGCTCATACAATGAAAAATTTCAACTAGGTAGGTCGAATTTGAAGAAATTTTGACAATTGAAAAAAACCCCAAAATCTAGGTCAAAAATTGGGAATTTCAAAAATTTTACCAAACCAACCAATGAAACTCAAATTTTCTTGAGCGCTTTCATCCATTGGGTGGCCAATAGCAATAACCCCAATAAAAATTAAATTTTTACGGTTTAAAAAATATTAATTAGAAGAAAACCCTTCAAATGGCAAAAACCTAGGTATGAAAGCTTAAAAAGGAAAAAGAGTAGGGAACATACCTAGAGGAAAGGAATGTAGGGAGTAGATCGATGGAAAAATCACCAAGTTCATACGGTTGATACTGTAGCAACTCACTGGTAACGAGTTGAGTTGAGACCGTAGGAAGGAGGAAAAGAAATGAGAGGGAAATCTCGAAAACAGGTTTTAAAACTGATTTTTGACCATACGGTCGTATAATTCAACCAAAAAGATCGACCGTATGATTGACCGTATGATCAACCATAGGGTCTCAGTAAGTTGCCAGGATTTTGAAGGTCGTACCTATGGTCGCACAACATGCGACCGTAGGCCATCGACCGTATGATTGACTGTTGTCTATTTTGATTCTGTTCGAACTTTTACCTGTTGATTTTGTTTCTTCTCTCGCCTTCCATTGTGAGACTAACCCAATACCACCACTCTATTTTATCTTACATGTGTAGCTTTGCCAATAACACATCAACCAAGAGTTTAAATGGTTGGGCGTAACGTAAGTAGAAGGAGACAGAATGCAAACCTATCTTCACCACCTATGGAGACCAACGACAATGACGGTCAGCAAGGGTAGGAAGGAAATATTGGAACTTAGAATGCTGTACCTCAGAATGTTCACACCCAAGCCAACCCAACCAACTTACCTGCACCACCTATGGATTTGGCTACTATGGTGATGAATTTGGCACAGCAAATGGAGCATATATGATTTGCAAGCCAACATGCAAGCTGCTATGAGAATTGCTTTTCCAGTTGCAAACACAACATCTCTACCTGCAGGACAAGCTAGTATGACACCTGGTGGTAGCAACACTGTACCCTAAGCACCGCAAACACTAACAGTACAAGGCCAAGTGCAAAACCCTGAAGCACCGCAAGGCGTGTATAACCAAGGTAATTATCAGTACCATCTGCCTATGTATGGGGCAAATGTACAATATCAGCTTGATCACTCTTAATTGATCGAGCGTTTCCTAAAGTTGAAGCCAAAGGAATTTACAGGCAAGCCATCAAATCCGTTGTGGTCAGCTCACTGGATCGATGAGATGGAAAGAAACTTTATGATGATGACTATAAATAAAGAAGAGAAGGAGAAGGTATTATGTGCCACATTTATGTTGAAAGGTGATGCACACCACTAGTGGTAATCAACTAGAAGTTAAATCTTAACAAAGCACGCCCAACTGACATGGGTTATTTATAAAAAAGTTTTCTTTGAGAAGTATTTTCCCAGGAGTTTCAGAGACAAAATGGAAAAAGAATTCTTGGGTCTATACCAAGGATAAATGACTATAGAAGCATATCAAGAGCGTTATGAAGAACTGTTCTTCTTTGCTCCCTCTAGCATGCAGGAGGAGAATACCAAAACCCAATGGTTCGTCATGGGACTTAGGGGAAGTATCCATGAGCATGTATTGGGACTAGAAAAGAAAATTTATAATGAAGCTGTACAGATTGCTCGAGTACTAGAATCGAGCCAGAGGGAAAGTTATTTTGCTTAGAACAAAGGTATAAAGCGGCCCAATGGAAACTCATACAATGGAGGGAACTCAAAGACAATTAAACCCTTCCGTACTCAAGGCTTCAATGCTGCAGCCAAGACTATTTCGACAGCCCAACCTCAATAGAAGCAAAGTAATGCTAGAATCAAATGCTTCAATTGCGATCAATTAGGACATTATTCAAGAGAGTGTCCTAAGCCAAGGAAGCAGCTATAACAAGGGAAAGTTTTTGCAGTTGCTTCTGAAGATGCTGCCGCATTGCCTGATGTGATCACAGGTATGACCCGAACCTTTTGTTTTGTACTACCTTGTGTGAGCATATAGATTAATATAAGAAGAAAATCATATGTATTATACCTATTAATGGCATACCTACCAGAGTACTCTTTGACTCAGGGGCTACTCATTCTTTTATATCTGTTTCGTTTGGAAAGAAGTTAAATCTACCCCTCAGACCTTTAGACTGCAAACTGCTTGTACGATTACCTATGGGATTAGAAGTGAAACTAGACAAAGGTTATGGATCATGTCCAGTTCTTATCGGCGAGAAGATTTTGGATGCAACCTTAATTCAACTCGAGATGGCAGACTTTGACGTTATCTTGGGAATGGATTGGTTAGCTCGGCACTCTACAAACCTATTATGTGTGAAAAAAGAAATTAACATTTAAAGACAAGGAAGGAGCAGATTTTAGTTTTGCGGGAGCCAAACTTTCTCGTAAACGAAAGCTCATCCTCTCTGCATTGAATGCTAGAAAATGCCTCGAGAAAAAAGGAATTGGGTATCTAGTGTCCGTGGTCGACCTCACAAAGGAAGCACCACAAATAGAGGATATTGAAGTTGTGTGTGAATTTTTGGATGTATTTCCTGAGGAATTACCAGGACTACCACCTGGCCGAGCGACATAGTTTGTTATAGATCTTATACCCGGAGCTGCACCAGTATCTAAAGCACCCTATCGAATGGATCCTACTGAACTGAAAGAACTGAAGGTACAATTACAGGAGTTACTAGACAAGGGTTATATTAAATCGAGTATCTCACCATGGGGAGCGCCAGTATTGTTCATGAAAAAGAAGATGGTAGCGTTCGACTGTGTATAGATTATTGGAAATTGAATAAGCTTACAATCAAGAATTGGTACCCATTGCCTCGGATCGATGACTTGTTCGATCAGTTTCAAAGTGCCAAAGTGTTCTCCAAAATTAACCTTCGGTCAGAATACCATCAATTGAAGATTAAGGAAGGTGATATTCCGAAGACAGCATTCAGAACCAGAAATGGACATTATGAATTTTTAGTCATGTCTTTTGGATTGACTAACGCACCTGCAACTTTTATGGAACTCATGAATCGGGTATTCCACGATATGTTGGATACTTCTGTCATCGTATTCATTGATGATATACTAGTATACTCCCAGGATAAAGAAACATATGTCACAAATCTAAGAGCCGCTCTGCAGTGACTAAGAAAAGAGAAGCTTTACGCTAAATTTACAAAGTGTGAATTCTGGATGAATGAAGTCACTTTCTTAGGCCATGTTGTATTCGCTGAAGGAATCAAAGTGGATCCCAGCAAGATTGAAGCCATTATAAAATGGGAAGCACCTAAGAATGTTGCCAAAATCAGAAGTTTCTTAGGTTTAGCTGGTTACTATCGACGATTCATAGAAGATTACTCTAGAATCGCCATACCTCTCACCAGTCTGACAAAGAAAGGAGAAAAGTTTGTTTGGATAGAAAAATATGAAGAGTGTTTCCAAACATTGAAGGCTAAATTGATATTAGCTCCCATCTTGACCATTTCGATTCTAGGATAATCATTTACCTTGTACACTGATGCGTCTGGATTAGGTTTGGGATGTGTTTTTATGTAAGGAGAACAAGTAATTGTGTATGCCTCAAGATAACTGAAGACACATGAGAAGAACTATCCCACCCATGACTTGGAGTTAGCAGCGGTGGTACATGCTGTTAAGATATGGAGACATTATTTGTATGGAGAGAAATTTTAGATTAAATCAGATCATAAGAGTCTCACTCATCTTTTTAATCAGAAGGAGTTAAATGTGAGACAGAGAAGATGGCTAGAATTATTGAAGAATTTTGATTGCGATATCCAGTATCATCCAGGAAAAGCTAATGTAGTTGCTAACACACTAAGTAGGGAAGCTATGACAAAATTCCAAGAAGAAGCTAGTACAAATGCTGTACTGTGTGTTACAGGGAAGAGTATTTAATTAGATAATGAGCAGTTTATCAACTGATAAAGGATTTATTCATCTATTCTCAAACATGTTTGCTATATTAAAGATTGTACCTGATCTGATAGACGAGGTGAAGACAGCTATTAAATCAGACCCTTATCTGAGAACGGTGCAAGAAAGCCCTTGAAAAAGGTAAGACTAATCTTGACTTCACCTTAGATTTTGAGAAAGTAATAAGATACAAAGGGAGAGTATGTGTTCCTAAAAATAAAGACTTGTATATTAGACACAGACTAATGAAGGAAGCCCACACCACCGCTTATTCGGTACATCCTAGAAGTACAAAGATGTATCATGATCTGAAAAAACTATATTGGTGGAGAGGAATGAAAGCGGATGTAGTTAAATTTGTGTCTCAATGCTTGAATTGTCAGCAGGTAAAGGCTGAAAGGCAAAGACCTACATGATTGTTGCTGCCACTACCAGAACCGACATAGAATTGGGACTGCATCACTATGGACTTCGTCACCGGGTTACCATTGACTCCCCGAGTAGTTGACACGGTCTGGGTGATTGTAGATTGTTTAACTAAGATAGCTCGTTTCATAGCTATATGACCTCAGTATACTCTAGAGAGATTAACTAAGCTGTATGTGGATAATATTGTTAGATTGCATGGTGTACCTGAAAACATCGTGTCCGACAAAGACCCACGCTTTACTTCAAAGTTTTAGGAAGAATTAGAGAAGGCTATGGGTATAATGTTGAAGTTTAGTACTGCATTCCATCCTCAGACCGATGGACAGTCAGAACGTACCATTCAGATTTTAGAAGATATGCTCCGAGCTTGCGTAATTGATTTCAAAGGATTATGGGGTGAGAAATTATCATTGATTGAGTTCACTTATAACAACAGCTATCAAGCGACTATACAGATGTCACCCTATGAAGCACTGTAGGTAGGAAGTGTCGAACTCCTTTATTTGGAACGAAGTTGGAGAATGGAGTATTGTTGGACCAAAGTTTGTTGAGGAGACTTGTTGAGTGGTCGACATCATCAAGGAAAGGGTCCGAACAGCTCAGAACCATTAGAAGCAATATGAGGACAATCGACGCAGAGATCTTGAATTCACCATATGTGATAAGGTATTTATGAAAATATCTCCTATGCGTGGTTTAAAATGGGTCGGACAGAAGGAAAAGCTATGTCCCAGATATATTGGACCTTATGAAGTTCTAGCTAGACATGGAAAGGTAGCATATCAATTAGCACTACCACCATCAATGTCTAGTGTACATGATGTATTCCATGTCTCACAATTGAAGAAGTACGTCAGAGATCTAACACAAGTGTTAACAGCAGATGTCACACCCCAATTTTGTACCAACTAGAATGGTGTGATGAACCATCTATGATCCAACGGTTCAACCAGGATCTCGAATAGGCCGTGTCCCTTTGCTTAAGTCATATACATCCACAACCATAATTAGAGTTAGTAAACAATAGCGGAAGTCTTTAATATTAATGAACTGAGTATCTAACATTGATAACATAAATAAAATATCCAATTATCTCCAAACGACTAAGACATAGAATAAAATAAATTAATCAATTACATGTTCTGAATAATCCAACAAATAAATTTAATAAAAAACGCATGAGTTGCAATCGCACAATGAATCATGGGACTCCATCATAGCTTCTATATCCATTGCCGCAACATGTCTGTACACTGGAGCATTCACATAATCTTCTACAATAGGAATTGCATCATCAACTAAAAATATTCGACATCGAAAGGTGAGCACACATCATGGCTTAGTGGGCAAACAAAACAATGCAACAAATATATGCATGCATTCAATTCATATCTTTGGTCTGGTTCATAAGTTTACAATGTGCAATAGAAAGGATAGGTGGCTGTCGCACCTCTATACATGAGTGTGTGAAGCCACCCAATGGATTAAACACCATTGCCGTCCTACATGCACCCATCATGGAATAGAGATAGAGCTAAAGTGTCCAGATCAAATACCGCATGACACTTCCCCTGATGCCCTACCATACCAATACATAAGCCCTTATTGGTGAGGGCTTGCAAACTGGGCTCGCAACTAACCAATCCTAATGTCAAACAATGTATCCAAGGGCTCACCCCAGCATCCCTCAATACGTCCATAGAGATAGAGCTAAGGCCCCCTAGCATAGTCAGAGACTACACGGTCCGAGACCACCTCCCCTGATACCCTACGACGTAATAGTTCTGCTTAGGTAATGGCGATACAACGATGTCAGTGGACAAGACTTGAGTAGAGATAGAGCAAGAGTTTGGTGACCAGGATGAACCACAGTGTCACGTCCTCCCCCTAATGCCCCACTCACATCAAGTACACTAACCATACACAAACATTCACATGCCTATTCCTAGCATCATCATCAACATCATGTTATAAATAAACAAAATTAAATATGCATGAGCAGTAATAACAGGAATATTGGATGACATGCGATATGCACATTACAAGCATACAAGCATAGAATCATTCATGGTATTGGACTCAATAAATAGAAACAGTTTATTATTAGTCAATTAATTTAGGTCTTGTTCCCTTACCTTTGATCGATGTTTGTTCCTCTCCCAAGCTTTGGAAGTCACTTTTAGGAACCTAAACAATTAATGTATTTAAGTTAGGGTTCAAGTTTACCAAGTTACAGTAGTCAAAAACCTTGTTTGGTCTCAAAATATACTTGTTGTTATCGTGTGGTTGCACGTGTGGTCGATCCTGTGGTCGCAATATATGTGGCCACACACTGTGTGGTCAAACCCTGTGGTCGCAGATTATGCAACCATACCATGCGACCACACCTTTCTTGGGAACTTCCCGAATAGCTGTGGTCGATCCTCTGGTCACCCTGTGGTCGACCACAGGCTGCGACCACATGATGTTTGGTCATTTTTTCATCTTCAATCCGAATTCTTCCAGAGTCGATTCCTCGGCTCATCACTTGGGTTCATCCTATGATTATTCTATGGCCATTATTTACAGTTTCTCATTAACTATTATCCCTAATCTATTTTCTCATGGTTTTTCTTAGAAATTCCATAATCAAAATCGTTGCATTAGATTCAATACAACAACTTGATAAAAGGAAGCTATCCTATCTGATCTAGCCTACAGAGTCAAGTCCATACCTTAAGCTTGCTGTAGGGAGATAGAACTTTTCTCTTCAAAACTTCTTCCCCAAGCTTCTTCTCCAAATCTCCTTCTTCCCCTTCTCTTCCTTTCTCTTTCTCTCTTAGATTTAGGGTTTCAATTTGTGTTCTAAAAGAGTAAAAGAGGCTAAGGAACATCCCATATATAGAGGGAAAACCTCTATATAGAGTCCCACTTGGATTAGGAAAGAGTCTCCCTCAAATTAGGAAAGTTTCCTAAATACGGAGTTTGTTTGACTTCGTGTGGTCGCAGGGTGTGGTCGCAGAACCCGTCGACCACACACCTCAAAACTTGCTACCACACATCCCAGACTTTTGTGGTCGCACTATTTTGAGGTGTGGTCGACCACACCTGTTTAGGTATGCGACCACACCCTCCTAAATAGATGATTTTGGGTTTAATTTCCTACCTAGCCTTGTGGTTTCTTCACGCACATGGTCCGCTTGGTCCGACCATGATAGGAAGACTTGTCACGACATGAGAACGTAAGGTTAGACCGGGTTCGTGGTGTGTGGGTCTTACAACTCCACCACCCTTAAAAGAAATTTTGTCCTCGAAATTTAAACATACGGATCTTACAACTCCCCCATCCTTAAAATAAATTTTGTCCTCAAAATTTGAATTTACTTCAGAGTCAATAGGTGGGAATTATGTTTCCGTATTGCATCTTCTTCTTCCCATGCAATCTTCTCCACGTCGTGTCTTTGCCAGGTTACCTTCATATTATCCCAGCTTTGGAGATGTTGTACCTTCCAACCAGTGAACTAGGCTGGTACCACTTCAATAGTTAAATCTTCTATCTAATTCAGTGGACCAGTGGTCAATACCTTTGATATGGATCTCCAACGTACTTCTTCAATAGAGATACACGAAATACGTCATGCACACTAAACATGGACAGCGGTAACGCTAGTTGATATGCAACTTTTCTACATCTCTCCAAAATTTATAAGGTCCAACATATATAGGATACAACTTTCCCTTCTTGTCTAATCATTTCAAACCATACATAAGTGATATCTCCAAGAAGACTTTGTCACTTATGGCAAACTCGAGGTCTTGGTGTCTCTTCTGACAAACTTGAGCTATCTTGGCCCTTTTCTTTGATCTTGTCTGCCACTCGACATGTTTCTTCAACAGACTCAGGTCTTACTATTCCTTATTCTCCGACTTTGTCCCAAAACAAAGGAATTCGACATTTCTACTGTACCATGCTTCATAGGTGACATCTACATGGTAGCTTGATAGAAAATTCAATCCGTGATAACTTTTCAACTCAAGCTCCTTGAAGTCAATTTTACAAGCTCGGGGCATATCTCTTAGGATCTGTACAGTCCGCTCCAACTGTCCGTCGATTTAAGGTAAAATGCGGTACTAAACTTCAACTTCATTCCCATTGTTTTCTATAGATCCTCCCAAAACTTCGAGATAAAGCATGAGCCTCTGACCGACACTACGCTCTCAGGCATACCGTTCAATCTAGCAATGTTATCCACATATATCTTAGTTAGCCACTCCAAAGCATACTGAGGTCGTATAGCAATGGAATGAGCTTTCTTCATAAGGCGATCACCAATCACCCAAACTACATCAACCGATCTGGGAGTCAGTGGCAAATCAGTGACATAGTTCATTGTAATGCAGTTTCACTTTCAGACTGGCTCCGATAGTGGTTGTAGTAAGCCATGTTGGTCTTTGTCTTTCAGCCTTTACTTGCTGATAATTCAGACACTAGAACACGCACTAAGCCACATCTGTTATCATTCCTCTTTACTAGTACAATCTCTTTATGTAAGACCCGTGTCAATCTAACCCGGTCTTACCACCTTGAACCAGGTTTACCCATCATGGTCGAGTCAAATGAACTAAGGGCGTGAAGGAGATCGAGATCCCAGGTATAAAATCGACCCAAAAACATTTAAAATTAGGGGAGGGTCGCACACCCAGCTAAGCAGGGTCGGACCTCCCAAAACAAAAAGTCAGACCCTCGGTTTTGAAGGGAGGGTCGGACAGCTTAAGACCCTAGGGTCGACGGGATCATCGACCCTTCCATCGACCCTCGATTTTTGCCGAATATAGAAATTAGGAAATTTCTATATTTTTCGATTGGGATTCTTTCCAAATCTCAATGGGACTTATTTAGGATGTTTCTAGTCTATTTAAAGGACGTCCCTAAGCCACTTTCACTCCTTTCACAACCCTAATCGAATTGAGAGAAAGAGAGGAGAAGGTAAGAGGAAGAAGAAAGGGAAGGAAGAGAAATTAAGTCAAAAGAGAAGAGTTTCAGAGAAAGATTAACCTTCTCAGGTATGGATACTAATTCTATGAGTTTCTACAGACCTTAGGATAGTAATTAATAAGAAGGTGATCTCGGAGAAACCCAAACCATTAAGCTATGGTTAGGTTTTCATTGGAAACCATAGGAGGATGCATGAAAACTATTTAGATGGATTATACATGGTTCTAGACCATGGAATGAATGTTGAATGAATGTAGGAAGCAAGCCATAGGACCCCAAACACGAAGAATGGATTTAAAAGTGGGAATTGGACCAGAGTGCACCGAGGGTCGCACCCAGGGTCGATAGGCCATCCGACCCTAGGTGTTTATGACCATCGACCCTCAACATTCGGGAAGTCCAGAAAGAGGGGAGGGTCGATAGACCCATCGACCCTAGCATCGACCCTCAGTTGACAGAATGGTTTTTAAATTCTGAATTAATTCTAATTAAATTCTATCGACTTTGTTAGGTCTTCTAGCAATATAATAACAGTATAAAGGTGATTTTAAAGCTTGGAAAAGTATCTTTTAGCAAGCTAAGGTGAGGAACCTTAACTCCAAACTAAATTGGTTAATAATAAACTATTTTCTATTTTTGAGTCCTATGCTATGTTTGATTCTATGCGAATATGTTTGTAATGTGCATACAACATGCCATCCAATATTTCTATTACTTGTTCATGCATATTTACTTTGTTGTTTATAACATGATGATGATGATGATGATAAGAATAGGCATGTGCTTGTATGTGTGTGGTTGATGTGCTTGATGCGAGCGAGTATCAGGGGAGGTGTGATGAGAACGTCAATAAACGTTAACCTTTGGCGGGTCTCAGCACTTTAGCTCTATCTCCAACTCAAGTCTTGTGCATTGGCATCGTCGTATCGCCATTACTTTAGCAGAACTATTATGTCGTAGAGTATCAGGGGAGGTGGTTTCGGTCCTTGTAGTCTCTGACTCTACCGGGGGGCCTTAGCTCTATCTCTATGGACATTCTGAGGGATGCTGGGGTGAGGCCTTGGATACACTGTTTGGCATTAGGATTGGTTAGTTACGAGCCCAGTTTGCAGCCCTCGCCAATAGGGGCTTACGTGTTGGTATGGCACTATATAGCAATAAACATAACCTTTGTTATATATTGTTCATGATTGGGTGCATGTAAGTTGATGATAAACGTGATCTTCGGGTAACGTCACATACTCGTGTATAGAGGTGGAGTCAATAAACGCGACCTTTGGCTACTTAAACCTTTTTATAACATACTACAAACTTTAAACCGGACCAAAGATATAAATTGACTTTTTGCATTCATATGTATTGTTGCATTGTTTTGGCTACTCACTGAGCCGTGTTGTGTGCTCACCCCTCGACGTCGAATATTTTTAGTTGATGATGCAGGTTACACAGTTGAAGATTATATGAACGCGTCTGCGTACGAGAATATAGCAGCAATGGATGCTGGAGCTGAAGATGATACACACGACTCCTCTTGCGAGTGCAACTCGTGTGTATTTGATTAGATATTTTTATAGGTTTCTTTCATTGGATTTATAAAGACATGTATTTGGTATTTAAATATTTGTGTCTCAGTTGAAAACAGAATAATTTGCTATTAAATTATTGATATCAACTTAGTTCTCAGTTCATTTATTTATAAGATTTCCGCTATTGTGTATTTACTCTGATTATGATTGTGGATGCGTGTAAGTTTGGATAACGCGGGGATAGCCTATTTGAGATCCTGGTTGAACCGTTGGTTATTTAGCGGTTCAGCACACCATTCTGAATAGTGCGGAATTGGGGTGTGACACTTTAGGTCTTGATACATATTGGTACTCTAGGATGTCCTGAATATAGAGTACAATGGGCTCTTATCATTATCCTCTTCATGATATCAGAGTCTTTATCTTTGGGTATTCAGAATCTACCCCTGTATCTGAGTACCGTCTCCGCATCCAAAGTAAGTCAGGGTTAGGTTTTTCTTTCTCTAAATCTTCTTGCACCGTTCTTATATACAGATCTAACAAAATTGCTACTTTTACTTCATCCATCAATTCAGAGATGATCTTTAATGCCACAAGCACAGTCGAAGAACTATTGCTCCATAAGTTCATCCATAAGTTCTCACTCAATGGGATCATCATGAGTTTCTATTATATGTTACTCTTCTTCCAAATCTGAATCTGTTGCTACGAAACATAAGGCAGCTATTGTACTAGGTCCTCCTTTTGGCTTCATTATTCCTTATTGCTCAAAGCCTCAGCTATCATATTAGCCTTGCACCGGTGATATTGAATATCACAGTATTAATCCTTCAGGAATTCCAACCATCTCTTTAGCTTTCTGTTCAACTCTTTCTGGGTGAAGAGATAAGTAAGACTCTTGTAATCCGATTTAATTTGAAATTCTTCTCCGTATAGATAATGTCTCTAAGTCTTGATTGCATGAATCATAGTTGCTAACTCCAAATCATGAGTTGGGTGATTCTTTTCATGCTCTTTTAGTTATCTTGAAACATATACAATCGCTTGTTTACCTTACATCAACCCACATCCTAAACCCAATCCGAAGGTATCAGTGTGTAGGGTAAAAGGTTCCCCTGGTACCAGAATGGTCAAGATGGGAGCCGATATCAGCCTTACTTTAGAATCTGGAAACATTCCTCACACTTGTCAGTACAATTAAACTCCTCTCCCTTCCTAGTTAGCTTGGTAAGAGGTTTTGCGATCTTAGAGTGGTCCTCCACAAATCGTCTGTAATAACCAGCTAAATCCAAGAAACTTCTGATCTTCGCAATATTCTTTAGGTGTTTCTTACCATATGATTACTTCTATCTTAATAGGGTCCATTTTAATCCCTTTTTATGATTCTACGTGATCTAAGAAGATCACTTTGTTTAATCAGGTCTCATATTTCTTGGACTTGGCATAAGGCTTCTCCCTTCTCAACTGTTGTGAAGCTGATCTAAAATTCGTTATAGGACTTTTTTCGTCTTTGGAATAAATCAATATATAGTCTATGAAACTATGAGGTGTCCAACATATCATGAAACACTCAGTTCATAAGCTCCATAAAATATGCTGGAGCACTGGTTAATCCCAATGATATACCTAGGAACTCAAAATGCTCATTCCTAGTTTTAAAAACTATCTTCAGAATATCGCTGTCCAAATTCTTCAGCTGATGATATCTTGAGTGAAAATCAATCTTAGAAAATATATTTGCTCCTTGCAACTGTTTAAACAAGTCATCGATCTGAGGTAGTAGATATCGATTCTTGATCGTGAGCTTGTTGAGTTCCCAGTAGTCTATACATAACCTGACATTACCGTCTTTCTTCTTCATGAATTGCATTGGCGCTCCCCGTGATGCAATACTTAGCCGATTAGAACCCTTATCTAATAACTCCCGTAGTTGAGTCTCAATCCCTTCAACTCCCTAAGAGCTACTCTATAGGTGCCTTTGACACAGGTATCGTCCTTGGTAACAAGTCGATGACGAACTCGGTCGCATGATCAGATGGTAACTCAGGTAAGTCTCCTGGAAACACATCAGGAAGTTTACGCATCACATTAATATCTTCCATCTGTGGTGCTCCTTTGGTAACGTATACCATAGATACCATATATCCAACTCCTTTCTCTTCAAAGCATCTCTTCGCCTTTAGCGTAGAGAGGATCAACTTTCACTTCTTAGGCAACATGCTTCCAATAAAACTAAATTATATGCCGTCTTTATTCTTGAATGATAACCTCTTCTATGTACATAACAACTTTGTAGAGTGTTGAGACAACCAGTCTATTCCCAAGATGACGTCAAAGTCAGTCATCTCAAGTCGATTTAGGTTGCATCCAAATTCTATCCAACCATATGATTAGAACATTGTTCATAACACTCATCCAATACAACATCTAGTCCAAAAGGGCTTGAGCTAGCAAAATCTGGTATAAAGGTCTTAAGAGCACATCTAGCTCCTTAATCTGTTATGGTTTTACAAAGACTAATGCCAATAATCTCATATCCCAAAAAGCTCATTAGCTTACACCTTCTTTATCATTGTTGTTCTACCCTGATCTTTCTTTCATATACCTAGAAAAATATCTTGTGATTGTTACTTACTTTCTTGCTCATGCACTCTTTTATAGACATGACTCATATCCATCTATCTAGCAATCTTCAAATAGATTCTCTACTACTTCGTCTGAGGTTTCTTAGCTATATAGATTATTCTGAATTCAATCATCTTCCTTCCAATAATTCCTTATTAACTAAACATCTTATCAATGGATGCCGAGAAATGTAAGAATTAGAATGTTTATCCAAAAGCAATTCATTTCCTTCTTTCGAATTCAGTATGATGAAGAACACTTGTTTTATCTAGTGAACCTAGGTTTAAAGGATCAGAAGTAAATCTATGGTAATCCAACCGGCATCCAAAGGTTGTTAGGTTGCACATTGATCCAAATACATGGAAGTAGAGGTTCTACAACTATTAACCTCATGGTTTATAGGTTCTATCGAGTATATAATGCCATTAGTCGAGACACTACAGGAGTAAATCTAGAGAAAGTTTGGTACATCAATAAATCAGGTATAAATCGAAAAGATGTATACTCAACATGATTAAATATTTAACTGTTCATTCAGTTCATATCTCTGTTCATGTTGTCAATCATGAGAGTGGCTTAGATTGGTATAATCAGGACTAATACTAAAAAAATAATATCTATAACTTCAATTGACAGGTTAAATCGATAAGGTATCCTGTCAAGGCACGAGAATTTAAAATCAAGTATGTGCATCCTCTATAATCATAAGAGTAAGTCAATAATACACCGCATCCTATATAAACCTATCTAGTTATATGGTTACATTAGATTTGATTCCTTTGCCAAAAAATGTCCGAGGCTTCATCTTCAGAAAATATTCCTCAACCCTTGTTGGATCATTCTGCCATGATGCAGCTATCCCATACATCGATGGCTGATAAAGGTAACCACCTTAATACACTGCTTGTTGTGCACCAAGCTTCTGCACTAGGGTGTGCGTTACTAGGAGTTACGGTATGGTAGGTACTGTGTTATAGCTAACAGGTGCTGGGGGTACAGTGTTGCTACCAATCGGTACCGTACTTGGTTTGACATGGAGGTGTTGATGTAGCATTGGCAACTTGGATAGTGATTTCCATGGCAACTTACATAGCTGGTACCATCTGTTGTTGTTTTTGCATTTTGTTAGGCCAAGTTTATTACAACTGTAGCCAAGACACTTGGTATTCCAGGTAGATTGTCTGGAGTGGCCTGGTTGTTCACCTCTTTTGATTTGTTCCAATCTGATTATCATTATTTAGCATCTGCTCAGATGAGTTTTTACTATCCTTTCTCGACCCAGATAGTGGTGGAGTCAAGTTGCAACCTCTTCTTAATGCTCAGTGGGTAATGGATCAGCGTGTGATGGATCTCACTCTGAGTCTCCACGTCACCCAGGAGTATAGCTTTATCTTCTTTTATAGTTACTCTCAATTTTTGGTGTATAGCTATTGTTCTCCTATTTCTGTTGCATTCAGCCCAAGGTCTTTCCCTTTACCTTTGTAGGGATTTAGGCATTACTAGCCATTTTCCTTCTTTCCCAATCATACATCGAGTTTCACATCTTGTGAGTACCAACTCGATATTCTAATTTTTCTGCTTTGTAGATGTTTCCTTCTTGTTACTATACTATATCCTTTGTATACTCAGGCAACTATCCTACTTATAGATCATACCTTATATTATTTGTTTATCAGGATACATTTAGATTTTCTTTTTCTGTCTGTGTATACATATGGTTCCACCTTTTATATATACATTATTGTCTTGTTTAAGTTCTGTCTCAACCAACACAAGTGCTTATGGTGTGTTTGTATTAATGCTCTTAAGTTTATCCTAACTCAATTCATAGACTCTAGTGTTAGTATTCAAGTTTGATGGGCAAGGCCTGAGAGCTCGGATACCAAGTTGTCACACCCTAATTCTGCATCAACCAGAATGGTGTGATGAACCATCTATGATCCAATGGTTCAACCAGGATCTCGAATAGGCCGTGTCCCTTTGCTTAAACCATATACATCCACAACCATAATCAGAGTAAATAAACAATAGCGAAAGTCTTTAATATTAATGAACTGAGTATCTAACATTGATAACATAAATAAAGTATCCAATTATCTCCAAAAACATACAAGCATAGAATCAATCATGGCATTGGACTCAATAAAAATAAAGCAGTTTGTTATTATCCAATTAGTTTAGGTCTTGTTCCCTCACCTTTGATTGTTGGTTGTTTCTCTTCTAAGCTTTGTAAATCACTTTTGGACCACTTAAAAACCTAATAAATTTATGGATTCTAAGTTAGAGTTCATATTCATTAAATTAAAATGTTTAAATGTCCCATCTAGAATCATTCAGACCTCTAGAAGCTGAGTGGTCGCAGGTGTGGCTGCACCTGTGCTCTCAGTTTCTGTGACCACAGGGTGTGTGGTTGATACGTGTGGTCGCATATCATGCGACCACACACATGCGACCACACCCTCCCTGAAAACTTTCCAAGGGCGTGTGGTCGACACATGTGCCTCGTGTGGTCGACCATAGCTGCGACCACACGAGTGTTTGGTCGACTTTCATTCTCAGTCTAATCCCTTCATGATTTGATTCCTTGAACTATCATTAGGGTCCTTCCTATGATTGATCTATGGCCTTAATTTAGTATTTTTCACAATCATCTACTCCAACCTACTCTTCATGAATTTCCTTTGAGTTTTCATCTATGGGTCTCATGGTTGAGATCCTACTTTGAATTAATACTTCCTCCATGATCTATTCTAGGCATTTAATTAAGATAAGGGATGTTTTCTTACCTTAAACTTACTGAAGAATCAGAGCTCTCTCTGAAATTCCTTTTCTTAGTCTTCCTCTTCAATTCTCCTTCTCTTCCTCCTCTTCTCTTTCTCTCTCTTTCAATTTGAGTTCTACAAGAATAAAAGAGGCTAAGGGATGTCCTATATATAGAGGAAAACCCTCCATATAGAGTCCTACTTTGATTAGGAAAGAACCCCCTTCAGATTAGGAAGGTTTCCTAATCACGGAGTCAGTTTGACATCGTGTGGTCGCACGTGGGGTCACAGGATCTCTTCACCACACATCCCAAATCTATGACCACACGTCCCAGACTACTGTGGTCTCACTATTTTGAGGTGTGGCGACCACACCTATTTAGGTATGTGACTACACGTCTCAATTAGATGATTTATGATTCGAATTACTTACCTAGCCTTGTGGTTTCTTCACGCACTTGGTCTGCTTGGTCTGACCATGATAGGAAGACCTGATACAAGGTGGAAAGACCGAGTTAGTACGATATGGATCTTACAACTCCCCCCCTCTTATATAAATTTCATCCTCGAAATTTGCACATACCTTCCGAATCAAAAAGTCAGGATATTGCTTTCGCATAGCATTCTCTTCTTCCCATGTTATCTCTTCCACGTTTTGGCTCCTCCAAGTAACTATAACATAGTAAATGTCACGGTTGCGTAGACGTTGAACCTTCCGACTGGTAATTTCGATTGGTGCTACTTCGAATGTCAAATCATCAGTTAGACCTGGTGGATCAGTTGTTAGAACATGTGTTGGATCTCAGATGTACTTATTCAGTAATGAGATATGAAATACATCATGCACACTTGACATGGATGGGGGTAGTGCTAACTGATACGCTACCTTCCCACGTCTAGCTAGAACTTCATAAGGTCCAATATATCTGGGACACAACTTTCCCTTCTATCCGAACCTTTTCAAAGGACGCATAAGAGATATTTTTAGAAATACCTTATCACATATGGTGCATTTGAGATCTCTGCGTCGATTATCTGCATATTGCTTCTGATGGTTCTGAGCTGTTCAGACTCTTTCCTTGATAATGTCGACCACTCGACAAGTCTCTTCAAAAAACTCTAGTCCAACAATACTACATTGTCCAGCTTCGTTCCAAAATAAAGGAGTTCGACATTTCCAACCATACAGTGCTTTGACATCTGTATAGTCGCTTGATAGTTGTTGTTATAAGCGAACTCAATCAATGGTAATTTCTCATCCCATGATCCTTTAAAATCAATTACGCAAGCTCAGAGCATAACTTCTAAAATCTGAATGGTACGTTCTGACTGTCCATCGGTCTGAGGATGGAATGCAGTACTAAACTTCAACATTGTACCCATAGCCTTCTGTAATCCTTCCCAAAACCTTGAGGTAAAACGTGGGTCTCTGTCGGACACGATGCTTTCAGGTATACCATGCAATCTGACAATATTATCAACATATAGCTTAGCTAACCTCTCTAGGGTATACTGAGGTCGTATAGCTATGAAACGAGTTGTCTTAGTCAAATGATCTACAATCACCCAGACCGCATCAACTACTCGGGGAGTCAATGGTAATCCGGTGACGAAGTCCATAGTGATGTAGTCCCATTTCCATGCCGATTCTGGTAGTGGCTGCAACAATCCTGGAGGTCTTTGCCTTTCAGCCTTTACCCGTTGACAATTCAGGCATTGAGACACAAATTTAGCTACATCCGCTTTCATTACTCTCCACCAATAGAGTTTCTTTAAATCATGGTACATCTTCGTGCTTCTAGGGTGTACCGAATACGTAGTGGTGTGGGCTTCCTTCATGAATCTTTATCTAATATCCAAGTCTTCATTTTCAGGAACACATACCCTTCCTTTGTATCTTAGTACCTTTTCAATGTTTAAGGTGAACTCAAGAGTAGTCCTACCTTTTTCAAGGTCTTCTTGCACCATTCTCAGATAAGAGTCTGATTTAATAGCTGTTTTCACTTCATCTAATAGATCAGGTACAATCTTCAATGTAGCAAACATGTTTGAGAATAGATGAACAAACCCTTGGTCAGTTGATTCATTCAGAATCTCAATCACGAACTGCTCTTTATTGTAATTAAATACTCTTCCTGTGACACAAACTACAACATTTGCACTAACTTCTTCTTGGGATTCTGTCATAGCTTTCCTGCTTAGTGCGTCAGCAACTACATTAGCTTTTCCTGGATGATACTGGATATCACAATCATAATCCTTCGGTAATTTCAGCCATCTTCTCTATCTCATGTTCAACTCCTTCTAATTAAAAAGATGAGTGAGACTCTTATGATCTGATTTAATCTAAAATTTCTCTCCATACAAATAATGTCTCCATATCATGACAGCATGTACCACTGCCCCAATTCTAAACCAACCAGAATGGTGTGATGAACCATCCATAGACCAATGGTTCAACCAGGATCTCGTATAGGCCGTGTCCATTAGATTAAACTAGATACATCCCATAAGCAAATTCAAAGTAAATAAAGGATAGCGGAAGTCTTTAATACTAATGAACTGAGTATCTAACAGTGATAACATAATTAAGTATCCAATTATCTCCTATATACCTCAAGACATAAAATAAAGTAAAATAATCAATTACATGTTCCAATAATTAAACAACTATGCTAATAAAAAACACATGAGTTGTACTAGTACGACGAATCTGCACATCTTCTTCTGCTTCTACGTCCATCGCAGCAATGTGTCCATACGTCGGTGCATTCTTATATTCTTCAACAGTAGGACCTGCATCAAGAACTAAAAATATTCAATGTCGAAAGGGTGAGCACACATCACAACTCAGTGAACAAACAAAACTGCAACAAACATATGCATGCATTCAATTCATATATTTGGTCTGGTTTATAAGTTTGCAATATGCTATAGAAAGGTTTGGTGGCCACCGCACCTCTATACACAAGTGTGTGAATCCGCCCAATGGATTAAACACCATTGTTGTCCTACATGCACCTACCATGGAATAGAGATAGAGCTAGTACGATACGGGTCTTACAAGGTGGTAAGACCGAGTTAGTATGATACGGGTTTTACAGACACAGTATGAGACCATAGGACCAATCAGACACCTATCAGTGCTTTGTTTCGATTTTTGACTACTGTAACATGTCACTTATGAACCCTAATTTAAATTCATATAACTTTAAGGTTGTTAAATTGATTGAAAGAGAATTGCAAGGCTTAGAAGGAGATCGTGTATTACTAACAGGTGAGGGAACAAGACCTAAACTAATTGGATAATAACAAACTGCTTTATTTTTATTGAGTCCAATGCCATGATTGATTTTATGCTTGTATGCTTGTAATGTGCATCTCACATGTCATCCAATATTCTTGCTATTACTGCTCTTGCATATTTAATTCTGTTTATTTGTAACATGATGATGATGATGATGCCAAGAATAGGCATGTGATTGTATGTATGTGGTTGGTGTGTTGGATGCGTGTGGAGCATCAGGGGAAGGACGTGGCATGGTGGTCTTTGACCTCGTCACCAAACTCTAGCTCTATCTCTACTCATGTCTTGCCCACTAAAATTTTTGGGGGATTTTTATGAACTTGTCCATATGGTTATATTCCCGAATTCACAAACTTGTATGCACATCTTTCTTACTTTGATAATGACCTAAGCTAGTTAATGTTAATACTTGGCTATTCATGGTTCCTTGTGTTTGAAAACACTTGGACCGTTAGTGTGAAACCTTAGGAGCTAGAAACTTGACTTGTGTCTGGTGTTAGAATACCCTTGACTTCGTTAGAATAAGTCCTTCTTATTATTAAGACCTTTAGAAGGAAATTTCTAACCCTGGATGTGCTGTCTTATGAGAACCACTCACTCTTTATTTACCCTGTTTGGGCAGTGTACTCTTGTGTGTTAGAAATCATCCTTAGACTGTAATTTGTAACAAATGGATTCAATAACGAACCCTTAATTGCTATGTCAAGACAAACAAACAGTAGGTAATAGGCTTAAAAGTTATCAGACAAGTAAATAATGATGAAAACACCATAATGATGAACACAAAAGGGAAACCAGAATAATGCTACTGGATAACACGTTAATAAGTTATGTTTGATTATGATCTTGTTAGAGATACGAGGATGCTAGTAGAAGGCTGTCTGTTCAGCATGTCGAAGATCTTATTCTCTATCTTTCTGTAAGAAAACTAGACCCTTGTTTGGTAGTATTAGTTGTATTTAAATCTTGTTGTATGATGGTTGTGATTGATAACATGCTCTTGTTTGATAATATGCCATCGAATAAACTACTTTGTGTAATCATGCATATGCATTCCTTTTGTTTGGGGTCAGTAGTACCAGTAAGGATAGGAGGGCTGGTGGTTTGGGATACTTTCTACCTTTTCACAAAAGCAACTGACCCATGTTTGATTCATGATGTCTGATTAAGTCGGTAACGAGGAAGGTGGGTGGTATGGAACGCTTGCACCACTTCTTACTGACACTGCTTTGCAATGACCATATGTAACTGAGCCAAGTCATGACATCCTCGGTGGGAGGACGGACGGGGTCAGAAGCTTGGCGATGCTACGGTCCAGTAAATTGGATAATTAGGTGGACATGGCTAGTTGCATAGTATGTTATCCCGATAACTGTACCCCTAGCCATTAGAGTGTTAAGTAATGGCTTGGGTTCAATAAAAAAGTGGTATGGCCATTGCTACAATGCTTTCCTTGGCTGGCGTAATACGGGTGAATAGGCGAGTCGACTAGTGGGATTACCAATTCCTCAAGTGACTGGTGTAACACAGGCTTGGGATGAGTTGCGGGCAAGTGGCTGGCATAATACAGGCTTATACCATAACGATGGACCCATATTTTGAGAGTGATACTGTAGAATGACTTTGAGACGGTATCATTTAATGGGAGGAGATCTATGCAAATTGGAGACTTTGTGCTTGGGTTGTCCTGAGCTGGCCCTTACAGTTATATACCTGACCGTAGTTAGTAGTAGCATGCATTTTGTTTGTGCATGTCTAGTTTTCTTGCTAAGCTCAGTGGTTGAACTTACCTTGTGCGCACAAACTCCTTTTTAGATGTTACAGGTACTTCTCATGACTATTTGGGGTTCAGTCTTTTCTATGTGGAGGATGAGGACTACAAGCCTGAGGAAGATATCTCTAATCCATCTGATGATGCATAGGCTTGTTGCTAGGCCTTGGCTATAAGACCCGCACGCCACGAACCCGATCTAACCTTACGTTTTCATGTCGTGACCGGTCTTCCCATCATAATCGGCTCAAGTAAACCAATTATATGAAGAAACCACAAGATGAGGTAAGCAAAAAGTCAAATTTATTTGGTGTGATTGACTGTTTAAGTTTGTGTGGAAGCAACCAGTTAAAAACTAAAAACTAGTAAATTTTGGACGTACGGTAGCATTTTTTAGGGGTACGGTCGCATGTATGGTCGACCATATTGAGACCGTACAATGTATGGTCGACTGTTTTGAAAACGTATGGTTGATGGATTATGCGACTGCACAATCGACCGTACGAACCCCAATTCTAGACTAACCAGTAATGTGATGAATAGTCATAAGAACCAACGGTTTAACCAGGATCTCGTATAGGCTGTGCCAACCAAGTTAAACCAAAACACATTCCACAGTAATAATCAGAGATAATAAAGTAAATAGCAGAAGTCTTATTAATAATGAACTGAGGTCTACATGATAAATGATTTAATAGTCCAATTATCTCCAAGTAACCAAAACATAATTAATACCTACTACATGTATCAAAATACGAAAGTTAACTACCAAACATAAACAAAGTTGAAACATTCACTTGATGAGTCATATTCGTCCTCCATAGCTTGCACATCCATAGCCGCCACATATCCATACGTTAGTGCATCGATATAATCTTTGACAGTAATACCTGCAACATCAGAAACTAAAAAGAATTTCGTGCGTGAGGGTCAGCTCTCTAACTTGAGCTCAGCGAGTGGACAAAACAATGCACAAACATATGCATGCATTTAATTCATATATTTGGTCTGGTTTTTAAGTTTGCAATGTGCTATAGAAAGGTTTGGCGGCCACCGCACCTCTATACACGGGTGTGTAAGCCCACCCAATGGATCAAGCACCATTGTCGTCCACATCCACCCCACAATGGAATAGAGGTTGAGCTAAAGTGTCCGAATCACACACCGCCAACACTTCCCTTGATGCCCTACCCATACCAACAAGTACGCCCCTATTGGGCTAGGGCTTGCATACTGGGCTCACAACTAACTAATCCTAATGCCATCCAGTGTATCTAAGGCTTCACCCCCGCATCCCTCAATACATTCATAGAGAGAGAGCTAAGCCCCTCCGATAGAGTCAAAGACCATATGGTCTGAGACCACCTCCCCTGATGCCCTACGGCGTAATAGTTCTGCTAAGGTAATGGTGATATGATGATGTTAGTGGACAAGACTTAAGTAGAGATAGAGCTAGAGTCTGGTGACCAAGATGAACCACAATGTCACATCCTCCCCCTGATGCTCCACTCGCACCAAGCACACTAACCACACATACACAATCACATGCCTATTCCTAGCATCATCATCATCATGTTATAAATAGACAGGAATAAATATGCATGAACATAAATAGCAGTAATATTGGATGACATGTGAGATACACATTACAAGCATACATGCGTAGAAACATTCATTGCATTGGACAAATAAAGTAAAACAGTTTGTTATTATCCAATTAGTTTAGGTCTTGTTCCCTCACCTTTGATTGATGTTTGTTCCTTTCCCAAGCTTTGGAAGTCACTTTGAATCTATTGGGAACCTAAACAATTAATGTATTTAAGTTAGGGTACAAGTTTACCAAGTTACAATAGTCAAACACCATATCTGGTCTCAAAATATACTTGCTGTTTTCGTATGGTCGATACCCTATGGTTAGTCCTATGATCGCAATATATGCCACCGTACGACGTACGGTCGATACCCTATGGTCGCACTATATGCGACAGTACCTCCGACCATACGTTTCTTGAATTCTTTCCGAATGGCTATGGTCGATACTCTGGTCATCCTATGGTCGACCATAGCTACGACCATACATAGTCAGGTTATTTTTTACTTCTCATACGAATTTCTCCTCTTGGCTCATCAATGGGATTCATCCTAAAATCATCCTATGGCTTTTAATCATAGTTTATCCTTATCAATTATCCCTACCCTACTCTCTATGGTTTCCCATAGAAAAACTATAACCGAATCATTGTATTAGGTTCCATATATCAATTTGAAAAGAACCTATTCTATTTGATCTACCTTACAGAGTCAAGTCCATACCTTAAGCTTGCTGTAGAGAGATATAACTCTTCTCTGCAAAAACCTTCCTCTCAACCTTCTTCTCTAAATCTCCTTCTCTTTCTCTTCCTCTCTCTCTTTCTCTCTTAAGTTTAGAGTTTCAATTTGGGTTCTAAAAGAGTGAGAGATGCTATGGGATGCCATTTATATAAAGGAAAACCTCCATAAAGAGTCCTCTTTCAATTAGGAAAGAGCCCCCCCTTAAATTAGGAAAGTTCCCTAAACACGGAGTCGGTTAAGGGTTCGTAAGGTTGATCGTGCGATCGCATAATCCGTCGACCATATGTTTTCAAAACAGTTGACTATACATTGTATGGTCTCAATATGGTCGACCATACGTGTGAACGTACCCCTAAAAAATGCTACCGTACATCCAAAATTTACTGATTTTTATTTTTTGACTAGTTGCTTCCACACAAACTTAAACAGTCAACCACACCAACTAAATTTGACTTGTTGCGTACCTCATCTTGTGGTTTCTTCATATAATTAGTTGACTTGAGCTGATTATGATGGGAAGACTGGTCACGACACGAGAACATAAGGTTAGACCGGGTTTGTGGCGTATGGGTCTTACAGGAACTGTCGACTATTGTAGATTGAAAGGTCCAAGAACTCAGAAGCCGAAGCATTCCTTTTGTCAAAGTCTTATGGAAGATCCATAATGAAGAAGAAGCTTCGTGGGAGAAAGAAGATGACATGTAGGAGCGGTACCTGCATTTGTTCGACGATAGAGGTACGTTTAAATTTCGAGATGAAATTTTTGTAAGGGGGTGGAGTTGTAAGATTTGCACCCAAAATTTCAGTTCTAATTTAAAATTTTGGCTTTGTGACAGGGCTTACCATGACGAACGGTTCAAACCAATATGAACCAGACCAAAGGAACCCAACAGAGGTAACCCAACTCAACCCTTATACATAAGATATCAAAGTAGGGCCTGATTGAGGGGTTCAGTTGGACAACAAGAGGGTGTGGTCAGTCACCTGCTGCACCCTCTTGGTGTCCTATCGGATCCCTCAATCAGGCTACTTTTATGTCTTATGCATAAGGGTTGAGTTGGGTTACCTCCGTTGGGTTCCGTTGGTCCAGTTCATGTTGGTTTGAACCGTTCATTGTGGTAAGACCTATTACAAAGTCAAAATTTCAAATTAGGACCGAAATTTTGGGTGCAGGTCTTACATCAACCGTCGATCAAGTTTGATTATTGATTATTATCAATCATTGATCATGCTTATGCATTGATTATTATAAACCCATGATCATGTTGGTATTTATTTTCTCGATGTGATCAAAATCTAGTCATCTATCATGAACTTTTGATGGGATAAAATCTAGCCATTGAGCATGAATTTTGATCATGTATATGAACCATTGGATGATTTTATTTTGATCATGTGATGATATGTATATGGACCATTAAATGATTGATTTTATTTTTGATCATGTGATGATATGAAATATTGCCATTGGATGTGGATTTTGAATCTGAACCGTTGGATTATCATTGTGATTGATTTAGATGAATCCAAACCATTAGATTATCATGATGAGTGTTTTAAATGAATCTGAGCCATTAATCTTGGCTATTTTGATGAGATATGAGTCCTTGATCATAATTATAACTTGATGTAAAATTTGAGCTGTTAATCTTGGCTCTTTTGATGAGATCTGAGTCGTTGATCATAATAATAATATTTTTGAAGCGATCTAATCATTAAATTGAGGATTTGAGCTTGACACATTGTTAAAGAGATACATTAAATCTGAACCATTGATCGAGGATCTAATTTAGATATATTGAAAGACACACATTAGTTCTCAACCATAGATCTAGAGAATCTAGTCTGACACACTGAAACATACTTTGTTTAAGAATAATACATACGATGCCATATTGATATATCTGCCATATTTGAAGCTTACATTCTCACATGCTATATTTGGAATGCTCTCATATGCTATGTTTGGAAACACTGCTATCTTTGCTATGCTTACATGGTTACGTTGCTTGCTATATCTGATACATACCTAATATATTTGGATTACTCACATGCTATCTTTGCTATGCTCACATGTTCACATTGCTTGCTATATCTGATGTTCACATGCTCATACTGCCATATTTACACACATTTCCGTATTTTGGATGTCCGTTGCTATATTGATATTCCTATTATGAGTGGTTTGTTGCACATGCCATGTTTGGATTAGCAACACTTGCTATTAGAAGAACCTGCCATAATTGGATAAATCACCATAATAAACAAATCCTATAAAAAACTTAAAGAACACAACAATTAGGGATAGGCAACCCTGGAAAACCTAAGAGATGAAAATGTTAGGGATAGTCAACCCTAGTAAACCTAAGAGGGATAGGCAACCCTTATAAACCTAATAGGGATATGCAATCCTGGTAAACCTAATAGGGATAGACAACCCAAGTAAACCTAATAGGGATAGACAACCCTAGCAAACCTAATAAGGATAGACAACTGTAAGCACCCCATTTTTGCCACCCTCAGCATAAGTGAACCAATATGGTAGGTTTTCGACCTTTAACCCAAAGATTTGTGATTCTCTACTGAACCCCACAGTAGGGTCATGGGCTATTATCTACTTGGATGAATAGGTTGTAAAATTATCTTCGAAATGAGACCGGAATCATCAAATTCTGACTTTAAACAAGGAAGATATCGCAGTTTGAAAGTGCAAGGGTATTTATGTAATTATCGTATCATGCATGCATTATCATTCAAACTTCAAGACATTATATCTGGGTCATCTGATATCGGAATCAGATAATTCAAAGGTCAATATTCCTTATTTTTAGTCCTCTTCAAAGTGGACGTGAAAAATCCTGGGTAGAAGTCACCAGTGGGCCCCATGCAAGCTTTCATGCAAAATTATCGTTGGAGCTTCAAAGCTTCATATCTTTGTCGTTCTACGTCAGATTCAGATGATTCTAAGGCCATTATTCTTCATTTGTAATGTTCCACAAAGTTGACGTAAAGGATTTCCGATAGAAGTCTCCGAAGGATCCCATGCAGAATGGTCAGCCAAATTATCAATAATTGGCCTGCATAAACTTCAGAAATTCATAAGTTAGCCATTTTATTTCCAAATGAGGTGATTCAAGTTTCAATATTCTTCATTTTTAATGTTCTACAAAGTGAACGTAGAAAATTTGGAATAGATGCTATTGAAAAATTCCTTATGAAAGGGTGACAGAAATGGACTATGAAATGTCAACCTTAGTCCAAACCAGCTTAATTCAGCTTAGTCTAACTTAGTCCGGTCTAGCCCAGACCAATCCAGACCAAGTTATATCAGTCCATATGCATGCATTTCTTTTATATGTGTATAATGTATAATATATTATTGTATATATATATATATATATATATATATATATATATATATATATATATATATATATATATATATATATATATAGGAAAGAGAGAGGAAAGTGAGGCCGTCGAAAGAAAGAGGAAAGAGAAATAAAATCTCTTTCACGTTTTCTAAAAAGAAAATGTGGAAGAGAGAGGGAGAAAGAAAAAAAAAAGGAAGGAAAGAAAAAAAGAAAAAAAGAAGAAAAAGAAAAAGAAAAAAAGAAAGAGAAATAAAATCTCTTTCATGTTTTCTAGAAAGAAAACGTGAAAGAGAGAGGGAGAAAGAAAAAAAAAGGAAGGAAAGGAAGGAAGAAGAAAAGGAAAGAAGAAAGAAAGGAAAGAGAAGGAATTTTCTAGAAGAAGGAAAGAGAGAAAGGAAAGAGAGGAGATTTTTTAGAACAAAAAGGAGAAAAAGGAAAGAAAGGAAGGAGAAAAATGATGGGAAAGAGAGAAGAAAGAAAAAAAAAATGAAAAGAAAGGATTTTCTAGAAGAAAAAGAAGAAAAGGAAGGAAGAGAGAAGAATGAAAGAAAAGGAGAGGATTTTCTACAACAAGGAGAGGAAAAAACGTGTGGAAGAGAGAGGGAGAAGAGAAAAGGGAAGGAAGAGAAGAAAGGAAAGAAGAAAAAAGAAAAAAAAAGAGATTTTCTAGAAAAAGAAGAAAAAGAAAGAAGGATCTTCTAGAAGATGAGAGGAAAAGCATAAATATGCCAAGAGAAGAGAGGGGGGGCTTCTTTTCCCGACCACAAGGAGAGAGAGAACGTGGGTAAGAGAGAAAAACGTGAGAGGAAGAAAGAAAGAGAAAAGAAGAAGAGAAAAGAGAAAAAAGAGAGAAGAAGAAGATAAAAGAAAAAATAGAGAAGAAGAAAAGAGAGAAAGAGAAGAGAGAGAGAAGCATAAGAGAGGAGAAGGAGGGTTCACATTCAAAGAGTTTGATACGACCTCCAATTATCCCACATCAATAGTTTCACTCGATTCAAGCACAAGGTTAGTACTCTAAACAAATTTAGAGGTCGTTAGAATGCTCGAATGTTAATTTTGCTTGAAAAAGACTAATTTCCATGAAATCTCAGTCAGGAATGCTCTATTACATGTTTGTTAATGTTAGGATGCCTATGTCTAGCATTTTTCAAGAATGATAATCTGTCTAAGCTATTCAATGATGAAGTTTTGAATGATATACAATGATGTTTGATGTTTTTTGCAAATTTCATAAGTGATTTTCTAAAATGAAATTTCCAGATTTAGGATTCAAACTTAGGATGTACATCACATGTATTTTTTCTAAGATTTTGAAGCCCAAATGTTTATGGGAGTCTTTCTGATATGTTATAAGACTACCCTAAAAATTTCGTTCCATTTGAAATTGGTAAAATATATCAAAAAATTTGTCTTTGACATTGCTGTTTTTTTCGGATGTAATGCAATCCTCCATCAGAAAGTCTCTAGACAAAGGTCTTATGGCCATAATCAGAAAATCCACTTAATATAAAATTTTTAGACATGAAAGTCTTTTAAAAAATGGCACTGGTTTCGTATTTTTTTTAATTTTTTATTGAATTGATATCAATTTTTAAGTGCATAATGATCTGATTTTGAATCTGTCATGATGTACTGATTTGCATGATTGAAAAGAATCATTTTTCACAAAGAAAATATACTATTTTAACTTGTTTTTCTTGATGAAATTTTATATCAGACAGTTATCTACATAGACATATGTCTGTATTTAATTTTCATTAAGAATAGAATTTTATTTGGAATTTATGGTGCAACTGGTCAAAAATCTGGAAAAGATTTGACCAGCGCACATGTTCGGTCTTAGGCATATCTTTGACCTGTTTTTGCTTTCTGTTGGGATTCAAATTCCTTCATATGAATTATAAAATATTAAGTCATCTTTCTATGAAAAACATTTGAGCTTGATTTGAGTTTCGGAAGACCTACTTATGGTCATTCTTGTGTAATGTGACAAAATCTGAATACAGTTCATAATTTTGTCCATTATCTGAAACTTTGTGTCACAATTTTGACAGTTTTGAGTCATTTATCTTCCCAAATTTCTTCATAACGATTACAATTTTTTCAAAGAACATTGAACATATGTTTTTTTTGATAATTTTGTACTTTTCAAAAAAAGGTTTTATTGATGTCTCATTCATTATAACATCAATGATTGTTTAAGTGAATTCTGCCATATTTGGATAAATGGCTATATTTGGAGCATTCATATGCTTTGTTTGGATTGTGCATACCATGTTTGCCACATTCCATGTGTAAGACCCGTATCAAACTAACCCGGTCTTACCACCTTGAACCAGGTCTACCCATCATGGTTGAGCCAAATGGACCAAGTGCGTGAAGGAGATCATGATCCCAGGTATTAAACTGACCCAAAAACACTTAAATAAGGGGAGGGTCGCATACCCAGCAAGGGAGGGTTGGACCCCCCCACTATAAAAGTCAGACCCCCAGTTTTATATGGGGGGTTGGACATTTTAAGGACCAGGTCGACGGGATCTCCGACCCCCCTATCGACCCCCGGTACTCGGTAAAAACAGAAATTAGAAAACTTTCCTAATTTCAATGAGATTCCTTCCTAATCTCAATGGGACTTGTTTTAGGAGTTTCTACTCTATAAATAGGGCGTCCCTAAGCCTCTTTCACTCCTTTTATAACCCTAATTGAATTAAGAGAAAGAGAAGAGAAGGAAGAGAAGAAGAAGAGAAGGAAAGAAGAGAAGAAAGCAAAAAGAGAAGAGTTGCAGAGAAGGAGTAATCTTCTCAGGTATGGATACTATTTCCATGAGTTTCTAAAGACCTTAGAGTAGATAATGAAGAGGGAATGATCTCGGAGAAACCCAAACCATCAACCCATGGTTAGGTTTTCATGGAAAACCATGGGAAAAATCGTGAAAGCCATATAGGTGAATGAATCATGGTTCTAGGCCATAAAACATGTGTGGAATGGACTGTAGGAGCAAGCCATAGGACCCCAAACACGAAGAATGGGCTGAAGGAAGAAAAATCGACAAAACCCATAGGGGGACGCATGGGGGTCGATGGCCAATCGACCCTACCAGACCCTGAGCATCGACCCCTAGAGTTCGGAAAGCCCAGAATAGGGGTGGTCGCACCCAAGGTCGATCATAACTCAGACCCTAGCTCCGACCCCCAGTTAACAGCATGGTTTTTAAATTCAAAATTAATTCTAATTAAATTCTATCGACTTTGTTAGGTCTTCTAGCAATATAATAACAATATAAAAGTGATTTTAAAGCTTGAAAGAGGATCTACTAGCAAGCTAAGGTGAGGAAACAAGACTCTTAACTAATTGGTTAATAATAAACTGTTTTATTTCTTGAGTCCAATGCTAGGCTTGATTCTATGCGAACAAGCTTGTAATGTGCATTCAACATGTCATCCGATATTTCTATTTATTGTTCATGCATATTTACTTTATTGTTTATAACATGATAATGGTGATGATGATAGGAATAGGCATGTGAATGTATGTGTGTGGTTGGTGTACTTGATGCGAGCGAGTACAGGGGGGGTGTCATAGGCTGGGCCTCAGCACTTTAACTCTAACTCTAACTCAAGTCTTGTGCATTAGCATCGTCGTATCGCCATCACTTTAGCAGAACTATTACGTCGTAGAGTATCAGGGGAGGTGGTCTCGGTCCTTGTAGTCTCTGACTCTACCGGGGGCCTTAGCTCTATCTCTATGGACGTTCTGAGGGATGCTAGGGTGAGGCCTTGAATACACTGTTTGGAATTAGGATTGGTTAGTTGCGAGCCCAGTTTGCAAGCCCTCGCCAACAGGGGCTTACGTGTTGGTATGACACTGTACAGCAATAAACGTTAACCTTTGTTGTACAATGTTCATGAATTGGGTACTTGTGAGTCGACGATAAACGTTACCTTCGGGCGGCGTCACACACTTGTGTATAGAGGAGGGGTCAATAAACGTTAACCTTTGACAACCCAAACCTTTCTATTGCATATTGCAAACTTTAAACCAGACCAAAGATATGAATTGATTGCATGCATATGTATTGTTGCATTGTTTTGTTTGCTCACTGAGCCATGATGTGTGCTCACCCCCTCGACGTCAAATATTTTTAGTTGATGATGTAGGTACTATCGTCGAAGATTATGTCAATGCTCCATTGTACGGGCACATGGCGGCGATGGAAGTTGAAGATGAAGTGGATACGCATGACTCCTCTTGCGAGTGCAACTCATGTGTATTCGATTAGATGTGATTTTCATTATTTGGATTTAGTAAAGACATGTATTTGATATTTATTTATGTCTAAGTTGACACGAAATAATTTACTATTTAACTATTAATATCACAGTAGATTCTCAGTTCATTTTACTATAAGACTTCCGCTATTGTGTATTTATTCTGATTATGAATGTGGATGTATGAGGTTTAGATAAAATGGATATCGTCTGTCCGAGATCCTGGTTGAACCGTTGGTTTGCTAGCGGTTCATCACACCATTCTGAAGAGTGCAGAATTTGGGGTGTGACAACTTGGTATTAGAGCATCTCAGGCCGTGTCTGTTAACCTAGCATACTTTCATGTCGAATTGTGAACTGAGATAGGATAAAAGTAAAAATTGTAATATTAACACACTCTAAGCACAAGTGATGTTTGAGACCAAATTTGAAAATAAAATAATGCATCTATTAAAGGGAATACAATATTAAATACAATGAGAGAGAAACAAACGTATATAAATAGCTAAAGCAGAGTAGAGTCCCCAACCCGGACAGTTACTCTGTAGTACAATGAAAGGAAATAAATACAATCATGAAGCTGGAGGTGAAGGAGGAGGCGGTGCCTCACGATCTCTGTCATAATCCTCAGCGTAGACTCTAGTCAACCAGGCTATCTGAGTCTGGGTCGTCTGAAGACTAGCTGTAAGATCAGCTACCCGCTGATCAGTCCCGCACTGAGCACCCAAAAGCTCCTCCATCCGTATATCTGACTGGCGCTGAGCATCTATAAGCTCTCCCATCCTCATGTCTGATATGCGCTGGGCGTCTAGTAGCTTTTCCACTCTCACACACTGAGCGTCTAGTAACTCCCCCATCCTCAGATCAGACCTGCGCTGCGCCTCTCTGATCTCATGCAATACCTCCATCATATTAGAAGGTGGGTGTGAAGGACCAGCCGCATGAGAAGGACCAGGCGCTTAAGAAGTACTAGCTCTAGCAGCATGTGTAGGTGAAGGAGGTGGTATGGAGTCCATATCCATGAACAGACGGTCATCATCACCAGCAGGCTCCATATGAACTCCAATGGCAGCGGCAGCTGCCTCAGCGTCAGCTATCTCTACGCGAGTGTGAGGGCGCACCATCACGTTCCTCTCCTCATCGCTAACCTGGGCATCCCGCATGCCCATCTTGCAAATAGCCTCCCAATCTAGAGGCGATGAGAAGGATTTCTCCTGAATCTTCTCATCCACTAAATCAACCCCCAGGCGAGTAAGCAAGGTAGTGATCATACGATCGTAAGGAAGGTTGCCGGTGTGACTGGGCAACGTGGCAATGATCATGGTATGCATAATGATGTATGGAAGGCAGACGGGCTGCCGAGTGCATATACAGTATAGGAGATACTGGGTCAGCTGGGAGACCCTCTCGTAATGACCACTCTGCGGTATCAGGTTATGCTGTATGATCTTGCAATATACCCGTGGATCTGAACGCAGATATCACGCTCTCATCTGCCAGCGATCAGGTCGGATGAGCTGACTGTCGATCTTGGCCCTCATCTGAAGAGAGAAAAACTGGGGCTCTCCAGGAGCACAGAAAACCATGGGGCCAGCATAGGAAATGCCCAGTAGGTCGGTCAGCTGCCGATAATCAAACGAGATGTCAACTCCCTTGACGTAGCTCGTGATGCGAAGCTCATTGCCCCTCTCAACATCATTGTAATCCCCCACCACCTGGAGGTTACAATAGAACTGGCATACCAAATCCGGACGGATACACGCGTCGTAAGTGATGACAGGGAGCCATCCCATATCACCAAATGCTCTCTCCACATTGAACAGGGCTAACTCAGCCAAGTTCACCTTACGACCTCCCTCTACTTTCTTGCGAGCGTTGTGGGCATACTGTGCCTCGGCTTCGTTGGAACAGAAACGAAGAGGTTCGCGAACTCTGGGTACTTTGATATGAGCCATAGTATCTACAAATAAGAAAGAAAAACAGATAATATGTTAGTAGGGTAGAAAAATCTGAAATTTGGACATTATAACGACGTAAGTTGGCCAAAAGCCTCACTTTTCACCCATACACGTGGGCAGGAGGACTTACGTAGGTTCTAACATATCCTGTAACACTCACACAGTAGGAAATCCTAGCTAATGGAATCCAATTTGAAGAAATTGCGAGAAATCAAAAATTTTGACAAAGTAGGGAAAAAGAGCAAAATTCGAATTCCTCGATAACCAACCGATGAAACCCAAATATTTTTGAGGGCTTTCGTTCCTCGAGTCACCAATAAAAAAAGCCCCCAATAAAAATCAAATTTTTACGGCTGGAAAAAGTTTAAATTGAAGAAAACGAGATATACGGGTAAAAACCTAGAAAAGAAAACCTAAAAATAGGTAAAGGTAAGAAGACATACCTGTAGGAATGATGTAGACGTCAAAACACGGAACCAAAATGACCAATGTAGCGGAGTTGGCACTGTAGCAACTCAGGGGAAGGAGACGAGTCGAAATGGAGGAGGAAGAATGGGAAATGAACTCAGAATCGGACCTTAAAATTCTGATTTTTGGTCCGGGGGTCGGAGAATTCGACCAGGACCATCGACCCCCATATCGACCCCCGTATCGACCCCCAGCTCTCGGGAACCTGACAGAAAACCAGGGGTCGCACCTGGGGGTCGGACACCCATTGACCCCCATATCGACCCCCGGCTCTCGGGAAAAATAAGTGATTTCCCAGGGTCGGACACTGAGGGTCAAACATACCATCGGCCCCCACCATCGACCATGCATAGAAAATACTGTATTTTTTCACAGAATGATCTGAAAATTTTGAAAATAACATCGGTTAGCGTATCTACATGAAGTATAAATGATTGCCTCACGTATTTTAATGATTTTCAGGCTTCACCATTATCAGAAGGAAAACATGGTTGGGCGTAGAGTAACCAGGCAGAGCCAAAACGCAGTTCCACCACCACTACCCGTGGAGGAAGCCAGTTAAGAAAATATATATACACAGGGTAATCCGCAGGTTGCACCACCAGTAAATCGGGGTCAGGCAAATCCTACAAATTTGCCACCTCCACCACCGGAGCTGACAATCGTGGTTATGAACCTAGCGCAACAGCTGCAGCAAATGCAACGAGCACAGGCTCAAATGCAAGCAGCAATGGGAATTATGTTTCAGGCAGCAGATGCTACACCAATACCGACTGGACAAACAAGTGCAGCACCGGTGGGTAACCACCCAGCACCTCAAACATCTCAACCACCAGCTGCACAGATTCCAGTACCAGGTCCTGAAGCAGTTCAAGTTAATTACCAGTATCCACAACCTATGTTTAGGGCATACCCTCAGAATCAAATGGACCACTCCCGACAGGTGGAGTGATTCTTAAAGATGAAGCCCAAGGAGTTTAACGAAAAACCGTCTGATCCGCTCTGGCCGACTCACTGGATCGACGAAATGGAGAGAAAATTTCTGATGATGACTATTACAGAAGAAGAGAAGGTATTATGTGCCACCTTCATGCTAAAAGGTGATGCACATCATTGGTGGAAATCTACCAGGGCCTACCTATTGACCAAGCATGCCCTATTGACCTGGGATATATATAAAGAAGCTTTCTTCGAGAAGTACTTTCCCCGAAGCTTCAAAGATTCTATGGAGAAGGAGTTCCAGAGTTTATATCAGGGACAAATGTCCGTGGATGCATATTAACAGCATTTTGAGGAGCTGTTTTTCTTTGCACCACTCAGCATGCAAGAAGAAGATACTAAGACCCGTAGGTTTGTCATGGGACTTAGAGGGAGCATCAGAGAGCATGTTCTAGGTTTGGAAAAGAAAATATATAATGAAGCTGTGCAAATTGCTCGAGTTATAGAATCGAGCCAGAAGGAGAGTTATTTTACGCAGAACAGAGGTATGAAAAGGCTAGCTGGAAATGCTTAACGGAGGGAATAATAAGACATTCAAACCCTTCCGTGCTCAAGGCTTTACTACTGCACCCAAGACTACCCCAGTAGCCCAACATCAGCCAAAGCCAAATACTGAAGGCCCAAAATGTTTTAACTACAACCAAGCGGGGCATATGGCAAGGGAGTGTCCCAAGCCCAGGAAGCAGCTACATCAAGGACGAGTTTATGCTATTACATCCGAGGATGCTGCCACATCACCCGATGTGGTCACAGGTATGACTAAAACCTTTTAAGTTGTATTACATTATGTGAGCATGTAGACTAAGTTAAAATAAATCACAGGTATCGTAGCTATAAATGACATACCCGCCAGAGTACTCTTCGACTCAGGAGCTACTCATTCTTTTATATCTGTGTCATTTGGAAAGAAGCTGAATTTACCCATCAAAACATTAGACTACAAACTACTTGTACAGTTACCGATGGGGTTAGAAGTGGAATTAGAAATAGGTTATGGGCCATGCCCAGTTCTCATTGGCGAGAAAACCTTAGATGCAACCTTGATCCAACTTGGGATGGCAGACTTTGACGTCATCTTGGGAATGGACTGGTTAGCTCGGCATTCTGCGAACCTATTATGCGCCGAAAAGAAGCTAACATTTAAAGACAAAGAAGGAGCAGAATTCAGTTTTGCGGGAACTAAACTTCCCCGTAAACGCAAGCTCATACTCTCAGCACTAAAGGCTAAGAAGTGCCATGAGAAGGGAGCAGTCGGACATCTAGTATCAGTGGTCGACCTCACCAAAGAAGCACCACGGATGGAAGATAATGATGTCGTGTGGGACTACCCCGATGTATTTCCTGAGGAACTACCAGGATTACCACCCGACCGAGCCACAGAGTTTGTGATAGATCTTATACCTGGAGCGGCACCAGTATCAAAAGCACCTTATCGAATGGCTCCTACTGAACTAAAGGAATTGAAAGTACAACTACAAGAACTACTAGACAAGGGTTATATTCGACCCAGTATATCAACATGGGGGGCACCAGTATTATTTGTAAAGAAGAAGGACGGTAGCGTGCGATTATGTATCGACTATTGGGAGCTGAACAAATTGACAATCAAGAATCGATATCCACTACCTCGGATCGATGACTTGTTCGATTAGTTGCAAGGAGCAAAAATATTTTCTAAGATCGATCTTCAGTCAGGCTACCATCAGTTGAAGATTAAAGAAGATGATATTCCTAAGATAGCTTTCAGGACCAGATATGGACATTATGAATTCTTGGTCATATCTTTTGGATTAACAAACGCACCAGCAACTTTCATGGAACTTATGAACCGGGTTTTCCACGATATGTTGGATACGTCGGTTATTGTATTTATTGATGATATATTGGTATATTCCAAGGACAAGGAAACCCATATTAAGAATTTAAACGCCACTGTACAGTGTTTAAGGAAAAATAAGCTATATGCCAAATTTACCAAATGTGAGTTTTGGCTAAGTGAAGTCGCCTTCCTAGGCCATGTAGTATCCGTTGAAGGAATCAAAGTGGATCCCAGCAAGATCGAGGCTATTGTAAAGTGGGAAGCACCAAAGAGCGTTGTAGAAATTAGAAGTTTTCTGGGTCTCGCTAGTTATTATCGGTGATTTGTGGAAGACTATTCCCGGATTGCCGTACCTCTCACCAGTCTGACCAAGAAAGGTGAAAAGTTTGTGTGGACAGATAAATGCGAGAAGAGCTTCCAAACCTTAAAGACCAGATTGATATCCGCTCCGATTTTGACTATTCCTGTTCCCAGACAGCCATTTACCCTATACACTGATGCGTCAGGACTGGGATTAGGATGTGTGCTTATGCAAGGAGAACAAGAAATTGCTTATGCCTCAAGACAGTTAAAGACACATGAGAAAAATTATCCCACTCATGATTTGGAGTTAGCGGCAGTAGTACATGCTGTCAAGATATGGAGACATTACCTATACGGAGAGAAGTTCCAGATTAAATCGGACCATAAAAGTCTTACTTATTTATTTAATCAAAAGGAGTTGAATATGAGACAAAGAAGATGGCTGGAACTATTGAAAGACTATGATTCTGATATCCAGTATCATCCGGGGAAAGCTAATGTAGTAGTGGATGTGTTGAGCAGAAAGGCAATGATAAAATCTCAAGGAGAGGTTAGCACAACTGCAGCAATGTGTACTATTGGGACGATATTCAATCACGGCAATGAGCAGTATGTGATAGATACAACGGATGAATCAGCCAACCAAGGGTTCATTCATCGGTTTTCCAATATGTTCGCTGCATTGAAGATTATACCGGATATAATTGATGAAGTGAAGACAGCTATCAAATCAGACCCTTACCTGAGAACGGTACAAGAAGACATCAAAAAAGGTAGAACTAACCCTGAGTTCACCTTGGACGAAGAGAAGGTATTGAAGTACAAAGGAAGAATATGTGTACCTGAAACAGAAAGTGTGGACATTAGACACTGACTGATGAAAGAAGCCCATACCACCATCTATTCGATACACCCGGGAAGTACAAAAATGTATCATGATCTAAAGAAATTATATTGGTAGAGAGGAATGAAAGCAGACATAGCTAAGTTTGTGTCTCAATGCCTAAATTGTCAGAAAGTAAAGGCTGAACGATAAAGACCCGCAGGACTGTTACAGCCATTACCGGAACCAGCATGGAAATGGGACTGCATCACTATGGACTTCGTCATAGGGTTACCATTAACTCCTCGAGTAGTTGACGCAGTTTGGGTGATTGTAGACCGCCTGACTAAAACAGTTCGCTTTATACCAATACGACCTCAGTATACACTAGAGAGGTTAGCAAAGCTGTATGTGGATAATATTGTTCGATTACACGGTGTACCAGAGAGCATTGTGTCCGATAGAGATCCACGATTTACTTCCAAGTTTTGGGAAGGATTGCAAAAGGCTATGGGTACAACATTTCAGTTTAGTACTGCATTTCATCCACAGACAGATGGACAGTCAGAGCGTACAATTCAGATTCTAGAAGATATGCTACGAGCATGTGTAATTGATTTTAAAGGATCATGGGACAAAAAGTTACCACTGATCGAGTTCGCTTATAACAACAGCTATCAGGCTACCATACAGATGTCACCCTATGAAGCACTGTATGGCAGAAAGTGTCGAACTCCGTTGTTTTGGAATGAAGTTGGGGAACGTAGTATCGTTGGACCAAAATTTGTTGAGGAGACTGGTCGAGTGGTTGACATTATCAAGGAAAGAGTGAGAACAGCTTAGAATCGTCAGAAGCAATATGCAGATACTCGACGCAGAGATCTTGAGTTCGTCGTGGGTGATAAAGTATTCTTGAAGGTATCGCCTATGCGAGGTCTGAAACGGTTCGGACAAAAAGGGAAATTAAGTCCAAGATATGTCAGACCATATGAGATTTTAGCTAAGCGTGGGAAAGTGGCTTACCAGTTAGCACTACCACCATCTATGTCAAGTGTGCATGATGTATTTCATATTTCCTGATTGAAGAAGTATGTCAAGGATCCAACGCACGTTCTGATAGTAGATCCACCTGATTTGACTGATGATTTGACCTTTGAAGTAACACCAACTGAAATCACCAGTCGAAAGGTTCAACGACTACGCAATCGAGATATCTATTATTTAAGGTCACTTGGAGAAGTAGAGAAATGGAAGAAATTATATGGGAAGAAGAGAATGCTATGCGAAAGCAATACCCTCATCTATTTGACTCTGAAGGTATGAACAATTTCGGGGACAAAATTTTTTTATAAGTAGGGGGGAGTTGTAAGACCCATATCAAACTAACCCGGTCTTACCACCTTGAACCAGGTCTACCCATCATGGTTGAGCCAAATGGACCAAGTGCGTGAAGGAGATCACGATCCCAGGTATTAAACTGACCCAAAAACACTTAAATAAGGGGAGGGTCGCATACCCAGCAAGGGAGGGTCGGACCCCCCAGTATAGAAGTCAGACCCCCAGTTTTATATGGGGGGTCGGACATTTTAAGGACCAGGGGTCGACGGGATCTCCGACTCCCTATCGACCCCCGGTACTTGGTAAAAATAGAAATTAGGAAACTTTCCTAATTTCAATGGGATTCCTTCCTAATCTCAATGGGACTTATCTTAGAAGTTTCTACTCTATAAATAGGACGTCCCTAAGCCTCTTTCACTCCTTTTAGAACCCTAATTGAATTGAGAGAAAGAGAAGAGAAGGAAGAGAAGAAGAAGAGAAGGAAAGAAGAGAAGAAAGCAAAAGGAGAAGAGTTGCAGAGAAGGAGTAATCTTCTCAGGTATGGATACTATTTCCATGAGTTTCTAATGACCTTAGAGTAGATAATGAAGAGGGAATGATCTCGGAGAAACCCAAACCATCAACCCATGGTTAGGTTTTCATGGAAAACCATGGGGAAAATCGTGAAAACCATATAGGTGAATGAATCATGGTTCTAGGCCATAGAACATGTGTGGAATGGACTGTAGGAGCAAGCCATAGGACCCCAAACACGAAGAATGGGCTGAAGGAAGAAAAATCGATAAAACCCACAGGGGGTCGCATGGGGGGTCGATGGCCAATCGACCCTACCAGACCCTGAGCATCGACCCCCAGTATTCGGGAAGCCCAGAATAGGGTGGTCGCACCCAGGGTCGATCATAACTCAGACCCTAGCACCGACCCCCAGTTAACAGCATGGTTTTTAAATTCAAAATTAATTCTAATTAAATTCTATCGACTTTGTTAGGTCTTCTAGCAATATAATAACAATATAAAAGTGATTTTAAAGCTTGAAAGAGGATCTACTAGCAAGTTAAGGTGAGGAAACAAGACTCTTAACTAATTGGTTAATAATAAAACTATTTTATTTCTTGAGTCCAATGCTATGCTTGATTCTATGCGAACATGCTTCTAATGTGCATTCAACATGTCATCCGATATTTCTATTTATTGTTCATGCATATTTACTTTATTGTTTATAACATGATAATGATGATGATGATAGGAATAGGCATGTGAATGTATGTGTGTGGTTGGTGTACTTGATGCGAGCGAGTATCGGGGGGGTGTCATAGGCTAGGCCTCAGCACTTTAGCTCTAACTCTAATTCAAGTCTTGTGCATTAGCATCGTCGTATCGCCATTACTTCAGCAGAACTATTACGTCGTAGAGTATCAGGGGAGGTGGTCTCGGTCCCTGTAGTCTCTGACTCTACCGGGGGGCCTTAGCTCTATCTCTATGGACGTTCTGAGGGATGCTGGGGTGAGGCCTTGGATACACTGTTTGGCATTAGGATTGGTTAGTTGCGAGCCCAGTTTGCAAGCCCTCGTCAATAGGGCTTACGTGTTGGTATGGCACTGTACAACAATAAACGTTAACCTTTGTTGTACAATGTTCATGAATTGGGTGCTTGTGAGACGACGATAAACGTTACCTTCGGACGGCGTCACACACTTGTGTATAGAGGAGTCAATAAACGTTAACCTTTGACCACCCAAACCTTTCTATTGCATTTTGCAAACTTTAAACCAGACCAAAGATATGAATTGATTACATGCATATGTATTATTGCATTGTTTTATTTGCTCACTGAGCCATGATGTGTGCTCACCCCCTCGACGTCGAATATTTTTAGTTGATGATGCAGGTACTACCGTCGAAGATTATGTTAATGCTCCAGTATACGGGCACATGGCGGCGATGGAAGTTGAAGATGAAGTGGATACGCATGACTCCTCTTGCGAGTGCAACTCATGTGTATTCAATTAGATGTGATTTTCATTATTTGGATTTAGTAAAGACATGTTTTTGATATTTATTTTTGTCTTAGTTGACACGGAATAATTTTCTATTTAACTATTAATATCACAGTAGATTCTCAGTTCATTTTACTATAAGACTTTCGCTATTGTGTATTTATTCTGATTATGAATGTGGATGTATGAGGTTTAGATAAAACGGATATCGTTTGTCTGAGATTTTGGTTGAACCATTGATTTGCTAGCGGTTCATCACACCATTCTAAAGAGTGCAGAATTTGGGGTGTGACACCATGTGTTGCTATTTTTGGTAGAATAGATAAATTTTTATCATATTTTAGCAAAATCTTAATAATTACTATTTTTAAGTCTTACTATGCTTGGAAAATAACATATAAGATCTTTCTTTTTTTGAAAAATTCATGTCATATATGCATTCTATGATTGGTACTTACCATATTGATATATAGATGCATATTAGATCTTGCCATATTAGATTTTGCCATATTAGATCTTGCCATATTAGGTCTTGCTATGCTTAGATTAGCATATTAGATCTTGTCATATTAGGTTCTTGCCTTATTTGCAATACATGCCATATTAGGGAGATTTTCATAATCTTACTATATGTGTTAGCTACCATAAACGTCATACATGCCATGCTTAGAATATTCTTTTTTTGGCAATAATTTAATTTATGCTGCACCCTAGTTGAACTGCCATATCTGTACACCTAGCAATCATATTAGGTATGGGGACGTGCATTTAGGCACCCACATTCTCAGGAAGGACATAATGGAAATAATAAAAATCTTAATAAAGAAAGAGAATGCTTTGCCAAACCTTTAAAAATTAGAATTAAGGATGAAAAGGGTAACTCAGGACGATTTCCACCTCTCACTAAACCCTAAACCTAGAACAGGTTCTCAATCCTAAACCTAGAATATGTTCTAAACTCTAAACCTAGAATAGGTTCTCAATCATTAACCTATAACAGGTTATTTCAATCATACCCGAACTACGTGGATTCTGATTCCTAGGGCAAACCCTAGGATATGTAGGCTATTTGGGAGAAACCCAAATTCAGATCCACACCTTAGTCCACTCGGACTATCCATAGATCCACTAGGATGTCCATTCATTTCAATCCATTTCGAACTACACGGATTCTGATTCCTAGGGCAAACCCTAGGATACGTAGGCTATCTGGGAGAATCCTAAAGTCAAATCCAAACCTTAGTCCACTTGGACTATCCACAGATCCACTAGGATATTTACCCACATTTTGACCCAAATAGGGTTATCCACATTCTAACCCAAATAGGGTTATCAACATTTCAACCCAAATAGGGTTATCCACATTCCAACCCAGAAAGGATTATCCACATTCTAACCCAGAATGGGTTATCCATATTTTGACCCAAATAGGGTTATTCTTAGATCCACTAGGACTATCTATCAGTCCACATGGACTATCCAGATCCTAACCCAAAGGGTTTCTCATCCTTTCAACCATAAATTTTAACTTGAATAATGAACTTAATCATGCACAAGCATAAATCATATCCATAAACTTTAATCACACCTGAACTACGATGGTGAACCTGATTTTTGGAATAATTCTGTGATATGTAGGCAATCTGATGGATACAGATTCAGTTCAATGATATCAAAACACTTGGTTTGGTTTGGTTTAACAAATAGAGTCTAGCATAGGAAATGTATTGGAAACCGATTTCGATCGGGTGGTTTGGGTGCGTAACCCCTTCCCATAACTGTAACCTGATGCTTACCCAATCTCTGATGGACCAGAAATCCAATCTAAGGGTCATGAGTCAATCGAAGTCTTATCTTGGGGTGAAATTTGACATTTTTCTTAGGTCCTAGACCTTAATCTAGGTGGCGACTTCTAAGATTTCCATCTTTGTCCTCACAGTGGCGACTCCACTGGGGATATCAACGTCAAACTCCTAAATGAAAACTTTCCTTGTGTGAATTGGATGCTAGCTTTTAGGATACTATATTTATGCTTGTATAATATTTCTTTGGGGGGAATGGGTTTAGTCACACATTCGTGCGAGTAGCCGAACCGGGTCTCCTGCATATGGGGCAGCCTGCTAGGCGAAACACACAACCTTGGCCTGTACTTTGTGAGACCACGACCGGCGAGCAGCCTCTAATGAGCGTTTCTTGGGTCCGCCCGAGAATGCATTATGCTACTCTACATCACTTAGATCCTTGCAACATAGTATATAAAGGGATTGGGGGCCCATTATTCATCATGCATTCGGTGATAGGTTACCCCGTCCTTGTCAAGGTGGATTTTTCTGTCCTAACCCAGATTGTAGCCCAATGTTTGTTATTTTTAGTTCATCCCTAAACTGACCCTGTAAAATCTGCTTAACCATGACATCCATGTTCGAAACGTCAAAGTTCTGTCTGTTTTTGTCCTCAATTGGTCAACATGTTAGAATCTATAGGATGAGGATCTTGAACTCTCACCCATTGGGAGTATGAAGTATGTATACACCTGTTCTACATCATAGTAGACGGTCACTATACACCCTCCATTAAGTAAGCTCGATGTGTCAAATCTCTCATTGTTAACACGTCGATTTCAGAAAATGAGTAGAAAATCCTTGTCAAGACATAGATACCATGGTCAAGAAGAAATTTACTAGTTTGTTCATCCATGAACCACTTTTGCTAACCATCCTTAATAAGGACGACGAATTAACATATCCATTTCAATTTCATCAAATTCGGTAACCCAAGTGGCCAGACCTTGGTACCACTGATTATCCATTTTTGGAATCATGAGGTCCCAAGATCGAACACATGGCTTAACCAAATTCAACTAAATTGACTCGGATAATGTTTACCCAATTGCCCTTATGAGGGAGCTAACTTTGTTTGGTTAAGTCATCTTTGATTGTGCATGTGACTTCTTCCATTCCTCTAGATGTCTAGAAACTTGATATTCCTCCATTGGGTTTCAATGCCTTCGGAAAAGAGAATCAAACTGCAACCATATCCACCCTTTTAGGGTGAGAGGCCCTTATAACTAGGGAATTGTCTTGATCTCCCACCTTAAAATCCATCCATGTTATCTTTCTAAATGAATCAATGGAAACCATGAATCTAGATCTTGATTGAACACCAAATTTTGTAAGAGATGAGGCAACTAGATTTGGGAACACAATCAGTAACTCAGTCAATTTGGTGCAATAGAGCATTCAGTTTAGGTAGCGACAAGCACCTATACTTGAAAATTTTACAATATTCCTATACAGTTAGGCCCTGGGCCTACTCAAATATCGTATTCAGTTCATCTCATAATCAAGGAGAGTTTTAGCCCCTAGGCAAATCCAATCACTATTCTCAATGTACCTTAGAATTAAGGAAAGATTCAGCCCATAGGAAAATCCAATCATAGTTCTCGATTCATCTCTGAATTAAAGAAAAATTCAGCCCCTAGGCAAATCCAATCATAGTTCTCGATTCATCTTTGACTTAAGAATGATTCAGCCCCTAGGCAAATCCAATCATAATTCTCAATATACCTCAGAATTAAGGAATGATTCAGCCCCTAGGCAAATCCAATCATAGTTCTTGATTCACCTTGGAATTAAAGAGTGATTCAACCCCTAGGCAAATCCAATCATAGTTCTCGATTCATCTCTGAATTAAGAAAAGATGCATAATTCTCAATATACCTCAGAATTAAGGAAAGATTCAACCCCTAGGCAAATCCAATCATAGTTCTCGATTCACCTCTAAATTAAGGAAAGATTCAGCCCCTAGGAAAATCCAATCATAGTTCTCGATTCAGCTCTGAATTAAGGAAAGATTCAGCCTCTAGGAAAATCCAATCATAGTTCTCGATTCATCTCTAAATTAAGGAAAGATTCAGCCCCTAGGTAAATCTAATCATTGTTCTCAATTCATCTCAGAATTAAGGAGAGATTCAGTCCCTAGACAAATCAAATCACCATTCTCCATTCACCTCTGAATTAAGGAGAATTTTAATCCCTTGGCAAATCCAATCACCGTTCTCGATCCACCTCAAACTTAAGGAGAGACTTAGCCCCTAGGTAAGTTCAATCACCCTTCCTGATTCACCTTTGAATTAAGGAAAGATTTAGCCCCTAAGCAGGTCCAATCATCATTTCGATCATCCAGAATTAAGGAAAGATTCAGCCCCTAGGCAGATTCAATCACATCTAGTTCATCTCAGAATCAAAGAAATATTCAACCCCAGATTCAACCATCATTTCTGGTTCATCTCAAAACTGAAGAAAGGTTCAGCCCCTAGGTAGGCCCAATCATCATTTCGGTTCATCTCAGAATCAAGGAAATATTCAGCCCCAGATTCAACCACCATTTCTGGTTCATCTCAGAACTAAGGAAACGTTTAACCCCTAGGCAAGTTCAATGATTACCTCCCAGATCATGTTAGAGTGGAGGAGGCATTCAGCCCCTAGGATTTTTCACCCTTCCCCTCTTGGTTAGGGTTCTGATTCATGTCGGAACTAGGAAAAGTTCCTTTCATCTGAATTCAATTAGCCACCAGGCTTATCCAACCATCAACTTTGGTTAGAGTTCTGATTTATGTCGGAACTTGGAAAAGTTCCATTCATCTGAATTCAGTTAGCCACTAGGCTTATCTAACCATCAATTTTGGTTAGAGTTCTGATTCATGTCGGAACTAGGAAAAGTTTCATTCATCTGAATTCAATTAGCCACTAGGCTTATCCAACCATCAACTTTGGTTAGGGTTCTGATTTATGTCGGAACTAGAAAAAAGTTCCATTCATCTGAATTCAATTAGCCACTAGGCTTATCCAACCATCAACTTTGGTTAGGGTTCTGATTCCTGTCAAAACTAGAAAAAGTTTCATTCATCTGAATTCAATTAGCCACTAGGCCTGTCCAACCTTCAACTCTGGTTCAGGTTCCGATTCATGTTGGAACAAAGAAAGGTTCCATTCATATGAATTCAATGTGAGCATGAGTTAGCCTCTAGGCCTGTTCAACCATTACCTCTGGTCCATGTTCCATTTCATGAAGGAATAGAAGAGAATTTTAGTCATTTCAACTCAATCAATCCATCATCTCTAGCAATTAGAGTCCAATCCATGATTGTCGTCCTTGGCCTCTATCAATCGGAGCCCAACTCAAGCAATCTTTGCGTCTAACAATTAGAGCCCAGTCCATGACTGTCAATCTTGATCTCTATCAATCAGAGATCAATTCAAAGTCATTCTTGATCTCTATCAATTAGAGACCAGTTCAAAGTCAACTCTGTCTCTATCAATCAGGGACCAATTCAAAGTCAATCTTGTTCTCTATTAATTAGAGACCAATTTAAAGTCACACCTTGTCTCTATTAATCAGAGATCAATTCAAAATCAATCTCTGGCTCTGTCAATTAGAGCCTGATCCATGTCCATCATAGCCCAGTGCTACAAGTTAGGATCGCTCGTCAGGAATGACGAATGAGAAGCATTCCTCATTGCCTATCAGTAAAGATCAATTCCAGATTCTGGAGTCATCAGGAGACCATGACCCATCTCGGGCATTTCTGCCCCATTGGCCAAGGAAATGCTAGAATACAAAGAGTTGCCCTCATATTTCTCATTATTCAAAGAGGTGGAGTGAAATTTTCCCGAGCAGTAGGGTAGACCAAAGATGAGATCCTATATGCCCCAGGCTAGGATAAGAACCAGAATCATGGCTAGGGAATGGTCCAATAATAAAACCCTTAACCCATAAACTGAGGCATGAACCAGATTGAACTTAAACCCAAATTGAGTGCTCAATGAGGAAAGCCCATGACCCCTGAACAGAGGCATGAACCAGATTGAACTTTGGACCTGAATTGAGTATAGTCCAATGAGGAAAGCCCTTGTACCCTAAGTTAGGCATGAACCAAATTGATCTTGGACCCAAATTGAGTGCGATCCAATGAGGAAGCCCTTGAGCCCTAAGTTGGGCATGAACCGGATTGACTTTGGGCCTAAATTGGGTATGGTTCAATGAGGAAAGCCCTTGAGCCCTAAGTTGGGCATGAACCAGATTGACCTTGGACCCAAATTGAGTGCGGTCCAATAAAGAAAGCCATTGAGCCCTAAGTTGGTCATGAACCGTATTGACCTTGGACCCAAATTGAGTGCGATCCAATGAGGAAAGCCATTGAGCCCTAAGCTAGTCATGAACCAAATTGACTTTGGATCCAAACTGAGAGTGGTCTAATGAAGAAATCCGTTGAACCCCCTAAGCCGAGGCATAAACTAGTCTAATCTTGGACTCAAAATGGTGTAGTGCAATGGTGATACCCCTTGATCCCCAAGTTGGAGGATAGGCTAGAATGATTATGAACTCAACTAGAAGTGATCCATTGATGAATCCACTAAATCCCAAACTTGGGCATGAACCAGAGTAACCTTGAGCTTAAAAAGCAATAGTCCGGTTATGAATGGATCCCAAACTGAAAAAAAAAGAGGGTAAGAATTGTATTGGAACCCTGAAAGGTAGGCATCTTTTACCTATTGATAGAGGGGCATGATGAGTCCTGCTGTTAGAGGTCTGAAGGAAGATTTATTCCCACAACAACTGAAGGTGGTCGTCGAAAGCGTTATGCCCAACTGGAGCCACTTGGACGAACTAGTTATTTCAACTTTCTATTATCGGTATTCGATAGGTCATCCATGTCTGGGTCCAAGATTGATATGCTTGTTGACAAGTCTAGTCCAATCTATCCTGTAAGTAAAAGAAAATCACCTCGTTTGGGATTTCAAACTTTGTGCTTTGTCTCTTCCATACATTTCCTCCCAGTTTTATACATCCTCCTATTTTATGTGCGCAGTCAATTCTGACTCTGAAGATGATTGAAACGATGAGCCATCTCTTGAACTTCTACACCACCCGGCCTCTTGAGAAAGAAAGGTCCAACCCGTCTAGGAAAGCTTTAAATGATCAATCGGAAGAAACAAGAGTACTTTCAAGATACATGTATTGAAGAAGCTGTCATTTGTTCTACCTATGAAAAAATTCCAAGGAAAGCATTAGATAGTAACAGATCATATCAACAGGTCAGCCAATCAATATAAATGAGTGGGGGACAGATGTGCCACCAAAAAGATGAAAATACCAAAGTTCTTACAAAGTACATCATCTGCAAGCAAGAGATACATGATGAATGATCAATCTCAAAATCAAAGAATGAGGTTATAAGAATACCAAAGAAAAAAAAAAAGAAAGAAAAAGAAAATTCAAGCCTATTTTTTATCTACATCAATAATGGGAGGAAATCACATCAGACAAAAAGTGATGGTTAACTTCCAGAAGACAGCATACGGGTGCACCATTCAGAAAAAATTAGATACTAGATGAGCAATCACAAATGCTCATAAAGTTTACAGAAGGTCAGAGTACTAACTGAGGCAAAGATGTTCTATCTGATTGGAATAAGAAGATTCAAATCCAATATTGAAAGTCATGATTAAACTTTGCGATCAAGCGAAGCACTGCATTATGTGGCCTCCACATCCAAAAAAAGAAAAGAAAAGAAAATACTAAGATGTTGAAAGGCATTGGAGCTCGACAGTAAGCTAATTGTCCCTCTCACTTCAAGAGGATGATAGTTCCAATCAAAGCCTTATAGCAAGTGTGATCGTTCTTCGAGATTCACAGCATGTTGGACCAAACTTTTGATTTTGGCCAAATACATTCCACCTTTACAGGAGACGATCTCATTACTTCTTCGTCATCAGAGAAAGATTTCTCATTGGCATTAAACTCTCTCTCCCGTCTATCAATCTGACGGCCTTCCACGGAATCTCTATCACAAGCCCTTCTTTTGATTATCAATTTTTATGGCATTGTATCTCATGATCATGTCATCATTTTATGTACAAATTCATGAATCTGACTGGAACTCTCATCTGTCGTTCATTACATCCGACGGCTTCCCTAGGTTCCTATAAGCCCTTCATTTCTCAAGCCATTAAAATGAGATCTTCTCGGTAAGATAAGCCCATTCTACATAAACAACCAAACACTCTCCCAATGGTAGACCCATGCGGACAGTTTTACATCAGTCCTCCCAGACCTTCAACATCAATACTTGTCAACAAACTTAAAGGTTTCAGGTCCAGATATGATCGCGACTGATTCGGCATCTCGGTGTAGCTTGTTGAGACACGTGTTCCATCTGAACATCTCCAAGAAAGGAAAGCATAATTTGGCACCATTTTTAATTTTGGTGTGGGACTGTATTTCTCTAAGGTCTCTTTTAGTGATGATTCAAATAGCTGCCTGCCTATCAATGCATATAGGTGTCAACTTAAACAGTAGGGTAAGGCTACCCATTTGTCATGAAAGTCATGCCGTTCGGACTTCCCCTAAGGGTTTCAGACCATTGGATAGGACCATAATTTTGGCAATATCCTCATCATATTAGGACTCTTTATTCAACCCAATATAGGATTTGCAAAAAAAAAAATGATGAAAAAAAAAATAAAGGAAGAAAAGAAACCTCAGCAAGGAAAAGCAACCAAGAAACCTCAATGGGTAACCCATAATACCTCAGTGGGGATAGGCGACCTGGTGCAACCCTAAAGCATTGCCTTCATTGGCCCTACATAGAAAAATCCAGTGGTTCATGTAGACAAGTGTCATACCCAGTATACCCTCATAAGGAAAGGAACCCCTCTTGATCTCCAGTGAATCATACTCGGAGGAGTTGAACAAACCATCATCTGTTGGGCTCCATAGAATTACCTTTCAATAGAATTCTATCTTTAAATTCTTTTGTCACGTTAGGGAGAGAGCAAATTCTCATGGCCTGGTTACAGATGTAGCCAAATTCCTCAAATCATCAGCTCCCTCATTTTTCAAGAAGGGCTTATCTAAGAAGTCACTTTCTGCAATCAATTTGTCAATCTTCCCTTGACCTTGGAAGCATGGTTAAATTCTGGATACAATGCAGATTCAACCTAGTTCTAACTCTGTTAGATTGCTTGTTTCCTTCTATCTTGCCCTAGCACACTGCAGTAGTAGTCTGTCACAACATGCAGACACTGGGGCATAGATATACCTATGTAGAGGAATTAAACTTGATCATGAGCATTACATCTAGGATCCATTGTCTAGTTGAAGTCACTGACTTTCCTAGTCAATAGAAGTAGGTCCGTCCAAGTTGGTTTTTGCCAAATTCTCAGTTCTCCCAATCATGTTGATGAAGAAAAGCCAATGTGGTCGCTCAACCATTTGGATCTGGTCACTAAATTCTCTGAAGGAACACTTCGAATCCTTTGCTCCTCATGCCTACTTTGGGGCCATGGTTCATTCATCTTTCAAAATTGGCACAACATTGTTGCAAAGCCCTGAGCTTTTCATGAGCCTAGATCAAGGGCCAAACCTATGTCACATTTCATCGCCGCTTGGCTGTTCTACCAATTTGGTCTACCATAGTGTACAGTCAAAGAACTTAGTTGACTAGATGCCCCTCGACAGTTTAACACCAAGGTCAATCAATAAAATCACTTTGGTTAGAGACTGTCAAGCTCCCCTCATTCTTGTCCAAAATCCTCGCTAAAGTTTCTTTCAATCCAAATCCAACAACACCAATGTAGGCTGAAGAAAATCGTCACTTTCGAACCCTTCCAAGGGAGCAACCAAGTCATCACTACCGTGCTGAAATTGAGTCGAACTTGCAGTACCAGGTCATAAATGGCAAATTTCAAATCTAGGTATCATGCTAGCAAAGTCCATGACACCATTTCCATTGATGCCATGTTTTATGCCTTCACCAACAAAGTAGGGGCAAAAACCTTGGAAACTGCCAAGGAATTCACAATCATTTCAAACATGTCGAGCACTCTATAGGTTTAAAGTCAAGAGACTTCCAAGATGGGTCAGATTTCAACCCTAAAGGTTCAAAGTCAACAAAGACTTCCTGTATGGGTCACTTTTGTCACACCCCAATTCCGCACTATTCAGAATGGTGTGATGAACCGCTAATAAACCAATGGTTCAATCAGGATCTCAAATAGGCTATCCCACATATGATAAACCAAAACACATTCCACATTAATCAGAGATAATAAAGTAAATAACGGAAGTCTTACATATAATGAACTGAGGTCTAGTCATGATAAATAATTAATATTCCATTTATTTCCAAATAATCAAAACATAACTTAATACATTTTACAATATCCAAATACAAAGTCTAAACACTAAATGTATCCACAGTTGAATCGCTCTCTTAACGAACCATGTTCGTTCTCCACAGCTTGCTCATTCATAGCCTCCACCCATTCATATGTTGGTGTGTCGAAATAATCTTCAATCATAATACCTGCAACATCAGAAACTAAAAAGAATTGCACGTGCGATGGTCAACTCTCCAACTTGAGCTCAGTGAGAAAATAAAACATTGCAACAAACATATGCATGCATTCATTCATATCTTTGGTCTGGTATATAAGTTTGCAATGTGCTATAGAAAGGTTCGGTGGCCGCCTCGCCTCTATGCACAGGGTGTGAAGGCCCGCCCAAAGGTTAACGTTTATTGTCGTCCCCATCCACCCTACCATAGAATAGAGATAGAGCTAAAGTGCTGAGGCCCGACCTATGACACTTCCCCTGATACTCTACCCATACCAACAGGTAAGCCCCTGTTGGCGAGGGCTTGCAAACTGGGCTCGCAACTAACCAATCCTAATGTCAAATAGTATATCCAAGGCCTTACCCCAGCATCCCTCAATACGTCCATAGAGATAGAGCTAAGGCCCCCCGGCAGAGTCAGAGACTACACGGTCCGAGATCACCTCCCTTGATACTCTACGACGTAATAGTTCTGCTAAGGTAATGGCGATACGATGATGTCAGTGGACAAGACTTGAGTTACAGATAGAGCTAGAGTGCTGAGGCCCGGCCTATGACACCCCCCTGATACTCGCTCGCATCAAGCACACTAACCACACATATACATTCACATGCCTATTCCTATCATCATCATCATCATCATCATGTTATAAACAATAAATTTAATTATGCATGAACAATAATAATAGAAATATTGGATGACATGTTAAATGCACATGACAAGCATACACGCATAGAATCAATCATGGCATTGGACTCAAGAAATAAAAACAGTTTATTATTAACCAATTAGTTTAGGTCTTGTTCCCTCACCTTTGCTTGATTGTAGATCATCTTTCAAGCTTTAAGAATCACTTTTATATCAATAGGAAACCTAACAAGTCGATAGATTTTAGTTAGAATTCATTCTGACAATTTTAGGCTTACTGTTAAGTAGGGGTAGCAGGACGGGTAGCAATTTTTTGCGACCCCCAGGGGTAGGGTAGATGCTAGGGTCGGATGTTCCATCGACCCTGGGTGCGACCACCCCTTTCCTGGACTTCCCGAATGCTGGGGGTCGATGCTAGGGCCTGGTAGGGTCGATTCTCCATCGACCCCCCTGTGCGACCCCCCGTGGGTTTAGTCAAAATTTTCATCCTACAGTCCATTCTTTCGTGTTTGGGTTCTATGGCTTGCTTTTATAATCCATTCCATACATGTTATATGGTTTAAAACCATAGTTTATTCACCTACATGATTTTAATGGTCACCTCCATGGTTTTCCATTGAAACCTAACCATGGATGGATGATTTGGGTTTCTCCTAAGTCATACCCTCTTCATGAACCATTCTAGGCTCCTAAATAAATCATGGAGAATGTATTCATACCTTAGGTTTGCTGAGATTCAGAGTTTCCTCTAAATTTCCTCCTCCTTGGTCTTCTTCTTCAATTCTCCTTCTCTTCTCTTTCTCTTCCTTCTCTTATCTTTCTCCCAATCCAATTAGGGTTGTAAAAGGAGTGAAATAGGCTTAGGGATGTCCTATTTATAGAGTAAAACCTACCAAAATAAGTCCCATTGAGTTTAGGAAAGGTTCCCATTGAAATTAGGAAAGTTTCCTAATTTTCGGTTCATGCTGTTTTTGCTATTTTTCGGTGGTCGATGGTAGGGGGTCGATGGGGGGGGTCGGACAATTCGAGACCCCTGCGACCCCTAGACCAAAAAGTCATGGGTTGGACAGGGGGTCGACCCTACCTGTTTAGGCATGCGACCCTACCCTCATTTTGACTATTTTTGAGTAAAATTTCATATTGGGTCTTGGGTTTCTTCACACCCTTGGTCCACTTGGCTCGACCATGATATGTAGACCGGTCATGACACGAAATGTAAGGTTAGACCGGGTTCGTGGCATGCGGGTCTTACAACTTTCGAGCATCCTAAAGGTTCATAGCGACAAAACTACTTAGGAGGATATTCTAGTTTCCATTCCCGAAGGTTCATAGCCATAGAGCTTCCAAGAAGGATATTCCAATTTTCAATCCCGAAGGTCCAAAGCTGGTAGGAACTTCAAAGATGAGTCATTCAGTATCACCCTATAAGTGACCTTCTCAGATCTTGCTCATTTTAGAATCAATAACAAATTCCTCACCCTAAAAGTGACCTTCTGAGTTCTTGCTCATTTCATAATCAAATGCAAGAGCCCTAGCTCATCCAAAGTTCAAATCAATCTCAGTCTATAAGTGAATCAAATGCAGAGTCCTAGCTCATCCAAAATTCAAATCAATCTCAGCCTATTAGTGAATCAAATGCAGAGCCCAAGCTCATCCAAAGTTTAAATCAATCTCAACCTATTAAGTGAATCAAATGTAAAGCCCAAGCTCATTTAAAGATCAAGTCAATTTCAGGAAATTAGTGAATCAAATGTAGAGCCCTAGCTCATTCAAAGATCAAGTCAATCTTAGCCTATAAGTGAATCAAATGCAGAGCCCTAGCTTATTCAAGAAAATTAATCTCAAAATCTCAATCAAAAGAGCCTTAGTTCAATCAAAGAAAAGACATCAAGTCTTCCATCCAGACAAATCAAAGCCGAGCACAAGCTCATGCAATTAGCCTTGTATTCACAGTCTAGCTTCATACAAGAAGAGGTTTATCAGCCTACAAATGGATCAAGCCGGGAGCCCGCGAGTGCCTTGCATCATGAGTTCCACCTCAGCAAGAAGAGGTCCCCAGCCTACAAATGAGCCTTGTATTCACAGCCTAGCTTCATACAAGAAGAGGTTTATCAGCCTACAAATGGATCAAGCCGGGTTCAAGCCCACGAGTACCTTGCATCATGAGTTCCACCTCAGCAAGATGAGGTTCCCAGCCTACAAATGAGCCTTGTATTCACAGCCTAGCTTCATACAAGAAGAGATTTATTAGCCTACAAATGGATCAAGTCGGGTCCAAGCCCGCGAGTACCTTGCATCATGAGTCCCACCTCAGCAAGAAGAGGTTCCCAGCCTACAAATGAGCCTTGTATTCACAGCCTAGCTTCATACAAGAAGAACAATCACCAATTTTTCAAGAAGAACAAACCTTCTTGCCAGTCCAACTATGTTATGGGCTTGATTTCTAGGACACCCTTAGAATACGTAGGCAGTTTAGGACGAATCACCCTAAGTGCAGCCTAATAAGTAAAATCACTCATATCCTAAAAATGTGGTTCTTTTATCTTCAGCCTTCAATTGGTAACAATCTCGGATAAAGAGGGGCATCTGTAAGCACCCCATTTTTGCCACCCTCAGCATAAGTGAACCAATATGGTAGGTTTTTGACCTTTAACCTAAAGATTTGTGATTCTCTACTGAACCCCACAGCAGGGTCATGAGCTATTATCTACTTAGATGAATAGGTTGTGAAATTATCTTCGAAATGAGATCGAAATCATCAAATTCTGACTTCAAACAAGGAAGATATTGCAGTTTGAAAGTGCAAGGGTATTTACGTAATTATCGTATCATGCATGCATTATCATTCAAACTTCAAGACATCATATCTGGGTCATCTGATATCGGAATCAGATAATTCAAAGGCCAATATTCCTTATTTTTAGTCCTCTTCAAAGTGGACGTGAAAAATCCTGGGTAGAAGTCACCAGTGGGCCCCATGCAAGTTTTCATGTAAAATTATTGTTAGAACTTCAAAGCTTCATATCTTTGTCGTTCTACGTCGGATTCAGATGATTCCAAGACCATTAGTCTTCATTTGTAATGTTCTACAAAGTTGATGTAAAGGATTTCCAATAGAAGTCTTCGAAGGATCTCATGCAGAATGGTCAGCCAAATTATCAATAATTGGCCTCTTCAGAAATTCATAAGTTGACCATTTTACTTCAAAATGAGGTGATTCAAGTTCTAATATTCTTCATTTTTAATGTTCTACAAAGTGAATAAGAAAATTTGGAATAGATGCTATCGAAAAATTCCTTATGAAAGGGTGACAGAAATGGACTATGAAATGTCAACCTTAGTCCAAACCAGCTTAATCCAGCTTAGTCTAACTTAGCCCGGCCCAGCCCAGACCAATCCAGACCAAGTTATGTCAGTCCATATGCATGTATTTCTTTTATATGTGTATAATATATAATATATTTGTGTATATATATATATATATATATTATAGGAAAGAGAGAGGAAAGTGACGCCGTCGAAAGAGAGGAAAGAGAGTCCATAGGAAAGAGAAATAAAATCTCTTTCATGTTTTCTAAAAAGAAAACGTGAAAGAGAGAGGGAAAAAGAAAAAAAAAAGGAAGGAAAGAAAAAAAGAAAAAAAGAAGAAAAAAGAAAAGAAAAGAGAAATAAAATCTCTTTCACGTTTTCTAGAAAGAAAACGTAAAAGAGAGAGGGAGAAAGAAAAAAAAGGAAGGAAAGGAAGGAAGAAGAAAAGGAAAGAAGAAAGAAAGGAAAGAGAGAAGGAATTTTCTAGAAGAAGGAAAGAGAGAAAGGAAAGAGAGAAGGGATTTTCTCAAACAAAAAAGGAGAAAAAGGAAAGAAAGGAAGGAGAAAAAACATGGGAAAGAGAGAAGAAAGAAAAAAAATTGAAAAGAAAATATTTTCTAGAAGAAAAAGAAGAAAAGGAAGGAAGAGAGAAGAAGGAAAGAAAAGGAGAGGATTTTCTACAACAAGGAGAGGAAAAAACGTGTGGAAGAGAGAGGGCGAAGAGAAAAGGGAAGGAAGAGAAGAAAGAAAAGAAGAAAAAAGAAAAAAAAGAAGAGATTTTCTAGAAAAAGAAGAAAAGGAAAGAAGGATCTTTTAGAAGATGAGAGGAAAAGCATAAATAGGCCAAGAGAAGAGAGGGGGGGCTTCTTTTCCAGATCACAAGGAGAGAAAGAACGTGGGTAAGAGAGAAAAAAGTGGGAGAGGAAGAAAGAAAGAGAGAAGAAGAAGAGAAAAGAGAAAAAATAGAGAAGAAGAAGAGAAAAGAAAAAATAGAGAAGAAGAAAATAGAGAAAGAGAAGAGAGCGAGAAGCATAAGAGAGGAGAGGGAGGGTTCACATTCAAAGAGTTTGATACGACCTCCAATCATCCTACATCAATGGTTTCACTCGATTCGAGCACAAGGTTAGTACTCTAAACAAATTCAGAGGTTGTTAGAATGCTCGAATGTCAATTTTGCTTGAAAAAAAGCTAATTTCCATGAGTTCTCAATCAGGAATGCTCTATTACATGTTTGTTAATGTTAGGATGCCTATGTCTAGCATTTTTCAAGAATGATAATCTGTTTAAGCTATTCAATGATGAAGTTTTGAATGATATACAATGATGTTTGATGTTTTTTGTAAATTTCATAAAGTGGTTTTATAATCTAAAATTTTCAGATTTAGGATTCAAACTTAGGACGTACATCACATATATTTTTTATAAGATTTTGAAGCCCAAAATTTTATGGGAGTCTCTCTGATATGTTAGAAGACTACCTTAAAAATTTCGTTCCATTTGGAATTAGTAAAATATATCAAAAAATTTGTCTTTGACATTGCTATTTTTCTCGGATGTAATGCAATCCTCCATCAGAAAGTCTCTAGACAAAGGTCTTATGGCCATAATAAAAAAATCCACTTAATATAAAATTTTTAGACATGAAAGTATTTTAAAAAATGGCACTGGTTTCATATTTTTTTAATTTTTTATTGAATTGATATCAATTTTTAAGTGCATAATGATCTGATTTTGAATCTGTCATGATGTACTGATTTGCATGATTGAAAAGAATCATTTTTCAAAACAAATATACTGTTTTAACTTATTTTTCTTGATGAAATTTTAGATCAGACAGTTATCTACATAGACATATGTCTGTATATAATTTTCATTAAGAATAGAATTTTATTTGGCATTTATGGTGCAACTGGTAAAAAATCTGGAAAAGATTTGACTAGTGCACATGTTCTGTCTTAGGGCATATCTTTGACCTGTTTTTGCTTACTGTTGGGATTCAATTCTTTCATATGAAATATAAAATATTAAGTCATATTTCTATGAAAAAAATTTGAGCTCGATTTGAGTTTCGAAAGACCTACTTATGGTCATTCTTGTGTAATGTGATAAAATCTGAATACAGTTCATAATTTTGTCCATTATCTGAAACCTTGTGTCACAATTTTGACAGTTTTGAGTCATTAATCTTCCCAAATTTCTTCATAGAAATTATAATTTTTTCAAAGAACATTGGACATATGTTTTTTTTTTTTTTGATAATTTTGCACTTTTCAAAAAAAGGTTTCATTGATGTCTCATTCATTATAATATCAATGATTGTTTAAGTGAATTCTATCATATTTGGATAAATAGCTATATTTGGAGCATTCATATGCTTTGTTTGGATTGTGCATACCATGTTTCCCACATTCCATGTGTTGCTATTTTTGATAGAATAGATAAATTTTTACCATATTTTAGCAAAATCTTAATAATTACTATTTTTAAGTCATACTATGCTTGGAAAATAACATATAAGATCTTTTCGTTTTTGAAAAATTCATGTCATATATGCATTCTATGATTGGTACTTACCATATTGATATATAAATGCATATTAGATCTTGCCATATTAGATCTTGCCATATTAGGTCTTGCCATGCTTATATTAGCATATTAAATCTTGCCATATTAGATTCTTGCCTTATTTGTAATACATGCCATATTAAGGAGATTTTCATTATCTTACTATATGTGATAGCTACCATAAATGTCATACATGCCATGCTTAGAATATTCATTTTTTGACAATAATTTAATTTAGGCTGCACCCTAGTTGAACTGCCATATCTGTACACCTAACAATCATATTAGGTATGGAGACTTGCATTTAGGCACCCACATTCTTGGGAAGGGCATAATAGGAATAATAAAAATCTTAATAAAGAAAGAGAATGCTTTGTCAAACCTTCAAAAATTAGAATTTAGGATAAAATGGGTAACTCAGGACGATTTCCACCTCTCACTAAACCCTAAACCTAGAACAGGTTCTCAATCCTAAACCTAGAATATGTTCTAAACCCTAAACCTAGAATAGGTTCTCAATCATTAACCTATAACAGGTTATTTCAATCATACCCGAACTACGTGGATTCTGATTCCTAGGACAAACCCTAGGATACGTAGGCTATTAGGGAGAAACCCAAATTCAGATCCACACCTTAGTCCACTCGGACTATCCATAGATCCACTAGGATATCCATCCATTTCAATCTGTTTCGAACTACACGGATTTTGATTCCTAGGGCAAACCCTAGGATACGTAGGCTATCTGGGAGAATCCCAAAGTCAGATCCAAACCTTAGTCCAAGTGGACTATCCATAGATCCACTAGGATATTTACCAACATTTTGACCCAAATAGGGTTATCCACATTCCAACCCAAATAGGGTTATCCACATTTCAACCCAAATAGGGTTATCCACATTCCAACCCAGAAAGGGTTATCCACATTCCAACCCAGAATGGGTTATCCATATTTTGACCCAAATAGGGTTATTCTTAGATCCACTAGGACTATCTATCAGTCCACATGGACTATCCAGATCCTAACCCATAGGGTTTCTCATCCTTTCAAGCATAAATTTCAACTTGAATAATGAACTTAATCATGCACAAGCATAAATCACATCCATAAACTTTAATCACACCTGAACTATGATGGTGAACCTGATTTTCAGAATAATTCCGTGATACATAGGCAATCTGATGGATACAGATTCGGTTCAATGATATCAAATCACTTGGTTTGGTTTGGTTTAACAAATAGAGTCTAGCATAGGAAAGGTATAGGAGACCGATTTCGATCGGGCGGTTTGGGTGCCTAACCCCTTCCCATAACTATAACCTGACACTTACCCAATCTCTGATGGACCAGAAATCCAATCTAAGGGTCATGAGTCAATCGAACTCTTACCTTGGGGTGAGATTTCAAATTTTTCTTAGGTCCTAAACCTTAATCTAGGTGGCGACTTCTAAGATTTCCATCTTTGTCCTCACAGCAACCCTGGTAAACCTAATAGGGATAGGCAACCCTGGCAAACTTAATAGGGATAGACAACCCTGGTAAACCTAATATGGATAGGCAACCCTGGAAAACCTAATAGGGATGGGAAACCCTGACAAATCTAGAAATGGTAACATAAGGGGTAGGATACCCAAGAAAACCTGAACAGTTTTGAACTACGTTGTACCTGATTTCGGGACCTCTGGAATACATAGGCAATTTAGGAAAGTTTCCAAATATAGTACTATAGCTACTACAGCCCATAGCCCTCAGATTGAATCTGAACCATTCATCGAGCATAAACTTCAACTTGAACAAAGAATCTAATTGAGGCACATGCATAAGCTACATCTATAATCTTTAATCACACACAACCCATTTCAAACTATGTTTTTGGACCTGATTCTCAAGAGACAAAGTCTCAAGTGATACGTAGGCAGTTTGGGATTATTCTCAAATTCGGTCCAAGATCGAACAATCATTTGGTTTGGTTCACTGTGCATTACATTGCTTGTTTATTTGCTTCAGAACATGTTTGGCTGAACCCTAGGTTAGCAGAACTTTGCAACTTGGTTTAGGACTTCTCCCATTGAACCTTAGTCATCCAGTTGATCATGCACATTCAGAATTAGAGTTTAAGGAAAGTATAGGAGGCCAATCTTGATCGGGTGGTTAGGGTGCCTAACACCTTTCCAAAACTGTACCTTTAATACTTACCCACTCTCATGTGGACCAAACAATCGATACATTGGGTTACGAGTCAATAAAAGTCTTACCTTACAGTGAGACTGCATTTTTAGAGGTCCTAAACCTTATTCTAGGGGGCGACCCCAACAAATAGATTTTCTTTGATATATCCCGAGGAGGAGCGCGAACCACCTCTCATTGTCCTCATAGTACCGTAAGCATAGCGGGTGTACCCGCTAGAGTCCTCTTTGACTCTAGGGCTACCCACTCGTTCGTGTTTGTATCATTTGGGAAATGATTAAATGTACCCGTTAATTCTTTAGACCCAAGTCTATTAGTTCGATCCCCTTTGGGACTAAAGGTGGTACTAGATGAATGCTATGAGCCATATCCAGTTTATATTGTTGGATGGGATTTGGAAGTGGACCTAGTTCAACTAGAGATGACAGACTTTGACATTATCTTGGGAATGGACTGGTTGGCTCAGCATTTAGCAAATTTGTCATGTGTCGAGAAGAAATTATCATTCAAGGACAATGATGGCAAGGAATTTAGCTTCACCAGGAGTAAGTTGCTTAGAAAGCGGAAGCTTATTCTCTCTCCCATCAAAGCTAAGAGATGTATAGAGAAGAAAGGGCTCGATTACCTTGTATTGGTAATTAAAGTTACTGCAGAGCTGCCAAAGATGGAAGATATTGAGGTAGTACGGGAGTTTCTTGACGTATTTTCAGAAGACATACCCAGATTGCCACTAGATAGGGTAACTGAGTTTATAATAGACCTTCTGTCAGGGTCAGCGCCAGTGTCTAAGGCACCTTACAGAATGGCCCCTACGGAGTTAAAAACTTAGCTATAAGAGTTATTGGACAAGGGTTTCATATGACCGAGTATATCACCGTAGGAAGCACTCGTATTGTTTGTGAAGAAGAAGGATGGTAGTATATGGTTATATATAGACTACCGAGAGTTAAACAAGCTTATGATTAAGAATAGATACCCATTGCCTCGAATCAATGACCTGTTTGACCAATTACAAGGCACAAAAGTCTTCTTGAAGATCGATCTACGATCAAGGTATCATCAATTAAAGATTAAGGATGGGGATATCCCGAAGACTACTTTTAGAATAAGGTATGGACATTATGAATTCCTTGTGATGTCGTTTGGATTGATTAATGCCCCTACATTTATGAAACTTATGAACCGAGTGTTTCATGATATGTAGGACACTTCGGTCATAGTATCATAGATGACATATTGGTCTATTCCAAGGACAAGGAGGCACATGCGACACACTTGAGGGAAGCCTTACAGTGACTGAAGAGAGATAAGCTCTATGCAAAGTTCAAGAAATGTGAATTCTGGCTGCATGAGGTGGTCTTTTTGGGTCACGTTGTGTCAACTGAAGGAATTAAAGTCAACCCTAGCAAGATAGCCACAAATGTAGGATGGGAAGCACCAAAGATAATTGCCGAGATTCATAGTTTCTTGGGATTGGCAGGTTGTTACAGGAAATTCGTAAAGGATTGCTCAAGAATTGCCGTTCCTTTAACCAAGCTGACCAAGAATGGGAAAAGTTCATATTGACATATAAGTGTGAAGAATGCTTCCAGACCTTGAAGACGAAGTTGGTCTCTGCACCCATCTTGACTATTCCAGCGCCAGGGATCCTATTCACCTTATACACAGAAACCTCTAAATTGGGGTTGGGATGTGTGCTAATGCAGGGGAATAGGTGATAGCTTACAGCTCGCAACAACTAAAGGGACATGAAAAGAATTACCCTAAGCACGACTTGGAGTTAACTGTGGTAATTCAAGCAATCAAAACTTGGAGGCATTACCTATATGGTGAGAAATTCCAGATCAAGTAGGATCACAAGAGTCTCACCTACCTCTTTAAGGAAAAGGAATTGAACATGAGACAGAGAAGGTGGTTGGAACTACTGAAATACTATAACTGTGACATCTAGTATCATCCCGGCAAGGCAAATGTAGTGGCTGATGCACTGAGTAGGAAACGAATACAGAAACCGAAAGAAGGGCCTAGTACCAATTCCGTCTTGTGCTACACGGTCTCAACTTCTATATGGAATGAAGAACACCATATACTAGAGTCTCTAGATGATCCTCTTATACCCCAAAAATAGCAGTCTGAAAATTTTTCTTTTGGGATACGACTGGGTCAATACCTGGATCAATACCTTAGTTTGGATGTGATCCCACCAATACCTACACCACTACCAACATAATGCTATAATCATCATCCAGAGTATGAATAGCGGAAGATAACTAAGCAACCGTGAGCACATTAATGATAATTAATACTATCATTGCCAATGTTTACTTCCTCAAATGAGGTTCATCAAATAACGTCTTAAATCAAAACTTCATGTAGCAGTGCCCTAATAATCATGGGCTATATAAATAAGTAAATAATCCAAAGAGTACTAAAACAAAAAAATGGTTAATTGTCCAGAAACTTCTTCCCAAGGATAACTATCCATCAAAGACATAGGCATCACACTTGCATTCTGGGTCTTGTGCTTCATTTTCATACTGTACTCATCCGAGCTGGGCTAAGTGAGTAATCGTTGGCGCATTCAAGTAGTCATCAACTATAGTACCTGTAATATCATCTAAAATAATCGTGTACGGGAGGGTCAGCACTCTAACATGAGCTCAGTGAGAAATAGACAAGCAAGCAAGCAAATACGCATGATTAGTGTTATTACATACAATAATGCAATAGTCGGGTATCATGTATGCCATGTGCTATGGTAAGGCCTAGCCACACCTCCTAGAGGCTGACTAAAACCTCCATGCATAGGAGTGCTGGGTATTCACTAGTCTACAATAGATAGCCCTGGTGCCCCCACATGATGTCCCAATTAGAATGGTGATTGGGCAGCAAGTCCAGCCAGTGACGCTTCAAAGAACACTGCCAATCCTTCCCCCTCATCACTCCATCCTACCAGTACCTGTGTCACACCCCAATTTTGCACTATTCAGAATGATGTGATGAACCGCTAATAAACAAACGGTTCAACCAGGATCTCAAATAGGCTATCCCTGCGTTATCTAAACTTACACACATCCGTAATCGTAATCAGAGTAAATACACAATAGCGGAAGTCTTATAATAACATGAACTGAGAAACAAAGATGATATCATTTAATTTAATAGCAAATTATTCTGTTTTCAACTGAGACATAAATATTTAAATACCAAATACATGTCTTAATAAATCCAAATAAGAAACCTATAAGAATATCTAATCAAATACACACGAGTTGCACTCGCAAGAGGAGTCGTGTGTATCCACTTCAGCTTCAGCTTCCATCACTGCCACGTTCCCGTACGCAGACGCATTCACATAGTCTTCAACGGTATAACCCGCATCATCAACTAAAAATATTCGACGTCGAGGGGTGAGCACACATCACGGCTCAGTGAGTAGCCATAACAATGCAACAATACATATGCATGCAAAAATCAATTTATATCTTTGGTCTGGTATATAAGTTTGCAGTATGCAATAGAAAGGTTTAGGTAGCCAAAGGTCGCGTTTATTGACCCTGCCTCTATACACGAGTGTGTGATGTTACCCGAAGATCACGTTTATCGTCAACTCACATGCACCCAATCATGAAAATTATATAACAAAGGTTACGTTTATTGCTATATAGTGCCATACCAACACGTAAGCCCCTGTTAGTGAGGGTTGCAAACTAGGCTCGCAACTAACCAATCCTAATGCCAAAAAGTGTATCCAAGGCCTCACCCCAGCATCCCTCAGAATGTCCATAGAGATAGAGCTAAGGCCCCCCGGTAGAGTCAGAGACTACAAGGACCGAGACCACCTCCCCTGATACTCTACGACATAATAGTTCTGCTAAAGTAATGGCGATACGACGATGCCAATGCACAAGACTTGAGTTAGAGATAGAGCTAAAGTGCTGAGACCCGCCAAAGGTTAACGTTTATTGATGTTCTCATCACACCTCCCCTGATACTCGCTCGCATCAAGTACACCAACCACACACATACAAGCACATGCCTATTCCTATCATCATCATCATCATCATGTTATAAACAATAAAGTAAATATGCATGAACAAGTAATAGAAATATTGGATGGCATGCTGTATGCACATTACAAACATATTCGCATAGAATCAAGCATGGCATAGGACTAAAAAAATAGAAAATAGTTTGTTATTATCCAATTTAGTTTGGAGTTCTGGTTCCTCAACTTAGCTTGCTAATAGATACTTTTCCAAGCTTTAGAATCACCTTTACAGTGTTATTGTATTTCTAGAAGACCTAACAAAGTCGATAGAATTTAATTAGAATTAATTCCAGATTTAAAAACTATGTTGTTAACTGAGGGTCGGAGGTAGGGTCGGAGTCAGGATCGACCCTGGGTGCGACCCTCCCTTAACTCTGAACTTCCCGAACACTGAGGGTTGATGGTCAGGAACACCTAGGGTCGGATGGTCATCGACCCTCGGTGCGACCCTCGGTGCACTTTGGTCCAATTCCCTCTTTTAATCCATTTTTCGTGTTTAGAATCCTATGGCTTGCTCCTACATTCCATTCTACATTCATCCCATGGTCTGAAACCATGTATAACCCACCTAGATAGCTTTGATGCATTCTTCTATGATTTTCCATGGAAACCTAACCATAGCTTAATGGTTTGGGTTTCTCCGAAATCACACTCTCAACATTAACTAGCCTAAGGTCTGTAGAAACTCATGGAATTAGTATCCATACCTGAGAAGAATAATCTTTCTCTGCAACTCTTCTCTTTTGGCTTAATTTCTCTTCCTTCCCTTTCTTCTTCCTCTTTCCTTCTCCTCTCTTTCTCTCAATTCGATTAGGGTTGTGAAAGGAGTGAAAGTGGCTTAGGGACGTCCTTTAAATAGATTAGGAACATCCTAAATAAGTCCCTCTGAGATTAGGAAAGAATCCCAATCAAAAAATATAGAAATTTCCTAAGTTCTATATTCGGCAGAATCCGAGGGTTGATGGGAGGGTCGATGATCCCATCGACCCTAGGGTCTTAAGCTGTCCGACTCTCCCTTTAAAACTGAGGGTCTGAGTTTCTGTTTTGGAAGGTCCGACCCTGCTTAGCTGGGTATGCGACCCTTCCCCTATTTTAAGTGTTTTTGGGTCGATTTGATACCTGGGATCTCGATCTCCTTCACGCCCTTGGTCCATTTGACTCGACCATGATGGGTAAACCTGGTTCAAGGTGGTAAGACCGGGTTAGATTGGCACGGGTCTTACAACCTGACCCCCTACTAGCCAGGGTTACATATAGGGGTAGTGCCACTAACCAAAACCTACATCATCTGATGTATCCCTCTCACCGAACTCAGCAGGAATCCCAAGTCATCCTTTTTCCCCTCCAAGATGCTGTCATCCTATTAAGAATGAGTGACATACTCATCAATAATCATATAGCAAGTTGGATCCAATAGTCCTCGACCATTTCACCACTTCTTTCCAATCTCCAATCACATACATTTACACAACAATCATAATATAAATGCAAATGCATGGACTAGGTAGTTATTGGATGACATGTTATCACAACAAGAATGCGGCGCAATAATCATGTATTAGAAACACTCCAAATTAGTCAGGGATTCTGTTCCTCAATTGATATGACTTGTTTGAGATTGTTCCTGCTAGAAAATACATGTTTGCAAGGTGTTCTAATGCCAATACAAGGTGTAAGGTCATTACTTAAAAGTCCTACTTGATACACTTAAATTTATTTAAGTTTGGGCTTTACCGGTTGATATGTCGATAGCTACCATTGCGACTGGCTTATGGTTTGATAGAAAACCTAGACTTTTTGATATTAGTCGATCGATATACCGGTCGGTTTAGAGTATCGATCATGACATCATCCGGTTAACTCTCCGAGACCCTTCTGAAATTTGTCGATCGCTACGCCGGTCCTTACAGGATAGTCCAGTGTATCGACTGCCTCCTCCCCAAAGGCCACTTTTTCGTTTGGTAAATTGGGATTTCTTCTTATGATTCAATCCCTTCCTTGCTAACATAATATGGTCCGGTGGTGAGGTGACTCTTAGGTATATATACCATCTAGCAAGCGTGAAATCGATTGCTTAAACTAGGCCATTCGTTAGGAAGACTTGTTCTCCCATCTAACAACCTACATTAACTTCATTATTAAAGAAGGATGAGTGTTTGTCACATCAGACACACATTCTTCATTGGAACATTAAGTTTCTCATTAAAGTGTATTGTAGTTTAGGGTTTTATTGATGGTGGCTTAATTAGAGCTGATCGACGGTGTACGTCGTCAGCAGTTCACCAACACAAGTGCTGCAAGGCTCCACTTCCTTCTTCTCCTTTCTCCCTTCCTTTTGAGAATGTGTCTGAACTTTTGGGATTGATACGTACTCAGAGGAGGGTGAAAGATAGGATTTTTATTCATCTCAGGTTTCCTAATTGGAGTTAAACTCTTAGTCTGAATGGGACTCCTAAGTGGTTACTAAGGGGCGAGAATTGAAATTTAGGGAGAGAATCCTTCCCTTTTCCCATTCCAAATTAGTTAGGATAGGTGTGGGTCCTTCCTAGATCGTCTATGGGACCTAGGAATATCCTAAATAGTCTCCTAAAGTGAAACCAATTGTTAGTTCTGAGTTTAGGCCAATTTTGCCCTTACCGATTGATGGTACCGGTCCCTGGACTATCGAGATTCTCGACTAGTTTGTATCGACCAGCTCCCCCTTGCGCTACATATTATATAATATTTAGTTAGAAAGGAATCTAATGATTCTAAAAGGGGTACCTATCACATTAGTCCTTGAGCTGGCATTGTATAGGGTTCGTCTAAGTGGAAAAACCTAGCACGAAAGAAAATCCGAGTTAGGCCGGGTTTTCTAGGTGCGGGTTTTACAACTCCACTCCCCTTAAAATAATTTTGTCCCCGAAATTCCTACTTATCCATTGTCTCTAACAAGTGAGGATATCTTTTTTTCATAGACTTCTCTTTTTCCCACGATAGATCTTCCACGTGTTGATTCCTCCACATGACCTTAACGTAGTGAACATCTCGATTCCTTAAGTGCTGAACCTTCCTATCCAATATTATTTGAGGTTTAAGTTCCATTGTCAAGTCTTCATTCAATTGAGGAGGATTGGCTTTCAGTACGTGGGATGGGTCTTGTACATACTTCTTTAGCATTGATATGTGGAATACATCATGCACATCGACTAATAATGGCGGTAGTACTAGTTGGAAGGCTACACTTCCACATCTCTTCAGAATCTCATAGGGTCCTATGTACCTAGGACTCAGCTTTCCCTTCTTACCAAAGCATTTTAACCCTCTAAAAGGTAAAATTGTCACGGAAGGCTGAGGATTTCTGGTAACCTATCAGGATGGCCTTGACCTCTTTTTCTCCTGCGCACAAACACACTTTATGGCCCAGGCTTCCATACCGATCCGGCCTTCATCATAGGCTAGCATAGCAGACAATAACGCGATCTCTCCCCAAGCCCTTGTCATTTCCAGTATCGGCAGTTCCATCCCCTCCATCCAGTTCTGCTTCGTATCCCATCGATACCTCAGGCAGGCATAGGAGAGTAATCGATTAGAGATCTCTCCGTGTAGTCGTCGGCCTTCCCCAGATTGCCTATTATATATTGGTCGGCCTTTCGAATGCCTCCTTCCTTACTTTTCTAATAAGCTCTTTATGACTATAAAGGACAGGGGGCTGTTCACCTTTGGAAACTTAGCTACTTAAGTATTACTAATATACTCTTTCCCATAACTTTCATAGTAGACCAACCCACTGAAATGCAAATAGGGATCAGAAATGTGGTCAATATCATGAAGAATAAAGAGATATCGTCTTTTTCAAGAATACCTTATATCCTACAGTATATTCGATGTCTTTTCTCCTAACATCTGAGTAACTCTTTTGTCGAGCTTGAGTTGCTTTGATCCTTTCCCTTATTATATTCACTTCTTGGCATGTTTCTTGGACAAGGTCTGGTCCAACTATTCTTGTTTCACTAACTTCCTCCAAGTATAGTAGAGTTCTACATCTCCATCCATAAAGAGCTTCATATGGAGCTATGCCAATGCTTGCTTGTTAACTGTTGTTATATGCAAACTCCATCAAGGATAACTTCTCGTCTCATGCTCGTTTGAAGTTTATGGCACACGCAACGAGCATATCTTCTAGGATCTGGATTGTCCTCTCTGATTGACCATCTGTTTGTGGATGAAAGGCTGTGCTAAATTGTAACTCTGTACCGATTGCTTATTGTAAACTCTCCCAAAATCTGGATGTGAACTGGGGATCTCTGTCTGATATGATGTTCTGAGGCACACCATGTAGGTGACCACTTGATTGATATACAGTCTGGCTAATCTATCCAACGTATATTGGGGCCTATTTGCTATAAATCTTGTTGTTTTTGTGAGTCTATCAACAATTACCCAAACAACATCTACATTTTTGGATGTCAAGGGTAAACCTGTAGCAAAATCCATGGTGATCCAATCCCATTTCCACTCGGGTACCGATAGTGGATGAAGTAATCCAAATGGTTTCTGGCAAACTACCTTCACTTGCTGGCATGTCAAACATCTGTAAATATAGTCTGCTACATCAGCCTTCATTCCTTTCCACCAAACTGATTTCCTTAAGTCATGATACATCTTGGTACTACCAAGATGGGCTGAATAGGGAGCATTGTGGGCCTCCTTAAGGATTCGTTCCTTGATATCCGATGCTATTGAAGGAATATAAAGTCTACCTTAAAAACCTAAGTAATCCCTCTGGAGAAAGTATGAATTCAGGGTCTAACTTTCCTTCCTCTTCATAGGTCTTCCCTCAGAGTTCGAAGGTAAAGGTCTGTAGGTAGTTCCTTTATCACCTCGGTGACCAGGTCAGTCTTTATCTGTAGATTTGCAAAAGGCTTGCAAGTCCATAGATGACTTGGTTTCCAATCTCGAAATATCTGCATCATAGCCCATTGGTAGGTGGCACCAGCATTTTTGAGACCGAATGGCATCACCGTGTAGCAGTACGTATCGAATGGAGTTCTAAAGAACATGTGCCTTTCATCATCTAGATCCATTTGGATTTGGTTATACCCAGACAAGCTATCCATGAAAGACATCTGTTCATATCCCAAGGATTCCTTTGATAAATCTAGTGCATCTGGGGCTTCTTCCCTTATTGTTAAAATCGAATCCAGTTCAATTCTGTTTTCAAGCCTTGCCAAACTCTTTCTGCTTAGTGCATTGGCTACTACGTTAGCTTTTCTAGGGTGGTATGAGATTTCAAAATCATAATCTTTTAGCAATTCTACCCATCTTCATTGTCTTATGTTTAAGTCCTTCTGTGTAAACAGGTAAGTGAGGCTTTTGTGATCGGACTTAATTTGAAACTTTTCACCATATAGGTAGCGTTACCATGCCTTGAGAGCGAATACGACTGATGCCAACTTCAAGTCGTGCATTGGGTAGTTTTTTTCATTCTTCTTCAGTTGTCTTGAGGCATATGCTATGACTTGTTCTCCTTGCATGAGTACAAACCCTAGTCTAAGTTTAGAAGCTTTTGTATACAAGGTGAACGTCTCTCCTGGTCTTGGAATCGTTAATATAGGGGCCAAGAATAATTTCTCCTTCAAGGTTTGAAAGCTCCTTTCACATTGGTCTGACCAGATGAATCATTCTCCTTTCTTAGTTAATTTAGTCAACGGTATGACAATTCTAGAGTAGTCTTCCATGAATCTACTATGGTACCCTGCTAAACCTAGGGAACTTTAGATTTTAGTGACCGTTCTAAGTGCTTCCCAGTTGGTAATGGCTTTAATCTTGTTGGGGTCTACTTTAATCCCTTATGCTGATACTACGTAGCCTAAGGATGCCACTTCATTCAGCCAAAAATTGCACTTCAAGAATTTGGCGTAAAGTATCCTTTCCTTTAGTCTTTGCAACACCTGTCATAAGTGTGCCTTGTGCTCTTCTACGTTCTTGGAGTATATTAGTATGTCGTCGATGAACACAATCACTGAAGTGTTTAGCATGTCATGAAATTCTCGGTTCATAAGCTCCATGAACGAAGCAGGAGCATTAGTCAATCCGAAAGACATGACTAGAAATTCATAGTGTCCATACCTAGTCCAGAAGGATGTTTTAGGTATGTTAATTTCTTTTATTCTCAGTTGATGGTATCCTGATCGAAGATCAATCTTGAAAAACACTGCGGTGCCTTGTAGTTGATCGAACAAGTCATCTATGCATGGCAGTGGACTGGTTCTTAATAGTTTAATTCTCTGTAATCAATGCAGTTACAGAGACGTACGCTGCCATCCTTCTTTTTCACAAACAATACTAGTGCATCCCAAAGAGAAATACTAGGCCTTATGAAACTTTTATCTAGTAATTCTTGTAGTTGCACCTTCAGCTCCTTTAACTCAGCATGCACCATTCTATAAGGAGCCTTTGATACTGGTGCTACACCAGGTAACAAGTTTATCACAAACTCGGTTACTCGTTCTGGTGGTAACCCTGGTAAATCTTCTAGAAATACATCTAGAAATTCCTTCACTACCTCCAAGTCTTCCAGACAGGGCCATTTGATTGTCTTATCCAGGACTGACACCAGGAATCCCAGATCTCTGTTCTGTAGGCATTTGATTGCCTTAAGCACTGAAAGAAACATTTTTCTCTTCTTTGCTCTCTTTTCTCCTTTAAACTCGAACATATCGCCATTCTCATCTTCAAATATCAACTTCTTTTCTGCACACTGGAGACTCGCTCCATGTTGTGACAACCAGTCCATGCCTAAGATCGTGTCAAAGTCTGACATCTCTAATTGAATTAGGTTTGTGTCCAGACTTCTACCCTTTACTAGAACTAGACATGGTCCATGGTATTCATCAAGTACTACTTCTCTACACCAAGAGGTGATTACACGATCAACAACGTCTCTAAGGTTTTAATATCACGTCTTATCTTTTCCCCAAAAGATGGAGAGATAAATGAATGGGTCGCTCTCGAATCTAAAAGTACCCTAGCTGGTTTCCCCTCTATATTAACAGTACCTGTCACTACATCAAGTGATGCTTCAGCTTCCTGTGCAGACACTGCATAGACTTTCCCAGGTTGTGTTGCTTTGAGTGGATGGGGACAGTTCCTAGCATAATGTCCCATTTGCTCATAATTAAAGCACTTTATATTTTCAAGCGCTGGGATTGCCAGGCGATTGTCTGTAGGTGTGGCTTTAGATACTGCTAGTTTGGTTGTAGTGTAATTGTTCTTAATGGTCTTGTTCACAGCATGACCACCAGTAAAGTTTGCTGACCTCTTGTTACCTCCCTTTAGGGTGAAGTAACTATCTCTCAGACTGGATTCAATAACCTTGGTCATTTGGACAGCCTTTGAGTAAACCTCCTTTCCAAGGGCATCCACTGTAGCTCTTATGTTGCCTATCAAACCTTTGATAAACCTTCGGGCTTTTGCAGATTCTTCCTTCATACTCAGTGGGGCAAAATAGAAAAACTCCTCGAACTTGTGCTGATATTCATCCATTGTTTTCTGCCCTTGCGATACATTGAGGTATTCCACTTCCATCCTGTCCTTAAAGCTTCTAGGGAAGTATCTATTAAAGAAAGCTTCTTTGAAGATTTCCTAGGTGATCTGAGGATGCTTTGCCATTAGAAGTGGCATAATGGATTCCCACCAAGTGTTAGATTCTTCTTCCAGCATATAAGTTGCACATAAAATCTTTTCCTCTTCAGTGCATACCATCATTCAAAGGGTCTTCTCTATGGACTTAATCCATATGGCTAGATGTAATGGATTGGTCCCAACTCTTGTAAACTTCAGAGGTTTCATCTTCATGAACCTCTTAATGGTTCGAGACTGATCATAGTACGGCACTGGGGGAATTGGTGGTGGACTCTGATTTGCCACTACATTCTAATTGAGTCCAGCGGGCACTCCATGTTGTCCTGCAGTCGCGCCAGCTTGATTTATGGGGTACCCTCTAGGTGGTGGCACATTATTGTTCCTATTGCCTTGTTGTTCACCTGCTTATGGTGCAAGCACTAAGGTCAGAAGGGTTCTCAGATCCTTAAGGAACTTTCGCTGATTTTCCTCAGGTGTGATGGTAGGGAGGTTTTCAGGGGTAACCTCAGGTGGTGTCGGAATCATCTCTATTTGAGATGGACCTCTCACATTAGTGGTGGACTGAGTTCCATCCAGATTGGGCGTTTTGGTCAACCCTTCTCCAGGCGGAAGATTTTCATCATCGCTTTCATGAGGGGTATTGCGTATACGAGGAGCCATTTCCACTTATTCAACTTCCTGAATCAAGTATCAGTACAGTTAGCATCCTGTTCTACAATAAACGATATAATTCAGGTAAATAGAACATGCACAAAAATGACACCAAATATAGTCAAAAGGAACTAGCAGAATTTAGAAATTTATATCATTTTTCATAGGTCCGGTCGATGTATCAGGACTCGACTAGTTCCTACATGTATTGCATCTGGTAAAATTACTGACTCTCTAGAGTTTGTCGATCGATGGGTCGGTTGTTACTATATCATCCGCAATTCCAACCGGATACTTCTAGAATGTTAACACTTACCCTACCAGTCGATGTGCCGGACTGTACCCCACGTCGCGATTCATGATTGGCTCGGGAATCTTTACCTAATATAAACTAGTGCAGAAATTTCTTCTTCATTTCTCATTAGAACCTTTACTTTAAGTGGTAGAGAGCTCCACTTCTGCCCCCAAAAACCTAGGTTTCGCCTCCAAGAACTTCTTCTATCAAAGATATCCTCTCTTAACTCTCTTCATCATGGATCCAAGGTATGAACTCACTCTCTCTAGCTTGGAATTTCAATTCTAGGGTTAGGAGGAATATTACGAAATTTCTTTTGAGCTTTTCTTGAAACAATGTTTGCTTAAGCTTAGTCAACATTGTTTGCTATCCTTGTAGGCCATCCCGTTTAAGGAAAACTACCATGAGCTGATCACAACGTGATGCTCGACCAGCTTTTGATGTATTGCAGTTCATTTCCTTGGAGGCTCAACAAGCATTCCCAAGGTTTGAATACAACGATGTGTTCTATTTAATGAGTTAGAGTGGTTTGACGTTTGAGCTACTTTTGATGCTATGGGATGGTCTCCCATGCTAGAGATCGATGTAACCATGAGGCCTGACCTGATACGGCTTTTCTACTATAACCTGCAAGTTACAAGCAGAATGAACGACAAGAATGATGCCATGAACCTTCGCATACCTAGCCAAGTAGTGGGTTGGGATATTTCCTTCGACACCAGGCAGCTAGCTAGTATGCTAGGCATATCCATGGGTAGAGATATAGTATTATGGAGTTATAAGGATAGAGGTGCCTTGTCTGAGGTTATGCCATTGGAGATTGCCAATCAGATCCTTCTTCTGGGTAAGCTTCACAAAACTGTCAACTATCGTCCCTTACCCCGATTATACTGTAGGATCGTACAACATACATCTTACCACAGGGTGGTCACTACAATGAATTGTCTTCTTTTGATAAATTTCTGGTCTATTGGCTTGCAACCAGGACACCTGTTTGCCTTCCTTACATTCTCATGCAAAACATGATCCTGGCCTCAGAAGGCATTGGACCATCGAATCTTCCCAACGACAAGTTACTCACTTACCTCTTATCGCTTCTGGGGGTTGATATCCAAAATCACCCTGCATATGAAGAGTCAGTAGCTACTCCCTTCGGGTGGTATGCCATTTCTAAAGTGCAACTAAATGACGTGGTGCTTTCTGACGATAAGCTAGAGGCTTGTCCTAGTCTTCGGACTTTCATAGATAGAGAATCCAAAGACAAAGAAGATGATGATGCTCCAATGGGTGCAGAAGATGAGGACAGTGATCAAGTAGATCATCCACAACCTCCCCCTGATATGACCATCCTTCAAGCTGAGTTGCATGACATTAAGGATCACTAGAGACAATTTGCACATTCCGTGGAGAATAACTTTAGGTAGGAGCATCATGCCTAAACTTTGTTTTCTTCCCAGCTCAACATCATGCAGTCAGCTATGGCAAGAGTGGGTATAATGTCCGAAGATGACATTAGGAATGTGGCCACTGCATCACGGGTGAAAACTTACTAGAGAACTTATGAACCCACACCATCAGATTCTGAGTGATCCAGTAAATTTTCTTCTTTCCTATGTTGTTGTTGTAGAACTACGTCTTATTTCCCTACGTTGTAGTTTTTAATTCCTAATTTTTCCCTAACATCTTATACTCTTTCTTGTTGTTAACATACTACAAATAAGTTTGGTTTCATGTTTACCACTTATGGTCTTTAAGCTTTTACTATCCTATTGCTCAGGTTACTATAGACTGCATTGGCTTGGTTGGCATAGTGTAACAGAGCTTATCGCTTTGATACCAACGTTGCCACACCTCAAAAATACTAGTCTAAAAATTATTCTTTTGGGATACGACTGGATCAACACCTTCGTTTGGATGTGATCCTACTAGGACCTCATAAGTGGTGCATACACATACCAACCACTACCAACACAATGCCACAATCATCATCCAGAGTAATGAATAGCGGAAGATAACTAAGCAACCGTGAGCACACTAATGATAATTAATACTAGCATTGCCATTGTTCACTTCCTCAAACGAGGTTCATTGAATAACGTCTTAAAACAAAACTTCATGTAGCAGTGCTTTAATAATCATGGACTATATAAATAAGTAAATAATCTAAAAAGTACTAAAAACAGAAAAATGGTTCATTGTACAAAAACTTCTTCCCAAGGATAAATCAAAGACACAGGCATCATACTCGCAGTCTGCGTCGTGTGCTTCATCTTCATACTGTACTCCTCTTAGCTAGGCTAAGTGAGTAATCATGGGTGCATTCAAGTCGTCAGCATTCAAGTCATCTAGAAGAATGGCATACGCGATGGTCAACTCTCCAACATGAGCTTAGTGAGAAACAGACAAGCAAGCAATCAAATATGCAAGATCAGTATTATTACACAACAATGCAATAGTCGGGTATCATGTATATTGCTATGGTAAGGCCTAGCCACACCTCTCAAAGGTTGACTAAAACCTCCATGCAAGGGAGTGCTGGGTACTCACTAGCCCACAATCGGCAACCCTGGTGCGCCCACACGATGTCCCAATCAGAATGGTGATTGGGCAGCAAGTCCGGCCAGTGATATTCCAACGCACACTGTTGACCCTTCCCCTTCATCACTTCATCCTACCAGTACCTGACCCCCTACTGGTCAGGATTGCATACAGGGGTAGTGCCACTAACCAAAACCTACATGTCATCCAATGCATCCCTTTCACCAAACTCAGTAGGAATCCCAGACCATCCGTTTTGCCCCCCCAAGATGCTGTCATCCTGCTAAGGGTGAGTGACATACTCGTCAATAATCATATAGCAAGTCGGATCTAGTGGTCCTCGATCATTTCACCACTTCTTACCAATCTCCAATCATATACATTCACACAACAATCATAAAATAAATGCAAATGCATGCACAAAGAAGTTATTGGATGACATGTTATTACAACAAGCATGTGGCACAACAATCATGTATTAGAAACACTCTAAAATTAGTCATGGGTTCTGTTCCTCACCTGATATGACTTGTTTGAGATTGTTCCTGCTAGAAAATACATGTTTGTAAGGTGTTCTTATGCCTATACGAGGTGTAGGGTCATTAGTTAAAAGTCCTACTTGAAACACTTAAATTTATTTAAGTCTGCACTTGACCGGTCGATATGTCGGTCGCTACCATTGCAACTGGCTTATGGTCCGATAGAAAACCTAGACTTTCTGCCATTAGTCGATCGATATACCGGTCGGTTTAAAATATCAATCGTGACATGGTCCGGCTAACTCTTGGAGACCCTTTTAGAATTTTTCGGTCGCTACGCCGATCCTTACAGTATAGTCCGGTGTATCGACTGCCTCCTCCCCAAAGGCCACTTTTTCGTTTAGTAAATCGGGATTTCTTCTTCTGATTCAACCCTTCCTTGCTAACATAATATGGTCTGTTGGTGGGGTGACTCTTAGGTCTATATACCATCTAGCAGGCATGAAATTGATTGCTTAAACTAGGCCATTTGTTAGGAAGAGTTGTTCTCCCATCTAACAACCTACATTAACTTCATTATTAAAGAAGGATGAGTGTTTGTTACATCAGACTCACATTCTTCACTGGAACATCAAGTTTCTCATTAAAGTTTATAGTAGTTTAAGGTTTTACCGAAGGTGGCTTGATCAGAGCTGATCGGCGGTATATGTCGTCAGCAATTCACCAACACAAGTACTGTAAGGCTCTACTTCCTTCTTCTCCTTTCTCCCTTCCTCTTGAGAATGTGTCAAAACTTTTGAGATTGATACGTACTTAGAGGAGGGTGAAAGATAGGGTTTTTATTCATCTCAGGTTTCTTAATTGGAGTCAAACTCTTAGTTTCAATGGGACTCCTAAGTGGTTGCGAAGTGGCAAGAATTTGAATTTAAGGAGAGACTCCTTCCCTTTTTCAACTCCAAATTAGTTAGGATAGGCGTGGGTCCCTCCGAGATTTGTTTATGGGTCCTAGGAATATCCTAAACAGAATCCTAAAGTGAAACAATTGTTAGTTCCAAGTTTAGAACAGTTTTGCCCTTACTGGTCGATGGTACTGGTCCCAGGACTATCGGGATTCCCAATCAGCTTCCCCTTAGAGCTACATGTGATATAATATATAATTAGAAAGGAATCTAATGATTCTAAAAGGGGTACCTGTCATGTTGGTCCTTAAGCTGGCATTGTGTAGGGTTCAGCTATGGTGGATAACTCTGGCACTAAAGAAAATTTGAGTTAAGCCGGTTTTCTGGGTACGGGTTTTACAGATTCAATAGTGCAAAGCTTGATTCACAAGTTTTCACTCATGTTTGCCACATTAAATATCCTACCAGATCTGACGGACGAGGTAAAGGCAGCAATCCTCCAGGATCAGCACATAAGGACAGTACAAGAGGACTTAGAGAAGGGTAGACCCAATCCTGATTTCATCTTGGATGCGAAAAAGGTACTCAGGTACTGCAGAAGGTTGTGTATACCTGACAGTGAGGATTCAAACATTAGAATTAGAATAATGATTGTAAGACCCGTACCCAAATCCCATTACGATACATCTATTTTGGGCATGTATTGGGTCTTCCTATGTACGAATCTATCATATCGACATGTCCAAAGAAGAAAGAATAACTTTGAGGTGACACAAGACACAATCATGAACCTCTTGTGTCACTAGAGTACGTAAGGATACCTAGAAGAAGTCTTGGACCCAACCCGTACGAACCTCAAAGATTCTGATATGTACGAACCTAAACTAGCTGACTAAAATGAGGTCTAGCACTATGCAGAAGACATGCGATTGACTACCAACCACACCAGTCTGGCCACACCCCTGTTGCGGAACTGGTTTGGAGGCCGACTATGTGCGGGACCCACCATTCAAAAATCAGTCTTTTCTCCCTCTATAACTGATTGAAATTGATTTCCTTGCATGGTAATTGACATTGATTAAATCACAAATGGAAGGTGAGGAGAAGATCCTTCCCCTTTCCATTAATAGTTCCCCATGCTTACCGTTTTGGGAAAAAGGGAGATTTATTCTCTCTATTTTCCCAATCTAACCAAAAGAAAGGAGATTGACAAAGAGAGCTCTGGCATACGACTAGAAAGGAGAGGAGAAGAGAAAGAAGAAGAGAAGAAGAAAGGAGAAGAAGAAAAGAGAAGAGAGGAAACACTCCCTCTCATTATCTCCCATCAATGAGGAACTGCAGAGGAGAGAGGAAGAGGAAGAAAGAAATTGAAAAGGAGGAGACCAACCTCTAGATCGATACTCCATTGCTAAGGATTCAATAGAGAACTAAATCTTTATAAGTGTACCTTCAATTAGATGTTTAAATCTTTTAATATAAAATAATGGAGTGTAAGGTAATGGGATAAGTAATGATTTTAGAATAAACAAAGGATCCATAGAATGTTGGATAGCCAAAGAATGACTATTAGAGACTCTGATAAGACCTTAGGAGACCCAAGATCATGATTCAATATTGGATCCGAAAGATGGAAATCGGATCTGAAAGAATTAAAACTAGATCAGAGATCCTGGTAGTTTGTCGAATCGAAAAGGTATCTGTAACTATACATAGAAGTTGAGTTTTGATCCCAAACTCAATGTATCGACCATTAAAAATGTAAGAAACACATCAAAATAGTCCATATGGCCATGATCTGAAGTGCGATCAATGGCGAGCCGCACGGCCTGGCTGTCATGATGTGCGGTCGCACACATGCCGCAAGCCATTCTGACACTAGAAGTTGTCCAAACTTGGCTGGTGACTCCCTGATAATTTATGAGAATTTATTGAGGGGATGGAACACCAAAATTTGTATGTCTTGATGGGAAAATTCATCGCACATTATGAATACTGGAAATAAATGATAGTTTACACCTTGAACTTATTAGTCACGAATTGTTATGGCAAGATAAGGCCTGAAACCAACCCTATAGAGGTTAGAAAAGTGTCTGAGGTGTCGACACTACCAAATAGCCATGATTCAACGTGCGATCGGCCAAGTGCCGTACGCATGGTAGTCGATGACCGTGTGGTCGACTATGTGCCGCACAAGATACCAAACTCTATTAATGACCATCTTTCCTCAGTGACTCTATAGGACTTCTACGAGCATTCCTATAGGTTTAAATGTCCAAAATCAGATGCTCATGGATGTTATGTAGGATGTTTCAACCAGTTACACTATAAGGTAACTTTCTATTTATTATTTTAATTGACAAGTAACCTTGGACAACATATAAGGAACCTTAGGGATTAGAATCCAGGCCCTGTATGATGATAGAAACCCCTAGATTCATAATAAGAAGTCCTTCTTAGTATTAAGACTTTTAGAAGGAAATCCTTGCTAGCAAGTGTGCTGTCTTATGGAGGATTGATGCTGATAGCACCTAACTCCTATGGACAGTAGGCTTCCTACAAGTGTAGATATACCCAAGAGTTAAGAACAATAATAAATGAATTTAGTATGAACCCTAGAGGCTGTGGCATGATAAGCAAACAATGAATGGAAGGCATTGGACGTCAGATAAGCTATTAAGTTATGAACACCTGCATAATGAACTAAAAGAGATGTTTAACTAATTCTATTGAATAATTTATTAACAAATATTATTGTTTATGATGTTGAATCCTTAGCTATGAGAACCCTGGTAGATAATGACTAGAACGGCTTGTTGAGGACTTATTTTCTAAATTACAATAAGGGAACTGAACCTTTGTTTGGTAGACTAGTTTCTTTGAATCATGTTGAGTGATGTATGAGATTGACAACATACTTTGTGTGTGATAACATGCCATCCAATAAACTGTGTTGTTTACTCATGCATATGAATTCTCTTGTGTGCGATCAGTGAAACCCGTAGTGGTTTAGAAGTGGGGTGAAAGGGCGAATTGTGACCTCTCCATGAAAGGTAGAGCTGGTCTTGTTGATTCATGATGTTTGGTTAAGTCGGTAAGGAGGAAGATGGGTGGAATGAGATGGTTACAGAACTTCTTACTGGCGCTATGATGCGTGTCGAGCGCAACTAAAAATAAATTACTCTACCTACAATGAATAGTAATGATAAGTAAAGGTCGATCCACAGAGACTAGTTAATCAAATTGTCTACTTACCAAGAAAAATGGGGGTTTTCTTTTACAATTTAATTGACAACAAAATTAAGTAACAAAAATTCAATGAAAGATGATGTCGATTCAAGAAAATTTACTTACGGCTGTAAATTGATCACTGACCTAATATATATAGGATTATCAAAAAGCCAGACAATACTTACCTTCCCTAATTTCATTAATTTGAGCCCAACACACAATTTAATTCTTATCAATAAACCAATTGGTATTAAGCAATCCTCATGAATTTACTGATAGCATTACACTCTCGGAGGGAGTTAAAGATGAACAACAATCTAACAAGCATTAGATTATTTAATTCATCCTATGTTTCCTTTAAGCAAGTAATAAAAACTTGGATTATAATTGTTTTGCTCAATTGCTACTTTTCCTGAACACCATAGCAATTATGGATTATGAATTCAGATTAGCTTATAAACCACACAACTCAATCAATTAATAGGCCTCTTAATAAACCGAATCATACAGTCATTAACTTGAAAACCCAAGAAACATAGATATTTGAATAGAAGAATAATTAAAATTAAGAACAAAGTCTCACAATTTTACTAACCGGATTGAATTTCCCTTGAATCGACTAAAGAACTTAGCTAGACATGATAGAAAAGAAAGACAAAAAAAATAAAATTATCTTCTCATTAATTATTGGATGCTCTATTACGTAACCTTTACATTGCTTAAATAGCTAGAGTAGAGAAGACTAAAACTGGTATGTCTAGAATTGACAACCTTATTACATGAAAATAAAGATTAAACAAAATCCTCTTGCCTAGATTAGATAGATAATCATTCCATAATTAATCAAATGCCACCTCTAGATTTGTCAATCTTTGTAATATTCCATAGAGGTATATATTCTCCTTAAGATTTTTGACAATCAATCAAATCATTTCAATAATAAACCTTCTATGGGTGGTAATCTTCCTTCTTTGGTTTGAATTCAAATCAGCTTTCCAGATCAGATTTTTGGATCACGTTTGATTTCTAGAATTCTTTCCACATTAAAAACTTGCATGAAATTCAGAAGGTCATTATTGAAAATATCAGAATTTTTTAATTTTAAACATAATTACCAATATTTTCCACCATTGTCTTATATATAAGGAATCATCACAAATGAGTACCATAAGACATATAATATGTTAAATAAAATAAATATAAGGGAAATAAATATATAAAATTATGAATCCATCATGCTGTTTTTCATTGATCATATGTAACCTAGCCAAGTCATGATGTCCTAAGTGGAGACCGGATGGGGTCAGAAGCTTGGTAAATTTACGGTCCAGCAATATGGGTAATTAGGTAAACATGGTTAGTTGAACTTGATTGTCTTGATAGTTGTACCCTTAGCCATTAGGGGGTTATGTAATGGCATGGGTGCAATAAAAAGGTGGTATGAACATAACAGCGATGCTCCTTGTACCTGACATAGTGTGGATGGGCAGGCGAGTTGATTAGTGGGATTATCATCTCCTCAAGTGCCACGGGGTGGACTTGGCATGAATTGTGGACAGGCAGCCGGCGTAATACAGACTTGTGCCTCAACTATGTACCCATACTTAGGGGTGGTACTGTACGCCGAGTGAGGTAGTATCATCTGATGGGGGATGACCCATACAGACTGGAGAGTCTGTGTATGGGTTATCCTGAGCTGGAACTTACAGCTATATATCTGACCGTAGTTGATAGTTACATGCATATTGTATGTTGTATGTTTGGTTTTCTTACTAAGCTCGGTGGTTGAGCTTACCCTATGTGCACAAAATCTTTTAGATATTGTAGGTACTTCTATTGACTCATCTAGTTGCAGTCCTTCTGGTGTGGAAGACAAGGACTCTGAGCCTTAGGAGGATGCTATTTGATTCTTGAACAATGAATTGTAGTTGTGAACACTTTGGATGTTTAATATAATAACTTATTTAGTAACTTGTCAGCATTGATTTAATGGTTTTAAATTTGTAAGTCTTCTGCTAATTTACTTTCTTTCAGTATGAATAATCCTATTTTTTAAAATAAGATGGTAAATTTACTCTGATAATTCTTAAGTTTAGTTTGACTAGTGGAATACCATGATTGTGCAAACCTAGAAGGGGATTTCTTGTGCCTGGATAGGATGGAGAGATCTCGTTGCATTCCATAGTATCGATACACCAGGAATGGGGTGTGACAATGATGGAAGCTCACTATACTCCATATTTAGTACACCCCAGAAGTACTAAAATGTACTATGACCTAAAGAGGTTGTACTGGTAGAGAGGGATGAAAGCGAATGTGGCTCAATAAGTGTTCTAATGTTTAAACTGTCAGCAAGTAAAGGCTGAGAGATAGAGACCCGCGGGGTTACTGCAGTCGTTGCCGGAGCCAGCATGGAAATGGGATTGCATCACAATGGACTTTGTCACTGGACTACCGTTGAAGCTTAGATCAGTTAATGTAGTCTAAGTGGTTATTGATCACTCCACAAAGATGGCTTGATTTATCACAATCTGACCTCAGAATACCCTGAAAAGATTGACAAAATTGTATGTAGACAACATAGTCAGATTCCATGGTATACTCGAGAACATAGTGTTAGATAGAGATCCTACAGAAAGCTATGGGGAGAAAGCTAAAGTTTAGTACAACTTTTCATCTTCAGATGGATGGATAGTCGAAGAGGACCATTTAAAACTTGTAGGACATGCTTCGAGCTTGTGCCATCGACTTTAAAGGTGCTTGGGATGAGAAGTTATCACTCATCGAGTTTGTTTAAAACAACAGCTCCCAGGCTACGATCCAGATTGCCCCGTAAGAGGCACTGTACAGTAGGAAATGTCGGACACCTCTGTTATGGAATGAGGTTGGGAAAGAAAAATGGTGGGGCTAGAATTCATGGAAAAAATCTGTCGAGTGGTTGACCAAATTAAAGAAAGGGTCAAGACAGCTCAAGTTCGTTAGAAGCACTATGCAGATAATAGGTGTTGAGACCTTGAGTTTACTATGAGTGATAAGGTGTTTTTGAAAATATCACCTATGAGAGGTTTGAAGTGGTTTGGTAAGAAAGGAAGGCTATGCCTTAGGTACATGGGATCATACGAGATATTAGCTAGACGCAGTAATGTGGCTTACCAGCTCGCATTGCCATCTTAAATGTCAAGTGTTCATGATGTATTCCATGTGTCCCTACTGAAGAAGTATATCAGGGATCCATCATTTATATTGACTGCAGATCCTCCAAGCTTGACAGAGGACTTGACATCGAGGTTGTGCTAGTTAAGTTCACCAGTCATAAGGTATAGCAGCTTCAAAACCTGGATATCCACTACGTCAAGGTAGTTTAGAGAAGCCAAGACATAAAAGAAATCACCTAGGAGGAAGAAAATAAAATGCAGAAGGAATATCCTCATTTGTTCGACTTAGAAGGTACATGCAAATTTTGAGGACAAAATTTCTTTTAAGGATAGGGGAGTTGTAAGACCCGCACTTTGCAAACCTAATCTAGCATAGGTTATCGTGTCTTGACAGGTCTTCCTATCATAACCGGGTCAGAGGAGAGGGTCAGATGACGAACCCCGACATGAAAACGGACCTATTTCTTACTGTTCGATCTGACATATGGCAACATATATGTGCGATCGGATAGTGTTCAAGATATCTGGTTGAGTATGTCTGGTCGCACTGGCTATTCCACCAGACATGCGATCGGACAACCCTGAACAGACTTCAAAATTAGGTAAGTTTTCTAATTTGTGTAGACACTTTCCTTATCCGAGAGTGAGTCCATAATAGGAAGTTAAATCCCATATAAAATCTACATTTTTTTCATTCTCCCTCATTCCATAACCCTAGAGAATCGAGAGAGAATTGAGAGAGAGCTGTGGAGAGCAAGAGGAGACTATGAAGAGAAGCAGCCATTTGAAGAAGGTGCTCATCGTGGTTCCATCAACAATACACAAAACCTATAGTAAGACTTTAACCCTTGTGGAGGATGGGCTAGGTTATGCAGGGGATTGAGATCATGGTCAGGTTTGGCTAATGATCAATGCATTGATGGATCAAGGATTTGTACCATGATCCGTTGATGGTTGAATCCCCTAAGTAGGAAGCCTTGTTTATTAGGGTGTTAATGAGGACCAAACTCTAATGAATATTGACCATAGAATGGTTTAGGAGAAACCCTAAAACCAGTCAAAGAATTAACTATAGAGAAGGTTAGACAGAAGGACACTTGGACCTTGTCCAGTGGGAGTGACCGGTGGTACATATGGTGACACGGGACAAACCGTCGGACATATTCGGGATGTCTTTCGAAGTTGCTCGAAGGGATGTCTGGTAGGACATCTGGTCTAAGACAATTGACCGAACATGTTAATAGAGAGGTCTTGAATCTGTCTGGTATGATATTTGGCACCATATATGTACAACCGGACAGTGTTGGTGGGACTGTTTTGTCAATCTGAACATTGTTTCTATCAGCTTAAAATTATTTAATAGACTCTAATAAAATCCTATTGCTATTTAGTACTTGTGAGCGAGCAAGGCTAGTCTCTGCGGCTTAGAGGGAACATACTATGACTCATCAGGTGAGGGACAAGACCCAAACTAAATAACTAATATAGTAAATCACTCTGCTTGATGTTGTTGCATGTAAATTGTACATATAACATGTCATCCCTTTATTATGCTATTACTTGTTCATGCATATTATTATTGCTAGGATTTGATGATAGGCATGTGTTTGTGTTTCATTGGTGTGTGGAGTGGAAAGGGGTTAGAGCCTTGGACCATTCTCCACACGGACAAATTTTGGTATCACCGTCTACCTTAGCGTGCTTGGTATGAGTAGGGTATCAAGGGGAAGACTGACGAAAGTGTGGTTGTAGCCTGATAATTAGACTCTAGCTTTATCTCTATTCTTTAGGGAGCTATGCTAAGGTAGGACCTTGGACACATTGTGATGACATGTAGGATTAGTTAGTGACAAAACTCAGTTTGCAAGTCCTTGCCAATAAGGGTGTACGTATTGATACGGGATAGAGTATCAGTGGGGGGTGCTAGTGGTAGTGTGGTTGGAACCTGACCATTGGACCCTAGTTTTATCTCAATCTTGGAATGAGTGTTATGGGACAACAGTAGTAGTGTAGTTGTAGCCTGACTGTTGGGTGTGTTCACACTCTCGTGCATGGAGGCATGGTTATAACCTAACCTTACCATAGCACATTGCAAGCTTTTTCCATACCCAATGTTGAATGTTATCTCATGTATATTGCCTGCTGCATTGTCTTGTTTCTTACGGAGCTAAGTTATGAGCTCACTCTATTAATTCGTATTCTTTTTAGATGTTGGTGCAAGGTGTACTGTAGAGGACTACATTAGTGCCCCAGCTTATGGAGGTGTTGCTACGTTGGATGTGTAGTGTCATAGCCCATTCTGGGGAATCAGGCATGATATCTGGGTTAACCCTCGTGGCAACTCGAATCTTTCAGTGATCGATAACCAAAATGGTCTACCAGCAAACCCCACAGTCTATACACACAATATTCACAATAATCAATAATAATTAACAATATTTGCAGCGGATATCAAAGTTGCAGTAGAATCATCATATAGAACAAGATACCAACTAATGTTACTTTAAGATAATTGTTTGTTATGCCTTACAAGCCATTCCACAATATATTTAGTATTACATACACCCCTTTCTTAGTAACTAGAGTAAATCCGAATAAGTTCATGTGGATAGACCAACCATCATCTATCCACAGATAACAAAAGCAACAGACAAGGCACTAACTCAAGTCCCATAGATACAATCCCTACAGGTATAACTCTTGACATGATCTCTCAGAGGGACCCCATCGAGAAAAGCACCCTCAACGCTAACATGATCCATATCTGTAGCAGCAGAAGAAGTACCTACACTCGAAGCTAAATAAAATTTGATATCGAGGGGTGAGCTCCCATCCCGGCTCAGCAAGAAGTCAGGTATCTAATGCAATCCTATGCAACAATTTATGAATGCAGTTCAGAAACAAATAAACAAGTAATTGTGAGTGTCATACAAGCATGTATGAAAGCCATGGTCGACCTGTACCCTACCGAGGATCTACCCCATACCCCACCGCCTAAGCAATTTCCCTGTACCCCACCGCCTAAGCAATTTGCCTGTACCCCACTGCCTAAGCAAATATACCCGTATCCCACCGCCTGGATTATATTCCCCTTGCTAAAGCACAAATCATTTGACCATGTTGATGCATGAAATGATAGCATAACATTAAAAGGGTTACACTTCAGCAGAGATCCCCGTTCCACTCCCATGGACTGACTGTGCTCCCACTAAGGTGTAATTGGCTATATGGCGGTATGACGTACTCCCATACGTCGCACAATTGTCTACCCCACAACACAATCATATTCCAATAATCAATCATTCATCATGGCATGTGCACGTAGTAAGTAAAACTATACTCCAGCAGGAATCCCCGTTCCACTCCCATGGACTAACTGTGTCCCCACTAGAGCATAGAGTGCCAACATGGCACATGTATTGTACTCCCATACTCTACACGCCCATCATACATGGTCTTATATAAGGCTGCACCTGGCAGAGAACTCCGACTCTCCACTCCCATGGTTCATCGTTCCTCCATTAAGGTACAACTATTGCCAACGTGATTCGTGAGGTCCTAGTTATATGAACCACCATACATGGGTGGCATCCCAACAGAGAACCCCGGATCCCCACTCCCATGGATCACCTTGTCTCCACTAGGATACTGGTACACGAACATGGTACTTGTGTCCGTACTCCAATACATCACACGCACCATCATACATGATTATGCACACAAACACTATCAACAACCACTCCTTGTAGAGAACCTCTGATCCCCACTCCATGGTTCACCATGTCTCTACCAAGGTAATGACAACCATCAATATATATAGTTATAGTTATATGCAAATGCATAATCAATTATATACATTTCATTGGATGACATGTTATAAAAGAGAGACAACGATAAACAAACAGCAAGCACATGCTCAAACTCTACATGACCCGACCCCTCGCTTGTAGACACCAGTAGTGCTGAAGAACCTTAAAGCCAGCATAAGGATTCGTCCACTACCGGCGGTGTTTTACCTAATTAGTTAAATAAGTTTCATTAGGTTGGTGAACATCTTTTAAACTAACATAGACAAGTCCTAGAGTCCATGCACGGGTCCCATGATAAGTTGGGAACCAAAAGGATAGCCTTTCTAATCATTTCTAGGCTTATAAGTTAATACAAACTGAACCGACAAATAGAACCGGTTGGGCATTCCACCGGTACATGATGCCGGTTAACACTTAGCCATTTATTATGTATACTAAATTGGAAGATGGATCAGATAATTGAACATCCGGTTGGTCATCTGCTTCACATACTATTTACATTAGTGTGGATTCTAGTAGGTCATTCTAATGCTAGGCCAGATGATTGGTCATCCGACAATGGCTTGACTTATAATTAAGTGCCTACGCGGAGGCACGGCCAAACAGTGCCATGCACATAACCGGTGTGACACACTTGGTGGGTCGTTCTTCTAATCACGTGATACCGGTTAGGGTGGCACGGACACAAGACTCTGGATATTTCTTGGTCTGACAAACTAATGTATCTGCCCTGGTGGTAGACTGGTTGTGAGTTAACCGGTATTAGGGCCACTACCGGTCTACCGGTTAGTGCTTTGGGTTCCGACCCAAAAGCCAAACACGAACCATAAAAGGTTTCCTTCTTTGGGAAAAGTTTCCCACCAGGGTTTCCTTCACTCTAAATGGTGGGAAACACATACCTACCATTATTGAGTACAATGGAAGTCATTTAGACTCCATTATCACCTCCATTTATGGATATGGCACGGTTTCTAGGTTAAACTTTGTTCTCCATTGTTGGAGGCCATTAATGGTGGAGTCCTACCATGGTCTGTAGCATATATTCCCTTCAAGGTGGAAGAAGAGTGGGTGAGAACACATACCTCTAAGAGAATCGATGCTTGAGCTTAAGTTCCCAAGCTTGAGCTCCAAGCTTTACGTTTCAAGTCCCCCTTACAAGTACTCTCACTTTGTCACAGTTTAACCAGAGAGGTAAAAAGAAAGTGAGCCCTCCTATTATAGGACTCATGGAGAGAGAGAGCATCCTACTCTTGCTCAAAAATAGAAGTCAAGCGGAGGAACGTTCCTCCAATTGTGCCTCCGATTGGACTTAAAGCACATCTGGGCCTAGTTTTATGGGCCTAATTTGATGGTGATGCTTCCTAGGCTTCAAATACCTCCTCCCACATAATCTAGTACTCCTAGGTGACTTAAGGGGCTGACCTACATCATATGTAGGCTCCCAAGACAGGGTGCCAAGAGTTGGCACAGTAAGACACGATAAGGAGAGATCCTAATTATGAGGATTTTGGAGTGGGTCTTACATGCAGTAAGTGGAGAGCGAGCATGATTCGGCATGGGAGTGGCATTATTGCATATATCTTTAGGTTTTATTTTAAGTTTGGATTATAAAACTTGTAAGGGTATGTTTAATTTTGTTTTGGCTGACAGATGAGATAATTGGTTCATATTATATTTTATCATTAGATACTCACTTCATTTTAATAAAGTCTTCCACTGTATTTATATATTCTGATTTATGGTTTGTATGCGTGGTTTGTGTGTTGACTTGGTCTTATCGAGATCCTGGTGTGAACCGTTGTTTTGATAGCGGTTCATTTATACTTTTGGTTTGGTCACAATTAGGGTGTAACAACTTGGTATCAGAGCCCTAAGGCTTTGTCCAGCAAACCACACACACATCTAACTGAGTCAATGAACTGAGATAAGAAATCTAAAAATCATAATAAAAACACACCAATAAGGAAATGCATGATGACTGAGACCAAAATTAACAAGAGCATAACACACTATAATAAAAGAGGAAATGTTATAAATACAGGCATCCTAAAAATTTTGTGTGAGATAGGGTATGGTCCATATGTCGGACAGTTACCCTGAGGGCAAAAGGAAACCTATAATGATAACATAAACAAAACTAAGTCTATCTTTGAGTTGGGGGAAAAGGTGGTGCAGGTATCGGCTCATCTCTATCATAGTCTTGCTCATATGTGAACTTAAGCCAATGCACCTGCTCGTGGGTGATCTGGAGACTCTGAGTCAAGTCCACTAGGCATTGATCCATCACCCACTGGGTCTCTCGCATAGTAACCTGGTCGATTCTAATGGCCTGTAGGTGTGCCAAGATCTGATCGGTGACAGACCCAAGGAGTGGAACCTCAGGCATAGGCTGTAGTGTAGGAGTGGAAATATCTTCAATGTGCTTGTCTTCGTGACCCCCTACATCCCCTGCAGGTGCTGTTGCAGTTGCTGCCACTCTGGGTGGCCGCTGATGACCCTCCAACTCTTCATCACTGAGAATGACATCGTCCATCTTCATCTTGTGGATGGCATCCTAGTCAATGTCAGACGCCATGGAATCTTCATATGTCATCTCATCGCACATGTCCACCACCAGACAATGCAAGAGGATGGTGATCAGTTGACCATATGGAAGTTTGCCTTTAAGATTAGGTGTGGTAGTGTGGGCCATGGTCCTAATGATAATATAGGGGAGACAAACACTCTGTCTAGTATCCACACAATATTTAAGATATTGGGCCAACTGGGAGACCTTGTTGTAATGGCTGCTTTGAGGAAGAATGTTATGTTGTATGATGCTGCAGTACACACGAGGTAAAGGCTGCAGGTTCACTGCTAGCATGCAGTGCCTTGGAGTAAGAATCTGATCAAAGACCTCCCAGCATAAATCTTCAGTAAGATAACCCCTGTCCTTGGGCGCGTAGTATACTAGATTGCCATCGTTGGAAATCCGTAGAAGTTCTGCTAGCTCAAAGGTGTTGAGGGATATATCAATACCCTTCACCCTAGTAATGATGCAAAGATCCCTACTGTGGTTAAAATCATTGTGATCCCCACGAGCTCTAAGTTGGTGTAAAAGTGCTTCACCAAGTCCCGGCGAGTGATGTCGGCATACTGGATCACTGGTAACCACCCGAGGGCTTCAAAAGCAACCTTGACATCAAACCGATGGAGATTATCTAAGTTCACAAAGTGGCCAGATTCAGCCTTCTTGCATCGAACCAAGGGTACCGGGCTTGTGCCTCAGCCGAACAAAACCGACTGGCATCGAACAACCTAGTGGGTAGAGGTAAACCTCTGGAACCCAAAGCCACGTTCTTGGTAGGCGCCCTTCGGGTAGACATTTTGTAACCTACAAAACCAAGCCGAGAAACTCGATAAGTACAATGAAAAAAATTCAAAAATTGGGCAGCATAATGGCTATAACTTGGGCAAAAGCCTCGAACTTACCCACAACAAGTAGGAGGACTTACATGGGTGGTACACCATTACTTAAGGTCCAAGCAAACACTAAACAAGGCAAGAAGAAACACAAACAAATTCACAAAAAATTGAAATTTTGACTGTAAGACCCGTGTTAATCTAACCCGGTCTTACCACCTTGAACTAGGTTTACCCGTCATGGTCGAGCCAAATGGACCAAGGGCATGAAGGAGATCGAGATCCTAGGTATCAAATCGACCCAAAAACACTTAAAATAGGGGGAGGGTCGCATACCCAGCTAAGCAGGGTTGGACCTCCCAAAGAAGAAAGTCAGACCCACAGTTTTGAAGGGAGGGTCGGACAGCTTAGAACCCTAGGGTCGACGGGATCATCGACCCTCCCATCGACCCTCGGTTACAGTAGGAAATAGAATTAGGAAATTTCCTAATTTTCGATGGGGATTCTTTCCTAATCTCAAAGGGACTTATTTTAGGATGTTCCTACTCTATTTAAAGGACATCCCTAAGCCACTTTCACTCCTTTCACAACCCTAATTGAATTGAGAGAAAGAGAAGAGAAGGAAAAGAAGAAGAAGAGAAACAAGGAAGAGAATTAAGCCAAAAGAGAAGAGTTGCAGAGAAAGATTATTCTTCTAAGGTATGGATACTAATTCCATGAGTTTCTATAGACCTCAGGTTAGTTATTGATGAGAGTGTGATCTCGGAGAAACCCAAACCATCAACCCATGGTTAGGTTTTCATGGAAAACCATAGAAGAATGCATGAAAGCTATTTAGGTGGATGATTCATGGTTCTAGACCATGGAATGAATGTTAAATGGAATGTAGAAGCAAGCCATAGGACCCAAACACAAAGAATGGATTAAAAAGAGGGTATTGGACCAAAGTGCACAGAGGGTCGCATCGAGGGTCGATGACCATCTGAACATAGGTGATTCTGACCATCGACCCTCAGTGTTCGGGAAGTTCAGAGTTTGGGGAGGGTCGCACCGAGGGTCTATCAGGACTCCGACCCTACCTCCGACCCTCAGTTAACAGAATGGTTTTTAAATTTCGAATAAATTCTAATTAAATTCTACCGGCTTTGTTAGGTCTTCTAGCAATATAATAACATTATAAAAGTGATTCTAAAGCTTGGAAGAGGATCTATTAACAAGCTAAGGTGAGGAACCAGAACTCCAAACCAATTGGTTAATGACAAAACTGTTTTTCTATTTCTTGAGTCCATGCCATGCTTGATTCTATGCGAAGATGTTTGTAATGTGCATACAACATGTCATCCAATATTTCTATTATTTGCTCATGCATATTTATTTTATTGTTTATAACATGATGATGATGATGATGATAGGAATAGGCATGTGGTTGTATGTGTGTGGTTAGTGTACTTGATGCGAGCGAGTATCAGGGGAGGTGTGATGAGAACGTCAATAAACGTTAACCTTTGGCGAGTCTCAGCACTTTAGCTCTATCTCTGACTCAAGTCTTGTGCATTAGCATCATCGTATCGCCATTACTTTAGCAGAACTATTATGTCGTAGAGTATCAGGGGAGGTGGTCTCGGTCCTTGTAGTCTCTAACTCTACCGGGGGGCCTTAGCTCTATCTCTATGGACATTCTGAGGGATGCTGGGGTGAGGCCTTGGATACACTTTTTGGCATTAGGATTGGTTAGTTGCGAGCCCAGTTTGCAGCCCTCGCTAACAGGGGCTTACGTGTTGGTATGACAATATATAGCAATAAACGTTAACCTTTGTTATATACTGTTCATGGTTGGGTGCATGTGAGTCGACGATAAACGTGATCTTCAGGTGACGTCACACACTTGTGTATAGATGCGGGGTCAATAAACGCGACCTTTGGCTACCTAAACCTTTCTATTACATACTGCAAACTTTAAACCGGACCAAAGATATAAATTGATTGCATGCATATGTACTGTTGCATTGTTTTGGCTACTCACTGAGCCGTGATGTGTGCTCACCCCTCGACGTCGAATATTTTTAGTTGATGATGCAAGTTTCACAGTTGAAGATTATATGAATGCTCCAGCATACGGGAATGTAGCAGCGATGGAAGCTGAAGCTGAAGTGGATACACGTGACTCCTCTTGCGAGTGCAACTCATGTATTCGATTAGATATTTTTTTTAGATTTCCTATTTTGGATTTAATAAAGACATGTATTTGATATTTATTTATGTCTCAGTGGAAACAGGATAATTTGCAATTAAATTATTAATATCACCGTAAATTCTCAGTTCATTTTATTATAAGACTTCCGCTATTGTGTATTTACTCTGATTGTGATTACGGATGTATGGGGGTTCAGATAACGCGGGGATAGCCTACTCGAGATCCTGGTTGAACCGTTGGTTTATTAGCGGTTCATCACACCATTCTGAATAGTGCGGAATTGGGGTGTGACAACTTGGTATCAGAGCATCTCAGGCCTTGCCCGCTGAACTAACATACATTCAAGACAATTGTGAACTGAGATAGGATAAAAATAAAAACAGTAATATTAACACATTATAAGCACCAGTGGTGATTGAGACCAAATTTAAAAAGAGAATAATGCATCTATTAAAGGGGAAACAAGTTTACATACAATGAGAGCGAAACAAATGTATTAACATAACTAAATCAGAGTACAGTCCACAACCCGAACAGTTACTCTGTAGTACAAGGAAAATAAAGTACACTCAGGAAGCTGGAGGCGAAGGAGGAGGCGGGGCCTCACGGTCTCTGTCGTAGTCCTCGGCATAGACTCTAGTCAACCATGCTGTAAGCACCCCATTTTCGCCATCCCAGCTAAACAAAGTCCTGCTGGTGTGTGGACAACAAAAGGAAGAAAGGTGATCGAAAGTTTGGATCTTGACTATGAATTTGAGGAAGTTTTCAATGAGTCTGTGAATTTGAGGAAGTTTTCAATGGGTCCACAGCAAGGTCATGGGTTATAATTTTGCATGGATGCATAGGTCATAGAATTATCTTCGAAATGAGACCAGAATTGCTCAATTCTGATATCAAATGAAGAAGATATGACCATTTTAGTCAGATGATACATATGAGGGAGGTTTATGAAATTATTATAAATAATCCTAGGGGCCTTCATGCAAATTATCCTAAGTTGGATCGTTTGAATTTCAAATCATCATATCTTAATCATCCGACATCGGATTCAGATGATCCCAAGACCATTATTCTTCATTCATGATGTTCTACAAAGTGGACGTAAAAAATCCCAGGTAGAAGTCACCAGTGGGTCCCATACAAGCTTGCATGCAAAATTATCGTCAGAACTTCAAAGCTGCATAACTTTTCCGTTCTACATCGGATTCAGGTGATTCTAGTTCCTATATTCCTCATTTTTATTGTTCTACAAAATGAACGCAAAAAATTTGGAATAGAGGCCATCGGAAAATTCCATGCGGGATGACAGCGGAAATGACCCATGAAATGACAAGGAGAGAAAACCCAGTTAATTCCAATTAATCCAGTCAACTCAGTTCAAGCCAGTTTTGGTCCAACCTAGCTCAACCCATATCAGTTTAACTCAATCAACCTAAGTCAGTCTCAAACCGTTTCGAACCAGTTCATTCATGTGCATAGTATATAATATATATATATATATATATATATATGTATGTATGTTATTAAATATATGTGTATATATGTATATAATATATATTATTATATGTAAATGATAATCCAAAAGATTTTGAGAAGAAAAAGGAAAGAGGGGAGAGAGAAACGTGAAAGTGAAGGGGGATTTTGGTTTTGGAGATAATCCAAAAGATTTTTGAGAAAAAAAAGGAAAGAGGGGAGAGAAAAAACGTAGAAGAGAAGGGGATTTAGGGTTTTGAGATAATCCAAAAAGATTTTGAGAAGAAATAGGAAAGAGGGGAGAGAGAAAACGTGAAAGAGAAGGGGATTTAGGGTTTTGAGATAATCCAAAAGATTTTTGAGAAAAAAAAGGAAAGAGGGGAGAGAAAAAATGTGGAAGAGAAGGGGATTTAGGGTTTTGAGATAATCCAAAAAGATTTTGAGAAGAAAAAGGAAAGAGGGGAGAGAGAAAATGTGAAAGAGAAGGGGATTTAGGGTTTTGAGATAATCCAAAAGATCTTGAGAAGAAAAAAGGAAAGAGAGAGGAATAAAAGAAAAAAAAAGAAAAGAAAAAAGGGGGAAAAGATTCCCTTTACGTTTTCTAGAAAGAAAACGTGAAAGAAAGAGAGGAGAAAGAAAGAAAAAAAAAAGGAAAGAAGAAAAAGGAAAAAAAATTTTTTTTGAGAAAAAGGATCTTCTAGAAAATGAGTGAAAAATTATAAATAGGCAAGAGGAGGATCCTTTTTTCCAGACCATAGAGAGAGGAGAACGTGGGTGAGGGAGAGAAAAACATGAGAGAGAGAGAAAAGAAAAAAAATTGGAAGAAAAGAGAAGAAGAAGAAAATAGAGAAAGAGAGAAGGAGAGAGAGAGAGAGAGGGGGAGTGAGAGAGAGAGAGAGAGGTGTTAAAAAGAGAAGATCTAGAGGAAAAAGAGGGAAGGATCAGAGAGGCAGCAAAGAGGATGATGAGAAGATGCAAAGGAGAGAAGGAGAGAGAAGAAGCCTGAGGTAAGAATCACCCATCGCTTTTGTCAGTTTATTTTTTCAAAGTCAAAGCATACTGCAAATGCATGTCTGAGATTGGTGTCTAGCATTAGGAAGATGCCTCTGTTTGCATTAGGTTCCTTGAGACAAAATGTTGGCCTCTGAGTCTTCTTTCTGACCATTATTTGGATTTTATTTTCATGAGCTATATGATTTTATATTGATTTTATAGTACCACTGGCCAGAATCTGGAACAGACCTGACCAGTGTATTTGCCTGTACTTGGGAAATGTTTTCGACCTGCCTATAATCTCTTTTAGGATTAGGTTATTTGAGACAAAATGTTGGCCTCTGAGTCCTCTTTCTGACCATGTATTTAGATTTTATTTTCATGAGCTATATGATTTTATATTGATTTTATAGTACCATTGGCCAGAATCTGGAACAGACCTGACCAGTGTATTTGCCTGTACTTGGGGAATGTTTTCGACCTGCCTATAATCTTTTTTAGGATTAGGTTCCTTGAGACAAAATGTTGGCCTCTGAGTCCTCTTTCTGACCATGTATTCGGATTTTATTTTCATGAGATATATGATTTTATATTGATTTTATAGTACCACTGGCCAGAATCTGGAACAGACCTGACCAGTGTATTTGCCTGTACTTGGGGAATGTTTTCGACCTACCTATGGTCTCTTTCAGGATTAGCTTCCTTGAAACAAAATGTTGGCCTTTGAGTCCTCTTTCTGACCATGTATTCGGATTTTATTTTCATGAGATATATGATTTTATATTGATTTTATAGTACCACTGGCCAGAATCTAGAACAGATCTGACCAGTGTATTTGCCTGTACTTGGGGAATGTTTTCGACCTGCCTATGGTCTCTTTCAGGATTAGCTTCCTTGAGACAAAATATTGGCCTCTGAGTCCTCTTTTCGAGGATATCTTTTAAGAATTTTTTGAGTAAGTACAGTGCCCTATGTGCCCATTTTGGTCCAGCCTGACAAAGCTGTCATCTTGCTACGTGTTCCATCATGTTTTGATTGATTCCCATATGCTTTGGTTGTTTCTCACATGCCATATTTGATGCTATGCTATGTTCGGATGCTCGTATGCATACACTGCTATAATTGGAATGGTCACACTGCCATAATTGGAATAGTCACACTGCCATAATTGGAATGATCACATTGCCATAATTGGAATAATCACATTGCCATGATTGGAATGCTACACATGCTTATTGCCATATTTGTCTACTACACTTGCTCACATATTACTGCCATGTTTGGATGCACACTTACCATGTTTGTATTGATTCACATGCTCACTTGCCATTTTTGACTGATGTGTTGCTAAATTTGAATATATTTCCAACATGCTATATTTGGATGCTTACACTGCTATATTTAAGCTCACATTGCTTTGTTAGATTGTTTACATTGTACAACAATTAGGGTAGAAAACCCTAAGATGGAAAGAATTGAACAATTAGGGTAGTAAAACCCTAAAAATGGAAAGAATAATTAGGGCAAAATAAACCCTAGACTAAAGAGAATAATTAGGGTATGAAACCCTAAAAAATGAAAATCACAATGAAAAGGGATAGGAAACCCTAAAAATATAAGAATGGAAATATTAAAAATGGTAGGAATTTAGGTTTCATCCCTAGATCCTATTGACAAAAATAGAAAGAATTTGGTACACATCCAAAATAAAAATGGTAGGAATTTAGGTCTCATCCCTAGATCCTATTGACAAAGATAGAAAGAATTTGGTACACATCCCAAATAAAAATGGTAGGAATTTAGGTCTCATCCCTAGATCCTATTGACAAAAATGGAAGGATTTGGTACACATTCCAAATCTAACTCTCAAAACCCTTTCGAACTACGTCGTACCTGATTTCTAGGGCACACCCTAGAATACGTAGGCAATTTGGGAATCCCAAATACGGTACAAGGCCACCCATCAACCATACATCCAGCATAAACTTCAACTTGAACAAAAAAAATCTAATTGAAGCAAATGCATAAATCACTTCCATAATCTTTAATCACACAACCCATTTTCGAACTATGTTTTTGGACTTGATTTCTAGGATTGGAATACGTAGGCAGTTTGAGATGTCTTACACATCTCAGATTCAGTCCAAGACCGAACCATCTTTGGTTCGGTTCACTGTATAATATTGTACATTACATTTGCTTGTTTATTTGCTTTAAAACATGATTGGCTGAACCCTAGGTTAGAATAACTTAGCAACTTGGTTTAGGACATCCCCCATTGAACCCTAGTCATCCAGTTGACCAAGCACAGTAAAAATTAGAATTTAAGGAAACTTTAGGAGGCCGATATTGATCGGGCGGTTTGGGTGCCTAACACCTTCCCATAACCGTACCCTGAATACTTACCCGATCTCTTGCAGACCAAAGAATCGATACATTGGGTCACGAGTCAATAGAAGTCTTACCTTAGGGTGAGGCTACATTTTTAGAGGTCCTAGACCTTAATCTAGGTGGCGACTCCAACAGAACAAATCGATCTTCATCGATACAGGATACACATTTTCCATCCCGAGGAGGATCACGTCGGTTTCCCATTTCCTCACACATGCCACCTGAGTCTGAGTCGTCTGTAGACTAGCAGTGAGATCGGCTACCCTCCAATCAGTCGCACGCTGTACCTCTATAAGCTCTCCCATCCATGTGTCTGATATGCGCTAGGCGACTAACAGCTCATCCACTCTCACACGCTGAGCGTCTAGCAACTCCTCCATCCTTAGATCAGATCTGCGCTGAGCCTCCCTGATCTCCTGCAGCATCTCCACCATCTCAGAAGGTGGGAGTGAAGGACCAGCCACATGCGTAGGACCAGCCTCAGGTGCAGGAGCCGCCGTAGAAGAAGTGCCAACTCCAGCCGCATGTGTAGGGGAAGGCGGTGGTATCGAGTCGACATCCATATACATACGGTCATCATCGTCGACGGGATCCACACGAGCTCTAGCAGCGGCAGCAGCAGCCTCAGCATCAGCCATCTTGATACGAGTGTGAGGGCGCACCATCCCGTTCCTCTCCTCATCACTAACTTGGGCATCCCGCATACCCATCTTGCAGATTGCCTTCCAATCTAGAGGTGACGAGAAGGTCTTCTCCTGCATCTTCTCATCTACCAAGTCAACCCCCAGACGGGTCAGTAGCACTGTAATCATGCGTCCATAGGGTAGATTACCCCTATGACCGGACAATGTAGCACTAATCATGGTCCGCATGATGATGTAAGGAAGGCAGACCGGCTGTCTGGTGCAGAATCTTGTATATCAAAAACTGGGTCAGCTGAGAAACCCTCTCATAGTGCCCACTCTGTGGGATCAGATTATGCTGGATAATCTTGCAGAAGACCCATGGAGCTGGACACAAGTAATAGGCTCTCATCTGCCAGCGATCAGGTCGTAGCAGTTGGTTGTCGATCTCTGCCCTCATCTCCATAGAAACAAACTGTGGCTCTCCAGGCGCACAGTACACCATGGGGCCATCATAAGGAATGCCCAGTAGATCGGCCAGTTGTCGATAGTCAAATGAAATGTGCACCCCTTTAACATAACTGGTGATGCGCAACTCCTGACCATGCTCAACGTCATTGTAATTCCCCACCACCTGGAGATTACAATAGAACTGGCGCACCAAATCCAGACATGTGCAAGCGTCGTAGGTGATGACAGGGAGCCACCCCATATCACCAAATGCTCTCTCTACGTTGAACAAAGCTAGCTCAGCCAAGTTCACCATACGACCACCTTCCACCTTCTTACGGGCATAGTCGGCATACTGTGCCTCGGCTTCATTAGAACGGAAGCGAAGGGGATCACGCACTCTGGGTATCTTGGTACGAGCCATGGTATCTGCAGATAAGAAAGAGGAAGGGAGACAAGGGGTTAATAGGATAAAAAAATCCAAAATTGATTTGATAACGACGTAAGTTGACCATAAAGCCCCATTTCTCACCATACAAGTGGGCATGAAAACTTACGTAGGTCTAAACATACCTTACAACCCACATGCAGTAGGAAATTTTAACTGACGATGTCCAATTTGAAGAAAATCAAGAAAAATCGAAAATTCGACAAATTAGGGCAAAAAGGGGAAAAATTCAAGTTTCCCGATAACCAACCGATGAAATTTAGAAATTTTTGAGGTCTTTCGTTCCTTGAGACACCAATAACAAAAGCCCCCAATAAAAATCGAATTTTTACAGTTGAAAAAAGTTTAATTTGAAAAATAAGAGTTAAATGGACGAAAACCTAGAAATAAAAACCTAAAAAACAGGTAAAAATGAGAGAACATACCTGTATGGATGACGTGGACGTCGAAACCCGGAGTCAAACCGATAAAAAACAGTGGAGTAGCACTATAGCAACTCAGAGAGGAGAGACGAGTCGAAACGGAGGAGAAATAATAGGAAATGACTCAAAATCGGATCTTAAAAATCTGATTTTTAGTCCGAGGGTCGGACAATTCGATCAAAACAATCGACCCTCGAATCGACCCTCCCATCGACCCTTGGCTCTCGGGAATCTGACAGAAAACTAAGGGTCGGAACTGAGGGTTGGACACCCATCGACCCTCGCATCGACCCTCAACTCTCGGGAAGAACAGGTCATTCCCAGGGTCGGATACCAAGGGTCGGACATACCATCGACCCTGCATAGAAAAGACAGTATTTTTTTTATAAAATGAGCTAGAATTGGAATTGATTATCGGTTAGCGTGCCTACAGGAAATATAAATGACTTCTCACCTATTTTGATAATTTTCAGGCACCACCAATCACAGAAAGGAATTATGTCTGGACGTAGAGTAACCCGACAGACCCAGAATACAGTTCCACCACCACCACCCGTGGAGGAGACTAGTCTGGAAAATGATTATGCATCGGGTAATCCCGAACCGGCAAACCTTACAAATTTGCCACCTCCACCACCAGAGCTAACAACCGTGGTGATGAATTTGGCACAGCAGCTGCAGTAGATGCAACACGCACAGGCTCAGATGCAAGTTGCCATGGGCATTATGTTTCAAGCCACTCAGGCTGCACCCATGCACACAGGACAAGCCAGTGCAGCACCGGTGGGTAACCACCCAGCTCCTCAGACACCTCAACAACCTGCTGCACAGATTCCAGTGCAGGTTCCGGAAGCAGCTCAGGGTAATTACTAGTATCCACCCCATATGTTTGGGGCAAACCCCCAAAATCAGTTGGACCACTCTCGACTAGTGGAGAGATTCTTGAAGATGAAACCCAAGGAATTCAACGATAAACCGTCTGATCCGTTGTGGCCAGCACACTGGATAGACGAGATGGAGAGAAATTTCATTATGATGACTATCACAGAGGAAGAGAAAGTATTATGTGCCACCCTCATGCTCAAGGGCGACGCACATCATTGGTGAAAATCCACGAAGGCATATCTACTGACCAAGCACGCCCTACTAACTTGGGCTATATATAAAGAAGCCTTCTTTGAGAAATATTTTCCACGGAGCTTCAGAGATTCGACGGAGAAGGAGTTTCTGAGTCTTTATCAGGGACCGATGTCAGTGGATGCGTACCAACAACGTTATGAAGAGCTATTTTTCTTCGCACCACTGAGTATGCAAGAAGAAAAAACCAAAACCCATAGGTTTGTCACGGGACTGAGAGGAAACATCAAAGAACATGTTATGGGCTTAGAAAAGAGAATTTATAATGAAGCTGTCCAGATTGCTCGAGTTATAGAATCGAGCCAGAAGGAGAGTTATTTTACTCAGAACAGAGGCATCAAAAGGCCAGCCGGAAATTCTTACAACGGAGGCAATAACAGGACATATAAGCCTTTCCGTCCTCAGAATTCTACTGCTGCAACCAAGACTACTTCAGCAGCTCAACCTCAGTCAAAGCCAAATTCTGAAAGCCCGAAGTGTTTTAACTGCAACCAACCGGGACATATGGCAAGAGAGTGCCGTAAGCCCAAGAAGCAATTCCATCAGGGACGGGTATATGCTGTTACGTCCGAGGATGCGGCCGCATCACCCGATGTGGTCACAGGTATGACTGAAACTTTTTAAAGTTGTAATTACATTGTATGAGCATGTAGACTAAGTAAAATAAGTCACAGGTATCGTACCTATAAATGGCATGTCCGCCAGAGTACTCTTTGAATCCGGAGCTACTCATTCCTTTATATCTGTGGCATTTGGAAAGAAGATAAATTTACCCATCAAAACATTAGACTACAAATTACTTGTACGATCACCGATGGGGTTAGAAGTGGAATTAGAGAAAGGCTATGGACTCATGTCCAGTTCTCATTGGAGAGAAGACCTTAGATGCAACCTTGATACAACTTGAGATGGCAGACTTTGATGTCATCTTGGGAATGGACTGGTTAGCTCGGCATTCTGCAAATCTATTATGCGCTGAAAAGAAGCTAACGTTCAAAGACAAAGAAGGAGCAGAATTCAGTTTCTCGGGAACCAAACTTCCCCGGAGACGCAAGCTCATACTTTCAGCACTCAAGGCTAAGAAGTGCCTTGAGAAGGGGGCAGTCGGGTATCTAGTGTCAGTGGTCGACCTAACCAAGGAAGCACTACGAATGCGAGACTACCCTGACGTATTTCCGGAGGAACTACCTGGATTACCACCCGACCGAGCCACGGAGTTTGTGATAGACCTTATACCTGGAGCCGCACCAGTGTCTAAAGCACCTTATAGAATGGCTCCTATGGAACTGAAGGAATTAAAAGTGCAACTACAAGAATTGCTGGACAAGGGTTATATTCGACCCAGTATATCTCCATGGGGGGCACCGGTGTTGTTCGTAAAGAAGAAGGATGGTAGCGTTCGATTATGCATCGACTATCGGGAGTTGAATAAACTGACAATCAAGAATCGATACCCACTACCTCGGATCGATGACTTGTTCGATCAGTTACAAGGAGCAAAAGTATTTTCTAAGATCGACCTTCGATCAGGCTATCATCAGCTGAAGATTAAAGAAGGTGATATTTCGAAGACAGCATTCAGGACCAGATATGGACATTATGAATTTTTGGTTATGTCTTTCGGATTAACTAATGCACCGACAACGTTCATGGAACTTATGAACCGAGTTTTCCACGATATGTTGGATACGTCGGTTATAGTATTTATTGATGATATATTGGTATACTCCAAGGACAAGGAAACCCATATCAAGAACCTAAACGTAGCCCTACAGCGTTTAAGGAAAGAGAAGTTATATGCCAAATTTTCAAAGTGCAAGTTTTGGCTAAGTGAAGTCGCCTTCTTAGGCCATGTAGTATCCGCCGAAGGAATCAAAGTGGACCCTAGCAAGATCGAGGCTATTGTAAAGTGGGAAGCCCAAAGAGCGTTTTGGAAATCAGAAGTTTTCTGGGTCTAGCTGGTTATTATTGGAGATTCGTAGAAGACTATTCTCGGATTGCCATACCTCTCACCAGTTTGACTAAGAAAGGTGAAAAGTTTTTGTGGACGGATAAATGTGAGAAGAGCTTCCAGACATTGAAGTACAGATTGATATCCGCCCCGATTTTGACTATTCCTATTCCAGGACAGACGTTTACCTTATACACTGATGCGTCGGGATTGGGATTAGGATGTGTGCTTATGCAAGGAGAGCAAGTAATTGGGTATGCCTCGAGACAATTGAAGATACATGAGAAAAATTACCCCACCCACAATTTGGAGTTAGCGGCATGAGTACATGCTGTCAAGATATGGAGACATTACCTATACGGGGAGAAATTCCAGATTAAGTCGGACCATAAAAGTCTTACTTATTTATTTAATCAGAAGGAGTTGAATATGAGACAAAGAAGATGGCTGGAACTATTGAAAGACTATGATTGTGATATCCAGTATCATCCAGGAAAAGCGAACGGAGTAGCAGATGCATTAAGCAGAAAGGCAATGATAAAATCGCAAGGAGAAGTTAGCACGACTGCAGCAATGTGTACTACCGGAAGGGTATTCAATCACGGCAATGAACAGTATGTGATAGATACAACGGATGGATCAGACAACCAAGGGTTTATTCATCGGTTTTTTAATATGTTCGTGGCATTAAAGATTATACCGGATATAGTGGATGAAGTGAAGACAGCTATCAAAGCAGATCCTTATCTGAGAACAGTACAAGAAGATATTGAGAAAGGTAGGACCAACCCTGAGTTCACCTTGGATGACGAGAAGGTACTGAAATACAAATGAAGAATATGTGTACCTGAAACAGAAAGTGCAGACATTAGACACCGACTGATGAAGGAATCCCACACCACCATCTATTCGATACATCCTGGAAATACAAAAATGTATCATGACCTAAAGAAACTATATTGGTGGAGGGGGATGAAAGCAGATGTGGCTAAGTTCGTGTCCTAATGCCTAAATTGTCAGAAGGTAAATGCTGAATGACAAAGACCCACAAGACTGTTGCAGCCATTACCGGAACCAGCATGGAAATGGGACTGTATCACTATGGACTTCGTCACAGGGCTACCATTGACTCCTCGGGTAGTTGACGCAGTTTGGGTGATTGTGGACCGTCTGACTAAAATAGCTCGCTTCATACCTATACGACCTCAGTATACACTGGAAAAGTTAGCGAAGCTGTATGTGGATAATATTGTTCGGTTACATGGTGTTCCAGAAAGCATTGTGTCTGATAGAGATCCACGATTTACTTCCAAGTTTTGGGAGGGATTGCAAAAGGCTATGGGTATAACGTTGAAGTTCAGTACTGCATTCCACCCACAGACAGACGGACAGTCAGAGCGTACAATTCAGATTCTAGAAGATATGCTACGAGCATGTGTAATTGATTTTAAAGGATCATGGGACGAAAAGTTACCATTGATCGAGTTCGCTTATAACAATAGCTATCAGGCTACCATACAGATGTCACCTTATAAAGCACTGTATGGCAGGAAGTGTCGAACTCCCTTGTTTTGGAATAAAGTTGGGGAACGTAGTATTGTTGGACCGGAATTTGTTGAAGAGACTTGTCGAGTGGTCGACATCATCAAGGAAAGAGTGAGAACAGCTCAGAACCATCAGAAGCAATATGCAGACACTCGACGAAGAGATCTGGAGTTCACCGTAGGTGATAAAGTATTTTTGAAGGTATCGCCTATGCGAGGATTGAAGAGGTTCGGACAGAAAGGGAAACTAAGTCCAAGATATGTCGGGCCATATGAAATTCTAGCTAAGCGTGGACAAGTGGCTTATCAGTTAGCACTACCACCATCTATGTCAAGTGTGCATGACGTATTTCACATTTTCCTATTGAAGAAGTATGTCAAAGACCCAACGCATGTTTTGACAGTGGATTTGCTGGAATTGACTGATGATTTGATATTTGAAGTAACACCAACAGAAATCACTAGTCGAAAGGTTCAACGTCTACGCAACAGAGATATCTACTATGTTAAGGTCACATGGAAAAGTAGAGAAATGGAAGAGATTACATGGGAAGTAGAAAATGCTATGCGGAAGCAATACCCTCACTTGTTTGATTCAGAAGGTACGTACAATTTTGAGGACGAAATTTTTATAAGTTGGGGGGAGTTGTAAGACCCGTGTCAATCTAACCCGGTCTTACCACCTTGAACCAGGTTTACCCTTCATGGTCGAGCCAAATGGACCAAGGGCGTGAAGGAGATCGAGATCCCAGGTATCAAATCGATCCAAAAACAATTAAAATAGGGGGAGGGTCGCATACCCAGCTAAGCAGGGTCGGACCTCCCAAAGCAGAAAGTCAGACCCTCAGTTTTGAAGGAAGGGTCGGACAGCTTAGAACCCTAGGGTCGACGGGATCATCGACCCTCCCATCGACCCTCGGTTACCGTAGGTAATAGAATTAGGAAATTTCTTAATTTTCGATGGGGATTCTTTCCTAATCTCAAAGGGACTTATTTTAGGATGTTCCTACTCTATTTAAAGGACGTCCCTAAGCCACTTTCACTCCTTTCACAACCCTAATTGAATTGAGAGAAAGAGAAGAGAAGGAAAAGAAGAAGAAGAGAAACAAGGAAGAGAATTAAGCCAAAAGAGAAGAGTTGCAGAGAAAGATTATTCTTCTCAGGTATGGATACTAATTCCATGAGTTTCTACAGACCTTAGGTTAGTTATTGATGAGAGTGTGATCTCGGAGAAACCCAAACCACCAACCCATGGTTAGGTTTTCATGGAAAACCATAGAAGAATGCATGAAAGCTATTTAGGTGGATGATTCATGGTTCTAGACCATGGAATAAATGTTGAATGGAATGTAGAAGCAAGCCATAGGACCCAAACACGAAGAATGGATTAAAAAGAGGGTATTGGACCAAAGTGCCCAGAGGGTCGCACCGAGGGTCGATGACCATCCGACCCTAGGTGATTCTGACCATCGACCCTCAGTGTTCGGGAAGTTCAAAGTTTGGGGAGGATCGCAGCGAGGGTCGATTAGGACTCCGACCCTACCTCTGACCCTCAGTTAATAGAATGGTTTTTAAATTCTGAATAAATTCTAATTAAATTCTACCGGCTTTGTTAGGTCTTCTAGCAATATAATAACATTATAAAAGTGATTCTAAAGCTTGGAAGATGATCTATTAACAAGCTAAGGTGAGGAACCAGAACTCCAAACCAATTGGTTAATGACAAAACTGTTTATCTATTTCTTGAGTCCATGCCATGCTTGATTCTATGCGAAGATGTTTGTAATGTGCATACAACATGTCATCCAATATTTCTATTATTTTCTCATGCATATTTATTTTATTGTTTATAACATGATGATGATGATGATGCTAGGAATAGGCATGTGGTTGTATGTGTGTGGTTAGTGTACTTGATGCGAGCGAGTATCAGGGGAGGTGTGATGAGAACGTCAATAAACGTTAACCTTTGGCGGGTCTCAGCACTTTAGCTCTATCTCTAACTCAAGTCTTGTGCATTAGCATCGTCGTATCGCCATTACTTTAGTAGAACTATTATGTTGTAGAGTATCAGGGGAGGTGGTCTCGGTCCTTGTAGTCTCTGACTCTACCGGGGGGCCTTAGCTCTATCTCTATGGACATTCTGAGGGATGCTAGGGTGAGGCCTTGGATACACTTTTTAGCATTAGAATTGGTTAGTTGCGAGCCCAGTTTGCAGCCCTCGCTAACAGGGGCTTACGTGTTGGTATGACAATATATAGCAATAAACGTTAACCTTTGTTATATACTGTTCATGGTTGGGTGCATGTGAGTCGACAATAAACGTGATCTTCGGGTGACGTCACACACTTGTGTATAGAGGTGGGGTCAATAAACGCGACCTTTGGCTACCTAAACCTTTCTATTACATACTGCAAACTTTAAACCGGACCAAAGATATAAATTGATTGCATGCATATGTATTGTTGCATTATTTTGGCTACTCACTGAGCCGTGATGTGTGCTCACCCCTCGACGTCGAATATTTTTAGTTGATGATGCAGGTTTCATAGTTGAAGATTATATGAATGCTCCAGCGTACGGGAATGTAGCAGCGATGGAAGCTGAAGCTGAAGTGGATACACATGACTCCTCTTGCGAGTGCAACTCATGTGTATTCGATTAGATATTTTTTTTAGATTTCCTATTTTGGATTTAATAAAGACATGTATTTGATATTTATTTAACTCTCAGTGGAAACAGGATAATTTGCTATTAAATTATTAATATCACCGTAGATTCTCAGTTCATTTTATTATAAGACTTCCGTTATTGTGTATTTACTCTGATTGTGATTATGGATGTATGGGGGTTCAGATAACACGGGGATAGCCTACTCGAGATCCTGGTTGAACCGTTGGTTTATTAGTGGTTCATCACACCATTCTGAATAGTGCAGAATTGGGGTGTGACATTGATCTTCTCAAGGAAAACCTAGGTCAAAACTCACAAATTTAGGGTTTTTGACAAACCACTCAATGGGACCCCAAATTGGTTGGGGGCTTTTGTTCACTGAAGCCCCAATATCATTTCCAAACCGAAAACTAAGTTTCCTAATATTGGAATCTCTCTAATCAAAGAAAACTTAGGAAATGGGCATAAAAACCTAGAAAAGTTTCACCAAAAGAGAGTGAGAGAGGAAGAAGCTTACCTCGAGATGATGTTGGAACCTTTGACTGGAGGGAATCTGTCACAGCCCATTATGAGAAATCAGGCATGATATCTGAGTCATCATGAGACAACTTGAATCTTCCAATGACCAATAACCAAAGTGATTTACCAAATAAACCCCACAGTCTACACATACAATATCTAACATAATCAACAATAATTAATAATAGTTGTAGTGGAATTTTAGAGTGCAGCAAAATCATAATATAGAACAAGATGACAACTAGTGTTACTTTAACATAATAATTCTGTTATGCTTCACAAACCGTTGCATAATATCTTTTATATTACATATAATCCATACTAGATAACTAGAGTAAATCTGGGATAACCCTGTAGATAGACTAAACCGTCATCTATCTATAGTCGACAAAATCATAGAGGCAAGGCATTGACTCAGGTCCCGTAGATGCAATCCTTATAGGAACAGCCCTTGACATGATCTCTTAATGGGACCCTACCAAGAGAAGTACCCTCAACATCATTAGAATCCATATCTGCAGTGGCAGTAGAGGCACCTGCATTTAAAGCTAAAAGAGATTTGAAACAGAGGGGTCAGCTCCCATCCCAGCTCAGTGAGAAGTCAGGTATCCATGCAATCCTATACAATAATTTAATGAATGCAGTACATGACCAAATAAACAAGAAATTACGAGTGGTAGTCAATATGTATGCAGCCATGGTTGGTGTGTACCGTAGCTCAACTGTCATTGATCTCGAGACAAACCCAGACAATCAATAACACTACTGACCCAAGTGAACCCTTAATGATTAGTGGTTCGTCACTAGGTAAATCGTCATTGATCTTGAGATGAACCAAAATAATCAATGACACCCCTGACCCGAGCAAACCCTTGATGATTAGTTGCTCGTCCACTCTTCACTAAAGCATAAGTTCTTTGGCCAAGTTGATACATGATGCATGAGCATGTAATGAATGAGGTTGCACCCCAATAGAGATCCCCGTTCCACTCCAATGAACTGACCATGCCCCCATAAAGGGTAACCGGGCATATGTGTAAGACTCGCACTCCACTAACTTAGTTTAACCGGGTCGTGCTAGGTCTTCCCATCATTCCTGGACCAAGTGGACCGAGCGTGTGAAGATGGATCACAAACTAGGTATAAAAATCGACTCAACACCCAAAACTGTATACATATGGTCGCATACCTGGGTAGGCGTGGTCGACCATATGGAAAGAAATAGTGGTCACTGATCAATGACCCTACGGTCGATGATTTTGACCCTATAGTCGATGGGTTCTGCGACCGTAGCCATCGACCATGAGACCCCAGATCAGACTCCGAGTTTTGGGAACTTTCCTAAATTAAGGGATTTCTTTCCTAATTGAAAGAGGACTCTATATGGAGAGTTTTCCTCTATATAAAGGACATCCCTTAGTCCTTTTTCACTCTTTTAGAACATTAGTAAACCCTAGAGAAAGAGAAGGGAAGAGAAGGAAGAGAAGGAGAAGAAGAAAAAGCTGAGGAGAGGAATTTGGTGAGAAGAGATTGACTCTCTACCATAGGCAAAGGTATGAACCTAATATCTGGAAATGTAAACTCTAAGGAATAAGACTTTTATGGAAGATAGACAATATCATCCTATTATGATCCATGTGATTTCCTTGAGAAAATCCCAAGGAGAACCATGAGGAATGAGTTTGATGATTAGGGTTGATAAGAAACTACTAATGATGGCCATAGCATGACCTTAGAATAAACCCAATTGAAGATCAGAGGACTTGACCCAGGAAGAACTCGAATTGCATGTAGTCTGTTACTAGAAATCTCAAGGTCGCAGCTACGGTCGACCATAGCATGACCAGCATGACCAGAGGATCGAACATAGGAATTCGAGAAGATTCATGAATCATATGGTCGCAGCTACAGTCGCACCATATGCGAACATAGGGTATTGACCACAGGCAGTAAGGTCGATACAGTATGAGACCATATGACCAATCAGACACATATCAGTGCTCTATTTTGATTTTTGACTACTGTAACATGTTACATATGAACCCTAACTTAACTTCATATAACTTTTAGGTTGTTAAATTGATTGAAAGAGAATTGCAAAACTTGAAAGGAGATCGAGTGTTGCTAACAGGTGAGGGAACAAGACCTAATAACAAACTATTTATTTTTATTGAGTCTAATGTCATGATTGATTCTATGCTTGTATGCTTATAATGTGCATCACATGTCATCTAATATTCCTGCTATTACTATTCATGCATATTTAATTCTATTTATTTATAACATGACGATGATGATGATACTAGGAATAGGCATGTGAATGTATGGGTGTGGTTAGTGTGCTTGATGCGAGTGGAGCATCAGGGGGAGGACGTGGCATGGTGATCTCTGACCTCGTCACCAGACTCTAGCTCTATCTCTACTCAAGTCTTGCCCATTAACATCGTCGTATCGCCATTATCTTAGCAGAACTATTACGTCGTAGGGCATCAGGGGAGGTGGTTTCGGACCGTGTGGTCTCTGACTCTGTCGGGGGGCCTTAGCTTTATCTCTATAGACGTATTGAGGGATGCTGGGGTGAGGCCTTGGATACACTGTTTGGAATTAGGATTGGTTAGTTGCGAGCCCAGTTTGCAAGCCCTTGCTAATAGGGGATTACATGTTGGTATGGGTAGGGCATCAGGGGAAGTGTTGGCGGTGTTTGATCCGGACACTTTAGCTCTATCTCTATTCCATGGTGGGTGCATGTAGGACGGCAATGGTGTTTGATCCATTGGGCAGATTCACACACTCGTGTATAGAGGTACAGGGGCCACCAAACCTTTCTATAGTACATTGCAATCTTAAAAACCAGACCAAAGATATGAATTGAATGCATGCATATGTTTGTTGAATTGTTTTGTTTGCTCACTGAGCCGTGATGTGTGCTTACCCTTTCGACGTCGAATATTTTTAGTTGATGATGCAGGACCTACTGTTGAAGATTATATGAATGTGCCAATGTATGGACACGTGGCGACGATGAACGGGGAAGTAACAGAGGAGACGCATGATTCTTCATGCGAGTGCAGCCAGTGCATATTCGATTAGTTTAGCTATATTTGATTATTTGAACATGTAATGGATTAATTATTTTTATGTCTTGAGTTTTGGAGATAATCGAATTAATTATTTATTATCACTATCAGACACTCAGTTCATTATCTGTAAGACTTTTGCTTATTTATTTATTACCTCTGATTATTACCGTGGAATGTGTGGTTTGATATGGTGGGTACGACCTATATGAGATCCTGATTGATTCGTTGATTTATTGGCGGTTCATCACATAAATCTGGTTAGACCAGAATTGGGGTGTGACAACTTGGTATCAGTGCATCTCAGGTTCTACCCATTGACCTAACTACTTCCACGTGAGTCATGAACTGAATTAGGATAAAAAATTAAAAGCTGTAATAAGAACACACCATAAGCGTATGTGTTGTATGAGACATAAACTAAGAAAGAGAATAATACACATATGTAAATGGGAAACCAATTATACATACATACATACATACATATATATATATATATATATATATATATATATATATATATATATAAATGGGGTAAGACAAGATACATCCGAATTATAGTACGGTCCACAAATCCAGACAGTTACTCTATAAAATAAATGAGAAAAAGAAATAAATGATATCATGGAGTTGGAGGTGCTGGAGGAGGAGGTGCCTCACTATCTCTATCATAGTCCTCAGCATATACTCTCGCGAGCCAGGCCACCTAAGTCTGAGTCGCTTGGAGACTAGCTGTCAGATCCGCTACCCGCTGGTCTATAGAGCATTGGGCATCTAGAAGCTCTCCTACTCTCCGATCAATTACGCGCTGAGCCTCCCAAATCCCACATAACAGCCCCATCATGTCATCTGGTGGTGGGGGTGAAGGGCCAGCTGAATGAGAAGCCCGAGAAGGGCCAACTCCAGTAGAATGATGTGTTGATGGAGGAGGTATGGCATCCACATCCATGTACATCTGATCATCATCCTCCTCATCATCACTCTCGTGTGCCTCTGCTGCTACCTCTGCTGCTACTGCTGTTGTCGCCTCTGCATCTACTACCGCTACTCGAGTGAAAGGATGTCTCATAGCATTCCTCTCATCATCATTGACTTGTATCTCTCTCATGCCCATCCTGCTGATGGCCTCCCAATCAAGTTCAGCTGAGAAGGTGTCCTCAAAGATCCTCTCATCCACTGGTTCCACCTGTAGACGAGCGAGTAGGGTGGTGATCAGTTGCCCATAGGGCAAGTTACCTCTCGAGTCAGGCAACGTAGCTCTATGCATAGTTTGAAGAATAATATATGGGGGGCAGACAGGCTGCCTAGTACAGATACAGTACAACAGGTACTGAGTCAGCTATGAGACCATCTCGTAGTGTCTGCCCTGGGGAATAAGATTATGCTGGATAATCTTACAGTAGACCCGTGGCTTTGGACGCAGGTTGACTGCTTTCATCTCCCAGCGGTATCTCGAAGAATTTGGTTATCTATTTCTGCATGTACCTGTGCAGACAGAAACTGTGGCTCCCTTGGTACACAGTAAACCAACTGACCATCATTTGAGATGCCTAGGAGATCAGCCAACTCCTGACAGTTGAAAGAGATTGGAACCCCTTTCACCCAGCTGGTGATCCAAAGCTCTCTAACCCTGTCAACATCCTCTAAGTCACCCACTACCTGTAGGTGACACTAGAACTGCTTGACCAAGTCCGGGCGAGTGCAAGCCTCGTACAGAATCACTGGAAGCCAGCCCATATCACCAAACACCCTTTCCACGTCAAATAAGGCTAAATGGGCTAGGTTAACACATCTACCCCCTTCCACCTTCTTTCGATTAAACCAAGGGAATTATGTTTTTTCTTCCATGGACCTAAAGTGACGTGGGTCATGAACTCGAGGAACCTTAATGCGAACCAATTTAACTGCAAGAGAAGAAAATAAGAAAAACAAGTTAGATAAATTTGAAAATTTGACAGCATAACGACGTAAAATGGGAAAAGCCTCACTTTTCACCCAAACTTTGGGTAGGAGGACTTACATAGGTCCCAAACCATCTTGCAAGGCATATTCAATCGGAAATTTTAACTAGATAGGTCAAATTTGAGGAAATTTTGACAAATGGGAAAACCCCCCAAAATTTAGGTAAAAAATGAGAATTTTTAGGTTTCTACTAAACTAACCAATGAAACTCAAATTTTCTTGAGGGCTTTCATCCATTGGGTAGCCAATAGCAAAAGACCCCAATAAAAATCAAATTTTTACAGTCAGAAAAATAATAATTTGAAGAAAACCCTATAAATGGAGCAAAACCTAGGTATGAAAGCTTAAAAAGGAGAAAGTGTAGAGAGCATACCTTGAGGAATGGAAGGAAGATTGTCGATCGATGGAAAAATCACTAAGTTCGTACGATTGATACTGTAGCAACTCAGTGCTGACGAGCTGAGTTGAGACCGTAGGAAGAAGAAAGGGAAATGAGAGGAAAAATCTCAAAAAATAGGTTTTAAAACTGATTTTGAATCTTATGGTCGCACAATTCGACCAAAACCATCGACCGTATAATCGACCGTATGATCGACCACAGGGTCTCGGTAAGTTGCCAGGGATTTGATGGTCGCACAACATGTGACCGTAGGCCATCGACCGTATGACTGACTATTGTCTACATTTTGATTATGTTCGAACTTTTGCCTATTGATTTTGTTCTTCTCTCACCTTCCATTGTGAGACTAACCCAATACCACCACTCTATTTCGTCTCACCTGTGTAGCTTTACCAATAACACATCAACCAAGAGTTTAAATGGCTGGGCATAGAGTAAGTAGAAGGAGACAGAATGCAAACCCATCTCCACCACCTATGGAGACCAACGACAATGAAGGTCAGCAAGGGCAAGAAGGAAATATTAGAGCTTAGAATGCTGCACCTCAGAATGTTCACACCTAAGCCAACCCAACCAACTTGCCTATACCACCTATCGATTTGACAATTGTGGTGATGAATTTGGCACAACAAATGTAGCATATATAGCAAATGCAAGCCAACATGCAAGCTGCTATGGGAATTGCTTTCCCAGTTGCAAACACATCTCTACCTGTAGGATAAGCTAGTACGACACCTGGTGGTAGTGACACTGTACCCCAAGCACTACAAACACCAGCAGTACAAGGCCAAGTGCAAAACCCTAAAGCACCGCAAGACGGGTATAACCAAGGTAATTATCAGTACCAACAACCTATGTATGGGGCATATGCACAGTATCATCTTGATCACTGCAGACTGATCGAGCGTTTCCTGAAGATGAAGCCGAAGGAATTCATAGGTAAGCCGTCGGATCCTTTGTGGCCAGCTCACTGGATCAACGAAATGGAAAGAAACTTATGATGATGACTGTAAATGAAGAAGAAAAGGTACTATGTGCCACATTTATGTTGAAAGGTGACACACATCACTGGTGAAAATCAACTAGAAGTTATCTGTTAACAAAGCACGCCCAACTGACATGGGTTATCTATAAATAAGCTTTCTTCGAGAATTATTTTTCAAGGAGTTTCAGAGATCAAATGGAAAAGGAGTTCTTGATTCTATACCAAGGACAGAGGACTGTAAACGCGTATCAACAACGTTATGAAGAACTGTTTTCTTTGCTCCCTCTAGCATGCAGGAGGAAAATACCAAAACCCAAAGGTTCGTCATGGGAATTAAGGGAAGCATCCATGAGCATGTATTAAGATTAGAAAAGAAAATATATAATGAAGCAGTACAGATTGCTCGAGTACTGGAATCGAGCCAGAGGGAAATTTATTTTGCTCAGAATAGAGGTATAAAGAGGCCCAATGGAAACTCATACAACGGAGGAAACTCAAAGACATTTAAACCCTTTCATACTCAAGGCTTCAATGCTGTAGCCAAGACTACACCGACAATCCAACCTCAACAGATGCAAAGTAATGCTGGAGTCAAATGCTTTAATTGCGATCAAGTAGGACATTATTCAAGAGAGTGTCTTAAGCTAAGGAAGCAGCTACAACAAGGGAAAGTTTATGCAGTTACTTTTGAGGATGCTGTCGCATCGCCTGATGTGGTCATAGGTATGACCTGAACCTTTCATTTTGTACTAGCTTGTGTGAGCATGTAGACTAAATTAAATCAAATCACAGGTATCATACCTATTAATGGCTTACCTACCAGAGTACTATTTGACTCTGGAGCTACTCATTCTTTTATATCTGTGTTGTTTGGAAAGAAGTTAAATCTAACCCTTAGATCTTTAGACTATAAACTATTTGTACGATCACCTATGGGATTAGAAGTGGAACTAGACAAAGGTTATAGACCATGTCTAGTTCTTATCGGCGAGAAGATTTTGGATGCAACCTTAATTCAACTCGAGATGGCAAACTTTGAAATTATCTTGGGAATGGATTGGTTAGCTCTGCACTCCGTAAACCTATTATGTGCGGAAAAAAACTGACATTTAAAGATAAGGAATGAGCAGAGTTTAGTTTTGTGAAAACCAAACTTCCCCGTAAATGAAAACTCATTCTCTCTGCATTAAAGGCTAGAAAATTCCTCAAGAAAGGAGGAATTGGGTATTTAGTATCCGTGGTAGACCTCACCAAGGAAGCACCATGAATGGAGGATATTGAAGTTGTGCGTGAATTTTTGGATGTATTTCTTGAGGAACTACCAGGACTACCACCTGATCGAGCGACAAAGTTCATTATAGATCTTATACCCGGAGCCACACCAGTATCTAAAGCACCCTATTGAATGGCTCCTACTGAACTGAAGGAACTGAAGGTACAATTACAGGAATTACTAGACAAGGGTTATATTAAACCCAGCATATTACCATGGGGAGCGCCAGTATTATTTGTGAGAAAGAAGGACGGTATCGTTCGACTGTGTATAGATTATCGAGAATTGAATAAGCTTACAATCAAGAATCGATACCCGTTGCCTCAGATTGATGACTTGTTCGAATAGTTGCAAGGTGCCAAAGTGTTCTCCAAAATTGATCTTCAGTCAGGATACCATCAGTTGAAGATTAAGGAAGGTGATATTTCGAAGACAGCATTTAGAACCAGATATAGATATTAAGAATTTTTAGTCATGTCTTTTGGTTTGACTAACGCACCCACAACTTTTATGGAACTTATGAATCGGGTATTCCTTAATATGTTGGATACGTCAGTCATTGTATTTATTAATGACATACTAGTCTACTCCAAGGACAAAGAAACTCATATCACAAATCTAAGAGCCGCTTTGCAGCGACTAGGAAAAGAGAAGCTTTACGCAAAATTTACTAATATGAGTTCTGGTTGAATGAAGTCGCTTTCTTAGGCCATGTTGTATCAGCTGAAGGAATTAAAGTAGATCCTAGCAAGATTAAGGACATTCTGAAGTGGGAATCACACAAGAATGTTGTAGAGATTAGAAGTTTCTTAGGTTTAGCTGGGTACTATCGACTATTCGTGGAAGATTACTCTAGAATCGCCGTACCTCTCACTAGTCTGACTAAGAAAGGAGAAAAGTTTGTTTGGATTGATAAATGTGAAGAGTGTTTTCAAACATTAAAGGCTAGATTGATATCAGCTCCCATCTTGACCATTTTGATTCCAGGACAACCATTTACCTTGTACATTGATGCGTCTGGGTTAGATTTAGCATGTGTGCTTATGTAAGGAGAATAAGTAATTGCGTATGCCTCAAGACAACTGAAGACACATGAGAAGAACTATCCCACTCATGACTTGGAATTAGCAACGATGGTACATGCTGTCAAGATATGGAGAGATTATTTGTATGGAGAGAAATTTTAGATTTAATTAGATCATAAGAGTCTCACTCATCTTTTTAATCAGAAGGAGTTGAACATGAGATAGAGAAGATGGTTGGAATTACTGAAGGATTATGATTGCGATATCCAGTATCATCCAGGAAATGCTAATGTAGTTGCTGATGCACTAAGCAGAAAGGCAATGACAAAGTCTCAGGAAGAAGGTAGTATAAATGCTACAATGTGTGTCACAGGAAGAGTATTTAGTTATGGTAAAGAGTAGTTCATGATTGATATTCTAGATGAATCAACTGACCAAGGGTTTATTCATCTATTCTCAAACATGTTTGCTACATTGAAGATTGTACCTGATCTATTAGACGAAGTGAAAGCAGATATTAAATCAGATCCTTATTTGAAAACGGTGCAAGAAAACCTTAAAAAAGGTAGGACTAACCCTGACTTCACTTTGGATTCTGGGAAAGTAATAAGATATAAAGGGAGAGTATGTGTTCTTGAAAATGAAGACTTAAATATTAGACACAGACTAATGAAGAAATCCCACACTACTGCTTATTTGGTACATCCTGGAAGTACAAAGATGTATCATGATCTGAAGAAACTATATTGGTGGAGAGGAATGAAAGCGGATGTAGCTAAATTTGTGTCCCAATGCCTGAATTGTCAGTGGATAAAGGCTGAAAGGCAAAGACCTACAGGATTGTTGCAGCCACTGCCTGAACCAGCATGGAAATGGGACTGCATCACTATGGACTTTGTCACCGGGTTTCCGTTGACTCCTCCAGTAGTTGACGCGGTCTAGGTGATCATAGATCGGTTGACTAAGACAACTCGTTTCATAGCTATACGACCTCAGTATACCCTAGAGAGGTTAGCTAAGCTGTATGTGGATAATATTGTCAGATTATATGGTATTCCTGAAAGCATCATGTCTGACAGAGACCCATGCTTTACTTTAAAGTTTTGGGAAGGATTACAGAAGGCTATGGGTACAACGTTGAAGTTTAGTACTACATTCCATCCTCAGACAGATGGACAGTCGGAGCGTACTATTCAGATTTTAGAAGACATTCTTCGAGCTTGTGTCATTGATTTCAAAGGATCATGGGATGAGAAGTTACCATTGATCGAGTTCGCTTATAAGAACAACTATTAAGCGACTATACATATATCACCCTATAAAGCAATGTATGGTAGGAAGTGTCAAACTCCTTTATTTTGGAACGAAGTTGGAGAACGGAGTATTGTTGGACCAGAGTTTATTGAGGAGACTTGTCAAGTGGTCGACATTATCAAGGAAAGAGTCCGAATAGCTCAGAATCGTCAGAAGCAATATTCAGATAATCGATGCAGAGATCTCGAATTCACCATAAGTGATAAGGTATTTCTGAAAATATCTCCTATGCGTGGTTTAAAAAGGTTCGAATAGAAGGGAAAGCTGTGTCCCAGATATGTTGGACCTTATGAAGTTCTAACTAGGTGTGGAAAGGTAGCATATCAGTTAGCACTACCACCAACAATGTCTAGTGTATATGATGTATTCTATATCTTACAATAGAAAAAGTACGTCAGAAATCCAACACATGTGTTAACAACGGACCCACCCGATTTGACTGAAGATTTGATGTTCGAAGTGGTACCTTTTGAAATTACTAGCCAGAAGGTGCAGCATCTACACAATCGTGACATCTACTATGTGAAGGTTACTTGGAGAAGCCAAGATGTAGAAGAAATTACATGGGAAGAAGAAAACGCTATGCGGAAGCAATATCCTCACCTATTCGACTCGGAAGGTATGTGAAAATTTCGAGGATGAAATTTTTATAAGAGGGGGGAGTTGTTAGACCCTCACTTCACTAACTTGGTTTAACCGTATTGTGCCAGGTCTTCCCATCATTCCTGGACCAAGTGGACCGAGCATGTGAAGATGGATCACAAACCAGGTATAAAAATTAACTCAACACCCAAAACTGTATACATATGGTCGCATACCTGGGTAGGTAAGGTCGACCATATGGAAAGAAACAGTGGTCACTAATCAATGACCCTACGGTCGATGATTTCGAACCAATGGTTGACAAGTTCTGCTACTGTAGCCATCGATCGTGAGACCCCAGATTAAACTCCGAGTTTTGAAAACATTCCTAAATTAAGGGATTTCTTTCCTAATTGAAAGAGGACTCTGTATGGAGAGTTTTACTCTATATAAAGGATGTCCCTGAGCCCTTTTTCACTCTTTTAGAACATTTGTAAACCCTAGAGAAATAGAAGGGAAGAGAAGGAAGAGAAGGAAAAGAAGAAAAAGCTAGGGAGAGGAATTTGCTGAGAAGAGATTGGCTTTCTACCATAGGCAAAGGTATGAATCTAATCTCTGGAGATGTAAACTCTAAGGAATAAAACTTCTATGGAAGATAAGCAATATCAACCTATTATGATCCATGTGATTTCCTTGAGAAAATCCCAAGGAGAACCATGAGGAGTGAGTTTGATGATTAGGATTGATAAGAAACTACTAATGATGGCCATAGGATGACCTTAGAATAAATCCAATTAAAGATCAGAGGACTTGACCCAGGAAGAACTCGAATTGCATGTAGTCTATGACCAAATATCCCAAGGTCGCAGCTACGGTCGACCAAAGCATGACCAGCATGACCAGAGAATTGAGCATAGGCATTTAGGAAGATTTAGGAATCATATGGTCGTAGCTACGGATATGCGACCCTAGGGTATCGACCACAGGCAGTATGGTTGATACAGTATGTGACCATAAGACCAATCAGACACATATTAGTGCTCTATTTTGATTTTTGACTACTGTAACATGTCACATCCCTAACTTAAATTCATATAACTTTTAGGTTGTTAAATTGATTGAAAGAGAATTGCAAGACTTGGAAGGATATCGAGTATTGCTAACAGGTGAGGGAACAAGACCTAAACTAATTGGTTAATAACAAACTGTTTATTTTTATTGAGTTCAATGCCATGATTGATTCTATGCTTGTATGCTTGTAATGTGCATCTCACATGTCATCCAATATTCCTGCTATTACTGTTCATGCATATTTAATTCTATTTATTTATAACATGTCGATGATGATGAAGTTAGGAATAGGCATATGAATGTATTGGTGTGGTTAGTGTGCTTGATGAGAGTGTTGCATCAGGGGGAGGATGTGGCATGGTGGTCTCTGACCTCGTCACCAGACTCTAGCTCTATCTCTACTCAAGTTTTGCCTTCTAACATCATCGTATCGCCATTACCTTAGCAGAACTATTACATCGTAGGGCATCAGGGGAGGTGGTCTCGGACTGTGTGGTCTCTGACTCTGCTGGGGGGCCTTAGCTTTATCTCTATGGACATATTGAGGGATGCTAGGGTGAGGCATTGGATACATTGTTTGGCATTAGGATTGGTTAGTTGCGAGCCCAGTTTGTAAGCCCTCGCCAATAGGGGCTTACATGTTGGTATGGGTAGGGCATCAGGGGAAGTGTTGGCAGTGTTTGATCCGGACACTTTAGCTCTATCTCTATTCCATGGTGGGTGCATGTGGGAAGACAATGGTGTTTAATCTATTGGGTGGATTCACACACTCGTGTATAGAGGTGCGGGGGTCACCAATCCTTTCTATAGCACATTACAAACTTAAAAACCAGACCAAAGATATGAATTGAATGCATGCATATGTATTCATAATGCATGCATATGTTTGTTGCATTATTTTGTGTTTACTGAGCTGTGATGTGTGCTCACCCTTTTGATGTCGAATATTTTTAGTTAATGATGTAGGACCTACTATTGAAGATTATATGAATGCGTCGATGTATGGACATATAGCTGTGATGGACGGGGAATTAATGGAGGAGACGCATGATTCTTCATGCGAGTGCAACCAATGTATATTCGATTAGTTTAGTTATATTTGATTATTGGAACATATAATGGATTAATTATTTTTATGTCTTGAGTTTAGGAGATAATCAGATTAATTATTTATTATCATTATTAGACACTCAGTTCATTATCTGTAAGACTTCTGCTTATTTGTTTATTACTTCTGATTATTACCATGGAATGTGTGTGTGGTTTCACATGGTGGGTACGACCTATACGAGATCCTGATTGTACCGTTGGTTTATTAGCGGTTCATCATACTAATCTGGTTAGACCAGAATTAGGGTATGACAATATGGCCATGTATTGTACTTCCATATGCCACATGATCATATACCCCACAATACAATTATATCCAAAACAACAATCACCCAACATGGCATGTGCACATAGTAAGTAGAACTATACTCCAGTGGGAATCTCCGTTCCACTCCAATGGACTGACCGTGTCCCCACTAGAGTATAGTGTTCTAACATGGCCTGTGTATTGTGCTCCTACATACTACACGCCCATCATATATTGTCTCAACAAAGATTGCACCCACAGGGATCCCCAATTCCCTATTCCCATGGTTTGTGCCGCCACTAAGGTACAGCCAATCCCAATGTAATTCATGAACTCACCCATTACATGAACCACCATACATGGGGGGCACCCCAACATAGAACCGCGGATCCTCACTCTCATGGATTACTGTGTCTCTACTAGGATATTGGCATACCATCATGGTACGCATGCCCGTGCTCTCACATGTTACGTGCACCATCATAAATGGTCATGCACACATAATGATATGAAAGACTACACCCCACAAGGAACCCCGGATCCCCACTCCCATGGTTCACCGTGTCCCTACTAGGTATCAACAACCAACAACATGGCCTGTGTATTGTGCTCCCATACTCCACACATCCATCATACAACAATCAACATACATAGTTATTGTTATAATGCAAATGCATGAATAGTTATATATACAATTTATTGGATGATATGTTGTATAGCAAGGAAATGCACATACAACAACCATATGTTCAAACTCTATGTGACCCGACCCCTCACCTATAGACACTAGTGGTGCTGAAGAACCTTGAAGCCGACAGAAGGCTTCGCCCGCAGCGATGTTTTTCCTAATTAGTTAAATAAGCTTTATTAGGTTGGTAAACATTTTTTAAACCAACATGGACAAGTCCTAGTGTCCATGCATGGGTCCCAAGCAAGGCCAGGAGCTGAAAAGATGGTCTTCCTAATCATTACTAGGCTTATAGGACAATACAGGCTGAATCAGAGGATAAACTGGTTGGTCATCCCACTGGTACATTAGGCCAATTAACACTTAGTCATTTCTTAAATAAACAGAATCAGAGGGTAAATTGGATGATCAAGCATCCGTTTGGTAATCCGGTTCATATCCACTATCATACAGTGGGGTTCTAGTGGGTTAATTGGAGGGTAGGCTGGGTGTTTGGCCATCTGACAATGCCTCTGCTTGTCATTAAGCTTACGTGGAGTCATGGCTAAACGGAGCCATGCAACTTACCGGTGGAACCTATCCGGAGGGTCATTCTCTTGATTAGGTGGTTCCAGTTATGTGGCTCCAGATTGGTGACTTCGAACATTACTTGGTCTGTCAGGCCAAGGCATTTGCCATGGCGGAGGACTGATTTTGAGTCAACTGGAGTTAGGGTTACTACCAGGCCTCCGATTCAGGCCCAAAAGCCAAACATGAACCAAAGAAGGTTTCCTTCCTTAGAAAAGGTTTTCCATTGTAGATTCCTTCATTTTAAGTGGTGGGAAACACATACCTATCATTATTGAACATAATGGGAGTCATTTAGACTCCATTATCACCTCCATTCATGGTGGGGGAGATAACCTAAGTTTCCTAGGTCGGATTCGGTCTCCATTAATGGAGGCCATTAATGGTAAAGGTCTACCATGGTCTCTAGCATACATTCCTACCAGAATGGAAGAGGAATGAGTGGAGAGCACATACCTCAAGGAGAACTGGTGCATGAGCTTGAGTTCAAAGCTTAAGCTCTACTTCTTCTCCCACTTTCACTTTTCCATGGTTTAGCAAGAGAGAAACAAGGTATGTGAGCTCCCCTTTTATAGGACTTATCGATAGAGATGGTGTCCTACTCTTGTAAAACCGGTGGTAGTCAACTGGAGGGTCGTTCATCCGGTTATGCCTCCAGTTGAGCTTAAAACATATTTAGGCCTTGTTTCATGGGCCCAGTTCGATGGTGATGCTTCATAGGTTTCATGTATCTCCTCCCACATGAACTAGTATCACTAAGTGATCCAAGAGGCTGACCCACATCATATGGGGGGTCAAACGTCAAGATGCCAAGGGTTGGCACAATAAGATCTGATATAGAGGGAACTGAATTGGTAAGGATTTTGGGTGTGGGTCTTACAAAATTACCTCTAAATTGACCGGTGAGACTGTAGGAACTCACCAGAGCCGAGTTAGGTCAGAGCCAAGGGGAAAACAAGAGAGGAGGAAGTGAGAAATGACTATAAATTGGGTTTTTAAAGTGATTTTAGGTTTTTCGATCGGACATCTTGCGTCCAGGTTAGACCGGACATACGACTGGACATCCAACCGATCACTCTTGGGAATCCCTAGAAAATTTTCTGTCTTGATTGTCTGGTCCAACAGTCTTTCCTTAGACATGCGACCAAACACCTACGACCAGACAAGTTAAATTTACTATGTTAAATTAAAATTTTTTTACTCGATTGCGTTGATGGTTATTGCCTCACATGCATTATAAGAGACTAATGCCGTATCGTATTGATTTTTATTTCTCAAAACTTATCTCATGTACCATGATCTTGTTTTAGATCCTATTAAGTGCCAATATTCTGAAATGGGAGGCTGAAATAGTTATAGAAATCCACGCAATACCTGCAACTCAAGGGTACCTGCCATTGAGGAAATACTGGGACCGAGAATTTGAATGAGCAGATCCCTCCTAATGAAAATCAAGTGGGGGATAACCAAGAGGTACTAGTCCAAGGAGTATAGAATCCTCTGCAGCCTCATCTAGATTCGACTACCGTTATTGACCAACCTGGTCTACCAGATGGAAGCTTAATAGAAGGAATTTTTCACTGAGATGCTGAAGTTGTTTAGGCCACCCATACCCACACCTACCAATGTTACACCCGAGCCTCAAGGAAATGATAACACAGTGTCAATGGGTGTAACACCGCTTTGGCGGGTCAGCATCAACAACCACCACCACCTCAGTAGATCCCGATGATGTTTATACTTGGGTTTTTTAGGGTGGATACCAAGGAGGATACCCGTGTCAGCCACAGTGGTACAGAATGGTTACACCTGGGCAGATTGACCTCTCGAGGATGGTGGACAACTTTTTGAAGATGAAACCACCAACCTTCTTAGGGAAAGGAGTAAAACCATTGTGGCCAACACAATGGATAGAGAAAATGGAGAAGATTTTCCATACAATGACATGTACGGAGTAGGAAAAAGTGTTGTATGCCACCCGAACTTATCTGTAGACTAAGCACACTCAAATTTCATGGGAAATAATTAAGGAGGTATTTTTTGAGAAATACATTTCGAGAAGTTTCCGTGACCAAATGGAGAAGGAGTTTCTCAATCTACAACAGTCACAGTTGTCAGTAGATGCATATCAGTAGTGGTTCGAAAGATCTGTTCTTCTTCGCTCTACGGGCATGCAAGAAGAGGCTACAAAGACTTGCAGGTTTATCATGGGTCTTAGAGGTAGCATTCGAGAGCATGTGTTGGGATTGGAAAAGAGTGTTTATAATGAAGCGGTACAGATTGCACGAGTTATAGAGTCGAGCCAGAAGGAAAGCTTCTTCACATAGAAGCATGGATTAAAGAGGCCCACCACCGAGACATCGAGTAGAGGGAACTCTAAGCCCTTCCGTCCATTCAAGTCACAAGTTGTAACAGTGCAAACCAAGACTACTCCAATAGTGACACATCAAGAAACTGGTCAAGTTGGGGGTATTAAATGCTACAACTTTCACAAATGGGGCATTATGCTAGGACTTACCCCCAACCCAAGAAACAGTTGCAGCAAGGGAAAGTGTACACTTGTCACTGCAGAGCAAGCAGTTGCATCGTCTGATGTGGTTACGGGTACGACCTTATTCTTTGCATTTTTTACTTACAACATAATTGTGTGAGCATTTAGATTAAGGGTAAATTAAACTCCAGGTACTGTAAGTATAGCCAGTGTACCCGCAAAAGTCCTCTTTAACTCTAGGGCTACCTATTCGTTTGTATCCGTATCATTTGGGAAAGGTTTGGATGTACCCGTCAGACATTTAGACCTAAGTTTATTAGTTCGATCCTCTATGGGTCTATAGGTTGTACTAGATGAATGCTATGGACCGTGTCTAGTTCATATTGATGGATGGGATTTGGAAGCAGACCTAGTTCAACTCGAAATGGCACACTTTGACGTTATCTTGGGAATGGATAGGTTGGCTCAACTGTAAGCACCCCATTTTTGCTATCCCTAACTAAGCAGAGTCTTCTGGGTGAGTAGACAACAAAGGAAAAGAGATGAGTGAAAATTTGGATTTTTTTATTGCGACCTCGAGACAGTTTTCGGTGGGTCCCACAGCAAGGTTTTGGCTTGCAACCTACATGGTTGCATAAACCATAGATTTATCCTCGAAATGAGACCAGGATTCCTCAATTCTGATATCAAGTGAAGAAGATATGATCATTTTAGTCGGATGACATGTACAAGGGAGGTTTCGAAAATTATCATAAATAATCCCAGGGCTTTCATGCAAATTATTGTAAGTTGGACTGATTGAATTTCAAATCATCATATCTTGATCATGCGACATCTGAATCATATGGTTTAAGTACCAATATTCTTTATTTTTAGTCTTTTTCAAAGTGGACATGAAGAATCCCTAGTAGAGGCCATCGGTGGCTCCCATGCAAGCTTGCATGCAGAATTATTGATAGAACTTTATTTCTTCATATCTTGGCCGTTCTACGTCCGATTCAGATGATTCAAGGGTCATTATTCCTCATTTTTTGTGTTCTGTAAAGTGGAGTGAAAAATTTGGGACAGAGATCTCCGAAGGGTCCCATGCAAAATTACATATTGAAATGGCCATTTAATCTTTGAAAATTCATATTTGGTCACCCCACATTCAAATCAGTTGATTCCAGTTTCATTATGTTTCATTTTTAGTGCTCTACAAAGTGGACGTGAAGGATCTTAGGCAGAGGTCTCCGAAGCATCCCATGCAGAGTCGTTAGCCAAATTATCGTAAAATGGTTTGTTTAAACTTCAGAAATTCATAAGTTGACCATTTTATTTCTAAATAAGGTAATTCAAGCTCTAGTATTTCTCATTTTTAGTGTTCTACAAAGTGAACGTGGAAAATTTGGGATAGAGATTGTCAAAAAATTTCATGAGGAATGGCGATGGAAATGGCCTATGAAATGATAGAGAGAGAAAAACCAATTTTGGCCTAACCCAACTCAACCCAACTTAGTCCAACTCAGCTCAACCCAAGTCAGACCAGTCCAAACCAAATCAATTCAGTCTAGGTGTATACATTTACGTCATATATATTGTACTATATATATTATATTATATAATATTATGTTTATGTACATTAGTATAATATATGATATTTATTATATATATAAGATATAAGTATAAAATAAAGAAAAATAATAAAAAAGAAATGGAAAAAGAAGATTCGGCCTTGAATGGGATGGTGAAACTTATGGAAGGAAATTGGAAAAGAGATATGGACCAAGAGGGAGAAGAAAATAGGGAAAGAAGAGAAGAAAAGGAAAGAAAAAAAGAGGCGGACAGATGGAGAGGGAGAATAAGGAAAGAAGAGGAAGAAAAGGAAAAAAGAAAAGAGGCGGACAGATGGGGAGGGAGAATAAGGAAAGAAGAGGAGGAAAAGGAAAGAAGAAAGGAGGTGGACAGATGGAGAGGGAGAAGAAGGAAAGAAGAGGAAGAAAAGGAAAGAAAAAAGGAGGCAGACAGATGGAGAGGGGGAAGAAGGAAAGAAGAGGAAGGAAAGGAAAGAAGAAGAGAGGCGGACAGACCAAGAGGGAGAAAATGGAAAGAAGAAGAAGAAAAGGAAACAAGAAGAGAGGCAGACAGATGGAGAAAAAGGGAGATTGAAAGAAGAAGATAAAAGAAAAGAGAGGGGATGTGAAGAGGGGAATTTTCTTTTTCTGTTTTGGGTATTGAGATTGAGATTGAGATTGAGAAGGAGAGAAGGAGAGACGTCTAGGGAGAGAGGAAGAAGAAGATCGAGATCGAGAGAAGAAGAAGAAGAAGAAGAAGAAGAAGATGAAGAAAGAGCAAGAGCACAAGGTAAGATCTTTACCTACTATCCTTTGCAGATCACGATTATAAGCATACGATCTGTCCTACCCATCATCGCACTACTCTACTTCAATCCTCAACCATTAACAATCTTCATTAATTCTTACTCCAGAACACGACCAAGACTTGCAATTCGTCCCTATCGACTCCATTACAACCATCATAACATTTCAAGCACCTCTGTTCACCCAGCCGTCAACCATCTACTGCCAAACCATTGAGCCACATCAACCATTACTCCCTCACCTACTGCCACAACTTATCAAACCCACTTGTTACATGAACTAATTACCACATCTTCATCATCAAATCCTCATCTCAGGGCCACCAACTCCCTCATCTACCTACCAGCAAAGTTGCCATCAGCCACCATGCACTTACCCGTAAAACTCCAATGACCGACTTCACCACCCTCATCCATCAACTCATCTTCTTCCCTAACACTTGTCTTATCCATGCTCCACCACCATAGGGCCATAAACTAGTCCCTTAGCCACCAGTCCATCACTAAGCCACTTAGTTACTCCCATGATTTGTCACATACAACATTACCCAATACATACCTCAATTTTGCCCCATCGATACTTGGTTTTCATTCCACATACACCACCTTACCATTATCCTATCCCATCTGTCCATTAAAACTGTGGTGGTGATGAATCGGTCTTAGTTTAGGTTCTTTTTATTATTATTTTATTTTATTTCTTTTGTTTGTTTCTCTTGACAGTCTATTGTGGTTGTACATATTTTTTATTAGAATGTTTATTTATTCTTTTGTCTCTTTGATATTTTAATTCGGTTATATATTAGGTAGTTTTCTTTTAACTTGGTCTTTGTTATATCTTAGTTCGGTTGTATGAATATTATATATTTAGTTCTCTTTGTTATTATTTATTTTCCATGTACATTATATCTTATTTTTGCATATGTAGTGACATGCAAGTATATTTGATTTATTTATTTTTTTCATGTCTTAATATTTTTTATTCTTTTGTATATTATTTATTATTACATGTATGTTGTTTTTTTATCTGAACATTATTTTTACTATCACATGTATATTGTTTTCATATTTATTTTCATCTTTATTTTTACTTGGCATGTATATTATATTATATTTACATGTGTATTATTTATATTTATTTTTGCGTGTACGATATTTATGTTTATTTTTCCATAAATATTATGTTATTGTTATTTTTACATGTACATTATTTTCTTATTTATCTTTGACATGCATGTTTTTGAGAATAACACATTGCTATGTTGGATTTTCATTGCCATGTTTGGATGATCACTGCTATATTTAGATTGCTCACTTGCCATTTTTGGATTATTTACATGAACATTACTATGTTTGGATACGCACTGTCACTTGCTATATTGATTGCTTACATGCTATATTGATTGCTTACATGCTATATTGATTGCTCACATGCTTTGCTTGACTCTCACATGCCATATTGGATGCACACTCTGACTATTCTATTTGGAATACTTTCACATGTCATATTGGATGCACACTTTGACTGTATTTGGAATGCTATCATTGCTATAGTTGGAATGCTTTCACTTGCCATATTCGATATTGGAAAGAGATTAAAATAGAAAAAATAATAATTAGGGTAGGAAACCCTAAAATAGAAAGAACAACAATTAGGGAATGTGAAACCCTAAAAAGGGAGAGAACAATTAGGGCAAGATAAACCCTAGAATAAAAAGAACAATTAGGGTATGAAACCCTAAAAATGAAAATCATAGCAAAAGGGATAGGAAACCCTTGAAACCTAAAAATGGAAACAATAAAAATAGTAGGAGTTTAGGTCTCATCCCTAAATCCTATTAACAAAAATGATAGGAGTTTAGGTCTCATCCCTAGATCCTATTGACAAAAATGGTAGGAGTTTAGGTTTCATCCCTAGATCCTATTAACAAAAATGGAAAGAATTTGGTACACATCCCAAATCTGAATGATAGGAATTTAGATCTCATCCCTAGATCCTATTGACAAAAATGATAGGAATTTGGTACACGTTCTAAATCCGACTCTCACAACCCATTTCGAACTACATCGTACCTGATTTTTAGGGCAAACCCTAGAATACGTAGGTAATTTGGGAGCCCCAAATATGGTACGAAGCCATCCATCAACCATCCATCCAGCATAAACTTCAACTTGAACAAAGAATCTAATTGAAGCACATGCAAAAATCACTTCCATAATCTTTAATCACAAAAAACCATATCAAACTACATTTTGGACTTGATTTCCAGGATTGGAATACTTAGGTAGTTTGAGATGTCTTACACGTCTCAGATTCAGTCCAAGACTGAACCATCATTTGGACTGGTTCACTGTATAGTTTGTACTCATTGCTTGTTTATTTGCTTTAAAACATGATTGGTTGAACCCTAGGTTAGAATGACTTAGCAACTTGGTTTAGGACATCCCCCATTGAACCCTAGTCATGCAGTTGACCAAGCACAGTCAAAATTAGAGTTTAAGGAAAGTTTAGGAGGCCGATATTAATCAGACGGTTTGGGTGCCTAACACCTTCCCATAACCGTACCTTGAATACTTACCCGAACTCTTGCAGACCAAAGAATTAATACATTGGGTTATGAGTCAATAGAAGTCTTACGTTAGGGTGATACTATTTTTTTAGAGGTCCTAGACCTTAATCTAGGTGGCGACTCCAACAAGATCAGTGATCTTCATCGATACGGATATTTTATCCCGAGGAGGAGGATCATCGTTTCTCATTGTCCTCACAGTGGTGACTCCACTGGGGATTGATATTCAGGCTCCTAGGATACTTTTCTTAGATTGATTGCTTGACATTTGATGCTAGATCTAGGGTACTATTATTGTTTGTACATATTACTTTGGGGGGTGGGTATGTGTAAGACCTGTATCGAACTAATCGGTCTACCTATCATGGTCGAGCCAAGTGGACTAAGTGCGTGAAGAAACTACAAGACCAGGTATGAAGTTTAACTCAAAAACAGTCAAATATGAGGGTAGGGTCGCACGCCTTAATAGGTGTGACCGACCCCACCTCAAAAGAGTCCAACCCATGACTTTTTGATCGTGGGGTCGCATGTCTTAAAAAACATAGGGTCGACGGATTCTGTGACCCTACATCCAACCCTACGAGAACAGACAGAAACCAAAAATTAGGAAACCTTCCTAATTCGAAGGGGGGTCTTTCCTAAACTCATTGAGGCTTATTATGGAGGGTTTCCCTCTATAAATAGGATGTCCCTTAGCCTCTTTCACTCCTTTAGAATCCTAATTGAAAGTGAGAGAGCGAGAGAAGAGAAGGAAGAGAAGGAGAATTAAAGAAGATGGCCAAGGAAGAGAGGAAGATCAGAGAAACCTTTGAATCTCAGTAAACCTAAGGTATGAACCTAAATCCATACATGAATTTAGAGTCTAAAATGGTTTATGAAGAATAGAGGATAAGGAGAAACTCAAATCATCCATCCATGGACAAATTCTAAGAGAATCCATGGAGAAAATCATTGTGGACAATGGATAGTGTATAAAAATTTTAGTTTGAGCCATAGAACAATCATAGGAAGGACCATGATGGTAAGCCAAAGGATTTAAACATGAAGGAATGGACTTTAGAGTGAAAGGTCGACACAGAAAATGTGTGGTCGCACGTAAGGTCGAATGATATCTGACCCTACGAGACCATATGATCGACCACATGCCCTCGGGAAGTCCCAGGGAGGGTGTGGTCGCATGTAGGATCAAATCATGTCTGAACCCACCTACGACCCTACACCTTGGGGTCGTAGAAACTGCTACCCTAGGTGCTACCCTACCCTGCGACCCTACCCCTGTGGTCGCAGAAACTGAGACCCCAGGTGCTACCCCACCTGCGACCCCTTAGCTTCTGTTATTCTAAACATATTGGAATTAATTATAATTAAAATCTATCGACTTGTTAGGTCTTTCCAATGGTTTAAAAGTGAATTATAAAGCTTGACCGAGGATCTACTAGCAATCAAAGGTGAGGGAACAAGACCTAAATTAATTGTCTAATAATAAACTATTTTTGTTTATTGAGACCAATATTATGAATGATTCTATGCTTGTATGCTTGTATTGTGCATTCAACATGTCATCCAATATTTCTGCTATTAATATTCATGCATATTTAATTTCATTTATTCATAACATGATGATGATGATGATGCTAGGAATAGGCATGGAAATGTTTGTGTGTAGTTAGTGTACTTGATGCGAGTAGGGCATCAGGGGAAGTGTGATGCGGTGCGGTCCTAAGCACTTTAGCTCTATCTCTACTCAAGTCTTGTCTACTGACATCGTCGTATCGCCATTACCTTAGCAGAACTATTACGTCGTAGGGCATCAGGGGAGGTAGTCTCGGACCGTGTAGTCTCTGACTCTGCCGAGGGGCCTTAGGTCTATCTCTATGGACGTATTGAGGGATACTGGGGTGAGACCTTGGATACACAGTATGACATTAGAATTGGTTAGTTGCGAGCCCAGTTTGCAAGCCCTCGCTAATAAGGGCTTACGTGTTGGTATGGGTAGAGCATCAGGGGAAGTGTGATGCGGTGCGGTCCTAAGCACTTTAGCTCTATCTCTATTCCATGGTGGGGTGGATGTAGACGACAATGGTGTTTGATCCGTTGGATGGGCTTACACACCCTGTGTATAGAGGTGAGGCAGCAACCAAACCTTTTTGTTGCACATTGCAAACTTATGAACTAGACCAAAGATATGAATTGAATGCATGCATATGTTTGTTGCATTGTTTTGTTTGCTCGCTGAGTCGTGATGTGTGCTTACCCTTTCGACGTCGAATATTTTTAGTTGATGATGCAGGTACCACCGTAGAAGATTATATGAATGCTCCGATGTATGGACATGTGGCGGCAATGGATGTAGAAGTTATGATGGAGTCGCATGATTCGTTATGCAAGTGCAACTCATGCATCTTCGATTAGATTTTTATTTGAATTATTAAGGAAATGTAATTGATTATTTTATTTTACTTTATGTCTTAGTCTTTTGAAGATAATTGAATAATTTATTTATGTTATCATCTTTAGACTCTCAGTTCATTTAATATTAAAGACTTCCGCTATCGTGTATTTATTCTGATTTTAGTTATGGATGTGTATGGTTTAAGCAAATGGATACAGCCTATTCGAGATCCTGGTTGAACCGTTCGTTTATTGATGGTTCATCACACCATTCTGGTTGGTACAGCATTGGGGTGTGACAACTTGGTATCAGAGCTCTCAGGCCTTGTCTATTAAACCAGTATACTTCCATAAAAGTTCGTGAACTGAGTTAGGATAAAAATTAAAAACTATAATAATAACACACCATAAGCACCTGTGTTGTTTGAGACAAAATTAAGAAAGAGAATAATGTATATATAAAAGGAGAAACAAGTTTCATATACACTCGACTAAAAGCAACGTATATATACATATCCAAATCAGAGTACGGTCTACAATCCAGACAGTTACTCTGTAGTACAAGGAAAAACAAAAGAAAATACAAATTAAGGAGCTGGAGGTGCTGGAGGAGGAGGTGCCTCGCGATCTCTATCGTAATCCTCAGCATACACTTTAGTCAACCAGGCTACCTGAGTCTGGGTCGTCTGGAGACTATCTGTCAACTCGGCCATCCGCTGATCAGACGCGCGTTGAGCATCTAGAAGCTCTCCTACTCTCAAATCAGCCACACGCTGAGCCTCTCTAATCTCATGTAGTAGTCCCATCATATCATCAGATGGTGGGTGTGAAGGACCAGCAGAGTGTGAATAAACCCGAGATGGGCCAGCTCTAGTAGAATGTAGTGGTGATGGAGGAGGAATGACGCCTCATCCATATACATACGATCATCATCCTCAGCATCACCCCCATGGACCCCTGTTGTTGCTACTGCTGCTGCTGCCGCCTCAGGGTTTGCTATCTCTATCCGAGTACGAGGATGCACCAGAGCGTTCCTCTCATCATCACTGACCTGAGCATCTCGCATACCCATCCTGCAGATGGCCTCCCAGTTAAGGTCATAAGAGAAAGTATCCTCATGAATCCTCTCATCTAATAAGTCGACGTGTAGGCGTGTAAGCAGAGTAGTGATTAGGCATCCGTAGGGTAGGTTGCCTATCTGACCAGGCAGCGTAGCACAGATCATCGTCCGGATAATAATATAGGGAAGGCAGACAGGCTGCCTAGCGCAGATGCAGTATAGGACATACTGGGTCAGTTGAGAAATTCTATCTAGTGGCCACTCTGGGGGATCAGGTTGTGCTGGATGATCTTGCAGTACACCCAAGGCTCTGGCCGTAGGTTGATCGCTTTCATCTCCCAGCGATCACCTCTAAGGAGCTGACTATCAATCTCAGAACGCATCGCCAAGGATAGGAACTGGGGTTCCTTAGGAGCACAGTACACCAATAGGCTGTCATTTGATATGCCCAGGAGATCAACCAACTATTGGCAGTTAAATGAAACTTCCACCCCTTTCACATAGCTGGTGATCCTGAGCTTCCTACCCCTCTCTGTATCATTGCGATCCCCTACCACCTGGAGGTTGCAATAGAACTGCTTCACCAAAGCAGGACAAGTACAAGCCTCATATGTGATCACGGGAAGCCAACCCAAGTCACCAAAGGCACCCTCTACGTTAAACAAGGCTAAACTAGCCAAGTTTACACAGTGACCCCCTTCTACTTTCTTATGCTCATAGCGAGCATACTGAGCCTCTGCCTCGTTGGAGCGGAAACAAACGGGATCATGAGCCCTAGGAACCTTCGTACGAGCCATACTATCTGCAAAGACATAAAAAAATAAACCAGATATTAGATATGGTAAAAAACTCAAAATTTCGGCATTATAACGGCATGATTTAGCCAAAATCCTCACTTTTCACCCAAACAGCTGGGCAGGAGGACTTACATAGTTTCCAAACCGTCCTACAAAGCTCATACAGTTGGAAATTTAATCTAGAAAGATCAAATTTGAAGAAATTTCAACAATTTGGAAAAATCTCAAAAATTAGGTCAAAAATGGAAAATTTCAAGTTTCTCGATAACCAACCGATGAAAATGTGGATGTGTATGGTTTAAGCAAATGGATACAATCTATTCGAGATCCTGGTTGAACCGTTGGTTTATTGACGGTTCATCACACCATTCTGGTTGGTACAGAATTGGGGTGTGACAGTATGGGTTCAGTCACACATTTGTGTAAGTAGCCGAACTGGGTCCCATGCATATGGGGTAGCCTGTTAGGCGAAAAACACAACCTTGGCCTGTACTTTGTGAGATCACGACCGGCGAGTAGCCTCTGATGAGCATTTCTCAGGTCTGCCTGGGAATGCGTTATGCTACTCCATGTCGCTTGATTCTTGCATCATAGTATATAAAGGGATTGGGGGCCCATTATTCATCGTGCATTCGGTGATAGGTTACCCCGTCCTCGTCAAGGTGGCCTTTTCTGTCCTAACCCAATTTGAGCCACATGTATGTTATTTTTTGGTCTATCCCTAAACTCACATGATAAAACCCGTTCAATTACAATGTCCATGCCCATAACATCGAAGTTCTGCCTATTTTTACTCTCGATTTGTTGACATGTTTGATCTCACACGATGAGCATCTTGAACTCTCACTTGTTGAGAGCAGGAGATTGTATAAACCTGTTCCATGTCATAGTGGACGGCCACTGTACACTCTCATTCAACGAGCTCAATGCGTCGGATCTATCATTGTTAACAAATCGGTTTAAAAAACGATTGGAAATTCCCTGTCATGGCATAGGTACCATGATTGAGCGGTCATTTATCAGTTTGTTCAGTCATGAACCACTTTTGTTAACCATCCCATATGAAATTTACAAATAAATATATCTATTTTAATTTTTTTTTGAATTTGACGAACTAAGTGTTCGGATCTTGTTGTCTAATGAACCATTTGGGTCATAAGGCCTAAGACCAATCACAGGGTCAGTCGAAACAACTAAATTGACTTGGATAATATTTATTCAATGGATTTCATAAGGGAGCTAACATTTGTATTGGTCGAGTCAGCTTGTGTGTGCATATAAAACCTTCACGTGTCCAGTCATTTCCAAATCCTAATCCGTTGATCTATTCCAACACTAGGTGACTGTCGAGCCAATCTGCAAGCATTGCTACCCTTTGGGTAAGAGATCCTATCATCAATAGGCTGTCTAGAGTACCTATCACTAAGCCGGTCGGGCCTATCCTTCAAAAGCCAATTGAAGCTATGGCTAACCGTGATCAAGATGAGAATTCATTAGAGGATCGAGTGACCAAGATAGAGGATACTGTAAGTGAGATGGCTGTCATGCTGCGGAATGTGCATAAGTTACTAATGGGAAAGGAGGACATACCCTCCGCATCAAAGGAAGATACCCCTAGAAAGAATAATCCGATTGTGTTCTCAAACCTCACTTTTGAAGAAGATGGAGAGGTTGTCTACAAGCAACCGTCGATCATCCAGAAGGCTCCTTCAATCAAGAAGCCGAAGGAAACTGAAGATCCATATGGGAACCGATTAAGTAATGTAGAACAGATACTGAGGGGCCTGAAGGGTGTAGATAGCCAGATCATTGATTTTGAGGGACTGTGTTTCTTCCCAGAGGCCAAACTGCCACCGAAATTTAAATGGACTACTGAAAAATTTGACGGGACAGGAGACCCCAAGACATATCTGAGATCATTCAAGGGACTATTAAGGCAAGGGCATGGGTTTACTAATGAACAACTAGGGCAGGCATTCCAATTCTCATTAACTGGAGGGGCACATAGATGGCTAATGAATCTGAATCCCTCACAAGTCCACTCTTGGACCGATATCACCAGAGCCTTCAGTAATCATTATTCCTACAATAATGAGATCGAGACTCATAGGAGGCAATTAGAGACTATGGTACAAAAGTCTGATGAAGGCTTTACAGAATACTTGACCAGGTTTAGGAAAGTGGCCACACAACTTTGGGATCGACCATCAGAGAGGGACTAGGTCCAAATGATGATGAAGGGGCTCAATAAGGCGTACAAAACATATATATTTGGATAGGCTATCCTCACATTCGAAGGGTTGGTCATCGTGGGACAACAAGTAGAAGACGCCATTAACTATGGAGATGAACTCCCAATAAAAATAGAAAAATTAGAGGCAAGCCCAAGCAGGAGATCCTATCAACCCAAGTACAACAATGCCCAAGGTCACAAAGAAGTAGCAGTGACAAATACAGTTGTTGCACCGGCACCAAGTAACTATGTATCACCAGCTCCATGACAAAGGCCTTCTAGGTTGTATACAGAGCTATCATTACCAAGGGAGGTGTTGATGGAGAGATTGATGAGGGTTGGAAAATTAAAGCCACCGCCACCCATGAAAGTGCCAAACCCACCACCAGCCACTTAACATGCGGAGAAATTCTGTAAGTTCAACAATCAAGCAGATCATAATACAGAATACTGTTGGAGCCTCATGAATGCCATACAAGACCTAATTGATTCAGGGGCATTCAAAGTACAAGGAAGAACCAATCAAGCATCAATCAATAATAACCCACTCCCATATCATAATGTGAATTTCATAGAATGGGAGATGTCGGAGTCCAAGGAAAAGGTTATGGAGAACGAAGTTTGCATGATAGGTGACAATTTGGACAAGAGTTTTATCTTACTTATCCCTGATACTATGGACATTCTATAATCACCGAAGAGTCAGAGGAGCCTTACATTGTCCACATACCCAATGAAGAACAAGAAATTACTCAGCTGAATGAACAATTTGATGAATTCGGAATCTACATACCTGGTGAAGGACAAGAAGTCAGTCATTTAGATGAACAGTTTGATGACTATGGCATCTACATCCCAGGAGAAGATAGGACTGTGGCAGAGACCCGTACAGACAAAGGATATAAGCCAGCACATTTAGCAGCAGAGAACCCGGCCCAGTTGGCCAAAGAAAAGGAACAGGGGCAATCTATCCAACCTGAACCACCCAACCCTGTTCTCAAGCAATTGCAGAAGACGCAGGTGAATGTCTCCATCTGGGAGCTACTGATGGCATCAAAAGTTCATAGGGACACTGTGTTGAAATCCCAGACAAACATACAAGTCCCTGTAATAATGGATTGCAATGAACTAGCGGATTTGGTCGACGGCCGTTATGCGGTAAATTCAATCATATTTAGCCATGCAGATCTCCCTAGTGAAGGAGCCAAACACATCAAAGCACTACAGATCACTATTGGTTGCAGAGACAAGGTTGTTCACAAGTATTAATCGATAATGGATCAGCCCTAAATGTATTTCCCCTCAGAACATTCAGGTACTTGGGATTCAAAGATGAAGAGATGAAGCCATCAGACCTGATCATCAAGGCTTATGATAACACCCGTAGGGCAATCCAAGGTGTCTTCACAGTGCCTATCCGAGTCGGTCCGGCTGTATTTGTTACAAAGTTTCAAGTCATTGATATCCAGGCTACATTTAATATACTACTGGGTCGACCATGGTTGCATGCAGCCAATGCAGTTGCGTCCACCCTGCATCAGAAAGTCAAATTCATACATGGGGACGTCATCATAACCATCAATGCATATTCAAAAATGGTCAATGCACTGGCTACAGGGAGAATGGGTTTTGAATATGATGAGGGATCATCTGAGACTGTCCATCTTGGCGGCTTTAAAATAGACAACATCTTGGCTATCACAGGGGTAGATCCCACAGGTATGCACTTGTCCTTTCCTTTTCGTCAATTGCTAAATATGTCTTATTTTCTAGGAATGGGCCTCGGCTTACATCAACAAGGTAATATTAAAGTCTTACCCATGTTAATTAATGAGCACAGATTTGGACTGGGGTACATACCCAACGGACATGATTTAGAGTTGATAGAGCGAAAACATTGGGGAGCCGATCAGAGATTTCTAAGGCTCGAGAAGAAGAACTTCAAAAATAGTAATGCATATAATAGTAGTAGTACAATAAAGGCTACAGGCATGAGCAGAGGAAAATGGCAACAACAGAGAACAGATGGGCAAATTAATCAAGTATTGACTGAAGGGTTGTACAGTCAAGAAAATACTCTGTACTACAAAACTCTGAATGGGTATTTCGTCAAAGAAGGAGATGACTCACCTTTCCATGGTTTCTCCGAACCTTGGTTTGATGGTTGATTCCAGAGACAGTGGCCCGGTTTTGAGATTTTCTTTGACTGTACCATTGACTGGGAAGATGCTGAGAAGACACGGACAAAAGAGCAAAGAGGAGAGCTACAATCTGAGGCAAATATAGTTGACATCGGTAACTTGTTCGAGGAAGATCAAGTGATGACACTCACCGGAGGAAACCCAAATGAAGATCCAAATCCACAACAACTGATCTATCCCTTCAACGGCGTGATACCAAACTGGAGCTGCTTAGATAGTTTTGTCTACACCAATGCTGAGTCATGTATTCCTAGTATGGCCATGTCTGGGCCCATAATAGAAGAGTCAATAGATAGGGATGAGTCCTTTTCCAGTTTTGAGTCTGCTCCACTAGGAGCCACTTCTTCTGTACCACTGTTGTCCATGGTTAATAAAAATGATATTTCTTATTACTTTGTGTCTACATCTTCCATTCCAATTTTAAGCTCTAACTCTAACAATGGTGAACATGATGAAATCCCTATTGAAATACAACAAGTTGAAATCTCAGAAGAGAAGAAGGCCCAACTTGCTGCGAAGCCTTCCTAATGATCAATTTAGGTACAGTTGAGGAGCCTCGTGAGATCAAGATCGGTGCTACCTTAATTGAAGAAGAGGCAGCCCTGATGACAGAATTGCTAATGGAGTACCAAGAAGTATTTGCTTGGTCCTATGAAGACATGCTCGACATTGATCCTGAAGTTGTGCAACATAGGATACCGTTGTTCCCAGAAGCAAAGCTACATAAATAGAAGCTGAGAAAGCTACGACCTGAATGGACACTGAAGGTCAAAGAGGATATAATGAAGCAATTGGATGCAGGATTCTTAGAAGTAACCAGTTACCCTGAGTGGTTGGCAAACATTGTGATTGTACCAAAGAAGGACGGACGATTGAGGGTATGCGTGGATTATCGAAACCTAAACAAAGCAAGCCCTAAGGATGAGTCCTGCTACCCAAGATTGACATTTTGGTGGACAACACGGCGGTGCAACCAAATAAAGATGGTGCAACCAAATAAAGATGGTGCCAGAAGATAAAGCCAAGACTGCTTTCACCATAGACTGGGGCATCTACTGTTATACTGTAATGCCATTCGGGTTGAAGAACATCGGGGCGACATATCAAAGAATGGCCACAACCATATTACATGATCTGATCCACAATGAGGTTGAGGTGTACGTTGACGATATGATTGTAAAATCTATTACCCGCGAAGGCCACATACTCGCACTCAGAGCATTCTTTGAGAGGATTAAATAATACAAGCTCAGATTAAACCCGCAAAAATGTGCGTTCAGAGTGACAGCAGGGAAGATGTTGGGCTTCATGGTTAGCCACAGAGGCATTGAGATAGATCCATCAAAAATCAAAGCTATAACAAAAATGCCATCACCAAGGACTGAAAAAGAGATAAGGGGGTTTTTAGGAAGATTACAGTACATAAACAGATTCATTGCACACCTCACGGGTACATGTGAGCCAATATTTAAGCTGTTGAGGAAGGATCAGCCAAACACCTGGAACCCTCAATGTCAAATGGCATTCGAAAAGATCAAGACATATTTGATGGATCCACCGGTCCTCGTACCCCCAGTGCCTGGGAGACCCTTGCTACTATACTTGTCAGTATTGGAAAATTCTATGGGAACAATGCTTGCGCAACATGACTCAGATGGGCGAACAGAGAAAGCCATCTACTACTTAAGCAAGAAGTTCACCGGATATGAAGCCAATTACACCTCATTGGAGAAGACATGTACTGCTTTAGTTTGGGTTGGGTAACAAAGAGATTGAGGCATTACATGCTCTCATATCATATCATACTAATCTCTCGGATGGATCCATTGAAATACTTATTCAAGAAGCCTGCCCTTATAGGAAGAATGGCCAGATGCTTACTGCTTTTATCAGAGTTTGACATCACATACACCACCCAGAAGTTCATAAAAGGGAGTGCGATAGCTGAACATTTGTCTGCGCATCCAGTAGAAAATAGTTTCCAACACTTAGAAGATGTGTTTCCAGATGAGGAGGTACATGTGACTCAAGAAGATAGACAAACAGATACATGGCTTATGTTCTTTGATGGAGCAGCCAATCACAGAGGATGCGGTATAGGAGTGCTATTCATAGACCCAGATGGTGTATTTATACCATTAGCCTTCCGTTTGGAGTTTGATTACACAAATAATATTGCAGAATATGAAGCATGCATTATGGGTTTGAAAGCGGCATTAGCCATTGGCGTTAAGAAATTGAAAGTATATGGTGATTCCTCTATCGTTATTTATCAAGTTAGAGAAGATTGGAGGTCCAAGGATGAAAAGTTGATACCCTACAAGGAATGTGCAATGGCATTGGCTCATAGCTTTGAACAGATAGAGTTTGACTACTCACCCAGAGATATTAATACATATGCTGATGCATTGGCCACCCTAGCATCAATGATTGGGGATGATCCAGCAGAGAAAATCAAACCTTTGATAATTGAAAGAAGAACACAGCCTGCACACATGGGTGTGGTCAATGCTTTGACAGCCGATGGTCGCCCTTGGTTTGCACCAATTGTGGACTTCATCAAAGAAGGAAAGTACCCCATCGATGCTTCGGTAGGAGACAAGAAATTCTTGAGACGATATGCCTCTCAATTTGTGTTGTGCGAAGACATCTGGTACAAGCGATCTTATAAAGTACAACTAGTCTGTGTTGATGAAGAGGAAGCACAGAATGTCATCAAGCATGTACACCAAAGAGTGTGTGGTCCCCATATGAATGCTAGAATGCTTGCGAAGAAGATCCTCTGACTAGGGTACCTCTGGAACACAATGGAGGGAGACTGTATAGGATAGTGAAGAAATGCACAAATGCCAAATATTTGCCAATTTGATACATGTACCTCCAACAGAACTGCACACGCTCAGCTCCCCATGGCCTTTCTCGACTTGGGGCATTGATGTGATAGGAAAGATACATCCTAAATCTTTAAGTGGACAGGAGTTTATTTTAGTAGCCATTAATTATTTTACAAAATGGGTGGAAGCTCAGGCATATGCAAAGTTCACAACAAACAAAGTGGCAAAATTCCTACAAGAGCAGATCATTTGTCGACACGGGGTGCCTCAAGCTCTTATTTCTGACCAAGGACAACACTTCAGGGGTAAAGTAGAGGAACTGTGTGACAAATTCCACATCAAGAGACATAGATCCTCTCCATATAGACCACAGACAAATGGGACAGTCAAAGCGGCCAATAGGAACATAAAAGTTATTTTACAAAAGATGGCACAAACCAATGCTGATTGGGTAGATAAGCTCCCATATGCACTTTGGGCTTACAGAACCTCAATTAGAACATCTACTGGGGAAACACCTTACTCCCTGGTCTATGGCATGGAAGCAGTACTCCCTGTTGAATTGGAGGTGCAATCACTATGGGTAGCGATGGAATGCAAGATCTCTGAGACAGAATGGCTTCAAGCTAGATACGACGAATTGAGCCTCATAGATGAAAGAAGAATCAGGGCGGCAAACAACATAAAGAAGTACCAGTAGAGAATAGAAAATACATTCAACATGAAATTCCGAATCCATCATTTAGCAGTTGGTGATTTAGTGCTGAAGGAGCAGAGAGTTTCGTCCAAACTGGAGCGGACCATACATCGTCAAGGAGATATTACTAGGGAAGGCTATTTGTCTGACTGATCTGAATGGAGATGAATAACAATATTTGACAAATCTGGATCAAGTAAAGCGGTATTACGTGTAGCCTACATACTAAAAAAAAAAAGGGAATGTGGACAGGCTTCCATTTACAGGCTTGCGGAAAGCTGACTTAGCCATGTGGTAGTACTCACAGTAAGGTTGGACAAGATTCTCAGACGAGACAACAAATTTCATCATAAAGGGATAATACATCAGTTCATCAATTTTTAGGGAAAGGAATTCTTGATTTTCGGCAAGAACTCTATCTCCCGTCCAATAATCCGACGGTTTTTTCTAGAGTTTCACATTAAGCTCTTGTTTTACATCTCTGACATGACTTTTGTGAGCATGCCACTGTGAACAATAATCATAACAACTCTGACCAAAACACACATTGGTCGTTCATTAATCCAAACAGTGTCCGAGAGTTCTACTGGTCCATCCTTCATAAGCCAAAATGGCATCTTCTAGTGGGGATCAGGCCATTCTACATAAATAACCAAACACTCTCCCAGGTGGTTGACCCATTTGGAACAGTTTCTTATCAGCCTATCCAGGCCATTAATTTCTCTCACACTGTCAGTTGGCTCAAAAATTTAAGCCCAAACATGGTAGTACAATATCTTTATAAGTATGTACATTAGCAGAAGTGTGGTTAGAACAAGTCTGAGTAATTATGGCCTAAGAAAACCCGTTGGATATGCTCATGACCTATGTCGTTGTGGATTTGCACCTTTATAGGTATCCTTTGGTGATGTGCTCATGATCGAATAGTTTACAGATGAAGATGGAACACTGCATGATATACAAAAAAAAAGAAGAAAAAGCATAGCTACCCGAACTACGCGGAACCTGATTCCAGAGGGATGGAAGTCCCAAAGGATACGTAGGCAATTTGGGACACCCCAAATATCGTCCAGAGGCTACACATCTAGAGGCTATACATCCAGAGGCTACACATCCAGAGGTTACAAATCCAGAACACAAAGCATAGTTACAGTTACATTACAAGCGGTCTTGAGCTAAAGTCACAGACCTGATCAGGTCGCTACTCAAGAAGCTTGACAGTTATAGTTACATCATGAGTAGTCTTGAGCTAAAGACATAGACCTGATGAGGTCGCTACTCAAGAAGCTTAAAAGTTACAGTTACATCATAAGTGGTCTTGAGCTAAAGTCACAGACCTGATGAGGTCACTATTCAAGAAGCTTGACAGTTACAGTTACATTATAAGTGGTCTTGAGCTAAAGTCACAGACCTGATGAGGTCGCTACTCAGGAAGCTTGATAGTTACAGTTACATTATAAGTGGTCTTGAGCTAAAGTCATAGATCTGATGAGGTCGCTACTCAAGGAGCTTAACATCTACAGTTGTTTGTTGTACAGTATGGAAAAAAAAAAAGAAGAAAAAAGAAGAGAGAGTAGTTACAGCATCAGTTTAAGGAAACAATGGAAGAATCCAGATCAAGTGCAGAATAATGCAAAAATGGGCCACTTTTGTCTTCAGCCTCAATTGTTATAATCTCGACCGAAGAGGGGCATCTGTAAGCACCCCATTTTTGCCATCCCTAACTAAGCAGAATCATCTCGGTGAGTAGACAACAAAGGAAATGAGATGAGTGAAAAATTAGATTATTTGACTGTGACCTCGAGATAGTTTTTGGTGGGTCCCAAAGCAAGGTTTTGGCTTGCAACCTGCATGGATGCATAAACCACAGGTTTATCTTCGAAATGAGAACAGGATTGCTCAATTCTGATATCAAGTGAAGAAGATATGGTCATTTTAGTCGGATGATACGTACAAGGGAGGTTTCAGAAATTATCATAAATAATCCCAGGGGCTTTCATGCAAACTATCGTAAGTTGGATTGATTGAATTTCAAATCATCATATCCTGATCATCCGACATCTGAATCATATGGTTTAAGTACCAATATTCTATATTTTTAGTCCTTTTCAAAGTGGACGTGAAGAATCCCTGGTAGAGGCCATCGATGGGTCCCATGCAAGCTTGCATGTAGAATTATTGATAGAACTTCATTTCTTCATATCTTGGCCGTTCTACGTTCGATTCAGATGATTCAAGGGCCATTATTCCTTATTTTTTGTGTTCTGTAAAGTGGACGTGAAAAATTTGGGACAGAGATCTCCGAAGGATCCCATGCAAAATTATAAACTGAAATGACCATTTAATCTTTGAAAATTCATATTTTGGTCACCCCACATCCAAATCAGTTGATTTCAGTTTCATTATGTTTCATTTTTAGTGCTCTACAAAGTGGACGCGAAGGATTTTGGGCAGAGGTCTCCGAAGCATCCCATGCAGAATCGTTAGCCGAATTATCGTAAAATGGCTTGTTTAAACTTTAGAAATTCATAAGTTGACCATTTTATTTCTAAATAAGTTAATTCAAGCTCTAGTATTTTTCATTTTTAGTGTTCTACAAAGTAAACATGGAAAATTTGGGGTAGAGGTTATCAAAAAATTCCATGCGGAATGGCGACGGAAATGGCCTATGAAATGATAGAGAGAGAAAAACCAATTTTGGCCTAGCCTGGCTCAACCCAACTTAGTCCAACTCAGCTCAACCCAAGGTAGACCAGTATAGACCAAATTCAATTCAGTCCAGGTGTGTACATGTGCGTCATATATATTGTATTATATATATTGTATTATATAATATTATGTCTATGTATATTAGTATAATATACGATATTTGTTATATATATAAGATATAAGTATAAAGTAAAGAAAAATAATAAAAAGGAAATGGAAAAAGAAGATTCGGCCTTGAATGGGATGGTGAGACTTATGGAAGGAAATTGGAAGAGAGATACAGACCAAGAGGTAGAAGAAAATAAGGAAAGAAGAGAAGAAAAGGAAAGAAGAAAAGAGGCGGACAGATGGAGAGGGAGAAGAAGGAAAAAAGAGGAAGAAAAGGAAAGAAGAAAAGAGGCAGACATATGGAGAGGGAGAAGAAGGAAAGAAGAGGAAGAAAAGGAAAGAAGAAAGGAGGTAGACAGATGGAGAGGGAGAAGAAGGAAAGAAGAGGAAGAAAAGGAAAGAAGAAGAGAGGCGGACAGACCAAGAGGGAGAAGAAGGAAAGAAGATGAAGAAAAAGAAACAAGAAGAGAGGCGGACAGATGGAGAAAAAGGGAGATTGAAAGAAGAAGATAAAAGAGAAGAGAGGGGACGCGAAGAGGGGATTTTTTTTCTGTTTTGGGTATTGAGATTGAGATTGAGATTGAGAAGGAGAGAAGGAGAGATGTCCAAAGAGAGGAAGAAGAAGATCGAGATCGAGAGAAGAAGAAGAAGAAGAAGAAGAAGAAGAAAGAGAAAGAGGACAAGGTAAGATCTTTACTTACTATCCTTTGCAGATCACGATTATAAGCATACGATCTGTCCTACCCATCATCGCACTACTCTACTTTAATCCTTAACCATTAATGTAAGATCCGCACTCCATGAACCCGATCTAAACCTTTAGTTCATGTCCTAACAGGTCTTCCAATCATCATCAGGCCAGACGGGATGAGCGAATGACAACCAGGTATGAAAACGGATAAAATTACATGATATAACTTTCATACCAGTCGATGGTACCGGTCTATGGTACCGGTCGACGGTCGACCGGTATGGCCTGCACAGACTTAGATCCTGAAAAGGATCTCTGCGGGTCTCACTTTCCAAATTTCAAACTGAAGGATTTTCCTAATGTTAGGAGGCTACCTAAACCTAACCCTAGCCTATATAAGGACCCTTAAACCTCCAAAAACCTCTTTCATTGATCCTTACAAACCCTAGAGAGGAGAAAAAGGTTGAAGAAGGAGAAGAAGCTAGGAAGGAGAGGGAAGAGTCACCATTGCCGTTGGACGAAGAACACATTACCACGAACCAATGGTAAGTGCTTAGACCTTCCTCTACTTTAATCGTTTTAGGATGGTTCGTCATGTTTGGATCAATACCATGCAAAGCGAGGTATTGATCTAAACCCTGTTTTGCCAACAAACCCTAATCTAGTCGGTAAACCCTAAATTTAAGTTCTAGGTTGAAAATCATCGAAACTAGGACTTGAATGGAGTTGGAAACAACTCTAACTCAGTGCTCAGACCTAGAATGTGTAGGAGAAACCCTAGGATCAATAGGGGGTGACCAACGAAAAGCGAGAACCGGATGTATGGTCTTCTGGAGAGATACCGGTCAACCATACCGGTCGCATCATATGCGACCAGTACCTCCTGGAGACTGGTTTGTAGGACCGGTCGACCATATCGGTCGCACCTTTCCCCACAGTGCCGCGACAGGTACTGCGATCGATATGCTCTGTAAGGAGTGTTTTTGACCTAGTTGGTTTTCTGACCAACATAAACCCTAAGAAAACTATTCTAATTTAACCCTAACGTCGTGTAGGACCTTGTGACGTGGGGCAAGCTATCAATCAAGCGTCAAGTAAGGGAATCAGACCTAAACCCTAATAATTTAATAACAGTAAAACGTTGTTAATAACTATGATTCTGTGGACTGATGTTTGTGCATAAGCGCATGTCATCCTTTACTTTGAGTTATTTTTATTGTTCATGCATACTCGCTATGCTAGGATGTGACTGTTAGGCATGTGATTATTTTCGTTGGTGTGTGGAATGGGAAGGGCCGAGGGTCTGGGATCATTCCTCACACTAGCACCTTTTTGTATCATTCTGTCTTAGCATGCTTGGTGCGGGTAGGATATCAGGGGGAGGAAGTGGCACTATGGTCTCTGGCCTGGCCCCTAGACTCTAGCTCTATCTCTATGTTGTAGGGAGCTGTGCTGGGATACGGCCTACTGTGATGACATATAGGATTGGTTACTTGTGAGCCCAGTTTGCAACCCCTCGCCAATAGGGGCTTACGTGTGGGTATGGGTAGGGTATTAGGAAAAGTGTTGGTGGTGTTTGATCTGGATGCTTTAGCTCTATCTCTATTCCATGGTAGGATACATGTGGGACGACAGTGGTGTTTGATCCATTGGGCGTCTTCACACACTCGTGTATAGAGGTGCGGTGGCCGCCAATCCTTTCTATAGTACATTGCAAACTTAAAACCAGACCATAATGTTGATGTTACTCATGCATATGTTTGTTGCATTGTCTGATTTTCTTACTGAGCTAAGTTGTGAGCTCACCCTTGTGTATACACTACTTTTAGATGTTGATGCAGGTTATACGGTGGAGGATTACTTGAATCTCCGGCGTACGGAGGTGTTGCTGCTTTGGACGTGCAAGCAGGAGAGGACGAGCATGACGCTTCATGCGAGTGCCCTTTCTGCGTGTACCTCTAGGATTGGTTTTAATTTATTAAAATTATTTTTGGTTGGAGATACAATTGATGTAAGGATATTTAATTATGTTTTGGTATTCGAATAACGGAATATTTTATTAAATTTATCAATAGATCACTCAGTTCATTTTATTTAAGACTTCCGCTGTATTTTATTATATTCTGATTATAGTTATGTGCAATGGTTTGTATGAGTGGACACGGTCTTATTGAGATCTTGGTGTGAACCGTTGGTTCAGTGACGGTTCACTCACACTTCTGGTTCAGCCGAAATTGGGGTTTTACAACTTGGTATCAGAGCTCTTAGGCTCTGTCCAACAGACCATACATGCACTTGACTGAGTCAATGAACTGAGATAGGAAAAATTAAAAGTCTTAATAAAAACAAACCTTAAGCACCTGTTTGATGCCTGAGACTAAATACTAAAGAGCATAATGTATTATACTAAAGGTGGAATTAATAAATACACCTGCTCTAATGAGGAAACCATTGTGACAAGCAGAATGATCATAAATTACCATAATAAGTAAGAAGAAAATTGTTTAAACATAAAACATCCAATAAGTAAAAGTTAATTGTACCACAGGGTACAGTCCACAAGCCGGACGGTTACCCTGTTATAATAAAAATCATGCTGTGAGAGAGAGATAAAATAAGAAGTCTATCATGGGGATGGGGGCATAGGAGGAATAGGGTCGGTGATGTGTTAGTCATGCTCATAAGCCACCTTAAGCCAGTGTACCTGCTCCTACATGACTCTGAGGCTACGAGCAAGACGCCTTAGGTCACGCTCATCTCACGCTGGGTATCCCGGATCTCCGTAAACATATCCATCACGGTATCAGGAGGAGGCTGGGATGGTCCCGCTACAGGTGTTGGCTGTGGTGCCGGTGTTAGAATGTCCTCCAGCTGCTCATCATCATCATCACCATCATCCCCTATCTCTTCTGCATGAGCTGCATTGGCTGCTGCTACTGCTGCTGCTACCCTCCTGAGCGGACGAGGATGAGCCTCTAACTCCTCATCACTGATAGGCAGGTTGTCCATCCTCATCCGGAGAATGACATCCCAATCAATGTCAGAGGTCATGGTGTCCTCAACTGCAGTCTCACCCCTCATGTCCACCCGTAATTGCTGTAGAAGAGTAGTGATGAGTCGGCCATATGGAAGGTTATTGGCTTGATCGGCCATAGTATCCTGACGCATGGTCCTGATAATGATGTAGGGGAGACAGACCCGCTCCCCAGTGCAGACGCAATAGGTCAAGTACTATGTGAGCTGAGACAACTCACTGTAATGGCCGCTCTAAGGAACGACATTGTGCTGGATGATGCGACAGTATACCCGAGGCACAGGTCTTAAGCTAGCAGCCTTCATAGGCGCTCCAGGGTTAAGTATCTACTCTAAAATGTCCTAGCGCAGATCATTAGTGAGAAAGCCCTTCATCTTAGGGGCGTAGTAGACCAAATCACCATCATTTGGAATCCCCAGAAGATCGGCAAGCTGGTGAGTGTCGAAAGATATAGGGACACCCTTGACGAAAGTGGTAAGGCGGAGTTCCCTGCCTCGGCTAAAGTCATTGACATTTCCCTTTATCTCCAAGTTGGCGTAGAAATGTTTGACTAGGTTAGGGCGGGTGGTCACAGTGTATGTAATGAAGGCAACCACCTAAGTCTATCAAAAGCTGCTTCAATGTAAAACCGCTGCAGCTGCTCCAGGTTCACCCGTCATCCCGACTCAATATTCTTCTCTTCAAACCAGGGAAAGCAGGCTTGCGCCACCTCAAAACGAAACCATCGCTCATCGAGTTGTGGAACAGGTGGATGCGGGCAGTTCATGCCAAGACCAAAGGCATGTTTACCAGCACCTCTGCATTGAGACATGTTGAACTACAAAACAAAGACAAAATAATGGGAATTGGTTAGAATTTCCAAAATTTCGACAGCATAACGACAGTATTGGAAGCAAAAGCCTCGAACTCACCCAAAATCTAGGGAGAAGGACTTACGTAACCCTCTAACACCACATGAAAAACAAGCATCCATCAAACAATTAAGGAATTTATAAATTACAAGAAAAATTCGATTTTTACCAAAAACCTAGGTCAAAAACCTAAAAATTTGATTTTTTTTTGAAAACTATCCGGTGGAACCTCAAATTGGTTGAGGGCTTTTGCCCATGGAGGTCCCTAAACCCTTTCTAAGCTGAAGGAAAAGAGTTCATATGGTTAGAATCTTCTAAACTAAGAAAAACCTAGTTTTTGGACATGTAACCATGAAAAAATGATGTAAAAAGGAAGAATGGAAGGAAGGAACTTACTTGGAGGCGATGTTCAAGGTCTTGATTGGAAGAAAATAGCTTCTAAGACCACCAGTCAGACTGTAGCAACTCACAAAGCCAGAGAGGAATCGCCACCAGAGAGGAAGAAGATAGGAAAAGTGAGAAAAATCTCACTTTTCTCGATTTTAAAGAGTATTTTGGGCATACCGGTCGACGGTTTTGCCCATACCGATCGACCGGTACCCCCAAGGTATATCGACCGTCTCGGTCAGAGAAAAATTCTGACCGATCGACTTTATCGGTTGCTCCATTTTCTACAGTGTTGCGATCGGTACATTGACCGGTACCCCTCAGGAACTCTGAGAGTTTGTCCGCCTGGACATACCGGTCGCACTACCATACACAGTGCCGCGACCAGTATATTGTGACCGGACAACTATTTGAAGCCCAAAAAAGTTTTGGGAAAAATTTTAAAATTCTGATTTAAGTTTCCTTACGAGTTTCGCCTTGCACTTGTTAAAGACTAACACTATTATGACTATTCGATTGTACCTCATGTGTTATGTCTTCTTCTCAGATCCAAGCGGGAAGAACTAATCTGAGATGGTAGGCGGAAACGGTCGTAGAGGCTCACGAAGGCGTTACCACTATAGGGTACGTCAAGATGAGGATAACCTGGAAACAGGAACTATTGATGAGCAAAATGTGAACCCGGAAGGTGTAGAAAGGCAGAGTCCCAGAGCACCAACAAATTTGTCAGGACCTCCTCACACTAACTCTGAGGCTATTGTGACGATTCTAGTTTATCAGATGGAAGCTCAGCACAAGGTGTTCCTGAACGAGATGCTGAAGATGTTCTACCAGGATATATCCCTATAGAAGGTACTCTTGAGTCTAGAAGAAATGACACTACACTGCCAATGGATGGTAGTACTGGGCCGATGGGCCAAGGACAGAATTTATAACCACCACACCAATTTCCAACGTCGTCTGCCTATCAAGGGATCTATCCATACCCACCACCATGTATGGAATTAATGCACAGGAGCAAAATGACCTAAGCCGAGCGGCGGATAGGTTCTTGAAACTGAAACCCCCTACTTTAACAGGGAAACCAGGGAAACCACTGTGGCCTGCACAGTGGGTTGCTGAATTGGAGAAGAACTTCCATCTGATGACTTGTATAGAGGATGAGAAGGTGCTGTTCACTACGCACATACTCAAGGAAGACGCTAATGGCTGGTAGAATTCTACCCGGACATACTTGGAGATAAAGCACACTCAGATAAATTGGGAAATATTCAAGGGAGCCTTCTTTGATAAGTACTTTCCGAAGAGCTTCTGTGATCAAATGGAGAAGGAATTCTTGAACCTGCAATAATCCCAGTCGACTGTTGATGCTTACCAGCAGAGATATGAAGATTTGTTCTTCTTCGCTCTGGCAAGCATGCAAGAAGAAGAAACCAAGACCCGTAGGTTTACCATGGGATTGCGAGGAAGTATCCGAGAGCATGTCTTGGTTTGGAGAAGAAAGTATATAATGAGGCTGTACAGATTGCTAGGGTAATTGAATCTAGCCAAAGAGACAGCTTCTTTGCTCAGAACAGGGGACTGAAGAGGCCCGCCACTGAGACTTCAGGTGGAGGGAATACAAGACCATTCCGCCCATACAGGGCTCAGTCTACTGTGGTGCCTGCAAGGAACACTACTGCACCACCACCACAGTCACAGTTTGCTAGACAGAACCCAAATGTCAAATGTTTCAACTGTCAGCAATTGGGTCATTATGCAAAGACTTGTACTCTACCCAAGAAGCAACTACCACATCAAGGAAAGATATTTGCAGTCACCACTGAGGAGGCAGCCGCATCACCTGATGTGGTTATGGGTATGAATACATCCCTTACTATTTTGCTTACTATTTGTTATGTTTGAGCATGTAGAACTAAGGGATAATTAGTTTCAAGAACTGTAAATATAGCTGGTCCGCCAGAGTACTCTTTGACTCTGGGGCTATGCACTCCTTTGTTTCTATGTCTTTTGGGAATCGAATGGAGTTACCTATCAAGTATTTAACCCCAAGCTTGATAGTTCGCTCTCTGTTGGGAGTAAAAGTGGCATTGAATGAATGCTATGGGCCGTGTACAGCTAGTATTGAGGGCCGAAACCTAGAAGCAAATCTGGTTCAACTCGAGATGGCAGACTTTGACGTCATCTTGGGAAAGGATTGGCTAGGCCATCATTCAGCTAGCTTATTATGTGATGAAAGAAAACTGGTGCTTAAAGATGAAAAGGGAAAGGAGTTTAGTTTTACTGAAACCAAGTTACTTAGGAAGCGGAAGCTGATCCTCTCTGCCATAAAAGCTAAGAGAAGCTTAGAGAAGGGAGGAGTGGGGTGCTTAGTGTCTGTAGTCGACATCACTGTAGAGGTGCCAAAGATGGAAGATCTAGATGTGGTACGAGAGTTTCCAGATGTATTTCCAGAAGATCTATCAGGTCTACCTCCAGACAGGGCTACAGAGTTTGTAATAGACCTCATGCCAAGTTGGCTCTGGTGTCTAAGGCACCGTACAGGATGACCCCTACAGAATTAAAGGAGTTGAAGACCCAATTACAAGAACTACTAGATAAAGGTTTCATACGACCAAGTATATTTCCATGGGGAGCACTTGTATTGTTCGTCAAGAAGAAGGATGGTAGCGTACGACTATGTATCGACTACCGAGAGTTGAATAAGTTAACTATCAAGAACCGATACCCTTTGCCTAGGATTAATGATCTGTTCGATCAGTTGCAGGGTGCAAAGGTTTTCTCGAAGATTGATCTTAGATCAGGATATCACCAATTGAAGATCAAGGTAGCAGATATTCCAAAGATTGCTTTTAGAACAAGGTATGGGCATTATGTGGGTTGACTAACGCCCCAGCATCGTTCATGGAACTGATGAACCGAGTGTTTCATGACATGCTGGATACTTCGGTCATCGTATACATTGACGACATATTGGTCTACTCAAAGAACAAGGAGACTCATGTAACACATTTGAGAGCAGCCCTACAACAGTTGAGAAGAGAGAAGCTTTATGCCAAGTTCAAGAAGTTTGAATTTTGGCTGAAAGAAGTGGCCTTCTTGGGTCACGTAGTATCTGTAGACAGTATCAAGGTAGATCTAAGCAAGATCATAGCTATAGTAGGATGGGATGCATCGAATCAGTTGCAGAGACTCGTAGCTTCCCTGGATTGTCTGGTTACTATAAAAGATTTGTGAAAGACTACTCAAGAATCGCCATTCCACTCACCAGACTAACCAAGAAAGGAGAAAAGTTCATATGGACAGATGAGTGTGAGAAGTGCTTTCAGACTTTGAAGTCAAGACTAGTCTATACACCTATCTTGACCATCCCAGCACCAGGCTTGCCGTTTACCCTATATACGGATGCCTCAGGGTTGGGTCGTGTTGATGCAAGGAGAACAGGTGATTTCCTATGCATCAAGACAGTTGAAAGAGCATGAGATAAAGTATCGTACTCATGATCTGGAGTTAGCAGTGGTCATTCACGCAATCAAGACTTGGAGACACTACCTTTATGGTGAGAAGTTTCAGATTAAGTCGGAGAGTTTAACTTACCTTTTTAGTCAGAAGGACCTGAATATGAGATAGAGGAGATGGCTGGAGCTATTAAAAGATTATGATTGTGACATCCAGTACCATTCGGGTAAGGCAAACAGTGTGGCTGATGCCTTAAGCAGAAAGTGGGCATTGAAACCTGAGGCAGGACCTAGTACAAATGCTGTACTGTGTGCTGCAGCCTCAGGCTCAATGGAGAATGATAAAAAGTATATATTAGAGACTGCAGGAGATCCAGTAGAACAGGGCTTAATTCATAAGTTCACGTTGATGTTCGCAGCCTTGAAAATCTCATCAGATCTAATAGATAAGGTCAAAATAGCAATCCTACAGGATCCACACCTCAAGACTGTGCAAGAAGATCTAGAGAAGGGTAAAAGCAACCCTGATTTTACCTTGGATTCAGACAAAGTACTCAGGTATCGTGGACGATTATGTATACCTGAGAGTGAGAACTCAAATATCAGAGATAGAGTTATGATAGAAGCTCATTACACCCCATATTTGGTACATCCAGGAAGCACCAAGATGTACCATGATTTAAGAAGATTATATTGGTGGAGGGGTATGAAAGCGGATGTAGCTCGATTCGTATTCCAATGTCTGAATTGCCAGCAAGTTAAAGCTGAACGGCAGAGACCTACAGGTTTGCTACAACCACTATTGGAGCCAGCATGGAAGTGGGATTGTATCACAATGGATTCGTCACTGGCCTACCCTTGATACCAAGTCAGTGGATGCAGTATGGGTTATAGTCGATCGACTTATTAAGACAGCTCGATTCATCGCGGTCAGACCTCAGTATACCATGGAGAAACTGGCCAAGCTATATGTGGATAATATAATCAGACTTCATGGTGTCCCAGAAAGTATAGTATCTGACAGAGATCCCCATTTTACATCAAAGTTCTGGGAAGGATTACCGAAAGCTATGGGAACCAAGTTAAAGTTTAGTACAGCTTTTCATCCTCAGGCAGACGGGCAGTCAGAAATAACTATTCAAATCTTAAAAGATATGCTCAGAGCGTGTGCCCTAGATTTCAAAGGAGCTTGGGAAGAGAAACTATCGCTTATTGAGTTTGCTTACAATAATAGCTACCAGGCTAGGATCCAAATGGCTCCATATGAGGCACTCTATGGGAAGAAGTGTCGTACACCTCTATTATGGAATGAGATGGGAGAAAAAAAGATTGTAGGACCAGAGTTCATCGAAGAAACTTATCGAGTGATTGATCAAATCAAGGAAAGAGTGAAGACAGCTCAAGTTTGACAAAAGCACTATGCAGATAACCGACGTCGAGATCTAGAGTTTGCAGTGGGTGATAAAGTGTTCTTGAAGATATCACTGTGCGAGGTCTGAAACAGTTTGGTAAGAAGGGGAAGCTATGCCCCATGTATATGGGACCATACGAGATTTTGACCAGACGTGGCAATGTGGCATATCAATTGGCTCTACCACTGTCCATGTCAAGCATTCATGATGTGTTCCATGTTTTCTTATTGAAGAAGTACGTCAGGGATCCATCGCACATCTTGACAGCAGACCCACCAGACTTGACAGAGGACTTGACGTTTGAAGTGGTACCTGTGATGCTCACAAGTCGAAAGGGACAACATCTCCGAAGCAAGGATATCCATTATGTGAAAGTGCATTGGAAGAGCCAAGATGTAGAAGAAATTACTTGGGAGGAAGAGAACACAATGCGAAAGGAATACCCTAACCTTTTTGATGACCAAGGTACTTTCAAATTTTGAGGCCGAAATTTATTTTAAGGGTTGGGGAGTTGTGAAACCTACATGCAAATTTCGGGGATGAAATTTCTTTTAAGGGTTGGGGGGTTGTTAGACCCTTACTCCATGAACCCAATCTAAACCTTTAGTTCATGTCGTAACAGGTTTTTCAATCATCACCGGGCCAAACGAAACGAGCGAATGACAACCAGGTATGAAAATGGACAAAATTACATGATATAACTTCATACCGGTTGTTGGTACCGGTCTATGGTATCGATCAATGGTCGACCGGTATGGCCTGCGCAGACCTAGATCCAGAAAAGGATCTCTGCGGGTCCTACTTTCCAAATTTCAAACCGAAGGACTTTCCTAATGTTAGGAGGCTTCCTAAACCTAACCCTAGCCTATATAAAGACCCTTAAACCTCCTAAAACCTCTTCCATTGATCCTCACAAACCCTAGAGATGAGAAAGAGGTTGAAGAATGAGAAGAAGCAAGGAAGGAGAGGGAAGAGCCGCCATTGCCGTTGGACGAAGAACACATTACCACGAACCAACGGTAAGTGCTTAGACCTTCCTCTACTTTAATCATTTTAGGATGGTTAGTCATGTTTGGATCAATACCATGCAAAGCGAGGTATTGATCTAAACCCTATTTTGTCGACAAACCCTAATCTAGTCGGTAAACCCTAGATTCAAGTTCTAGGTTGAAAATCATCGAAACTAGGACTTGAATGCAGTTGGAAACAACTCTAACTCAGTGCTCAGACCTAGAATGTGTAGGAGAAACCCTAGGATCAATAGGGGGTGACCGACGAAAGGCGAGAACCGAATGTATGGTCTTCTGGAGACATACCTGTCGACCATACCAGTACTGTGACCGGTACCTCCCGGAGACTGGTTTGTGGGGACCGGTCGACCATACCGGTTGCACCTTTCCCCACAATGCTGTAACCGGTACTGCACCCAGTATGCTCTGTGAGGAGTGTTTTTGACCTAGTTGGTTTTCCGACCAACGTAAACCTTAAGAAAACTATTCTAGTTTAACCCTAACGTCATGTAGGACCTTGTGATAGGAAGTTTGGACCTTATGACGTGGGGAAAGCTATCAATCAAGCGTCAAGTAAGGGAATCAGATCTAAACCCTAATAATTTAATAACAGTAAAACGTTGTTAATAACTATGATTCTGTGGACTAATATTTGTGCATACTCGCATGTCATCCTTTACTTTGAATTATTTTTATTGTTCATGCATATTCGCTATGCTAGGATGTGACTGTTAGGCATGTGATTATTTTTGTTGGTGTGTGGAATGGGAAGGGCCGAGGGTCTGGGATCATTCCTCACACTAGCACCTTTTCGTATCGTTCTGTCTAAGCATGCTTGGTGCGGGTTGGATATCAGGGGGAGGAAGTGGCACTGTGGTCCCCGGCCTGGCCACTAGACTCTTGCTCTATCTCTATGCCATAAGGAGTTGTGCTGGGATAGGGCCTACTATGAAGACATATAGGATTGGTTAGTTGTGAGCCCAGTTTGCAAGCCCTCGTCAATAGGGGCTTATGTGTGGGTATGGGTAGGGTATCAGGGGAAGTGTTGGCGGTGTTTGATCAGGACGTTTTAGCTCTATCTCTATTCCATGGTAGGGTGCATGTGGGATGACTGTGGTGTTTGATCCATTGGGCGGCTTCACACACTCGTGCGTAGAGGTGCGGTGGCCGCCAATCCTTTCTATAGCACATTGCAAACTTAAAATCAGACCATAATGTGGATGTTACTCATGCATATGTTTGTTGCATTGTCTGATTGTCTTACTGACCTAAGTTGTGAGCTCACCCTTGTGTATACACTATTTTTAGATGTTGATTCAGGTTGTACGGTAGAGGATTATCTGAATGCTCCGGCGTATGGAGGTGTTGCTGCTTTAGACATGCAAGCAGGAGAGGACGAGCATGACGCTTCATGCGAGTGCCCTTTCTGCATGTACCTCTAGGATTGGTTTTAATTTATTTAAATTATTTTTGGTTGGAGATACAATTGATGTTAGGATATTTAATTATGTTTTAGTATTCGAATAATAAAATATTTTATTAAATTTATCAATAGATCACTCAGTTCATTTTATTTAAGACTTTCGTTGTATTTTATTATATTCTGATTATGGTTATGTGTAATAGTTTGTATGAGTGGACACGGTCTTATGAGATCTTGGTGTGAACCATTGGTTCAGTGATGGTTCACTCACACTTCTGGTTCAGCCAAAATTGGGGTGTGGCAATTAACAATCTTCATTAATTCTTACTCCAGAACATGACCAAGACTTGCCATTCGTCCTTATCGACTCCATCACAGCCATCATAACATTTCAAGCACCTCTGTTCTCCCAGCCGTCAACCATCTACTGCCAAACCATTGAGCCACATCAACCATTACTCCCTCACCTACTACCACAGCTTATCAAACCCACTTGTCACATGAACTAATTACCACATCTTCATCATCAAATCCTCATCTCAGGGCTAGCAACTCCCTCATCTATCTACTAGCAAAGTTGCCATCAGCCACCAAGCACTTACCCTTAAAACTCCAATGGCTGACTTTACAACCCTCATCCATCAACTCATCTTCTTCCCTAACACTTGTCTTATCCATGCTCCACCACCATAGGGCCATAAACCAGTCCCTTTGCCACTTGTCCATCACTAAGCCACTTAGTTACTCCCATGATTTGTCACATACAGCATTACCCAATACATACCTCAATTCTGCCCCGTCAACACTTGGTTTTCATTCCACATGCACCACCTTACCATTACCCTATCCCATCTGTCCATTATTTCTGAAACTGTGGTGGTGATGAATTGGTCTTAGTTTAGGTTCTTTTTTTTATTATTTTATTTTATTTCTTTTGTTTGTTTCTCTTGAGAATCTACTGTAGTTGTACATATTTTTTTATTAGAATGTTTATTTATTCTTTTGTCTCTTTGATATTTTAATTCAGTTATATATTAGGTAGTTTTCTTTTAACTTGGTCTTTGTTATATCTTAGTTCGGTTGTATGAATATTATGTATTAGTTCGCTTTGTTATTATTTATTTTCAATGTACATTATACCTTATTTTTGCATGTGTAGTGATATGCATGTATATTTTTTTTTTCCATGTCTTCATATTTTTTATTTTTTTGTATATTATTTATTATTACATGTATGTTGTTTTTTTTATCTGAACATTATTTTTACAATCACATGTATATTGTTTTCATATTTATTTTCATCCTTATTTTTTACTTGGCATGTAAATTATATTATAATTACATGTGTATTATTTATATTTATTTTTGCGTGTATGTTATTTATGTTTATTTTTCCATGAATAAATATTATGTTATTGTTAGTTTTACATGTACATTATTTTCTTATTTATCTTTGACATGCATGTTTTTGAGAATAGCACATTGCTATGTTGGATTTTTATTGCCATGTTTGGATGATCACTGCTATATTCGGATTGCTCACTTGCCATGTTTGAATTATTCACATGATCATTACTATATTTGGGTACGCACTGTCACATGCTATATTGATTGCTCACATGCTTTGCTTAACTCTCACATGACATATTGGATGCACACTTTAACTAATGTATTTGGAATACTTTCACATGTCATATTGGATGCACACTTTGACTATATTTGGAATGCTATCACTGCTATAGTTGGAATAATTTCACTTGCCATATTTGATCTTGAAAAGAGATAAAAATGGAAAAAATTATAATTAGGGTTGGAAAAAATAGATAGAACAACAATTAGGGAAAGTGAAACCCTAAAAATGGAGAGAACAATTAGGGCAAGATAAACCCTAGAATAAAAAGAACAATTAGGGTATGAAACCCTAAAAATGAAAATCATAGCAAAAGGGATAGGAAACCCTAGAAACCTAAAAATGAAAACAATAAAAATGGTAGGAGTTTAGGTCTCATCCCTAAATCCTATTAACAAAAATGATAGGAGTTTAGGTCTCATCCCTAGATCCTATTGACAAATATGGTAGGAGTTTAGGTCTCATCCCTAGATTCTATTGACAAAAATAGAAAGAATTTGATATACATCCCAAATCTGAATGATAGGAATTTAGGTCTCATTCCTAGATCCTATTAACGAAAATGGTAGGAATTTGGTACACATTCTAAATCCGACTCTCGCAACCCATTTCGAACTACGTCGTACCTGATTTTTAGGGCAAACCCTAGAATACATAGGCAATTTGGGAGTCCCTAATATGGTACGAAGCCATCCATCAATAAATCATCCAGCATAAACTTCAACTTGAACAAAGAATCTAATTGAAGCACATGCATAAATCACTTCCATAATCTTTAATCACAAAAAACCATATCAAACTACGTTTTGGACTTGATTTTCAAGATTGGAATACGTTGGCAGTTTGAGATGTCTTACACGTCTCAGATTTAGTCCAAGACTAAACCATCATTTGGTCTGGTTCACTGTATAGTACTGTACTCATTGCTTGTTTATTTGCTTTAAACATGATTGGCTGAACCCTAGGTTAGTATAACTTAGCAACTTGATTTTGGACATCCCCCATTGAACCCTAGTCATCCAGTTGACCAAGCACAGTCAAAATTAGAGTTTAAGAAAATTTTAGGAGGCCGATATTGATCGGGCGGTTTGGGTGCCTAACACCTTCCCATAACCGTACCTTGAATACTTACCCGATCTCTTGTAGACCAAAGAATTGATACATTAGGTTATGAGTCAATAGAAGTCTCACCTTAGGGTAAGGCTACATTTTTAGAGGTCCTAGACCTTAATCTCGGTGGCGACTCCAACAGGATCAGTGATCTTCATCGATACGGATATTTTATCCTGAGGAGGAGGATCATCGTTTCTCATTGTCCTCACATCAACACTCAACAAATTTGTCATGTACCAAGAAGAATTATCGTACAAGGGCAACGATGGCAAGGAATTCAGTTTCATTGAGAGCAAGTTGTTTAGAAAGCAGAAGCTTATCCTCTCTGCCCTCAAAGCTAATAGATGTCTAGAGAAGAGAGGGGTTGGTTACCTTGTATCTATGGTTGAGGTTACTGTAGAGCAGCAGAAGATGGGAGATATCGAGGTAGTGCGGGAGTTTTTCGATGTGTTTTCGAAAGACCTACTTGGTTGTCACCAGATAGGGCAACTGTGTTTGTGATAGACCTTCTGCCAGGGTTAACGCTAGTATCTAAGGCACCTTACAAAATGGTCCTTATGGAGTTGAAGGAGTTAAGACTCAGCTACAAGAGTTATTAGACAAGGGTTTCATACGACCGAGTATATCATCGTGGGGAGCACCCGTACTGTTCGTGAAGAAGAAGGATGGTAGTATATGGTTATGTATAAACTATCGAGAGTTAAATAAGCTCACGATCAAGGATAGGTACCTATTGCCTCGAATCGACGACCTATTCTACAAATTACAAGGCACAAATATTTTCTTAAAGATTGATCTGCGGTCATTGTATCATCAATTAAAGATCAAGGATGGGGATATCCCTAAGACTGCTTTCAAACAAGGTATGAATATTATGAATTCTTTGTGATGTCGTTTGGATTGACAAATGCCCTTGCATGTTTCATGATATGTTGGACACTTTGGTCATAGTATACATAGATGGCATATTGGTCTATTCCAAGGACAAGGAGGCACATGCGACACACTTGAGGGCAGCCTTACGGTGACTGAGGAGAGAGAAGCTCTATGCAAAGTTCAAGAAGTGTAAATTTTGGCTGGATGAAGTGGTCTTCTTGGGTGACGTTGTGTCAACGGAAGGAATCAAAGTATACCCTAGCAAGATAGCTGTAATTATAGGATGGGAAGCACCGAAAATAGTTGTTGAGATCCGTAGTTTCTTGGGATTGGTGGGTTATTACAGGAGATTCGTAGAGGACTACTCAAGAATTGTCGTTCCTTTAACCAAGCTGACTAAGAAAGGGGAAAAGTTTGTATGGATAGATAAGTGTGAAGAATGCTTCCATACCTTGAAGTCGAAGTTGGTCTCTACAACCATCTTGACTATTCCAGTGCTAGGGATCCCATTCACCTTATATATTGATGACTCTAAATTGGGGCTGGGATATGTGCTAATGCAGGGAGAACAGGTAATAGCCTACACCTCACAACAACTAAAGGGACATGAAAAGAATTACCCTATACACGACTTAGAGTTAGTAGTGGTAATTCTTGTAATCAAGACTTGGAGGCATTACTTGTATAGTGAGAAGTTTCAGATCAAGTCAAACCACAAAAAAAAAAAATTGAACATGAGACAGAGAAGGTGGCCGAAACTACTAAAAGACTATGAATGTGACATTCAATATCATCCCGGCAAGGCAAATATAGTGGCTGATGCACTAAGTAGGAAAGGAATATAGAAATCGAAAGAAGGGCCTAGTACCAATGCCACCTTGTGCTACACGGTATCAGCTTCTGCATGGAATGAAGAACAACATATACTAGAGTCTCCAGATGATCCCATAGTACAAGGCTTGATTCATAAGTTTTTTCTCATGTTTGCTACATTAATGATCTTGCCAGATCTGATGGACAAGGTGAAGGCAGCAATCCTTCAGGATCTACACCTAAGGACAGTGCAAGAGGACTTGGAGAAGTATAAATCCAATCCTGATTTCACCTTGGATGCAGAAAAGGTACTTAGGTACTGCGAAATGTTGTGTATACCTGAGAGTGAGAACTAGGACATCAGGAACAGAATAATGATGGAAGCTCATTGTACTCCATACTCAGTACACCTCGGAAGTACTAAAATGTACCATGACCTCAAGATGTTGTACTGGTGGAGAGGGATGAAAGCGGATGTGGCTAAATACGTGTTCCAATATCTGAACTATCAGCAAGTAAAGGCTAAGAGACAGAGAACTACGAGGTTACTATAGCCATTGCCATAGCCAGCATGGAAATGGGATTGCATCCCCATGGACTTTGTTACTGGACTACCATAGACCCCCAGATCAGTTGACGAAGTCTGGGTGATTGTAGATCGCCTCACGAAGATGGCTCGATTTATCATAATTTGACCTCAGTATACCATGGAATGATTAGCAAAATTGTATGTGGACAACATAGTGATACTCCACGGCGTACCAGAGAGCATAGTGTCAGACTAAGATCCTTGCTTTACTTCTAAGTTATAGGAAGGCCTGTAGAAAGCTATGGGGACAAAGCTAAAGTTTTATACAATTTTTCATCCTTAGACAGATGGACAGTCAGAGAAGACCATTCAGATCTTGGAGGACATGCTCCGAATTTGTGCCATCGACTTTAAAGGAGCTTGGGATGAGAAGTTACAACTCATCCAGTTCACTTACAACAACAGCTACCAGGCTATAATCCAGATGGCCCCGTACGAAGCACTATACGATAGGAAATATCTGACACCTCTGTTGTGAAATGAGGTTGGGGAAAGAAGGATCATGGGGCTGGAATTTGTAAAAGAGACCTATTGAGTGGTTGACCAGATTAAAGAAATAGTCAAGACATCTCAAGTTCGTGAGAAGCACTATGCAGATAATAGGCACCAAGACCTTGAGTTTACTGTGGGTGATAAGGTGTTTTTAAAAATATCACCTATGAGAGGTCTAAAGCGGTTTGGTAAGAAAGGAAAGCTATGCCCAAGGTACGTGGGACCATACGAGATATTAGCAAGACGTGAAAACGTGATGTACGAGCTCGCATTGCCATCATCAATGTTAAGTGTTCATGATGTATTCCATGTGTGCCTACTGAAGAAGTATATCAGGGATTCATCGCATATATTGACTGCAAATCCTTTAGGCTTGAAAGTAAACTTGACATTAGAGGTTGTGCAAGTTATGTTCACCAGTTAGAAGGTACAACACCTTTGAAATTGGGATATCTACTATGTCAAGGTAGTTTGGATAAGCCAAGACATAAAAGAAATCACTGGGTAGGAAGAAAATGTAATGCGAAAGGAATATCCTCATTTCCAACTCATGAGGTACGTGCAAATTTCGAGGGAAAATTTTTTTTTAAGGGTGGGGGAGTTGTAAGACCCCCACTCCTTGAACCTAATCTAACATAGGTTATCATGTCATGATAGGTCTTCCTATCATAACTAGGTCAGAGGAGATGGTCGGATGACGTACCACGACTTTAGGTACAAAAATGGGCCTATTTCTTACTGTACGGTCTGACATGTGGCACCATATATGTGCGACCGGATAGTGTCTGTGACATCTGGTTGAGTATGTCCAGTCGCACGGGCAGTGCCACTGGGCATGCCACCAGATAACCCTGAATGGACTCCAAAATAAGGCAAGTTTTCTAATTTGTGTGGACTCTTTCCCTGACTGAGAGTGAGTCCACAATAGGAAGTTAAACCCCATATAAAATCTACTTTTCTTCATTCTCCCTCATTCCACAACCCTAGAGAATCAAGAGAGAATTGAGAGAGTGCTGTGGAGAACAAGAGGAGACTGGTGAAGATAAGTAGCCATCCGAAGAAGGTGTTTACTGTGGTTCCGTCAACGCCACATGAAACCTACAGTAAGACTTTTATCCTTGTGGAGGATGAGTTAGGTTGTGCAAGGGATTGAAATCATGGTTCGGTTTGGCCAATGATTAATGCATTGATGGATCAAGGATTTGTACCATGATCTATTGATGGTTGAATTCCCTAAGTTGGAAGCCTTGTTTATTGGGGTGTTAATGAGGACCAAACTATAATAAATATTAACCATAGAATGGTTTAGGAGAAACCCTAAAACCAATCAAAGAATTGACTATGGAGAAGGTTAGACAAAAGGATACTCGGACCTTGTCCGATGGGAGTGCTCGGTGGCACATATGGTGACATCGGACAAACCTTCAGACATATTCGAGAAGTCTTGGGAAGTTGTTTGGAGGGATGTTCGATCGAACATCTGTTCTTAGAAAATAGATCATACATCCTAATAGAGAGGTCCATAATCTATCCGGTCTTACTGTCCTGTCTGACTATCCGGTCCCACATTTGGCACCATATATGTGCAATCAAACAGTGTTTGTAGGATTGTTTTGTCAGTCCGAACATGGTTTCGATCAGCTTAAAATTACCTAATGGACTCTAATCAAACCCTATTGCTATCTAGGACTTGTGAGCGAGCAAGGCTAGCTCTGTGGCCCAGAGGGAACCTACTATCACTCATCAGGTAAGGGACAAGACCCAAACTAACTAACTAATACAATAAATCACTCTGCCTGATGTTGTTGCTTGTTGATTGTGCATATAACATGTCATCCCTTTATTATGCTATTACTTGTTCATGTATATTATTATTGTTAGGATTTGATGATAAGCATGTGTTTGTGTTTTTATTGGTATGTAGAATGGAAATGAGTGAGAGCCTTAGACCATTCTACAAACTTATAACTTTCGATATCGCCATCTACCTTAGCATGCTTGGTACGAGTAGGGTATTAGGGGGAGGACTGGTAGTTGTGTGGTTGTAGCTTGACTGTTAGACTCTAGCTCTATCTTTATTTCGTTGGGAGCTATGCTGGGGTAGGGCCTTGGATACACTGTGATGACATGTAGGATTGGTTAGTGACGGAACCCAGTTTGCAAGCCCTTGCCAATTGGGGTGTACGTATTGCTATGGGGTAGAGTATCAGGGGGGTGCTAGTGGTAGTGTGGTTGGAGCCTGACCATTGGACCCTAGCTCTATCTCTATCTTGGAGTGAGTGTTGTGGGACAATAGCAGTAGTGTGGTTGTAGCCTGATTGTTGGCTTCCTAGAGTGCTGCCGGAAGTGAACTCCTCTTCCCCCGGCCTTAGGAATCCTGAAGGACTACCGAAGGAGTACTGAAGTGGAAGGCAGGGTTTTCTCCGAAAACTTAACACTCGATGTCAGTGGTAAATAAATAACGTTTAATCCGGCCCCAGCAATAGTCATTCCTTTACCGAGGGTGGTGGGTGGGAATAGATCGTAGGGCTTAGCGCCACCTCGTATAGACAAGTAAGGTAAGGGTATCTGTCGTTTTCGGTCAAAGCGAGGGTCCAAAAAAGTCAACGTCAAAGTAGGAGTGTATGGTATAGTTGTTCAATATGGGGTATGTTTCTTCGTTAACTTTCTTTGGCAGAAGGAGGCTCCGTAGGAGAAGACATTCTTTCACTCTTTTAGTGTACGTCAATAGATGAGTGAAGCGAAGGGACTATCCACTGATAGGCACAAGAGTTAGCAAGCTACCTTAGCGCAATGAGCATAGGGCTTCTCGTGGATAAGCCCGATTCTCAAACTATTTCTTTAATATATAAAGTTGAATACTCCTGGTTTGTCTTTAACTAGTTTGCTTACTTAATTACTTATAAGAGTAGCATTAGTGTAGCCACCCCCTTTAAAGAAGCCCGAGCGTAACGCCTAAGATTTAAGCGTAAACGCCTAAGATGAAAGTCTCGTGAATTCAAGAACATCTTGACTTTTGAGTGCATTCATACGACAGAGTGAAAGGCCCTCCCTATAAATCCAGTGGATAGATCAGCGGCATCCAACCCACCGGCATTTGATCCGGAGCTTGACGCATGCGTCTGAACCACCAGCATTCCTTCACGTCCCAGCTGCCCCCCCTATCACTTAAAGGCGCTTTCGGATCGGGAAAAATAGTCATAAAAGAAAGAATGTTGGGGCGTTAGCGTGGATTCGTGAGAAATTTTCTTCAACGAATGCTTCGACCAAGCCTGAAAGAAGAGGATCGGAATCGACTGGATCAACCTATGCCTCGTTTATATGCTACTAGGTGTACTCATACTCTCATGCATGGAGGCGTGGTTGTAACTTAACCTTACCATAGCACATTGGAAGCTTTTGCCAAATCCAATTTTGAATGTTATTTGATGTATAGTTCCTACTGCATTGTCTTGTTTCTTGCTGAGCTAAGTTGTGTGCTCACCCTATGAATTCATATTCTTTTTAGATGTTGATGCAGGTTATACTGTAGAGGACTACATTGGTGCTCTGGCTTATGGAGGCATTGCTACATTAGATGTGCAATCAGTGGAGAATGAGCATAACTCATCATGCGAATGCCACTATTGCATATATCTCTAGGTTTTATTTTATATTTTGATTATAAGACTTGTATGGGATATGTTTAATTATGTCTTGGCTAACAGATGAGATAATTGGTTTAAATTATTATTCTATCATTAGATTCTCAGTTCATTTAATAAAGTCTTCCACTGTTAATTATATATTCTGATTTATGGTATATATGCATGGTTTGTGTGTTGACACGGTCTTATTGAGATCCTATTGTGAACTGTTGGTTTAATAGAGGTTCGATCACACTTCTGGTTCGACCAGAATTAAGGTGTAACAACTTGGTATCAGAGTCTTCGAATCACCCAAGAGCAGGTGCATTGGCTCAAGTTCACATATGAGCAAGAATATGATAGAGATGAGCCGATACCTATAGCACCTCCTTCTCCCACATAGGGATTGACTCTATTTTGTTTATGTTACCAATATAGGTTTTTTTTTCCATCAGGGTAACTGTCCGACATGTGGACCGAACCCTATCTCACACAGAATTTTCAAGATGCTTATGTGTTTATAGCATTTCCTCTTTTTATTTTAATATGTCATGCTCTTGTTAATTTTGGTTTCAGTCATCATACATTAGTTTATTGGTGTATTTCTATTAAGACATTTAAATTTCCTATCTCAGTTCATTTACTCAGTTAGATGGGTGTGTGGTTTGCTAGATAGAGCCTAAGAGCTCTGATAACAAATTGTTACATCTCAATTTTGTCCTAACTAGAAGTGTGATTAAACCGCTATAAACCAACGGTTCACACTAGGATCTCAATAAGACTGTGTCAACACACAAACCATGCATACAAACCATAAATCAGAATATACAAGTAACAACAGAAGAATTTATTAAATGAAATGAGTATCTAATGATAGAATAATAATTTAAACCAATTATCTCATCTATTTACCAAAACATATTTAAACATATCCCTTACTAGTCTTATAATCCAAATGTAAAATAATACCTAGAGATATACGTAATAGTAGCATTCTCATGACGAGTCATGCTCGTTCTCCACTGATTAAACATCTAACGCAGAAATGCCTCCATAAGTCGGAGCACCAATGTAGTCTTCCACAGTATACCTTGCATCAACATCTAAAAAGAATATAAATTCGGAGGGTGAGCATACAACTTAGCTCAGCAAGAAATAAGACAATGCAGTAGGAAATATACATCAGATAACATTCAACATTGGGTCTGGCAAAAGCATGCAATGTGCTATGGTAAGGTTAAGTTACAACCACGTCTCCATGCACGAGAGTGTGAGCACACCCAACAATCAAGCTATAACCACACTACTGCTATTGTTCCACAATACTGACTCCAAGATAAAGATAGAGCTAGGGTCTAATGGTCATGCTCCAACTATACTACTAGTACCCCCCCTGATACTCTATCTCATAGCAATACGTACACCCTAATTGGCAAGGGCTTGCAAACTGGGTTTCATCACTAACCAATCCTACATGTCATCACAATGTATTGAAGGCCCTACCCGAGCATTGCTCCCTACGGAATAAAGATAGAACTAGAGTCTAACAGTCAAGTTACAATTGCACAACCTCCAGTCCTCCTCTTGATACCCTAGTTGTACGAAGCACGCTAAGGTAGATGGTGATATTAAAAGATGTAAGTGTAGAGAATGGTCCAAGGCTCCAACCCCTTTTCATTCCACACACCAGTGAAAACACAAACACATGCCTATCATCAAATCTTAGCAATAATAATATGCATAAACAAGTAGTAGCATAATAAAGAGATGACATGTTATATTCGCCATCAACATGCAACAACATCAAGCAGAGTGATTTACAATATTAGTTATTTAGTTATTTAGTTGGTCTTGTCCCTCACCTGATGAGTAACAGAAGGTTCCCTCTGAGCCATAGAGACTAGCCTTGCTAGCTCACAAGTTTTAAATAGCAATAGGGTTTGATTAGAGTCCATTAGGTAATTTTAAACTGACAGAAACCATGTCTGGACTGGCAAAATTGTCCTATAGACACTATCCAGTCGTACGTATATGGTGCCAGATGTCAGATTGGACAACCGGACCAGATAGATTATGGACCTCTCTATTTGCATGGCCGATCAATTTTTTTGAGAATAGATGTCCAACCTGACATCCCTTCGGACAACTTCCAGAGACTTTTCAAATATTTCCTAAGGTTTGTTTAGTGTCACCATATGTGCCACTGGACACTCCCACAGGACAAGGTCCAAGTGTCCTTCTGTCTAACCTTCTCTATAGACAATTCTTTGACTGGTTTTAGAGTTTCTTCTAAACCATTCTGTGGTCAAGATTCATTAGAGTTTGGTCCTCATTAAGACCCTAATAAACAAGGCTTCCTACTTACGGGATTCAACCATCAACGGATTAGGGTACAAATCCTTGATCCATCAATGCATTGATCATTAGCCAAACCTGACCATGATCTCAATCCCTTGCATAACCCAGCCCATTCTCTACAAGGATAAGAGTCTTACTGTAGGTTTTGTGTAGCGTTGATGGAACCACGGTGAGCACCTTCTTCAGATGGCTGCTTCTCTTTACAGTCTCCTCTTGTCCTCCACAGTTCTCTCTCAATTCTCTAGGGTTGTGGAATGAGGGAGAATAAAGAAAAGTAGATTTTATATGGGGTTTAACTTCATATTGTGGACTCACTCTTGGTTTGGGAAAGAGTCCACACAAATTAGGAAACTTGCCTAATTTTGGAGTCCATTCAGGGTTGTCAGGTTGAATGTCCAGTGGCATAGCCCATACGATAGGACATACTCAACTAGATGTCACGGACACTGTCTGGTCACACATATATGGTGCTAGATGTCAGACTGGACAGTCAGACCAGACATTAAGAAATAGGTCCATTTTCGTACCTGAAGTCACTGTTTGTCATCCGACCGTCTCCTCTGACCCGGTTATGAAAGGAAGACCTGTCACGACATGATAACCTATGTCAAATTAGGTTCGTGGAGTGTAGGTCTTAGAAAAACTATTCAGGTGTACTCTACCTCGGTTTGGAAAGCCAAATGAATAGTCTAAACTACTCAGGTGTACTCTACCTCAGTTTAGGAAGACTATGGATTGATGGATGGCCTTAAGATCACTTAGGTGTACTCTACCTTGATCTAAGGGGCCTAGAGAGACCATTCATGTGGACTGATGTATGGGACCGTATTTAAAATTCTCTCAAAATTGTCTACGTATCCTAGGGTTCACCATAGGAATCAAGATCTACGTAGTTTGAAAGATTCATTTATTGGGTGACCCTTATGGGTCAGAATATGGATAGCCTCTTAGGACCAAGTGATGATCTTAAATGATCTGTGGTTGGATTTGCCTTACACCTATCTAGGTCTCTGTACCCTAGGGAAAACGAGCTGAGGGGTAGGGATCGTCCTAAAGCTACCATTGACTTGAACCCTAGATTTGGCAGGTTGGGTTAGGCTTCATCATTCTTGGTTAAGAATTTTATCATTTTCATTTTTACCCTTCCCATGAATGTGGGTGCCTACATGGACATCCCCACACCTAATATGTCTGCTAGGTGTACAAGTATGGTAGTTCGACTAAGGTGTAGCAGAAAGTAAGTTATTTTCAAAAATAAAAATTTTCAAACATGGCAAGTAAATAGCATATATCATCTCAAGTATAGCAATAAAGCATGTGAACGCATAACAGCAAGAAAGCATATGGACATCCGAATATAGCAGCAAGCATGTGAGCATCAAAATGAAAGACATCAAAATGGCATCTCATGTATATTCTTAAGCAAAGTATGTCTCAATGTATCAGACATTTTCTAGATCTATAGTTGAAATCTAATATGAATCTCTCAATGTATCAAAAATCAGATCCTCGATTTACGGTCTAAATCTATGTGGCTTCTCAATAATGTTATCAAGATTAGATCCTCAATCAACTATACAAATCTATTTAATCTCCTAAAAATGTAATCAATGATCAGACCCTCAATTAACGTTTCAGATTTATCCCACATCAATTATCATGATCTGACTAGGAAATCAATGACTCAGATCCCATGATATTATGTTTAGACTTAGATACAACAGTTTAGATTCATTTAAATCACTCATGATGATCATCTAAGTGTTCAAATTCATCTAAATTATTTATCATGATAATCTAACAGTTCAGATTTATCTAAATCACTCATGATAATAATCCAATGGTTTAGATTCATCTAAATCACTCATAATGATAATTTAATGGTTCAGAATCACCTAAATCACTCATAATGATAATCCAACAAGATTAAAATCAAAATTAACATCTAATGGCTCATATTTAACATCATCACATGATCTAGATCAAAATTAACATCTAATGGCTCATATTTAATATCATCATATGATCCAGATCAAAATTAACATCCAATGGCTCATATTTTAATTACATGAAAATTCAAGATCAATGGCCATATTTTAATCATATAAAATTCAAGATTAAAGGCCATATTTTATTCACATAAAATTCAAGATCAATGGCCCAAATCAAATCATATCGATATAACCGTATCAATGATTGAAATTAAATAAAATCATATATAATCAGATCAATAGTTAAAATTCAATCAAATCAAATACAATCAGATCAATGGTTGAATTTTAATCATATCAAATGCAATCAGATCAATGGTTGAAATTAAATCATATCAAATGCAATCAGATCAATGTGGGGATTTGATTAGATGATGGAATAGATCAGATGCTGATCAGAGTGGTGATGCTAATTGGGTGGTTCTGAGCATGTAGGGAACAGATCAGTGGTAGGGATTGGTTTCAGTTGATGGGGATTGATTTGGATTGGGTTTTAGTTAGGGTTTGTTCAGGTTCTAGGGTTGATGGGTAATGAGGTTAAGGGGTTACAGTGGTGACGGTGTTCGGGTGAGCAGGTTTAGGTGGTCTAGTTTGTCTATAGGGTAGTGAGTGATGGTTTCAGGTGGAGTGAGTAATCAAGGGTTGCATAGGGGTGAGGTGGGGGGTGTTGGCAAAAGGTGATGACAGGTGTAGGTTTGAGGGATTGAAGTGGGAAGGTGAGGTGATTGGGGGTTGATGCATGCATGGAGTTGAGGGTTGGGATGTTTGGAGGTTTCAACAAGGTTAGATTAGGGTGGAAGATGGAGCAGGGATGAAGGTAATGGGGTATTGGTTTTGATGTTGTAGGGTGATGGCAGGTGAGGGCTCAAGGTGGTCTAAAGGAAGTGATGATGGAGATTGGAGTGCAGGGGGTCTAGGTTTGATGGTAGCGGCAGAGAGTTGCAGCAAAATAATCAGGGGGAAAGTTGCAACAAAATTTTATCTTCTGATTCAGAAGAAATCCAGCTCTTGGACCATTGATCCATTAACAAAATTAAATCTGAGTTTTCTTACATCCATATTGGATTAATACAAGTTTCCATCAATGCCTTACACCGAGAAGGATTAAATACTTCTCTTTTACTTGCTTTACAAGATCAAAGGTTCTTAGATTTTGAAGATTACCTTCTAAGAATGATAGAAACTAGTCCTTGTAGTGGATCGGTTTACTTCAATTGTTATCCTGATTTCATGCTCCCACTACAAGATAAAAACATCCATGATGCTTTGAAAATTAACTTCAAAACTTACAGATACAAAATGAAACCTGAATCAATTCCCATTCCATTGATCCACCGTATCCAATATAAAGCAATGAGGACAACTTATCCTCCTCATATCATTAGGAGGACTCGCATAGGGCAAACAACCTTCATTGAGATTGATTTTTCCCGATCTCGAACAATTATTCCCAAAATTGTCAAGTGGAAAGATAGTAGCTTTCCTACTGATTTGCGACTACAATGCTAGCTAGACTCCACCTCCCCAAATAAAACCCCACAAAACCATAGAGTCCATTACCTAGTGATGCAGTCCAAGGACCAGCCAGTAGTGGATCAGCCCAAGGATGTGTCAACATGGGCCCAACCCACACTGTTCACGTGGACACTGTTCATGCGGTACTGTTCACGTGAACACTGTTCACGCGGTACTGTTCATGTGAATAGTACCAACAACATTAATTATGACTCTTTTTATTAGTTTCCTAATTTTCAGTTTATTTATTTTCATTGTTTAGTTTCCTAAAAATTAGGGTAGTTAGTTTAGAAGTCTTAGTTGCTTGGAGACTAAAACTTGCCTAAAATCTAGTTTTCTAATTCCAATTTTTAGAAACTTTCCTATTTTTATTGTTTTAGAGCCTTCCTAAATTATAAAGGAAGGTTGGTTTTACTAAATTTCGTTCTTTCCTATTTTATTTGTAATGTTTCAAAGTTATAAATAAAGAGAATGCAGACTGGCTGCAGGGGAGAGATTTAGACCAGAAAAAAGAAGAGAGTTTAGCTCCTGATTTTCTGGTTGAGTCTCATAGGTTGTGAGACTCAACCAAAATATTCTGTTTTATGATTTTCTTGTCCTTCTGTTAATTCCTTCAAGTTCTTATTATTGCATACTGAATTGCGATACCATTAAGTGCTGATTTGATCAACGAAAGCTCGTGGGATTAAAGATTAAAATCATATCGACCAGCTCTAACTAAACCAGTCCCGTTTTCAGATGATAGGTAGTTTTCAAAAAATCACATCTCTCTCATCTGTGATCGGATCATCTCCAACTTTGTATATGTCTTCATAATCATTCCAAAGAGTATTTCCCATCAAGTTTCAAGTGATTTCAAGGGTTAGATTTCAAGATAAGTGGTTTTCTTCATTACTTTTCTCTGCAGATTTTGTATTGGACTGAATTAAGATCCTGTAGCAAAGAGGGCTTGTTAATTTGACTTGCTTTGAACCCTCTTTGCCATCACCTAGTCTCAAGACGGTATGGTCACTATCAAATTTGATAGGATTTATCAAAATAAGAAACTTATTCAAGAACCACAAACTTTATCAAGTTATGTCCAAAGGCAAAAGTCTGTAAGTCAATCGAGTAGGAACTCTTGTTCCAGCATTCCAAGTACTACAAGTCTCCACTTAGAATATATGCGACTAATGGAGGAATTAAACAAAATAATTAAAACTTGTTGGTATTCAAACACATCAAAATGTCATTAAAGGAGTTTACATTCCCAAACATGACTCCTCTCTAACATCTCCTATGACATCCGAAATGGTTCCAAAGGGTGATGACAATTGTCTATATGGGATACAGATGATTACAGATGAAAAATTTTAAATTAGTAAACAAAAATTAAGAATCGATTTTGACCTTCTTTAACACAAAGAAAAAAGAGAATGGTTTTTAACCATTTCTCACTTAAGTAACAACACCACATCCGTAAAATGTGGTATGATCAAATGTCTAAAATTAAAACAAATATCCCATTTTTTACATATATTTATACAAATAATAACCAAATTCATTACCCTTTTTCAAGAAATAAATATGCACACTAAGAATACCAGTACATGGTTAACAAATAACAATCAAACCATTGAATCAATCCATCCTCCTCAGGCTTGCATTCTCTTACAAAGGAACAACACAACTAACAAAGCAGCTCCTTTTAAAACCACTGAGAATACTCTAATGGTTCTCAAAAAATTATTGAACAAGTCAACTATACCAACCAATTTCTCAAACTATAAGATCACAGTTTATACGGATAGAAGATGTACTTCAAAATACATCAGAGTTCATAAGTCAAAAACCTATTATCATGGAAACTAAACACATTTCCGAGCCATGAAACTCCCAACCTCTATTCAATCCTTAGATGATGTCTCAACAAGCAATAAAAAATTTCAACAAAAAAGAAATACTTTAACAAATAAATCAACGATTAAAAACTTTACCTGCCCTGAAACACCATCATGACCAAATTTATGATCACCATCACCACTTCCACAACCAAATCTAGAAGCAGACGGAAGCAATATAGTAGTAATTCACCAAAATTAAAATCCTGAAATAGAAGATGATTCCGAATAAAGTGATGCTCTGAATGAAATTCGGTCTCATCAGCCAATAAATTATCGAATGCCTCAACATTATTATCCTCGACCAACCTTCCCAGACCTCCAAATTGAACATCGAGGAAATTTTACCCAAGAAAACTCTACCAGTGATTCTATATATGAGTAGAACATCGATGTATGTCTGATTATAACTTAGTTAACAAATTACAGGAAATGACCATGGTAAACAAAGCTTATCGCATGAAAAACCATTCTAATAGAGCCATTACCAAGGTAATCATTTCTGGATTTTCTGGCCAATTAAAAGGATGGTGGGACTATGCCATTTCAGTACTTCAAAAGTTAGCAATCCTATCATCTACTCAACTTGGCCAAAATGGTTTTCCATTATTAGATGAAAAACAATCAACCTATTGGAGATGCAGTAAATACTCTAATCTTCAATATTACCAAATATTTTTTAGGAGATCCTGCTCGTCTGAAAGACTGATCCTCTGAACAATTATCTAACTTAAAGTGCAAAAAGATACATGATTTCAAATGGTATAAAGATACATTTATAACCAAAGTCCTAACATGCAAAGATGCTTATCTTCCTTGTGGGAAAGAAAGGTTCTTAACTGGACTTCCCACTCTCTTTTCTGAGAAAACCAAACAAAAACTTAGCGATGAAAATGAAGGAAATATTCCTTACAATGATCTCACTTACGGAGATCTCATAAATCTTATCCATCATGAAGGATTAGCCTTATGCATGGATATTAGGCTTCGAAAACAAATACGCATAGAAAAAAAATCTTACAAAAAAGAATTAGGTGGATTGTGTGCCCAATTTGGGTTGGAATATGCTAAACCTTCTTCCCAAAAACATAAATCATTTAAACAAAAGAAACATAAGCTTTTAACTGGTAAACCAGATTATCCTAGAAATACTCAAGATTATCGATCACGTCCAAAACCTTATCACAAAACAAAACTTAAACCAACAGAAAAATCTTATAAGAATCTCAAATGTTTTAAATGTGGCCAAATTAGCCATACTGCAAATTTTTGCAAAATGGCAAAAACGAATTGCATCTTTAATAATGCTAGATGATACTAAAACTCAATTATTAGCAACCCTTGCAAACTCCGATTCTGAATCAGACCATGATGATCTAGTTGCTCAACTTGGTTCTGACACTTTAGAATCCTCCAAACCACAAGATTGCCACTTAAAATTGTTCCAATGACATTTTCTGCAATAATATTTGTGAAATCACTAGTAGTAGTGATGATGAATCACCCAAAACCTTGAGAATGATCAAACAGGATACACCATCATCTTCTACTGATTCATTCTTTTTCTTAAACAAATATACTTAGAATATCTACATGATTCTATCCAACAGAAACCTCTGATCAAAACCCCACATATGATTTAAAACAAATTCGTAATAGGTTTAATCATCATACTCCCAACCCCCAAAATAAAATCCAAGCCTTAGAAATTACGACTAACGATCTCAAACGAGAACTAAAAACTATAAAGGATGAAATTGCTGCACTCAAACAATCCCAGCTTCAAAAGCCTTCCCTAAACCTTGACCCTATCATAACTAAACATCTATTTGTGAATTCCGTCAACAAAGTCGTTTGTCAACAATGGTATAGTAACATCACTTTAATTATTTCTAGCACTTTCAAAATTCAAACTATTGCCATTGTGGACTCTGGTGTATAGTTAAATTGTATCCAGGAAGGCTTAGTTCCAACATAATTCTTTGAGAAAACTACCCAGAAACTTTCTGGAGCAAATGGGTCCCGATTAAACATAAACTATAAATTATCAAATGTTTACATATGCAACCAAGGCTTTTTTTGTCAAACAAATATTTCTCCTTGTCAAAGACCTTAATACTGAAGTTATTCTCGGACAACCTTTCTTAGAGTTAATCAAATCATTTACCGCATGTAATCAAGGTATCACCACCAAAACCCTAGGACAAGAAATTATCTCCTCCTTCTTAAATCCCATTCACGAAAAACATATCGATTTGCTCAAACAAGTGGCTATTATGTCTAACCCATTGTTTGTCACACCCTAATTCTGGTCGAACCAAAAGTGTGAATAAACCGTTATACAATTAATGACTCAAGCCAAGATCACATAGGACTGTGTCAACAACCAAACCATACACTCCATATAATCAGAGATAATATTAAATAGCAGAAATTTATATTAATAATGAATAGAGAGTTTACAGTGATAAATAATACTAAACTAGTTATCCATTGTTGACCAAAACATAAATAAATATCTTATTACATTATACACAACTCAACTACGAAGATAAAACCCAAGCATAGACACAATAGAAGCATTTTCACGACAAATCGTGCTCACTCTCCACCGTCTGCACATCCATAGTAGCCATGTGACCATAAGATGACCCATTGATGTTATCCTCAATGGTAGTACCTGCACCATCAGAAATGAAAAATGAAATGGTACCGTGGAGTGAGCTCACAACTTAGCTCAGTGAGAGATAAAACAATGCAGCAAGCATATGCATGATGTCACATTTAATTCTTTGGTCTGGTTTAAGTTTGCAATGGGCTATGGAAAGGATGGGTGGCCACCACACCTCTATACTCGAGAGTATGAACACACCCACCGGTCAGGCACCCACCAAAATCAATGTTGCCCTACAACACTCACTATAAGATAGAGATAGAGCTAGAGCCTATCGGATAACACACCGCCAGCACTCCCCCTGATGCTCTACCCCATACCAATATATATGCCCCTATTGGTGAGGGCTTGCAAACTACGTTCATCACTAACCAATCCTAGATGTCATCAAATTGTATCCAAGGCCTTACCCTAGCATCCTTTAATATGACACAGAGATAGAGCTAGAGTTTGCTGGCAGAGCTACAATTATACACCTTGATCACTCCCCCTAGTACCCTATGACATACTAAGTTTGCTAAGGTAACAACAATACGATGATGTCAGTGTGGTGAATGGTTTGATGCTACAACCTCTCCCCATTCAACACACCAATCACACACAAACACATGCCTATCCTCTTCATCATCAACATCAAGAAATAGTAATAAAATATGCAAGAACAAGAATAACAGTTATTGGATGACATGGTATATGTACAAACAACAAAACATAATAGCAGGCATTAACATAGAACATAACAAGGTAGTTTATTATTAACCAATTAGTTTAGGTCTTCCCCCTCACTTGTTGGATGTTGTTGACTATCTTCACGACCTTGAATATATAGCTCAAGTTGATTACAATTCCTAGAATAATCAATTAGTATAAGTTATGGTTTCATTCCTTTAGTTTATAGTGATTAGACTTACTGTCCGGTATAGAAAATAGCCCTTTCGGACATTGTCCGGTTGCATGTCCAGTCTTTGATTGTCCGATCGGTCATCAATCCAGACAAAGCCTGAGATACTTCCCGAGAGTGTCTAGTCTCTTGTCTGGTCTCGCCATTGATGCGATCGGTCAACAAGACTGGACAACCTTCAAGCTATATTTCGATCTGTTCTTTGCCAGAGTCAATTCTTTGGCTCTCAAAGGGATCCATCCTAAAATCATTCTATAGTCATTAGTCATTAGGGCTTGGTCATTCAATGTAACCTTAATTACTATAGCTTATTATAGGTTTATATAGAAGATCCCGTAACACCATCACAGTGTTAGGTTCGATCTACCAATACTGTGATTGAAATCCTAAATCTTAATCTAATCCTAACCTTCTACAGAGGCAAGACACTTACCATTGGTTCCTCAATATGTTGGGTTAGAAACCGATGGAAAATTCTTCTCTGCAGAGCTCCTTCTCCTTCTCCAAGTCTTATTTTCCACTCTTCCTTTCAATTCTAGGGTTTGGAAATGATCAAAAGAGTGGGAATAGGTGGAAAAACATCACTTTTATAGAGGGTAAACTTCCATTGGGAGTGGGATTCCAATTAGGAAGGAGTCTTACTCAAACTTGGAAATTTCCTAAACTCGGAGTGGGTTTCTGGGCTTGATCGATCAGCTGTTTGATCGCCCAATCCGCTGACCAGACAAACTTATTTGTTTGACCAGACAACCTATGAATGGATAGTTTCCATACCTGGCTTTGGGGTTCCTTCATTCGATTGGTTCGCTCGATCCAATTATGATGAGAAGACCTGTTACGACATGGTTAGACTGGGTTACTTGAGTGCAGGTCTAACAACTCCCCCTCCTACAAAGAAATTTCATCCTCAAAATTTACATGTACCTTCTTAGTAGAAAAGGTGAGGGTACTATTTACGCATAGCATTTTCTTCTTCTCATGTCACTTCTTCCACATTTTGGCTTCTCCAGGTTACTTTAACATAGCAGATATCCCGATTTTGAAGATGCTATACCTTCCACTGGGTGATCTTGGTTGGCACAACTTCAAAAGTTAAGTCATCTATGAAATCTGGTATATCCACAGTCAATATGTGTGATCGATCTCTGATGTACTTCTTTAATAGGGAAACATGGAATATATCATGTACACCAGACATAGATGGTGGTAGCAAAAAATTGATATGCCACTTTTCCACATCTTTCCAAGATCTCATATGGTCCAATATATCTGGGACATAACTTTCCCTTCTTACAAAACCATTTCAGACCTCGCATAGGTGATATTTTCAAGAATACTTTGTCACCTATGGCGAACTCAAGGTCTTGGCACCTATTATCTGCTTAGTGTTTCTGACGATCTTGAGTTGTCTTGACCCTTTCTTTGATTTGATATACCATTGGACAAGTCTCTTCAACAAACTCTAGCCCCACTATTCTCTATTAACCAACTTCATTCCAAAACAGAGGGGTTTGACATTTCCTACCATACAATGCTTTATATGGTGACATCTGTATAGTAGCTTGGTAATTGTTGTTGTAAGAAAAATCGATTAGTGGTAACCTCTCATCCCAAGCTCCTTTGAAATCAATAGCATAAGCTCAGAGCATATCTTCTAAAATTTGAATGGTCCATTCAGACTGACCGTTAGTTTGAGGGTGAAACGCTGTGCTAGACTTTAACTTCATCCCCATAGCTGTCTGTAGTCTTCGCCAAAACTTGGAAGTAAAGCGAGGATCTCAATCAGACGCTATGCTCTCAGGTACACCATGAAGTTTGACAATGTTGTCCACATACAGCTTGGCTAGTTGCTCCATGGTATATTGAGGTCGTATAGCAATAAAGTGAGCCATCTTTGTAAGACAATCAATAATCACCCAGACTACGTCGACGGACCTGTGAGTTAAAGGTAACCTAGTAACGAAGTCAATAGTGATGCAATCCCACTTCCATGCAGGTTCGGGCAACGGTTCTAGTAAATCTGTTGGCCTCTATTTTTTGGCCTTGACTTGTTGGTAATTCAGACACTGATATGTTTGGCCACGTCTGCTTTCATCCCTCTCTACCAATACAATCTCTTTAGATCATGATACATTTTAGTACTTCCAAGGTGCATTGAATAAGGAGTAGAATGGGCTTCCAACATGACTCTGTGTCGGAGGTTTGATTCTTCACTTTTAAGTATGCATAATTTGCCCCTGTACCTGAGTACCTTATCTATATCTAATGCAAAATCGGGGTTGGGCTTACCCTTCTCCAAATCCTCTTGCATTGTTCTCAGATATGGGTCTTGTAGAATTGTTGCTTTCACTTCGTCTGTCAGATCTGGTAGAATCTTCAATGCGGCGAACATAAGTGAAAACTTATGAGTGAAACCTTGCTCTACTGGATCATCAAGAGTCTCTATTATGTGTTGCCCCTTGCTCCAATAGGAAGCTGTCACCATAGAGCATAAGGCGACATTTGTACTAGGTCCTCCTTTTAGCTTCAATATTCCTTTTTTACTCAATGCCTCAGCTACTACATTAGCTTCGTCTGGGTGATACTAAATATTATAGTCATAATCCTTCAGCAGTTCCTGTCACACGGTAATTCTGGACTAACCAATGGTGTGATGAACCGTCATATAGGCTATGCCAACCATGTTAAGCCAAAACACATTCCACAGTAATAATCAGAGATATTTGAGTAAATAGTGGAAGTCTTATTAATAATGAACTGAGGCCTACATGATAAATAATTAAATGATCCAACTATCTCCAATTAACCAAGACATAATTAATACATATTACAAGTATCAAAATACAAAAGTTAAACACTAAGCGTAACCACGGTGAAAACACTCGCTTGACGTGTAAAACCCATACGCCACGAACCCGGTCTAACCTTACATTTCGTGTCGTAACCCGTCTACATATCATGGTCGAACCAAGTGGACCAAGTGTGTAAAGAAAAACCAAGACCCAATATGAAAATTTACTCAAAAACAGTCAAAATGAGGGTAGGGTCGCATGCCTAAACAGGCAGGTCCAACCCCCCCATCGACCCCCACCATCGACCCGTGACCAGGGGTCGCAGGGGGTCTCGAATTGTCCGACCCCCCCATCGACCCCCCATCGACCCCCGGTAATCAGGAAAAACAACACGAACCAAAAATTAGGAAACTTTCCTAATTTCAATTGGAACCTTTCCTAAACTCAATGGGACTTATTTTGGGAGGTTTTACTCTATAAATAGGACATCCCTAAGCCTCTTTCACTCCTTTTACAATCCTAATTGGATTGAGAGAAAGAGAAGAGAAGGAAGAGAAGAAGAGAAGGAAAACTTGAAGAAAAGGTTAAGGAAGAAGAAGAAGTTAAGAGATATCTTGGAAACTCAGACTACAGAAGGTATGAACCTTAATCCCCATCTTAATTGAAAGCTTAGAATAGATTATGATGAAGTTAGGATAGGAGAAACCCTAATACCATCCATTCATGGTTAGGTTTCAATGGAAACCATGGAGGAGATTATTGAAACCATGTAGGTGAATAAAGAATATTTCTAAACCATAGAACATGTGTGGAATGGATGGTAGAAGCAAGCTATAAGACCCCAAACATGAATGAATGGATGAAATTTGATATTTTTGACTCAAACCATGGGGGGTCGCACCTAGGGTCGATGGAACCTCCGACCCTAGCATCGACCCCCAGCATTCGGGAAGCCCAGGAAAGGGGTGGTTGCACCCAGGGTCGATGGAAGGTCCGACCCTGGCATCGACCCCCAGTTAACAGCAAGCTGTAAAAATTAGAATAAATTCTAATTAAAATCTATCGACTTTGTTAGGTCTTCTAGCGATATAATATTGATATAAAGGTGATTTTTAAGGCTTGAAAGAGGACCTACAAACAAGCAAAGGTGAGGGAACAAGACCTAAACTAATTGGTTAATAACAAACTATTTTTATTTCTTGAGTCCAATACCATGATTGTGATATGCGTGTATGCTTGTAGTGTGCATTCAACATGTCATCCAATATTTCTATTATTACTATTCATGCACATTTAAATTTATTGATTATAACATGATGATGTTGATGATGGTAGGAATAGGCATGTGAATGTTTGTGTTTGGCTGGTGTACATGGTGCGGGTAGGGATGGTATCAACCGGTACTTCGATATCGTTCTCATCGGGGTATATTGTGCCATGGTCTATTCAAGTCATGTCCACTAAGCAAGTGTTAGTGTGCTTGATGCGAGTGGAGCATCAGGGGGAGGACGTGACATTGTGGTTCAGCCTAGTCACCAGACTCTAGCTCTATCTCTACTCAAGTCTTGTCCACTAACATCGTCGTATCGCCATTACCTTAGCGAAACTAATATGTCGTAGGGCATCAGGGGGGGACGTGGCATTGTGGTTCAGCCTGGTCACCAGACCCTAGCTCTATCTCTATGGATGTATTGAGGGATGCTGGGGTGAGGCCTTGGATACATTGTTTGACATTAGGGTTGGTTAGTTGCGAGCCCAGTTTGCAAGCCCTCGCCAACAGGGGCTTACGTGTTGGTATGGGCAACCGGTACAACAATGTCATTTTCATTGGGTGTATATTGTCCATGGTGGGTGCATGTGGGGCGATAGTGCCATTTTCATTGGTCGTTTCCACACACTCATATATAGAGGTGCGGCGGCCACCTATCCTTTCTATAGCACATTGCAAACTTATATACCAGACCAAAGATATGAATTGATCGCATGCATATTATTGTTGCATTGTTTTGTTTACTCACTGAGCTCAAGTTGGAGAGCTGACCCTCGTGCGCGCAATTCTTTTTAGTTTCAGATGTTGCAGGTACTATGATTGAAGATTATGTCGATACGCCAACATATGAACATGTGGCAGCTATCATGAGCAAGCTGTAGAGGAAGAACATGGTTCGTTAAGCGAGCGTTTCAACGGTGGATACGTTTAGTGTTTAGTTTTCGTATTTGGATATTGTAATATGTATTAAATTATGTTTTGGTTACTTGAAAATAAATGGAATATTAATTATTTATCATGATTAGACCTCAGTTCATTATCTGTAAGACTTCCGCTATTTACTTTATTACCTCTGATTAATGTGGAATGTGTTTTGGTTTATCATATATGGGATAGCCTATTCGAGATCATGGTTGAACCGTTGGTTTATCAACGGTTCATCACACCATTCTGATTGGTGTAGAATTGGGGTGTGACATGACGAGTCTTGCTCGTCCTCCACAACTTGCACATCTATAGCCGCTACATGTCCATACGTTGGCATATCCATGTAGTCTTCAACAGTAACACCTGCAACATCAAAAACTAAAAAGAATTGCACGCGCGAGGACCAACTCTCCAACTTGAGCTCAGTAAGTGAACAAAACAATGCAACAAACATATACATGCATTCAATTCATATCTTTGATCCGGTTTTTAAGTTTGCAATGTGGTATAGAAAGGTTTGGAGGCCCCCAAACCTCTATACATGAGTGTGTGAATCTGTCCAATAGATTAAACACCATTGCCGTCCCACATGCACCCACCATGGAATAGAGATAGAGCTAGAGTGTCCGGATCACACACCGCCAATACTTACCCTAATGCCCTACCCATAGCAAAATATAAGCCCCTATTGGCGAGGGCTTGCAAACTGGGCTCCCAACTAACCAATCCCAATGTCATCCAGTGTATCTAAGGCCTCACCCCAGCATCCCTCAATACGTCCATAGAGATAGAGCTAAGGCCCCCTGACAGAGTCGAAGACTACACGGTCCTAGACCACCTCCCCTGATGCCCTACGACGTAATAGTTCTGTTAAGGTAATGGCGATATGACGATGTCAGTGGGCAAGACTTTAGTAGAGATAGAGCTAGAGTCTGGTTACCAGGATAAATCATAGTGTCACGTCCCCCCCCAAATACTCCAGTCGCATCAAGTACACTAACCACACACACATAATCACATGTCTATTCCTAGCATCATCATCTTCATCATGTAATAGTAAATAGAATTAAATATGCATGAATAGTAATAGCAAGAATATTAGATGACACGTAGATACACATTACAAGCAAGCAAACATAGAATTAATCATTGCATTGGACACAATAAAATAAAATAGCTTTTTATTAGCCAATTAATTCAGTTCTTGTTCCCTCACCTGCTAGAAATGTTCAATCATTTCCAAGCTTCTTAACCCACTCTTGAACCTCTTGGAAACCTAAGAAATTTGTAAGTTATAAGTTAGGGTTCAAGCTCGTCAATGGTCCATACTAGCATCAAACAAACCTCCAGAAGCTGAGTGGTCACAGGTGTGACTGTACCTGTGGTCTCAATTTCTATGACCACAGAGTGTGGGGTCGATATGTGTGGTCACATATCATGCAACCACACACATGCGACCACACCCTCCCTGGAAACTTCCTGAGGGCATGTGGTCGGACATGTGTGCCTCGCGTGGTAGATTAAACTGCGACCATATGAGCTTTTGGTCGACTTTTACTCTCAGCCACATCCTTTCATAACTTGATTCCATGGCTAACATTATGATCCTTCCTATGATTGTTTTATGGCTTAAAATTCACACTTTTACGTAGTCCTTCACCTTAATCCGTTCTTCATGGATCTCCTTAGAGTTTTGTTCATGGTCTTAGGATTGAGATTTTACTTTGACTCAATATCTCCTCTATAATCTATTTTAGGCATTCAATTAATGTAGGGAATGATTCCATACCTTAAACTCACTGGAGAATCAAAGCTTTCATTGCAATTCTCTCTCCTAGTCTTCTTCTTTAATTCTCCTTCTTTTCCTACTCCTTTCTTTCCTTCTCTTTCAGTTTGGGTTCTAAAAGGGTGAAAGAGTCTAAGGGACGTCCTTTATATAGAGGAAAACATCCATATAAAGTCCCTCTTTGATTAGAAAAGACCCCCCCTCAGATTAGGAAGGTTTCCTAATTACGGAGTCTGTTATACCATCATGTGGTCACACGTGGGGTCACAGAATCCATTCACCACATGTCTCAAAACTACGACTACAAGTCCTAGACTCAAGTGGTCTCAATATTCTGAGGTGTGGTTGACCACACCTGTTTAGGTATGCTACTACACGTTTCAATTAGATGATTTTTGGTTCGAATTACATACCTAGCCTTGTGGTTTCTTCACGCACTTGGTCCACTTGGTCCGACCATGATAGGAAGCCCTAATACAAGATGGTAAGACCGGGTTAGTAAGGTACGGGTCTTACAACTCTCCCCCTCTTATATAAATTTCATCCTCGAAATTTCCACATACCTTCCGAGTTGAAAAGTTGAGGATATTTCTTTTGCATTGCATTTTCTTCTTCCCATGTGATTTCTTCCACATCTTGGCCTCTCCAAGTAACTTTAATATAGTAGATGTCACAGTTGCATAGACGTTGAATGTTTTGGCTGGTAATTTCAAATGGTACTACTTCGAACATCAAATCATTAGTTAGAACTAGTGGATTCACTGTTAAGACATGTGTTGGATCTCGGATGTACTTCTTCAGTAACGAGATATGAAATACATCATGCACACTTGACATGGATAGGGGTAGTGCTAACTGATATGCTACCTTCCCACATTTAGCTAGAATTTCATATGGCCCGACGTACCTCAGACCTAGCTTTCCTTTCTGTCCGAACCATTTTCAGCCTTGCATAGGTGATATTTTTAGGAATACTTTATCACCCACGATAAACTCAAGGTCTCAGCGTTGATTATCTGCATATTGTTTCTGATGATTCTGAGCTATTCTAACTCTTTCGTTATTATGTCGAGTACTTTACAAGTTTCTTCCACAAATTCAGGGCCTACAATTCTTCGCTCTCCCACTTAGTTCCAAAACAAAGGAGTTCGACACTTGCTACCATACCACGCTTCTTTGGTGATATCTACATGGTAGCTTGGTAGCAATGTCAATCAATGGCAACTTTTCATCTCAAGCTCCTTTAAAAACACTCAGAGAATGCCTCCTAGGATCTATATAGTCGCTCCTACTGTCCGTCGATTTGAGGGTAAAATGCGATACTAAACTTTAACTTTGTTCCCATCGCTTTTTATAGTCCCTCCCAAAACTTTGAGGTAAAGTGTGAGCCTCTATCCGATACCATGCTCTCAGACATAGCATTCAATCAGATAATAATATCCACATATAGCTTTAGCTAGCCATTCCAATGCGCACCCAGGTCTTATAACAATGAAACAAGCTGTCTTCATAAGACGATCAACAATCACCCAAACTGCATCAACCAATCTGGGAGTCAGTGGTAAATCGGTGACATAGTCCATTGTAATGCAGTTTCACTTCCAAACTGGCTTCAATTATGGTTGTAGTAAGCCTGTTGGTCTATGTCTTTCAGTTCAGGCTTTACTTGCTAACAATTCAGACACTGAAACACACACTAAGCCACATCTGTTATCATTCCTCCTTACCAGTACAATCTCTTCAGGTGATGATATATATTGGTACTCCAGGATGTCCTAAATATAGAGTTCAGTGGGCTTCTCACATTATTTTGTATCTAAGATTCGTGTTTTTTACCTTCAGTATGCATGATCATCCTCTATATTTGAATACCTTATCTGAATCCAAAGTAAATCAGGTTTAGGTTTTCCTTTCTCTAAGTCTTCTTGCACCGCTCTCAAATACGGATCTAATAGATTTACTGCTTTAACTTCGTCCATCAAATCAGAGATGATCCTTAACGTTATAAACGTAAGCGAGGAATTATTGCTCCATAAATCATCCAGAAGTTCTCGCTCAATTGCATCATCATGAGTTTCTATTATATATTATTCTTCTTCTAAATCTGAATATGTTGCTACGGAACACAAGACAACATTTGTACTAGGTCCTCCTTTTGGCTTCATTATTCTCTTTTTTGGTCAAAGCTTCTGCTACCACATTAGCCTTGCCTGGATGATACTGAATATCACAGTCTTAATCCTTCAGGTGTTCCAACCATCTTCTCTGCCTCATGTTCAACTCTTTCTAGGTGAAGAGATAAACAAAACTCTTGAAATATGATTTAATCTGAAATTCTTCTCCGTATAGATAATGTCTCCAAGTCTTGATTGCATGAATCATGGTTGCTAACTCCAAATCATGAGTCAAGTGATTCTTTTCATGCTCTTTCAGTTATCTTGAAACATATGCAATCGCTTGTTTATCTTACATCAACCCGCATCCTAGACCCAATCCGAAAGCATCAGTATATAGGGTAAAATGTTTCCCCTGTTGTCGAAATGATCAAGATGGGAGCTGATATCACCCTTGCTTTTAGAGTTTGGAAACATTTTTCACACTTGTCAGTCTAAATAAACTTCTCTCCTTTCCTGGTTAGCTTGGTAAGAGGTGTTGAGATCTTAGAGTAGTCCTCATGAATCATTTGTAATAACCAGCTAAACCCATGGAACTTCTAATCTTCGTAATGTTCTTAGGTGCTTCTCATCCTATGATTTCTTTCATCTTACTAGGGTCTGCTTTAATCCCTTTTAATGTAGGTCACCTTGTTCAACCAGAACTCACACTTCTTGAGTTTGACATAAAGTTTCTCCCTTCTCAGTCATTGCAGGGTTGCACTAAGGTCCGTTACAAGACTTTCTTTGTCATTAGAATAAACCAATATATAGTTTACAAAAACTATGACCAACAAGTCCAACATGTCATGAACATTTGGTTCATCAGCTCCATAAAAGATATAAGGCATTGGTTAATCCAAACGACATAACCAAGAACTCATAATGTCCATTCTTGGTTCTAATAGTATCTTCGAAATATTACTATCTTTAATCTTCAATTGATGATGCTCCATCCAAGGCCGTGTTGGAGAATACCTTGTACGGTGCAGCCGATTGAACAAGTCATTAATCTATAGTAATGGATATAAATTCTTTATGGTGAGATTGTTCAATTTTTGGTAGTCTATACATAGGCAAACACTACCGTCCTTCTCCTTCACGAATAGTACTAGCGCTTCCCATGATGGAATACTTGGCTAATTAGATCCTATGTCTAATAACTCTTGTAGTTGAGTTTTTCAGTTCCTTTAACTCTGTAAGAGCTATTCTATAGGGTGTCTTTGACATAGGTGTCATCCCTGGTAATAAGTCGATAATGAACTCGTTCGCACGATCAGGTGGCAACCCGGGTAAGTCTTCTAGAAACACATCAGGGAATTTTTGTATCACTTCAATTTCTTGCATCCATGGTACTTATTTGGTAACGTCTACGACAGATACCATATATTCAACTCCTTTCTTTCTATAGCATCTCTTTGCCTTTAGTGCAGAGAGGATGAGCCTCCGTTTCCTAAGCAATATGCTTTCAATAAAACCAAATTATGTGGCATCTTTGTTTTTAAATGATAATCTCTTCTATGCACATAACAGCTTTATCGAGTGTTGAGATAACCAGTCTATCCCCAAGATGATGTCAAAGTCTACCATCTCAAGTCGAACTAGGTTGCATCCAGCTTTGGTCTATCCATACGATTCAGATATTGTTCATAACACTCACCTAATACAACATCTAGTTTGAAAGGGTTTGAACTAGTAAAATCTTGTTTAAAGGTGTTAAGAGCATGTTTAGTCCCCTTTGACCTCTCAGTTTCTCAAAGACTATCATCAATAATCTAATATCCTGAAAATCTTATTAGCTTACATCAATAATCTCATATCATACTCATTAGCTTACATATCTTTTATCACTGTTGTTTCATCCTGATCTCTCTATCATATACCTCGAAAAGTATCTTGTGATCGTTACTCACTTCATATCCCATGTCTACCTATAAGCATTAGGGTATGTGCTTATAATTTCATTAATTCTACCAAACTCTCTTGGTCTTTACCTAATCATCTCACTTGATATTGGGCATAACTCAGTATTACTTGTACTAATCCGAATACTATCAATGCCATGATTTTTGACTTCATCCTTGTATCCACTCTTAGATATATTTTTTGAAATCTTTTGCCTTATCAAGATTCATACCGATATAGTCATCTGCAACTCTACTTGAGTGCTATCTACTCTTTACTGGCTATCCTTGGTAGTTCTCACTTCTTGCTTATGCACTCTTTTACAAATCATGACTCAAATGCATCCCTCTCGCAATCTTAGGAAAAATTCTCGCTCACTCCATCTAAGGTTTCTTGGCTATAAAGATTTATCTGAATCCAATTATCTTCCCTCAAATAATTTCTTTATTAACTAAGCATATTTATCCACAAAGGTCAGGGAATGTAAGAATCAAAATGTTTATCCAAAAGTAATTTGTTTCTTTAATTCAAATTCAGTATGATGACGAACACTTGTTTTATCTAGTGAACTTAGATTTAAAGGATCAGGAGTAAATCTATGATAATGGAACCAAATACAAAATGAATTAAACCCTTGGTTGTTGGTACCAAGTTATTGGTTGCAAGGTGGTCTGAATACATGGAAATAGAAGTTCTACAGCTCTTAGCCTCATGGTTACAAGTTCTATTGAGTATATAATGCCATTGGTCAAGGCACTACATGAGTAAATCTAGAGAAAATTGTTGTACATCAATAAATCAGGTATAAATCGGAAAGATGTATGCTCAACATGATTAAACCTTTAACTGTTCATTCAGTTTATATCTCCATTCATGTTTTTGATTGTGAGAATGTTTAGAATGGTATAATCAGGACTAATTCTAAGGAAATAATATCTATAACCTCAATTGACAAGTTGAATCGAGAAGGTATCCTGTCAAAGCACGAGAATTTAAAATCAAGTATGTGCATCCTCTATAATCATAAGGGTAAGTCAACGATGCACCGCATCCTATATATACATGTCTAGTTATATGACCACAATAGATTTGATCCTTTACTGAAAACATCCAAGCTTTATCTTCAGAAAACAATATCAATTCTTGTCGGATCATTCCACTATGATGCAGCTATCCCATACATCGGTGGCTGATAAGGGTAACCACCTTGATACACTACTTGTTGTGCACAAAGCTTCTACACTAGGGTATGTGTTACTGGGACCTACCGTATGGTAGACACTATGTTATGGTCAACGGGTGTTGGTGGTACAGTGTTGGTACCAACAGGTACTGTACTTGGTCTGACCCAGAGGTATTGGTGTAGCATTAGCAACTAGGGTAGTGATTCTCATGGACATTTGTTGTTGCTTTTGCATTTTACTAGGTCCAGTTCATTACAACCATAGCCAAGACACTTGGTAGTCTAGGTAGATTTTCTGGAGTGGCCTGGTTGTTCACCCCCTTTGATTTGCTCCAGTCTGATTATCATTATTTAGCATTTGCTCATATGGGTTCTCATTACCTGTTCTTGACCCAGATAGTGGTGGGGTCAGGTTACAACCTCTTCTTAATGCCCAGTGATAACAGATCAGTATGTGGTGGGTCTCACTTTGAGTCTCCACATCACCCAGGAGTATAGCTCTATCATCTTTTATAGTTACTCTTGTTTTTGGTGTATGACCATTGTTCTCTTAACTCTATTGGATTCGGCCCGAGATCTTTCCCTTTACCTCTGCAGGGATTTAGGCATTACTAGCCATTTTCCTTCTTCCTCTGTCATACTTCAAGTTTCACATCTTGTGAGTATCAACTCGGTATTTCAATTTTTTGCTTTCAGATGCTCCCTTCTTGCTTCCATACTATATCCTTTGTATACTCAAGCAACTGCCTGACTTACAGACCGTACCTTATGTTATTTGTTTATCAGGATATATTTAGATTTTCTTTTTCTTATGTCTGTATATACATATGGTTCCACATTTTTATATGTACATTATCATCTTGTTTAAGTTCTGTCTCAATCAACACAGGTGCTTATGGTGTGTTTGTATTAAAGCTTTTAAATTTAACCTAACTCAGTTCATGACTCCTGTGGAAGTATTCAGGTTTGATGGACAAAGCCTTAAAACTCTGATACCAAGCTATCACACCCCAATTCTAGACTAACCAATGATGTGATGAATCGTCATGAAAACCAATAGTTCAAACCAGGATCTCATTTAGGCTATGCCAACCATGTTAAACCAAAATACATTCCACAGTAATAATCAGAGATATTTGAGTAAATAGTAGAAGTTTTATTAATAATGAACTGAGGTCTACATGATAAATAATTAAATGATCCAGTTATCTCCAATTAACCAAAACATAATTAATACATATTACAAGTATCAAAATATGAAAGTTAAACACTAAGCATAATCATGGTAAAAATACTCGCTTGACGAGTCTTGCTCGTCCTCCACAGCTTGCACATCCATAGCCGCTACATGTCCATACGTTGGTGTATCCATGTAGTCTTCAACAGTAATACCTGCAACATTAGAAACTAAAAAGAATTACACGCGTGAGGGTTAGTTCTCCAACTTGAGCTCAGTGTGTGAATAAAACAATGCAATAAACATATGCATGCATTTAATTCATATCTTTGGTCTAGTTTTTAAGTATGCAATGTGCGATAGAAAGGTTTGGAGGCTCCCGCACCTTAATACACGAGTGTGTGAATATTCCCAATGGATCAAACACCATTTCTGCCCCATATGCACCCACCATGGAATAGAGATAGAGCTAGAGTGTATGGATCACACACCGCCAACACTTCCCCTGATGCCCTACCCATACCAATGCGTAAGCCCTTATTGGCGAGGGCTTACAAACTGGGCTCGCAACTAACCAATCCTAATGTCATTAAATGTATCCAAGGCCTCACTCCAGCATCCCTCAATACATCCATAGAGATAGAGCTAAGGCCCCCCGACAGAGTCGAAGACTACACAGTCTAAGACTACATCCCCTGATGCCCTACAAGTAATAGTTCTGCTAAGGCAATGACGATATGACGATGTCAGTGGGCAAGATTTAAGTAGAGATAGAGCTAGAGTCTGGTAACCAAGATGAACCATAATGTCACATCCTCCCCCTGATGCTCCACTCGCTTCAAGTATACTACCACACACACATAATCACATGCTTATTCCTAGCATCATCATCTTCATCATGTAATAGTAGACAAAATTAAATATGCATGAATAGTATTAGCAAGAATATTATATGATATGTGAGATGCACATTACAAACAAGTAAGCATAGAATCAATCATTGCATTGGATACAATAAAATAAAACAGCTTGTTATTAACCAATTAGTTTAGGTCTTGTTCCCTTACTTGCTAGAAATGTTCACTCTTCTCCAAGCTTCTTAACTCACTCTTGAACCTCTTCGAAACCTAAGAAATTTATAAGTTCTAAGTTAGGGTTCAAGCTCATCAATTTACAGTAGTCAATGGTCCATACTATCATCAAACAGACCTCCAGAAGCTGAGTGGTCGCAGGTGTGATTGCACCTGTGGTCTCAATTTTTGTGACCATGCGACCACACCCTCCCTGGAAACTTTCCAAGGGCGTGTGGTCGGAGATATGTGCCTTGTGTGGTTGATCAAACTATGACCACATGAGTTTTTGTTTGATTTTTTACTCTCAGCCACATCCTTCCATAACTTGATTCCATGGCTAACATTATGATCCTTCCTATGATCATTTTATGGCTTAAAATTCGCACTTTTACATAGTCTTCCACCTTAATCCATCTTTCATGGATCTCCTTAGAGTTTTGTTCATGGTCTTAGGATTGAGATCTTACTTTGACTCAATATCTCCTCCATAATTTATTCTAGGCATTCAATTAATGTAGGGAACGATTCCATACCTTAAACTTGCTGGAGAATCAGAGCTTTCTCTGTAATTCCTTCTCCTAGTCTTCCTCTTCAATTCTCCTTCTCTTCCTACTCCTCTCTTTCTCTTTCTTTCAATTTGGGTTCTAAAAGAGTGAAAGGGACTAAGGGATGTCCTTTATATAGAAGAAAACATCCATATAAAGTCCCACTTTGATTAGAAAAAACCCCCCTCAGATTAGGAAGGTTTCCTAATTACGGAGTCGATTATACCATCGTGTGGCTGCACGTGGGGTCACAGAATCTGTCGACCACACGTCTCAAAACTACGACTACATGTCCTAGACTCGAGTGGTCTCAATATTCTGAGGTGTGGTCGACCACACCTGTTTAGGTATGTGACCACATGTCTCAATTAGATGATTTTTGGTTCGAATTACATACCTAGCCTTATGGTTCCTTCATGCACTTGGTCCGCTTGGTTCGACCAACATAAGAAGACCTAATACAAGGTGGTAAGACCAAATTAGTAAGGTATGGGTCTTACAGTTCCAACCATCTCCTCTGCCTTATATTCAACTCCTTCTGAGTGAAGAGATAGGTAAGGCTTTTTTTATCTGACTTTATCTAGAATTTCTCACCTTATAAGTAATGTCTTCAAGTCTAGATTGCATAAATCACCACTGCTAGCTCCAAGTCTTGCGTAGGGTAATTCTTCTCGTACTCCTTCAGTTGCCTTGAAGCATATGCAATCACTTGTTTACCATGCATCAAAACACATCCCAAACCTAATCCGGAGGCATCTATATATAGAGTAAAGGGTTCCCCTAGTGCCAGAATGGTCAACATGGGAGCCAATATTAACTTTTCTTTCAAGGTCTAGAAACATTCTTCATACTTGTCGGTCCAAACAAACTTTTCCCCCTTCTTGGTCAACTTGGCAAGAGGCATAGCGATCCTGGACTAGTCCTCCATGAACCGTATGTAATAACCAGCTAAAACCAAGAAACTTTTAATCTCTGCAACATTTTTAGGTGCTTTCCCACCTACAATTGCTTTTATCTTACTTGGGTCCATCTTTATCCCTTTTGAAGACACCACGTGACCTAAGAAAGTTATCTCATTCAACCAGAACTTACACTTCTTGAATTTGGCATAAAGCTTATAAGACCCGCACGCCACAAATCCAGTTTAACCTTATGTTTTCTTATCGTGACCGGTCTTCCCATCATAATCGGCTCAAGTAAACCAATTGTATGAAGAAACCACAAGATGAGATAAGTAAAAAGTCAAATTTAGTTGGTGTGGTTGAATGTTTAAGTTTGTGTGGAAGGAACCAGTTAAAAACTAAAAACCAGTAAATTTTAGACGTACGGTGGAATTTTTTAGGGGTACGGTCGCACGTATGGTCAACCATATTGAGACCATACAACATATGGTCAACTGTTTTGAAAACTCATGGTTGACAGATTATGCGACTGCATGATCGACCGTACGAATCCAGAATCGACTCCGTGTTTAGGAAAGTTTCCTAATTTGAGGGGGCTTTTTCCTAATTGAAAGAGGACTCTATATGGAGGATTTTCTCTATATAAAGGACATCCGTTAGCCTCTCTCACTCTTTTAAAACCCAAATTGAAACTCTAAACCTAAGAGAGAAAGAGAGAGAGGAAGAGAAAGAGAAGGAGATTTGGAGAAGAAGGCTGAGAGGAAGGTTTTTGCAGAGAAGAGTTCTATCTCTCTATAGCAAGCTTAAGGTATGGACTTGACTCTGTAAGGTAGATCAGATAGAATATGTTCTTTTCAAATTGATATATGGAACCTAATACAATGATTCGGTTATAGTTTTTCTATGGGAAACCATAGAGAGTAGGGTAGGGATAATTGATAAAGATAAACTGTGATTAAAGGCCATAGAATGATTTTAAGATGAATCCCATTGATGAACCAAGAGGAGGAACTCGTATAAGAAGTAAAAATTAACCTAACTATGTATGGACACAACTATGGTCGACCATAGGATGACCAGAGTATCAACCATAGACATTCGGGAAGAATTCAGGAAATGTATGGTCGCAGGTACGGTCGCATATAGTGTGACCATAGGGTATCGACCATAAGTTATAGGGTGGCATATATTGCGACCATAGGATCGACCATAGGGTATCGACCATACGATAATAGCAAGTATATTTTGAGACCAGATATGGTTTTTGACTATCGTAACTTGGTAAACTTCAATCGTAACTTAAATACATTAATTGTTTAGGTTCCCAATAGATTCAAAGTGACTTTCAAAGCTTGGGAGAGGAACAAACATCAATCAAAGGGGAGAAAACAAGACTTAAACTAATTGGATAATAACAAACTGTTTTACTTTATTTGTCCAATGAAATGCTTAATTTTATGTTTGTATGCTTGTAATGTGCATCTTACATGTCATCCAATATTTCTTTTATTACTGCTCATGTATATTTATTTCCTATCTATTTATAGACATGTGATTGTGTGTGTGAGGTTAGTGTGCTTGGTGAGAGTAGAGCATCAGGGGGAGGACATGACATTGTGGTTCATCCTGGTCACTAGACTCTAGCTCTATCTCTACTCAAGTCTTGTCCACTAACATCGTCGTATTACCATTATCTTAGCAAAACTATTATGTCGTAGGGCATCAGGGGAGGTGGTCTTGGACTGTGTGGTCTTTGACTCTACCGGGGGGCCTTAGCACTATCTCTATGGATGTATTGAGAGATGCTGGGGTGAGGCCTTGGATACACTAGATGGCATTAGGATTTGTTAATTGTGAGCCTAGTTTGCAAGCCCTCGCCAATAGAGGCTTAGGTGTTGGTATGGGTAGGGCATTAGGGGAAGTATTGGTGGTGTGTAATCCGGACACTTTAGCTCTATCTCTATTCCATGGTGGGGTAGATGTGGACAACAATGGTGTTTGATCCATTGGGTGGGCTTACACACCCGTGTATAGAAGTGCGGTGGCCACTAAACCTTTCTATAGCACATTGCAAACTTAAAAACCAGACCAAAGATATGAATTGAATGCATGCATATGTTTGTTGCATTGTTTTGTTCTCTCACTGAGCTCAAGTTGGAAAGCTGACCCTCGTGCGTGCAATTATTTTTAGTTTCTGATGTTGTAGGTGTTATAATTGAAGACTACATGGATGCATCAATGTTTGGACATGTGGTAGCTATGGATGTGCAAGCTGTGGATGACGAATAACACTCATCAAGAGAGTGTTTCAACTAGGATTACGCTTAGTGTTTAGATTTCATATTTTGGTAATTATAATAGGTACTAATTATGTTTTGGTTACTTGGGGATAACTGGACTATTTAATTTACTTATCATTGTAGACACTCAGTTCATTATTAATAAGACTTCATTTATTTACTTTATTATCTATGATTATTACTGTGGAATGTGTTTTGGTTTAACATGGTTGGCACAGCCTATACGAGATCTTGGTTGAACCATTGGTTCTTATGATGGTTCATCACACTACTGGTTAGTCCAGAATTGGGGTGCGATAAAACTTCTCCCTTTTCAGCCATTATAAGTTGTTCTAAGATTCATCGCATGAGTCTCTTGGAATAGACAATAATATCATCTACGAAAACTATGACTGATATGTTCAACATGTCATGGAATACTTGGTTCATAAGCTCCATAAAAGACGCAGGTGCGTTGGTCAAACCAAAAGACATAACTAGGAACTTGTAGTGGCTGTACCTAGTTCTGAAAGCTGTCTTCAGAATGTCGCTTCCTTTAATCTTCAATTGGTGGTACCTTGACTATAGATTGATCTTGGAGAACACCTTTACACTTTGCAACTGATCAAACAAGTCATCAATACGAGGCTATGGATATCGATTCTTGATTGTAAACTTGTTAAATTATTGATAGTTTATGTGCAGTCGAACACTGCCATCTTTCTTGTTCATGAACAACACTGATGCTTTCCATGGTAAAATACTTGGTCGTTTGAAACCCTTGTCCAATAACTCCTGAAGCTGAGTCTTTAGTTCCTTCAGTTCTATAGGAGCCATTCGGTAGAGTGCCTTAGATACTGGCGCCAACCTTGGCAGAAGGTCGATCACGAACTCAGTGGCAACCCTGATAGGTTCTCTAGAAACACATCCAGAAACTCTCGCACTACTTTGATCTTCCATCCACTGCGCTTCCTTTGTAACATCAACTACAGATACGAGATAATTGATTCCACCCTTCTTGAGACACCTCTTTGCCTTTAGTACAAAAAGTATGAGTTTCTGCTTTCTAGGCAACTTTATTCTAGTAAATCCAAACTCTGGGCCGTCCCTACCCTTAAATGATAATTTCTTCTTGGCACATAACAACTTTGCTGAGTTTTGGGATAACCAGTCCATTTTCAAGATGACATTGAAGTCGACCATTTCGAGTTGGACGAGATTTGCATCCAAATCTTGTCCATTAATGCGAACTAAACAAGGTCCGTACACTTCATCCAACACTACCTCCAGCCCCAAAGGAGATTGCATAAAAAGCTTTTGGTCTAAAGGTCTGATAGGTAAATTCAATCACTTTTCAAACAAAACATACACAAAGGAATGAGTAGCCCCAGAGTCAAAGAGAACTCTAGCGGGTACACCTGTTATGTTATAGTACCAGTGGTTTTTATTTAGGTTTAATTTACATGCTCACACAAAAGTACTATAAAATAAAGGTCAGGTCATACCTGTGACCACACTAGGTGATGCAGCGGCATCTTTAAAAGTCACAACGTACACATTTCCCTACTGCAACTGTTTCTTAGGCTGAGGGCATGTTTTTGCATAGTACCCCATTTGGTCATAGTTGAAGCACTTGATATTCCCAATCTGACTACCCTGTTGTGGTGTTATAATTTTGGTAGTCCTGGCTGATCCATTTGTGTTCTGTGGCATAAATGGCCTGAAGGTCTTTGAGTTCCCTCCATTAGATGTGTCACCATTAGGCCTCTTCAGTCCTGGGTTCTGAGCAAAGAAACTTTCTTTCTAGCTGGAGTCCAAAACTAGGGCAATCTTCACAGCCTTGCTAGATCTTCTTCTCCTAACCCAGCACATGCTCTCGAATGCTTCCACTTAGTCCCATAGTGATCCATCGGGTCTTAATATCTTCCTTTTGCATGCTGGTAGAGTGAAGAAAAATATCTCCTCATAATGCTATTGGTAAGCGTCGATTAACATCTGTCCTTGCTGCAGACTTTGGAATTCCTTTTCCATCTGATCTCCAAAGCTTCTGGGAAAATACTTCTTGAATAAAGCTTCTTTGAAAATAGCCCAAGTCAACTGAGGGTGCTTGGTCAGTAAGTAAGTGCGAGTATACCTCTAATAGTGATTCGCACCTTTTCTCAGCATGAAAGTTGCACACAGTACCTAATTATTTGTCCGGTCGATCATGACCGGTCCCTTATTATTTGAAATTTCACCTACCAATCAACCTATCGGACACATTCGGACAATCTTTGTCTGGTCTGCTTATCTGATCGACCAGTTATCTATCCAGATAACTCTGTGATGGTTCTTGAGAGAGTCCGATCGATTGGTCAATCGATTGTCTGGTCGATTCTTTAAGTCGAATCGTCCAATCAGACAACCCAGATCTAGTTTCTAAACATGCGACCAGAGTTTATTTTCACTTTTATTTTCTTTGGGTTTCTTTGAGTTACGACTCCACTCAGTGTCGGTGATTCTCAATAGTCCTTCCAGAAAATTTTTGAAGTCCTTCTGTCACACCCCAATTCTGGTCTAACCAGAATAGTGTGATGAACCGCTAATAAACCAACGGTTCACCCAGGATCTCGCATAGGCCGTGCCCATTTGATTAAACCAGATACAACCACAACCAAAATCAGAGTAAATAAATAATAGCAAAAGTGTTTAATATTAATGAACTGAGTATCTAACAGTGATAACGTAATTAATTATCCAATTATCTCCAAATGACTCAAGACATAAAATAAAGTAATCAATTACATGTTATGATAATCCAAAAACTAAATCTAATCGAAAACACATGATTTGCACTCGCACGATAAATCATGCGACTCCACCATAGCTTCCATATCCATCGCAGCAACATGTCCATACATTGGTGCATTCATATAATCTTCCACGGTAGGACCTACATCATCAACTAAAAATGTTCGACGTCGAAAGGGTGAGCACACATCATGGCTCAGCGAGCAAACAAAACAATGCAACAAACATATGCATGCATTCAATTCATATCTTTGGTCTAATTTATAAGTTTGCAATGTGCTATAGAAAGGATTGGTGGCCGTCGCACCTCAATACACGAGTGTGGGAATCCACCCAATGGATCAAACACCATTGCCATCCTACATCCACTCATCAAGGAATAGAGATAAAGCTAAAGTTCCCAGATGCCCTACCCATACCAATACGTAAGCCCTTATTGGTGAGGGCTTGCAAACTGGGCTCGCAAATAAACAATCCTAATGCCAAACAGTGTATCCATGGCCTCACCCCAGCATCCCTCAATACGTCCATAGAGATAGAGCTAAGGCCCCCCGACAGAGTCAGAGACTACACGGTCCGAGACCACCTCCCCTAATGCCTATTACGTAATAGTTCTGCTAAGGTGATGGCGATACGACGATGTTAGTGGGCAAGACTTGAGTAGAGATAGAGCTAGAGTCTGGTGACTAGGATAAACCACAGTGTCACGTCCTCCCCCTGATGCTCCATTAGCATCAAGCACACTAACCACACACATACATTCACATGCCTATTCCTAACATCATCATCATCATCATGTTATAAATAAACATAATTAAATATGCATGAGTAGTAATAGCAGGAATATTGGATGACACGTGAAATTCTGTGATGAGCGTATAGGAAAACCCTCTTTGGATTTGCCCATGATCTTTGGAATTCATTTATTTCTCTCCGGAGTGGCTTGCTTCGGGTTTGGCGCATTTCATGTAATAGGCTTGTATGGTCCTAGAATATGGGTGTTCGATCCTTATGGACTAATCGGAAAAGTACAACCTGCAAATCCCGCGTGGGGCGTGGAGGGTTTTGATCCTTTTATTCCGGGAGGAATAGCCTCTCATCATATTGCAGCAGGGCATACACATTACAAGCATACAAGTTTCATGGCATTGGACTCAATAAGTAAAACAGTTTATTATTAGCCAATTAATTTAGGTCTTGTTCCCTCACCTTTGGTCGATGGTTGTTCCTCGTTCAAGCTTTGTAAATTACTTTTAGACCACTTGAAAACCTAACAAATTTATGGATTTTAAATTAGAGTTTATTTCATCAATTTAGACTTCCAAAAGCTGAGTGGTCGTAGGTGTGGCTGCACTTGTGGTCTTAGTTTCTGCGACCACAGGGTGTGTGGTCGATATGTGTGGTCGCATATCATGCGACCACACATGCGACCACACGAGTGATGGTCGACTTTTCCACTCTCAACTCAATTCCTTTGTGTTTTGATTCTTTGGCTTATCATCATGATCCTTCCTATGATTGTTCTATGGCTTAAAATTCATATTTTTACATAATCCATCATCGTAATAGATTCTCTCCATGGATCTCTTAGAATTTGTCCATGGTTTTAGGATTGGGGTCTCACTTTGAATCACTATCTCCTTCATGATCTATTCTAGGCATTCAACTGATGTGGAGAATGTTTCATACCTTACACTTGTTGAAGAATCAGAGTTCTCTCTGAATTTCTTTCTCTTAGTCTTCCTCCTCAATTCTCCTTTCTTCCTCCTCTTCTCTTTCTCTCTCTTTTAGTTTGAGTTCTAAAAGAATGAAAGAGGCTAAGGGACATCCTATATATAGAGAAAAACCCTCCATATAGAGTCCTACTTAGATTAGGAAAGAACCCCCTTCGGATTAGGATGGTTTCCTAATCACGGAGTCAGTTTGACTTCGTTTGGTCGCACGTGGGGTTGCAGAACCCGTCGTTCACATGTCCAAAAAATGTGACCACACGTCCCAGACTCCTGTGGTCTCATTATTCTGAGGTGTGATCGACCCCACCTGTTTAGATATGCGACCACACGCTCCTAATTAGATAATTTTGGGTTCAATTTCATACCTAGTCTTGTAGTTTCTTCTCGTACTTGGTCCGCTTGGCCCGACCATGATAGGAAGACCTGAAACAAGATGGTAAAACCGTTAATACGATACGGGTCTTACAACTCCCCCCCCCCCCTTTATTATGAATTTCGTCCTCAAAATTTACACATACCTTCCGAGTTGAAAATGTGAGGATATTGCTTTCGCATAGCATTATCTTCTTCCCATGTGATCTCTTCTACATCTTGGCTCCTCCAAGTAACCTTAACAAAATAAATGTCACGGTTGCATAGACATTGAACCTATCGGATGGTAATTTCGGTTAGTGCTACTTCGAATGTCAAATCATCAGTTAGACCCGGTGGATCCGTTGTTATCACGTGTATTGGATCTCTGACATACTTCTTTAGTAATGAGATATGAAATACATCATGCACACTTGACATAGATGGGGGTAGTGCTAACTGATACGCCACTTTCTCACGTTTAGCTAGAATCTCATATGGCCCGACATATCTCAGACTTAGATTCCCTTTCTGTCCGACCGTTTTAAGCCTCCCATAGGTGATATTTTCAGGAATACCTTATTACCTATGATGAATTCAAGGTCTCGACGTTGATTATCTACATACTATTTTTGATGGTTCTGAGCTGTTCTAACTCTTTCCTTGATAATGTCGACTACTCGACAAGTCTCTTCAACAAACTTTGGTCCAACAATACTCCGTTCTCCAACTTCATTCCAAAACAAATGGGTTTGACACTTCCTACCATACAGTGCTTCATAGGGTGACATCTGTATAGTAGCCTGATAGCTGTTGTTATAAGTGAACTCAATCAATGGTAATTTCTCATCCCATGATCCCTTGAAATCAATAACAAAAGCTCGAAGCATGTCTTCTAAAATCTGAATAGTACGTTCCGACTGTCCATCTGTCTGCGGATGGAATGCAGTACTAAACATCAACGTTGTACCCATAACCTTCTGTAATCCTTCCCAAAACTTTGAGGTAAAGCGTGGGTCTCTGTCGGACACGATGCTTTCATGTACACTATGCAATCTGACAATATTATCCACATATAGCTTGGCTAACCTCTCTAGGGTATACTGAGGTCGTATAGCTATGAAACGAGCTGTCTTGGTCAACCGATCCATAATCACCCAAACTGCGTCAACTACTCGGGGAGTTAATGGTAACCCGGTGACGAAGTCCATAGTGATGCAGTCCCATTTCTATGCTGGATCTGGCAGTGGCTGCAACAATCCTACAGGTCTTTGCCTTTCAGCCTTTACCCTCTGATAATTTAGGCATTGAGACACAAATTTAGCTACATCCGCTTTCATTCCTCTCCATCAATATAGTTTCTTAAGATCATGAAACATCTTCGTACTTCCATGATGTACCGAATAAGCAGTGGTGTGAGCTTCTTTCATAAGTCTGCCTGATATCCAAGTCTTCACTTTCAAGAACACATACTCTCCCTTTATATCTTAACACCTTTTCAAGGTCCAAAGTGAAATCAGGAGTAGTCCTACCTTTTTCAAGATCTTCTTGCACTGTCCTCAGATAGGTGTCTAATTTAGTAGCAGCTTTTACTTCGTCTAATAGATCAGGTACAATCTTCAATATAGCAAACATGTTTGAAAACTGATGAATAAATCATTCGTTGGTTGATCCATCCGATGTATCTATCACGAACTGCTCATTACCATAATTGAATACTTTTCCTATAACACGCATTGTCGCATTCGTGTTAACTTCTCCCAGGGATTTTGTCATTGCTTTTCTTCTTAGCGCATCAGCAACTACATTAGCCTTCCTTGGATGATACTGGATATTGCACTCATAATCTTTTAGCAACTCCAACCATCTTCTCTGTCACATGTTCAATCCCTTTTGATTGAAAAGATAAGTAAGACTCTTATGATCTGATTTAAGTTGAAATTTCTCACCATACAAATAATGTCTCCATATCTTGACAGCATGTACTACTGCTGTTAATTCCAAGTCATGAGTGGGATAGTTCTTCTCATGTATCTTCAGTTGTCTTGAGGCATATGCAACTACTTGTTCTCCTTGCATAAGTACACATCCTAAACCTAACCCAGACGCATCAGTATACAAGGTAAATGGTTGTCCTGGGATAGGAATAGTCAAGATGGGAGCTAATATTAATCTAGCCTTCAATGTTTGGAAAACCCTCTTCACATTTATCAGTCCAAACAAAATTTTCTCCTTTCTTAGTCAAACTGGTGAGAGGTATGGCAATTTTAGAGTAATCTTCTATGAATCGTCGATAGTAACCCACTAAACCTAAGAAACTTCTGATTTCTGCAACATTCTTAGGTGCTTCCCATTTCACAATGGCTTCAATCTTGCTAGGATCCACTTTAATTTCTTCAGTAGATACTACATGACCTAAGAAAGCGACTTCATTTATTCAGAACTCACACTTTGTAAATTTGGCGTAAAACTTCTCTTTTCTTAGTCGCTACAGAGCGGCTCTTAGATTTGTGACATGAGTTTCTTTGTCCTTGGAGTAGACTAGTATGTTGTCAATAATTACAATGACTGACGTGTCCAAAATATCATGGAATACCCGATTGATGAGTTCCATAAAAGTTGCAGGTGCATTAGTTAATCCAAAAGACATGACTAAAATTTCATAATGTCCATATCTTGTTCTGAATGTTGTTTTTGGAACATTACCTTCCTTAATCTTCAACTGATGGTATCCTGACCGAAGATCAATTTTGGAGAACACTTTGGCACCTTGCAACTGATTGAACAAGTCATCGATCCGAGGTAACGGGTACCGATTCTTGATTGTAAGCTTATTCAATTTCAGATAGTCTATATACAGTCGAACGCTACCGTCCTTCTTTTTCACATACAATACTGGTGCTCCCCATGGTGATATGCTGGGTCTGATATAACCCTTGTCCAGTAATTTCTGTAATTGTACCTTCAGTTCCTTCAGTTCAATAGGAGCCATTCGATAAGGTGCTTTAGATATTGGTGCGGCTCCAAGTATAAGATCTATAATGAACTCTGTCGCTTGATCGAGTGGTAGTCCTGGTAGTTCCTCAGCAAATACATCCGAAAAATCACGCACAACATCAATATCGTCCATTCGTGGTGCTTCCTTGGTGAGATTGACCATGGATACTAGGTACCCAATTCCTCCTTTCTCGAGGCATTTTCTAGCCTTTAATGCAGAGAAAATGAGTTTTCCTTTATGAGAAAGTTTGGTTCCCGTAAAACTAAACTCTGCTCCTTCCTTGTCTTTAAATTTCAATTTCTTTTTGCACATAATAGGTTTGCAGAGTGCCGAGCTAACCAATCCATCCCCAAGATAACGTCAAAGTCTGCCATCTCAATTTGAATTAAGGTTGCATCCAAAATCTTCTCGCCGATAAGAACTGGACATGGTGCATAACCTTTTTCTAGTTCCACTTCTAATCCCATAGGTGAATGTACAAACAATTTGTAGTCTAAAGGTTTGAGGGGTAGATTTAGCTTCTTTCGAAATGACACATATATAAAAGAATGAGTAGCTCCAGAATTAAAGAGTACTCTGGCGGGTATGCCATTAATAGATGCGATACCTGTGATTTGATTTAATTTAGTCTACATGCTCACACAAGGTAGTACAAAATGAAAGGTTTAGGTCATACCTGTGACCACATCACGCGATGCGACAACATCCTCAGATGTAACTGCATAAACATTTCCTTGTTGTAGCTGCTTCCTTGGCTTAGGACACTCCCTTGAATAATATCCTATTTGATTGCAGTTAAAGCATTTAACTCCATCACTACCTTGCTTCTGTTGAGGTTGGGTTATCGGAGTAGTCTTGGCTGTAGCATTGAAGCCTTGAGTACAAAAGGGTTCAAATGTCTTTGTGTTCCCACCATTATATGAATTTCCATTAGGCCTTTTGATGCCTCTGTTCTGAGCAAAATAACTCTCCCTCTGGCTCGATTTCAGTACTCGAGCAATCTGTACCGCTTCATTATAAATCTTCTTTTCCAATCCCAATACATGCTCATGGATGCTTCCCCTAAGTCCCATAATGAACCTTCGGATTTTGGTATTTCTCTCTTGCAAGCTAGAGGGAGCAAAGAAAAACAGCTCTACATAATGCTGCTGATACGCATCCACTGTCATCTATCCCTGATACAGACTCAGTAACTCTCTTTCCATCGCATCTCTGAAACTTCTGAGAAAATACTTCTCGAAGAATGCTTCTTTATAGATAGCCCAGGTCAATTGGGCGTGCTTCGTAGATAACTTTGAGTAGACTTCCACCAATGGTGTGCATCGCCCTTCAGCATAAATGTGGCACATAGCATTTTTTCCTCTTCATTTACAGTCATCATCATGAAGTTCCTTTCCATCTCGTCGATCCAGTGAGCTGGCCACAAAGGATCTGATGGCTTGCCATTGAATTCCTTAGGCTTCATCTTTAGGAAATGCTCGATCAGTCGAGAATGGTCCAACTAATACTGAGCATATGCTCCATATATAGGCAGTTGATACTGGTAGTTGCCTTGGTTGTATCCGCCTTGAGGTACTTCAGGGTTTTGTACTTGAGCTTGTACAAATGGCATTTAAGGTGCTTGGGGTACCATGTTGTTCATAGTTGATGCTTGGGGCACGGTGTTACTACCCCCTGGTACGGTACTAGCTTGTCCCGCCGGTAAAGGTGTAGTGTTTGCAGGTGGGAAAGCCATCCCATAGCAGCTTGCATATTGGCTTGTACTTGCTGTATTAGCTGCAACTGTTATGCTAGATTCATCACCGCAGTAGCCAAATCTTTAGGTGGGGCTAGCAAGTTTGTAGGGTTGGCTTGGTCATTGACTCCTGGCGGTACCACATTCTGGTACTCCTGTTCCTCAGGGTTTTAATGGCCATTTTCCTCCACAGGTGGTGGTAGAGGTGGAATTGGGTTATGCCCTCTCCTGGTTATTCTTCACCAAGCCATTTCCTGTTTTTGGCGGTGGTTGTGTCTGAAAGTCAAGGAATATATGAGACAATCATAATATACGTCATTCTCATGTCAAAATCCAAATAAACAAGGCAAAATTTCAATATTTAAAGTCATTAAGTCAAAACAAAACATTTTTCATCGTGGGGTCGATGGTGGGATCGCAGTATATGCGACCACAGGGTTGTGACCACAGAAACCCTGTCAGCTCACCGAGAGCCTATGGACAATCGTGGGGTCGCATTTTTGGTCGAATTTTGCGACCACACGATCCCAAATCAGGTTTTTAAATCTAATTTTCGAGCCATTTTCTTTATTTCTCTATTGTCTTCAACTCAACTCTCCACCACTAAGTTGCTACAGTATCGACCGTACAAATTTAGTGATCTTTCATCGATTTACGACCTACATTCCATTCTTCCAGGTATGTTCCCTATTCTTTCTCCTTTTTAAGCTTTCATACCTAGGTTTTGCTCTATTTATAGGGTTTTCTTCAAATTAATATTTTTCTGACCGTAAAAATTTGATTTTTATTGGGGGTTATTGCTATTGGCCACCCAATGGATGAAAACCCTCAAAAAAAATTCAAGTTTCATCAGTTAGTTTAATAGAAACTTAAAAATTCCCATTTTGACCTAAAATTTAGGGTTTTTCCCATTTGTCAAAATTTCTTCAAATTCGACCCAGCTAGTTTAAATTTTTGATTGTATGAGCCTTGCAGGATGGTTTAGGACCTATGTAAGTCCTCCTGCCCAAATGTTTGGGTGAAAAGTGGGGCTTTTGGCCAATAACGCCAACATAATGCCAAAATTTTGAATTTTAACTATATCTGATATATTGCTTGTTGGTCTATACTCTTGCAGACAACATGCTTCACACTAAAGTCCCCAGAGTTCATGATCCCCGTCGCTTTTGGTCTATTGAAACAGAGACACAGTATGCCCAGTACGAGCATAAGGAGGTGGAAGGAGGTCGTTATGTCAACTTGGCCAATTTAGCCTTATTTGTTGTGGAGGGAGCATTCGGTGATATGGGCTGGCTCGCTGTGATTCTATATGAGGGTTGCACCTGTCCTGAGTTGGTGAAATAGTCTTACTACAATTTACAGGTGGAGGGTGACCCAGACGACATAAATATGGGTAGAGAGCTTAGGATCACCAGTTTAGTTAAAGGGGTGGAGATCTCATTTAACTGCCAGGAGTTGGCTGATCTCCTGGGTATCTCAAATGATGGTCCCTTGGTATACTGCGCACCCAAGGAACCCTAGTTCCTGTCAGTGAGAATGCACACAGAAATTGACAGCCAAATTCTTAGGGATGATCGCTGGAAGATGAAGGCAATCAACTTACGGCCGAAGCCTCGAGTGTATTGCAAGATCATTCAGCACAACCTGATTCCCCAGAGCGGACACTATGAGAAGGTTTCACAGTTGACCCAGTACCTTCTGTACTGCATCTGCACTAGGCAACCTGTCTACCTTCCTTATATCATTATCAGGACCATGCACCATGCCATGACGCCTGGTCTGGTGGGCAACCTACCCTATGGGCGTTTAATTACCACTCTACTCACTCGCCTGCAGGTAGACTTGGTTGATGAGAGGATTCACGAGGATACTTTTTTGACTGACCTTGACTTGGAGGCCATCTGTAGGATGGGAATGCGAGATGTGCATGTCAGTGACGAGGAGAGAAACGCTATGGTGCGTCCCCGTACTCCAGTAGAGGTAGCAGACGCGGAAGGCGGTAGCAGCAGCAGCAGCAGCAGCAGAGGTTCACGAGAGCGATGATGAGGAGGATGATGATAGGATGTTCATGGACGTGGATGCCATACCTCCTCCATCACCACAACATTCCACTGGACCTGGCCCTTCTCGGGCTCCTTCCCACTCAGCTGGTCCTTCGCATCCACCACTAGATGACATGATGGGGTTGCTGCGTGAGATTCGAGAGGCCGAGCATGCTACTGACCAGCGGGTAGCGGATCTGGCAGTTAATCTCCAGGTGACCCAGACTCAGATAGCCTAGCTTACAAGAGTATATGCTGAGGATTATGATCGAGATCGTGAGGCACCTCCTCCTCCAGCACCCCCAGTTCCATGATGCCTTTATTTCTTTTTACTTTATTCTACAGAGTAACTGTCTGGATTATGAACCATACTCTGATTCGGATATATATTAAATTTATTCTCGTTTGATAAATACATAGAACTTGTTTCTTATTATCATATGTGCATTATTCTTTCTCTTAGTTTATTGTCTCATACAACACAGGTGCTTATGGTGTGTTCTTATTAAAGCTTTTAAGTTTATCCTAACTTAGTTTACAACTCTTGTGGAAATATACAAGTTTGATAGACAGAGCCTAAGTGCTCTGATACCAAGTTGTCACACCCTAATTCTGGTCTAACCAGAATACTGTGATGAACTGCCAATAAACCAACGGTTTACCCAGGATCTCGCATAGGCCGTGCCCATTTGATTAAACCAGATATAACCACAACTATAATCAGAGTAAATAAACAATAGTGAAAGTCTTTAATATTAATGAACTGAGTATCTAACAGTGATAACGTAATTAATTATCTAATTATCTCCAAATGACTCAGGACATAAAATAAAGGTCAGGTCATACCTGTGACCACATTAGGTGATGTATGTAGCTGTGCCTTCAGAAGTCACAACGTACACATTTCCCTACTGTAACTGTTTCTTAGGCTGAGGGCACGTTTTTGCATAGTACCCCATTTGGTCATAGTTGAAGCACTTGATATTCCCAACCTGACTACCCTATTGTGGTGTTGTAATTTTGGTAGTCCTGGCTGATCCATTTGTATTCTATGGCCTGAATGGCCTGAAGGTCTTTGAGTTCCTTCCATTAGATGTGTCACCATTAGGCCTCTTCAGTCCTCGGTTTTGAGCAAAGAAACTTTCTTTCTGGCTGGACTCAAAAACTAGGGCAATCTGCACAGCCTTGCTAGATCTTCTTCTCCAAACCCAGCACATGCTCTCGAATGCTTCCCCTTACTCCCATAGTGATCCATCGGGTCTTAATATCTTCCTTTTGCATGCTGGTAGAGTGAAGAAAAATAGCTCCTCATAATGCTGTTGGTAAGCGTTGATTGACATCTGTCCCTGCTGCAGACTCAGAAATTCCTTTCCCATCTGATCTCTAAAGCTTCTAGGAAAGTACTTCTTGAATAAAGCTTCTTTGAAAATAGCCCAAGTCAACTGAGGGTGCTTGGTCAGTAAGTAAGTGCGAGTATACCTCTAATAGTGGTTCACACCTTTTCTCAGCATGAAAGTTGAACACAGTACCTTATTATTTGTCCGGTCGATCTTGACCGGTGCCTTATTATTTGAAATTTCACCTACCAATCAACCTATCAGACACATTCGGACAATCTATGTCCGGTCTGCTTATCTGATAGACCAATTATCTATCCAGACAACTCTGTGATGGTTCCCGAGAGAGTTCAATCGATTGGTCAATCGATTGTCTGGTCGATTCTTTAAATCGAATCGTCCAATCGGACAACCCAGATCTAGTTTTTAAACATGCGATTAGAGCTTATTTTCACTTTTCCTTTCTTTGGGTTTCTCTGAGTTACGACTCCACTCAGTGTCGGTGATTCTCAACAGTCCTTCTAGAAAATTTTTGAACTCTTTCTGTCACACCCCAATTCTGGTCTAACCAGAATAGTGTGATGAACCGCCAATAAACCAACGGTTTACCCAAGATCTCGCATAGGCCGTGCCCATTTGATTAAACCAATTACAACCAAAACCATAATCAGAGTAAGTAAACAATAGCGGAAGTCTTTAATATTAATGAACTGAGTATCTAATAGTGATAACGTAATTAATTATCCAATTATCTCTAAATGACTCAAGACATAAAATAAAATAAAGTAATCAATTACATGTTATGATAATCCAACAATAAAATCTAATCGAAAACACATGAGTTGTACTCATACGACGAATCATGCAACTCTACCATAGCTTCCATATCCATCGCAGGAACATGTCCGTACATTGGTGCATTCATATAATCTACCACAGTAGGACCTGCATCATCAACTAAAAATGTTCGACGTCGAAAGGGTGAGCACACATCATGGCTCAGTAAGCAAACAAAACAATGCAAAAAACATATGCATGCATTTAATTCATATCTTTGGTCTGGTTTATAAGTTTGCAATGTGCTATATAAAGGATTGGTGGCCACCGCACCTCTATACACGAGTGTGTACATCTAACTAATGGATCAAATATCATTGCCATCCCACATGCACCAATCATGGAATAGAGATAGAGCTAAAGTGCCCGGATCAAACATCGTAAAATATTTCCCCTGATGCCCTACCATATCAACACGTAAGCCCCTATTGGCGAGGGCTTACAAACTGGGCTTGCAACTAACCAATTCTAATGCCAAATAGTGTATCCAAGGCCTCACCCCAGCATCCTTCAATATATCCATAGAGATAGAGCTAAGGCCCTCCGACAGAGTCAGAGACTACGCGGTCCGAGACCAGCTCCCCTGATGCCCTACGACGTAATAGTTCTGCTAAGATAATGGCAATACGATGATGTTAGTGGGCAAGACTTGAGTAGAGATAGAGCTAGAGTCTGGTGACCAGGATGAACCACAGTGTCATGTCCTCCCCCTGATTCTCCACTCGCATCAAGCACACTAACCACACACATATATTCACATGCCTATTCTTAACATCTTCATCATCATCATGTTATAAATGAATAGAATTAAATATGCATGAGCTGTAATAGCAAAAATATTGGATGACATGTGAAATGCACATTACAAGCATACAAGCATAGAATCATTCATGGCATTGGACTCAATAAGTAAAACAATTTATTATTAGCCAATTAATTTAGGTCTTGTTCCCTCACCTTTGGTCGATGGTTGTTCCTCGTTCAAGCTTTGTAAATCAATTTTAGACCACTTGGAAACCTAACAAATTTATAGATTTTAAATTAGAATTTATTTCCATCAATTTAGACTTCTAGAAGCTGAGTGGTCACAAGTGTGACTGCACCTGTGGTCTCAGTTTTTGCGACCACAGGGTGTGTGGTCGATATGTGTAGTCGCATGCGACCACACATGCGACCACACCCTCCCTGGAACTTTCTTGAGGGCGTGTGGTCGATCATATGTACCTCGTGTGCTTACATATCATCCGACCACACATGCGACCACACCCTCCCTAGAACTTTCCCTTGGGCATGTGGTCGATCATATGTGCCTTGCGTAGTCGATCAAACTGTGACCACACGAGTGATGGTCGACTTTTCCAGTCTCAACTCAATTCCTTTGTGTTTTGATCCTTTGGCTTATCATCATGATCCTTCCTATGATTGTTCTATGGCTTAAAATTCATATTTTTACATAATCCATCATCCTAATAGATTCTCTCCATGGATCTGTTAGAATTTATCCATGGTTTTAGGATTGGGGTCTCACTTTGAATCACTATCTCCTTCATGATCTATTATAGGCATTCAACTGATGTGGAGAGTGTTTCATACCTCAAACTTGTTAAAGAATCAGAGTTCTCTCTGAATTTCCTTCTCTTAGTCTTCCTCTTCAATTCTCTTTCTCTTCCTCCTCTTCTCTTTCTCTCTCTTTTAGTTTGAGTTCTAAAAGAATAAAAGAAGCTAAGGGACGTCCTATATATAGAGGAAAACCCTCCATATAGAGTCCTACTTAGATTAGGAAAGAACCCCCTTTGGATTAAGAAGGTTTCCTAATCACAAAGTCAGTTTGACTTTGTGTGGTCGCACGTGGGGTCGCAAAACTCGTCGACCACATGTCCAAAAATGCGATGACACATCCCAGACTCCTGTGGTCTCATTATTCTGAGGTGTGGTCGACCCCACCTGTTAAGGTATGCGACCACAAGCTCCTAATTAGATGATTTTGGGTTCAATTTCATACCTAGCCTTGTGTCCGCTTGGCCCGACCATGATAGGAAGACCTGATACAAGGTGATAAAACCGGCTAGTACGATTCGGGTCTTACACCTTCTCTCTGGTTGAATTCTTCCATTCGCTCCCTAGAGGTAGGTTCTCCATTTCTATTCTCTTCTTTGGGTGGTTTCCCAGATATTCATTAAGTTTTTATTGTTTTTCTTTAATTGGGAAAATTTCCACCATAGAATCCTCCTTTTTATTTGATAAAAACATCTTTGGGGACCCAATGGATGAAAGCCCTCAATTAATTTGGGTTTTCATCGATTGGTTTTCTCTAAAACTCCAAAATATCTTCGTGCTCTAGAAATTGAGGTTTTCCCCAAATTATCAAATTTTCTAAATTTTTATTGAAATTTTTGAAATTTCCCACTGGATTATCTTTGCAAGATGGTTTGTCACTCATGTAAGTCCTCCTGTCTATATAATTGGGCGAGATTGAGTCTTTTGGCCAATTTATGTCGTTAAGCTGCCAAAATTTCTAAAATTTTGACTAATAAATTTCATTTGTTTTTATCCTTGCAGTTCCATTATGTATTGCCACAGAGCAGCTGCTGAGAATGTAGGTGGTCGTGGTCTACCCCCTTCTCTGAGGCCTTTCGATGCATTCTGGTTCCTTTCAGCCAAGGCCGAGGCTTAATACCCATGGTTTGAGGCCAAAAGCGTCGAGGTGGGATGCTTTGTGAACCTGCAGGAGTTAGCCAGGTTCTATGTGTAGGCAACATTGGATGCTATGGGTTGGCTGCTAGTATCTTAATACTAGGGGTTTATACGTCCTGACCTGGTGAAGCAGTTCTACTGTAACCTTCAATTGGAGGCAAACCCCAACAACTTTGATCAAGGCAGGGATCTCCGCATTACTAGCTGGGTGAAGGGTGTGCCAATTTCCTTCAACACCCATCAATTGGCTGCCCTTTTGAAGGTCTCAAATGCCGATGAGCTTGTCTACTGCGCACCCAAGGAGTGCAAGTTTATGTCAGAAGACCTGCACCTCGAGGTGAGGCATCAGATCAAGCAGCCTAGACATAGAGATCTAAAGGCGATCAACTTGCGTCACTTTCCTTGTGTGTATTGCCACATTGTCCAGCAACATCATGCCCCAGAGTGGATACTACAACAAGGTATCAAGGTATCACAACTCACTCAGTATGTCATGCTTGCCTTACCTTCTGATCCGTACCATGCATCGAGTGACGATGCCAGGTCTGAAGGGCAACCTACCTTATGGCCGCATGATTACCGCCATCCTTAACTGCCTTGGTATGAACATGGAGCATGAGAGGATGTATGAGGAAACAGTCATGGCAGATCTGGACTGGACGCCATCACCAAGATGGGCTTGCATGAAGCCATCATCATGACGAAGAGTTGGAGGAAATTGCCCCGCCACTGCGTGGGGTAGTAGCAGTAGTAGCCATAGCAGCTGAGGGTGGTGGAGAGGACCACATGTTCATAGATGTAGATGATATCTCCCTTCCTACTCCTCAGCATACATCTGAGGCTGGTCCTTCACGTCCCTTTCCAGATTCAATGATGTCACTGCTCTTGGAGATTTGGGAGGCTCAGTGGACGACAGACTGATGTATTGGGGAGATATGGGAGGCTCAATGAGCGATGAACCAGTCTATAGTGGAGCATGCTTAGAGCCTTAAAGTCACACAGGAGGAGGAATACTGGCTCCGAACTACATACGAAGAGGATTATGGGAGAGACAGAGTTGCATCATCTCCCCCACCAGCCCAGGGATAGAGTTCCACTTCTTTTTGATACTTGACATTTTTCTTTTGGTTTACACTTTTAGGGTGACTTTTCGGCTTGTGGACTATACCCTATATCTTGCTTGAATACATTATAATTTGGTTTGTACATATTGTTTCCCCTTTACATAATGCATTATGATCTTGTATACTTTTTTTTTATTTCAACCAACATTCGGGCTTATGATGTGTTTATATTACAGCTTTTAAATTTATCTTAGCTCAGTTAACAGACTCATGTGAATGCATTGAAGTTTGATTGGTAGAGCCCAAACGCTCTCATACCAAGTTGTCATTTACCAATTCTGGTCGAACCAGAATTGTAAATGAACCATCATAGAACCACGGCTCAAGCTAGGATCACATAGGACGGTGTCAACAACCAAACCATACATTCCACATAATTAGAGATAATATTAAATGGCATAAATTTATATTAATAATGAACTGAGAGTTTACAGTGATAAATAATACTAAACCAGTTATCCATTGTTGACCAAAACATAACTAAATATCTTATTACAATCTACAACTCAAATACAAAAATAAATCCTAATCATAGACATAGTAGAAGCATTCGTATGGCGAAACGTGCTCACTCTCCACCGTCTGCACGTCCATAGCCACCATGTGACCGTAAGACGGCGCATTGATGTAATCCTTAACAGTAGTACCTACATCATCAGAAACTAAAAAGGAAATGGTACCATGGGGTGAGCTCACAACTTAGCTTAGTGAGAAACAAAATAATGCAGCAAGCATATGTATGATGTCACATTCAATTCATTGGTATGGTTTAAGTTTGCAATGTGCTATGGAAAGGATAGGTGACCACCACACCTCCATATATGAGAGTGTGAGCACACCCACCAGTCAGGTACCCACCAAAATCAATGTCGTTCCATAACACTCACTATAAGATAGAGATAGAGCTGGAGCCCAACGGATCATATACCGCCAACACTCCCCCTGATACTCTACCCCATACCAGTACTTATGCCCCTACTGGCGAGGGCTTACAAACTGGGTTCGTCACTAACTAATCCTAGATGTCATCAAATTGTATCCAAAGCCTTACTCCAACATCCTTCAATACGACACAGAAATAGAGCTAGAGTTCGTTGGCAGAGCTAATGCCACACACCACTATCACTACCCCTAATACCCTATGACGTACTAAGTCGGCTAAGGCAACAGCGATACGATGATGTCAGTGTGGTGAATGATTTGATGCTACAACCTCTCCCCATTCAACACACCTACCACACACAACCACATGTCTATCCTCTTCATCATCAACATCAAAAAATAATAATAAAATATGCATGAACAAGAATATCAATTATTGGATGACATGGTATATGCATAAACAACAAAACATAACAGCAGGCGTTAACACAGAACATAACAAGGTAGTTTATTATTAACAATTAATTTTGGTCTTGCCCCTCACTTGTTGGATGTTGTTGACTATCTTCACAACCTTGAATATAACTCAAGTTGATTACAATTCTTAGAAGAATCAATTGGTATAAGTTAGGGTTTCGTTCCGTTAGTTTACAGTGATCAGACTCATTGTCTGGTCTGGAAAATAGCCCTTTCAGACACTATCCAATCGCGTCTCTGATCTTGTATTGTCCAACCGATCATCAATCCAGGCAAAGCCTAAGACACTTCCCGAGAGTGTCCAGTTGCATGTTCGATCTCGCCATAGGTGAGACCGATCAGTAGGACCAGACAACCTTCAGGCTATCTTTTAGTTTGTTCTTCGCCAGAGTCGATTCTTCGGCTCTCAATGAGATCCATTCTAAAATCATTCTTTGGTTATTAGTCATTAGGGCTTGGTCAATCAATGTAACCCTAATTACTACAGCTTATTATAGGTTTACACAGAAGATCCCATAACAACATTATAGTGTTAGGTTTGATCTAACAACACTGTGATCGAAATCCCAAATCCTAATGCAATCCTAACCTTCTATAGAGGAAAGGGACTTACCGTTGGTTTCTTGATACATTGGGTTGGAAATCGATGGTAAATTCTTTTCTGTAGAGCTCCTTTTTCTTTCTCCAAAGCTTTCTCCTTCTCTAAGCCTTCTTCTCCACTTTTCCTCTCAATTTTAGGGTTTGGGAATGATCAAAAGAGTGAGAATAGGTGGAGAAACATCACTTTTGCAAAGGGTAAACTCCCATTGGGAGTGAGATTCCAATTAGGAAGGAGTCCTACTCAAACTTGGAAATTTTCCTAAACTCGGAGTAGGTTTTTGGGCTTGACCGGTCCACTGTTCGGTCACCCAATCTGCAGATCGGACAACCTATGAATGGATAGTTTCCATACTTTTGTGGTTCCCTCATCCAGTTGGTTCACTCGACTCAGTTATGATGGGAAGACCTGTTACAACAAGGTTAAACCGGGCTAGTAGAGTGTGGGTCTTACACTGCTAGTTCCATCACTCAGAAAGAACGGAAATCTCTTTCTTAAAACAAGAAATGTCTTAACTCAAAATAGATGAACAACTCCAACAACCAGCTGTCAAAATAAAAATAGGACAACTCTACACTAAATTTGCAAAGGAATTATATTATAAATTCCCTAACACCTTTTGGTCACATCAAAAACATATTGTCAGGCTTCCTTATGAACAAAACTTCTCTGAAAAACAAATTCCTACCAAAGTTAGACTAATCCAAATGAATCAATATCTACAGGAACTCAACAAAAAAGAAATCCTAGACCTTCTTCATAAAAAATTAATCCGTTCAAGTAAATCTCCTTAGAGTTGTGTTGCTTTTTATGTATACAAAAATGCCAAAATAGAACGTGTCGCACCTCGCTTACTTATTAATTACAAACCTTTAAACAAAGCTCTCTAATGGATTCATTATCTTATCCTGAACATGAAGGACCTCCTACAATGAATTCAACAAAGTAAAATTTTCTCCAAATTTGACATGAAGTCTGGAATTTGGCAAATCCCAATTCACTATTCTGATCAGTACAAAACCAGTTTTAGTATTCCATTTGGCCATTACGAATGGAACGTTATGCCTTTTGGGCTAAAAAATTCACTAAGTGAATTTCAAAATATCATGAATGATATTCTGAACCCTTATGATTTCGCCATTGCTTTCATCGATGATGTACTAGTCTATTCTAACACTATAGATCAACATTTCAAACACCTTAACATATTTTTCAAAATTATGACACATAGTGGCTTAGCATTATCTAAAAAGAAAATGGAATTATTCCAAACCAAAATTAGGTTTTAAGGCCATTACATCCACTAAGGAGAAATCATTCCATTAGAACGATCTATCGCTTTTGCAAAAAAATTTCCTGATCAAATTTTAGAAAAAAACCCAACTTCAACGATTTTTAGGAAGTCAAAATTATGTTCGGGATTTTCTTCCTCAAATAGCAAAACTTTATGTCCCATTATATCAATGACTTAAAAAAGCTCCTCCAGCATGGACAAACGAACGTACAAAATCCGTTCAAGAAATTATAAAACTTGTCAAGAAAATCCCTTGTCTCTACCTTTCCAATCTAGACCTTCCCAAGATAGTTGAAACAGATGCATCTAAAACTGGATATGGTGGTATTTTCAAACAAGTGTCGAACTCTAAGGAATAATTAGTCCAATTCGCATCTGGTATTTGGAACAAAGCCCAGATGAATTATAGTACTATCAAAAAAGAAGTTTTATCGATTGTTCTCTGTATCTAAAAATTTTAAAGTGATTTATTAAACAATTTTTTTAGTTCGTTTCGATTGTGGTGCTGCAAAATAAGTTTTACAAAATAACAACAGAACCTTATCCCAACTAAATGGAGTTGGTTATATGGATTATTGTTTGCTAATCAGCTTTGTTCGATGTCATACTTATAGCAAGGCCTAAGCTACAAATGTCTTTCTTTACCACCTCTCCTAAAGTCATTTTAGGTTTGCCACTAGCTTTTTTAGATCCATAATCTGAATCAAATCACTCATCTGTAAGGGAGCATCTAACGGCCTCCATTGAACATGACCATACTATCTCAAATGATTTTCTCGTTGTTTATCGTGTATCGGTGCTACTACCAAATCAGCTCTAACATGATCATTCCTTACCTTATCCTTCTTAATTTTACCACACATCTATCTTAACATCCTTATCTCAGCTATACTAAGTTTATCTATATGATGCTTTTTAACTGCCCAACATTCTACACCATACATCATAACCGATCAAATCATTATCTTATAGAATACATCGATTACACAATACTCTAGATGCAATTCTCCACTTCATCCATTCTATTTAATCCTCTGTGAAACATAATTGTCTATATCACCTTCTTTGTTTATGATTAAATCTAGATACCTAAAATGATCACTTTGTTGTATCTCCCTTTCATGAATGCTCACCACCTCATTATCTATCCTTGTGTGACTAAAGTTACACACCATATACTTCGTCTTTGTTCTAGTTATCTTAAAACATTTTTATTCCAATGTTGATCTTCATAGCTCTAACTTGGCATTAATGTCACACCCCAATTCTGCACATCTCAGAATGGTGTGATGAACCGTTAATAAACCAACGGTTCAACCAGGATCTCAAATAGGTTATCCCCGCGTTATCCAAACTTACACACATCCATAATCATAATCAGAGTAAATACACAATAGCGGAAGTCTTATAATAACATGAACTAAGAAACTAAGATGATATCAATAATTTAATAGCAAATTATTCTGTTTTCAACTGAGACATAAATATTTAAATACCAAATACATGTCTTAATAAATCTAATAAAGAAACCTATAAAATATCTAATCAAATACACACGAGTTGCACTCGCAAGAGGAGTCGTGTGTATCCTCTTCAGCTCCAGCTTCCGTTGCTGCCATGTTCCCGTACGTAGACGCATTCACATAGTCTTCAACGGTATAACCTGCATCATCAACTAAAAATATTCGACGTCGAGGGTTGAGCACACATCACAGCTCAGTAAGTAGCCAAAACAATGCAACAATACATATGCATGCAAATCAATTCATATCTTTGGTCCGGTTTAAAGTTTGCAGTATGCAATAGAAAGGTTTAGGTAGCCAAAGGTCGCGTTTATTGACCCCGCCTCTATACACGAGTGTGTGACGTTACCCGAAGATCATGTTTATCGTCAACTCACATGCACCCAATCATGAACATTATATAAAAAAGGTTACGTTTATTGCTATATAGTGCCATACCAACACGTAAGCCCCTGTTGGCGAGGGCTGTAAACTAGGCTCGCAACTAACCAATCCTAATGCCAAACAGTGTATCCAAGGCCTCACCCCAGCATCCCTTAGAATGTCCATAGAGATAGAGCTAAGGCCCCCCGGTTGAGTCAGAGACTACAAGGACCGAGACCACCTCCCCTGATACCCTACGACATAATAGTTCTGCTAAAGTAATGGCGATACGACGATGCCAATGCACAAGACTTGAGTTAGAGATAGAGATAAAGTGCTGAGACCCGCCAAAGGTTAACGTTTATTGACATTCTCATCACACCTCCCCTGATACTCGCTCGCATCAAGTACATCAACCACACACATACAAGCACATGCCTATTCCTATCATCATCATCATCATCATCATCATGTTATAAACAATAAAGTAAATATGCATGAACAAGTAATAGAAATATTGGATGGCATGTTGTATGCACATTACAAACATATTCGCATAGAATCAAGCATAGCATAGGACTCAAGAAATAGAAAACAGTTTTTGTTATTAACCAATTTAGTTTGGAGTTCTGGTTCCTCACCTTAGCTTGCTATAAGATACTTTTCCAAGCTTTAGAATCACCTTACAGTGTTATTATATTGCTAGAAGACCTAACAAAGTCGATAAAATTTAATTAGAATTAATTTCAGTTTTAAAAACTACTCTGTTAACTGAGGGTCGGAGGTAGGGTCGGAGTCAGGATCGACCCTGGGTGTGACCCTCCCTTAACTCTGAACTTCCCGAACACTGAGGGTCGATGTTCAGTAACACCTAGGGTCGGATGGTCATCGACCCTCGGTGCGACCCTCTGTACACTTTGGTCCAATTCCCTCTTTTAATCCACTCTTCGTGCTTGGGATCCTATGGCTTGCTCCTACATTCCATTCTACATTCATTCCATGGTCTGAAACCATGTATAACCCACCTAGATAGCTTTCATGCATTCTCCTATGGTTTTCCATGAAAACCTAACCATAGATTGATGGTTGGGTTTCTTCGAGATCACACTCTCAGCATTAACTAACCTAAGGTCTGTAGAAACTCATGAAACTAGTACCCATACCTGAGAAGAATAACCTTTCTCTGTAACTCTTCTCTTTTGGCATAATTTCTCTTCCTTTCCTTTCTTCTTCCTCTTTCCTTCTCCTCTCTTTCTCTCAATTCGATTAGGGTTGTGAAAGGAGTGAAAGTGGCTTAGGGACATCCTTTAAATAGAGTAGGAACAACCTAAAATAAGTCCATTTAAGATTAGGAAAGAATCCAATCGAAAATTAGGAAATTTTCCTAATTTCTATTTCGGTAGAATCCGAGGGTCGATGGGAGGGTCGATGATCCCGTCGACCCTAGAGCTCAAGATGTCCGACCTCCCTTCAAAATTGAGGGTCTGACTTTCTGCTTTGGGAGGTCCGACCCTGCTTAGCTGGGTATGCGACCCTCCCTTCCAATTTAGTGTTTTTGGGTCGATTTGATACCTGGGATCTCGATCTCCTTCACGCCCTTGGTCCATTTGACTTGACCATGATAGGTAAACCTTATTCAAGGTGGTAATACCGGGTTAGATTGACACGGGTCTTACAACTCCCCCCAACTTATAAAAATTTTGTCCTCAAAATTGTACGTACCTTCTGAATCAAATAAATGAGGGTATTGCTTTCGCATAGCATTCTCTTCTTCCAATGTAATCTCTTCCATGTCTCTACTTTTCCATGTGACCTTAACATAGTAGATATCTCTGTTGCATAGACGTTGAACCTTTCTACTAGTGATTTCTATTGGTGTTACTTCAAATGTCAAATCATCAGTCAATTTCGGCAAATCCACTGTCAAAACATGCGTTGGGTCTTTGACATACTTCTTCAATAGGGAAATGTAAAATACGTCATGCACACTTGACATAGATGGTGGTAGTGCTAACTGATAAGCTACTTTTACACACTTAGCTAGAATTTCATATGGCCCGACATATCTTGGACTTAGTTTCCCTTTCTGTCCGAACCTCTTCAATCCTCGCATAGGCGATACCTTCAAAAATACTTTATCACCTGCGGCGAACTCCAGATCTCTTCGACGAGTGTCTGCATATTGTTTCTGATAGTTCTGAGCTGTTCTCACTCTTTCCTTGATGATGTCGACCTCTCGGCAAGTCTCTTCCACAAATTCTGGTCCAACAATACTACGTTCTCCAACTTCATTCCAAAACAAGGGAGTTCGACACTTCCTGCCATACAGTGCTTCATAAGGTGACATCTGTATAGTAGCCTGATAGCTATTGTTATATGCGAACTCGATCAATGGTAACTTTTTGTTCCATGATCTTTTAAAATCAATCACACATGCTCGTAGCATATCTTCTAGAATCTGGATTGTACGCTCCGACTGTCCATCTGTCTGTGGGTGGAATGCAGTACTGAACTTTAGCGTAGTACCTATAGCCTTTTGCAATCCTTCCCAAAACTTGAAAGTAAATCATGGATCTCTATCGGACACAATGCTTTCTGGAACACCATGTAATCGAACAATGTTATCCACATATAGCTTCGCTAACCTTTCCAGTGTATACTGAGGTCGTATAGGTATGAAGCGAGCTGTTTTTGTCAGATGGTCCACACTCACCCAAACTGCGTCAACTACTCGAGGGGTCAATGGTAGTCCCGTGACGAAGTCCATAGTGATGCAGTCCCATTTCCATGTTGGTTCCGGTAGTGGCTGCAACATCCTGTGGGTCTTTGTCGTTCAGCCTTTACTTTCTGACAATTTAGGCATTGAGACACAAACTTGGCTACATCTGCTTTCATTCCCCTCCACCAATATAGTTTCTTCGGATCATGATACGTTTTTGTACTTTCAGGATGTATCGAATAGATGGTGGTATGGGCTTCTTTCATCAGTCGGTGTCTAATGTCCATACTTTCTGTTTCAGGTACACATATTCTTCCTTTGTATTTCAGTACTTTCTCGTCATCCAAGGTGAACTCAGGGTTAGTCCTACCTTTCTCAATATCTTCTTGTACTGTTCTTAGATAAGGATCTGCTTTGATAGCTGTCTTCACTTCATCCACTATATCCGGTATAATCTTCAATGCCGCGAATATATTCAAAAACCGATGAATAAACCCTTGGTTGGCTGATTCATCCGTTGTGTCTATCACATACTGCTCATTTCCGTGATTGAATACCATTCTGGTAGTACACATTGTTGTAGTTGTGCTAACCTCTCCTTGCGATTTTATCATTGCTTTTCTGCTTAACGCATCCGCTACTATGTTCGCTTTTTTCGGATGATACTGGATGTCAAAATCATAGTCTTTCAATAGTTCCAGCCATCTTCTTTGTCTCATATTCAGCTCCTTCTGATTAAATAAATAAGTAAGACTTTTATGGTCCGACTTAATCTGAAATTTCTCTCCGTATAGGTAATGTCTCCATATCTTGACAGCATGTACTACTGCCGCAAACTCCAAATCATAATTGGGGTAGTTTTTATAATGTACTTTCAACTGTCTCGAGGCATAAGCAATTACTTGCTCTCCTTGCATAAGCACACATCCTAGTCCCAGTCCCGACGCATCAGTGTATAAAGTAAATGTCTATCCTGGAACGGGAATAGTCAAAATCGGGGCAGATATCAATCTGGTCTTCAGTGTTTGGAAACTCTTCTCACATTTATCCGTCCACACAAACTTTTCACCTTTCTTAGTCAAACTGGTGAGAGGTATGACAATCCGAGAATAGTCTTCTACGAATCTCCGATAATAACCAGCTAGACCCAGAAAACTTCTAATTTCTGAAACGCTCTTTGGTGCTTCCCACTTCACAATAGCCTCGATCTTACTGGGGTCCACTTTGATTCCTTCTGCGGATACTACTTGGCCTAGAAAGGCGACTTCACTTAGCCAAAACTCACACTTCGAAAATTTGTCGTATAACTCCTCTTTCCTTAAACGTTGTAGGGCTGCGTTTAGGTTCTTGACATGGGTTTCCTTGTCTTTGGAGTATACCAATATGTCATCAATAAATACTATAACCGACGTATCCAACATATCGTGGAAAACTCGGTTCATAAGTTCCATGAACGTTGCCGGTGCATTAGTTAATCCGAAAGACATAACCAAAAATTCATAATGTCCATATCTGGTCCTGAATGCTGTCTTTGGAATATCACCTTCCTTAATCTTCAGCTGATGATAGCCTGATCGAAGATCGATCTTAGAAAATACTCTTGCTCCTTGTAACTGATCGAACAAGTCATCGATCTGAGGTAGTGGATATCGATTCTTGATTATCAGTTTATTGAACTCCCGATAGTCGATGCATAATCGAACGCTACCATCCTTCTTCTTTACGAACAACACCGGTGCCCGCCATGGAGATATACTGGGTCGAATATAACCCTTGTCCAGTAGTTCTTGTAGTTACACCTTCAGTTCCTTCAGTTCCGAAGGATCCATTCTATAGGGTTCTTTTGATACGGGTGCGGCTCCAGGTACAAGGTCTATCACAAACTCTGTGGCTCGGTCGGGTGGTAATCCGGGTAGTTCCTCTGGAAATACGTCAGGATAGTCCCGCATAACTTCAATATCTTCCATTCGTGGCGCGTCCTTGGTTAGGTCGACCATGGATACTAGATACCCGATTGCCCCCTTCTCAAGGCACTTCTTAGCCTTTAGTGCTGAAAGTATGAGCTTGCGTCTCCGAGGAAGTTTGGTTCCCGAGAAACTTAATTCTGCTCCTTCTTTGTCTTTGAATGTTAGCTTCTTTTCGGCGCATAACAGATTTGCAGAATGCCGAGCTAACCAGTCCATTCCCAAAATGACATCAAAGTCTGCCATCTCAAGTTGTATCAAGGTTGCATCTAAAGTCTTCTCTCCAATAAGAACTGGACATGGTCCATAACCTCTCTCTAGTTTCACTTCTAACCCCATCGGTGACCGTACAAGTAATTTGTTGTCTAATGTTTTGATGGGTAATTTCGTCTTCTTTCCAAATGACACAGATATAAATGAATGAGTAGCTCCGGAATCGAAGAGTACTTTGGCGGGTATGCCATTTATAGGTACAATACCTGTGATTTATCTTTACTTAGTCTACATGCTCATTCAATGTAATTATAACTTTAAAAGTTTCAGTAATACTTGTAACCACATCGGGTGATGCGGCCGCATCCTCGGACGTAACATCATATACACGTCCCTGATGGAATTTCTTCTTGGGCTTAGGGCACTCCCTTGCCATATGTCCCGACTGGTTGCAGTTAAAACACTTCAGGACTTCAGAATTTGGCTTTGGCTGAGGTTGAGCTGCTGGAGTAGTCTTGGTTGCAGCAGTAAAATTCTGAGGACGGAAAGGCTTATACGTCCTGTTATTGCCTCCGTTGTAGAAATTTCCGGCTGGCCTTTTGATGCCTCTGTTCTGAGTAAAGTAACTCTCCTTCTGGCTCGATTCAATCACTCGTGCAATCTGGACCGCTTCATTATAAATTTTCTTCTCTAAGCCCAGAACATGTTCCCTGATGCTTCGTCTCAGTCCCGTAATGAACCTACGGGTTTTGGTATCTTCTTCTTGCATGCTAGCCGGTGCAAAGAAAAACAGCTCTTCGTAGCGCTGCTGATATGAGTCCACAGTCATCTGTCCCTGATATAGGCTCGGGAACTCCTTCTCCATCGAATCTCTGAAGCTCCGTGGAAAATATTTCTCAAAGAAGGCTTCTTTATATATAGCCCATGTCATTAGGGCGTGCTTGGTCAGTAGATATGTCTTCGTGGATTTCCACAATGATGTACGTCGCCCTTGAGCATGAAGGTGGCACATAGTACTTTGTCTTCCTCTGTAATAGTCATCATGAGGAAATTTCTTTCCATCTCGTCTATCCAGTGGGCTGGCCACAACGGATCAGACGGTTTGCCGTTGAATTCTCTGGGTTTCATCTTCAAAAATCTCTCTACTAGTCGGGAATGGTCCAACTGGTTTTGGGGTTTGCCCCAAACATATGGTGTGGATACTGGTAATCACCCTGAGCTATTTTTGGAACCTGCACTGGAATCTGTGCAGCAGGTTGTGGAGGTGTCTGATGAGCTGGGTGGTTACCTACCGGTGCTGCACTGGCTTGTCCTGTGTGCATGGGTGCAGCCTGAGTGGCTTGAAACATAATTCCCATGGCAACCTGAATCTGAGCCTGTGCGTGTTGCATCTACTACAGCTGCTGTGCCAGATTCATCACCACGGTTGTTAGCTCTGGTGGTGGAGGTGGAAAATTTGTAGGGTTTGCCTGTTCTGGATTACCCGATGCATAATTATTCTCTTGACTAGTCTCCTCCATGGGTGGTGGTGGTGGAACTGCATTTCGGGTCTGTCGGGCTACTATACGTCCAGACATAATTCCATTCGGTGATTGGTGGTGCCTGAAATTTGTCAAAATAGGTGAGAAGTCATTCATATTTTATGTAGGCATGCTAACCGATAATCAATTCCAATTCTAGCTCATTATATAAAAAATATTGTCTTTTCTATGCAGGGTCGATGGTATGTCCGACCCTTGGTATCCGACCCTGGGAATGACCTGTTCTTCCCGAGAGCTGAGGGTCGATGCGAGGGTTGATGGGTATCCGACCCTAAGTTCCGACCTTTGATTTTCTATCAGATTCTCTAGAGTCGAGGGTCGATGGGAGGGTCGATTCAAGGGTCGATGGTTCTAATCAAATTGTCCGACCCTCGGACCAAAAATCAGATTTGTAAGATCCAATTCCGAGTCATTTCTCACTATTCCTCCTCCGTTTCGACTCGTCTCTCCTCTCTGAGTTGCTACAGTGCTACTCCACCGTTTTTGATCGGTTTGACTCCGGGTTTCGACGTCCACGTCATCCCTACAGGTACGTCTTCCCATTTTTACCTGTTTTTAGGTTTCCATTCCTAGGTTTTGCACCCTTAACTTGTATTTTCCAAATTAAACTTTTTCCAATCGTAAAAATTTGATTTTTATTGGGGGCTTTTGTTATTGGTGTCTCGAGGAACGAAAGCCCTCAAAATTTTTTGAGTTTCATCGGTTGGTTATCGAGAAACTTGAAATTTTCTCTTTTTGCCCTAACTTGTCGACATTTTCGATTTTTCTTGAATTTCTTCAAATTGGGCTTCGCCAGTTAAAATTTCCTACTGTATGTGGGTTGTAGGATGTATTTTACCCTATGTAAGTTTTCATGCCCACTTATATGGTGAGAAATGGGGCTTTATGGTCAACTTACGTCGTTATTAAATCAATTTTGGATTTTTATCCCATAATTTCCTTATTTTTCCTTCTCCTTTTTGTTTTGCAGATACCATGGCTCGTACCAAGGTACCCAGAGTTCGTGATCCCCTTCGCTTCCGTTCTAATGAAGCTGAGGCATGGTATGCTGACTTTGCCCGTAAGAAGGTTGAGGGTGGTCGTATGGTGAACTTGGCTGAGTTAGCCATGTTCAACGTAGAGGGAGCCTTTGGTGACATGGGGTGGCTTCCTGTCATCACCTACGATGCGTGCACATGTCCAGATTTGGTGCGCCAGTTCTATTGTAATCTCTAGGTGGTGGGGAATTACAATGATGTTGAGCATGGTCAGGAGTTGCGCATCACCAGCTACGTCAAGGGGTAGATATTTTTTTCGACTATCGGCAGCTGGCCGACTTGTTTGGCATTTCTTATGATGGCCCCATGGTGTACTGTGCGCTTGGAGAGCCCCAGTTTGTTGAGATGGAGATGAGGGCAGAGATCGACAATCAATTGCTCCGTCCTGATCGATGGCAGATGAGAGCTTGTTATTTGCGTCCAGCTCCACGGGTCTTCTGCAAGATTATCCAGCATAATCTGATCCCGCAGAGTGGGCACTATGAGAGGGTTTCTCAGCTGACCCAGTTCCTGATTTACAGTATCTGCACACGCCAGCCCGTCTGCCTTCCATACATCATCATGCAGACTATGATTAGTGCTACATTGTCCGGTCATAGGGGTAATCTACCCTATGGGCGCATGATTACAGTGCTACTGACCCGTCTGGCGGTTGACCTGTTAGATGAGAAGATCCAGGAGAAGACCTTCTCGTCGCCTCTAGATTGGGAGGCAATCTGCAAGATGGGTATGCAGGATGCCCAGGTTAGTGATGAGGAGAGGAACGCGATGGTGCGCCCTCACACTCGTATCGAGATGGCTGATGCCGAGGCTGCTGTTGCCGCTGCTAGAGCTCGCGTGGATCCTGTCGACGATGATGACCGTATGTATATGGATGTCGACTCGATACCACCGCCTTCACCCACACATGCGGCTGGTGTTGGTACTTCTTCTGCGGCGGATCCTGTACCTGAGGCTGGTCCTTCGCATGCGGCTGGTCCTTCACTCCCACCTTCTGACATGATGGAGATGCTGCAGGAGATCAGGGAGGCTCAGCGCAGATCTGATCTGAGGATGGAGGAGTTGCTAGACGCTCAGCGTATGAGGGTGGATGAGCTGTTATCGGTCCAGCGGGCGACTGATAAGAGGGTAGCCGATCTTACAGCTAGTCTCTAGACGACCCAGACCCAGGTGGCTTGGTTGACTAGGGTCTATGCTGAGGACTATGACCGAGATAGTGAGGCCCCGCCTCCTCCTTCGCCTCCAGCTTCTTGATTGAACTTTATTTTCATGTACTACAGAGTAACTGTCCGGGTTATGGACTGTACTTTGCATTAGTTATGTATATACATTTTTGTTTCTATCACTCATTGTATTTAACTTGTTTCCCCTTTAATAGATGCATTATTATCTTTTTAAATTTGGTCTCAATCATCACTGGTGCTTACAGTTTGTTTATATTACTGTTTTTACTTTTATCCTATCTCAGTTCACAATCGTCTTGAATGTATGTTAGTTTGGTGGGCAAGGCCTGAGAAGCTCTGATACCAAGTTGTCACACCCCAATTCTGCACATCTCAGAATGGTGTGATGAACCGCTAATAAACCAACGGTCAACCAGGATCTCAAATAAGCTATCCCCGCGTTATCCAAACTTACACACATCCATAATCATAATCAGAGTAAATACACAATAGCGGAAGTCCTATAATAACATGAACTGAGAAACTAAGATGATATCAATAATTTAATAGCAAATTATTCTATTTTCAACTGAGACATAATTATTTAAATACCAAATACATGTCTTAATAAATCCAATAAAGAAACCTATAAAATAGCTAATCAAATACACACGAGTTGCACTCGCAAGAGTAGTCGTGTGTATCCTCTTCAACTCCAGCTTCCATTGCTGCCACGTTCCCGTACGTAGACGCATTCACATAGTCTTCAACGGTATAACCTGCATCATCAACTAAAAATATTTGACGTCGAGGGGTGAGCACACATCACGGCTCAGTGAGTAGCCAAAACAATGCAACAATACATATGCATGCAAATCAATTCATATCTTTGGTCCGGTTTAAAGTTTGCAGTATGCAATAGAAAGGTTTAGGTAGCCAAAGGTCGCGTTTATTGACCCCGCCTCTATACACGAGTGTGTGACGTTACCCAAAGATCACGTTTATCATCAACTCACATGCGCCCAATCATGAACATTATATAACAAAGGTTACGTTTATTGCTATATAGTGCCATACCAACACGTAAGCCCCTGTTGGCGAGGGCTGCAAACTGGGCTCGCAACTAACCAATCCTATTTCCAAACAGTATATCCAAGGCCTCACCCCAGCATCCCTCAGAATGTCCATAGAGATAGAGCTAAGGCCCCCCGGTAGAGTCAGAGACTACAAGGACCGAGACCACCTCCCCTGATACTCTACGACATAATAGTTCTGCTAAAGTAATAGCGATACGACGATGCCAATGCACAAGACTTGAGTTAGAGATAGAGCTAAAGTGCTGAGACCCGCCAAAGGTTAACGTTTATTGATGTTCTCATCACACCTCCCCTGATACTCGCTCGCATCAAGTACATCAACCACACACATACAAGAACATGCCTATTCCTATCATCATCATCATCATCATCATCATGTTATAAACAATAAAGTAAATATGCATGAACAAGTAATAGAAATATTGGATGGCATGTTGTATGCACATTACAAACATATTCACATAGAATCAAGCATAGCATAGGACTCAAGAAATAGAAAACAGTTTTTGTTATTAACCAATTTAGTTTGGAGTTCTGGTTCCTCACCTTAACTTGCTATAAGATACTTTTCCAAGCTTTAGAATCACCTTACAGTGTTATTATATTGCTATAAGACCTAACAAAGTCGATAGAATTTAATTAGAATTAATTCCAGTTTTAAAAACTACTCTGTTAACTGAGGGTCAGAGGTAGGGTCGGAGTCAGGATCGACCCTGGGTGCGACCGTCCCTTAACTCTGAACTTCCCGAACACTGAGGGTCGATAGTCAGGAACACCTAGGGTCGGATGGTCATCGACCCTCGGTGCGACCCTCTATGCACTTTGGTCCAATTCCCTCTTTTAATCCACTCTTCGTGCTTGGGATCCTATGGCTTGCTCCTACATTCCATTCTACATTCATTCCATGGTCCGAAACCATGTATAACCCACCTAGATAGCTGCATTCTCCTATGGTTTTCCATGAAAACCTAACCATAGATTGATGGTTTAGGTTTCTCCGAGATCACACTCTCAACATTAACTAACTTAAGGTCTGTAGAAACTCATGGAACTAGTACCCATACCTGAGAAGAATAACCTTTCTCTGCAACTCTTCTCTTTTGGCATAATTTCTCTTCTTTCCCTTTCTTCTTCCTCTTTCCTTCTCCTCTCTTTCTCTCAATTCGATTAGGGTTGTGAAAGGAGTGAAAGTGGCTTAGGGATGTCCTTTAAATAGAGTAGGAACATCCTAAAATAAGTCCCTTTTAGATTAGGAAAGAATCCAATCGAAAATTAGGAAATTTTCCTAATATCTATTTCGATAGAATCCGAGGGTCGATGGGAGGGTCGATGATCCCGTCGACCCTAGAGCTCAAGATGTCCGACCCTCCCTTCAAAATTGAGGGTCTGACTTTCTGCTTTGGGAGGTCCGACCCTGCTTAGCTGGGTATGCGACCCTCCCTTCCAATTTAGTGTTTTTGGGTCGATTTGATACCTGGGATCTCGATCTCCTTTACGCCCTTGGTCCATTTGACTCGACCATGATAGGTAAACCTGGTTCAAGGTGGTAAGACCGGGTTAGATCGATACGGGTCTTACAATTAATCCCTATTTTTGTTTCATCCACCAAAATAATATCATCGACGAAAAGCATACACTGAGGAACTTTATCTTGAATGTCTCTGGTTAGATCATCCATAATGAGGGTAAATAGAGAAGGGTTTGAAGCTGATCCTTGATGTAACCCCATTGTAATTGGAAATTCATGACCTTCACCCCCCACAGTTTTTACATTAGTCACTAGATTATAATACATATCCTTAACTATGTCTACATATTTGTTTGAAATGCTTCTCTTCTCTGGTACTTGCCAGATTAACTCTCTAGGGACTCTATCAATATGGAGGTCCTTCTTCCCTTCTCTGCATCTTTCCATGAGTCTCTTAAGCAAATAAATAGCCTCTATCGTGGATCTACCTGGAATAAAACCAAACTAATTCTCCGTAATGAAAGTTTTTTCTCAAGCAGATTTCAATAACTCTCTCCTACAGTTTCATAGTATGACTCATTAATTTTATGCCTCTATAGTTATTGTAGCTCTGAATATCACCTTTGTTTTTGTAGATCAGAACCATAATACTTTTCTTCCATTCATTTAGCATTTTCTTTGAGCTCATAATTTTATTGAACAACTTAGTTAGCCAAGATACCCCATACATTCCTAGGCCCTTACTTTTCCTGCAATCTTTTTTTGGCTTCATTTCTAGTTTTACAAAATGATGCTCAAAATATCGCATCAAAACAAATTTTTGCCAAATGGCAGGCTCTACTTGCAAATTTTGATTTTGATATCACTTACATTAAAGGTGAATTAAACTATATTCCTAATTTTCTTACTCATGAAGTCCTTCAGGATAACAGAATTATCTCTACCATTATGGCTCCTCTTAAAGATCCATTCAAAGCCCTTGTTAAGTCAAAAGTTTCCTATTCAAAATCCACATCTAGCTTTACTGCTTCTATTCAACACATCAAACCAAGTACCCAATTTAATCAAATTATACAGCCTTCATGGACGGTTTCTTAGGTCAAGTCTTAATATCTTCAATTCTTCAGATTTTATCTTTCATATGCTTTATCTTTCAAATATATATATGCACATGGGCTGAACCGATTTGGTCTAAACTGGTCTGGGTTGGACTGACTAGATTGGTCAGGTCTAAACTAAATTAGACTGATTTGGGTTGAGCTGGGTTGGGCTAAGACTGGTTTCTCTTTCTCTCTCTTTCTCTCTCTCTCTCTCTCTCTCTCTCTCTCTCTTTCTCTCTCTCTCTCTCTCTCTCTCTCTCTCTCTCTCTCTCTCTCTTTCTCTCTCTCTCTCTTTCTCTCTTTCTTTGTCATTTTGTGAGTCATTTCAGCTCTCATTGCTCTATGGAATTTTTTGATAGGCTCTATCCCAAATTTTTTTACTCTCATACTGAAGGGGACTGAAAATGAAACACGCTGGAGCTTAAATTACCTGATTTGGACATCGAATAATTAGGATATGACGAAATGAAGTTTCATCAGTCCAATTTATGGTAACTAGCTCAATAAATCATTAATTTATGATAATTTAGATGAAAGCCCCTAGATATTTAAGCACTTTTTTAGAAAACCCCCTTGTATTTATCTCCTGACTAAAATTTCCATGTCTTCTTCATTTAATATTGGAATCGAGTGATTTTGGTCTCAATTTGAAAATAATTCCATGACATATGCATCCATATAGATTTTAACTAATGACCTTGCTATGGGGCCTGCCAAAAATGGCCTCAAAGTTGCAACTACAAATCCAAACTCTGAATCAGGACTCACAAACTTACCTGAACTCCTGCACACTGGGGATCACTTTAGTTCAGCTTAGAATACTATAAGGGACACGCAAGAACTGATCGATTGATGGATTTGGGAGAATTTCACTCACCTCTCTTATACTTTTTCAAACTTTCACTCACCTCCCTTTCTATGCTGTTTATGCACTAGTAAGACTTTATTTAGCTGGGGATGGCTAAAATAGGGTGCTTACATCATGGAACTTACGAATCGAGAGTTTCATGATTTATTAGACACATAGATCATAGTCTTCATTGATGACATTCTGATCTACTCTTGGAATGAAGAGGAACACAAGGTGCATTTGCATCAAGCATTGCAGAGGCTAAGAGAGAAGACACTCAATGCTAAGTTGAAGAAATGCGACTTTTAGCAGAAGAAGTGACATTCCTAGGTCATGTAGTATCAACCGAATGAATCAAAGTGGATCCCAGTAGGATCAATGCCATCATAAATTGGGAAGCACCCAAGACGGTTATTGAGATTCATAATTTTTTGGGTTTAGTTGAGAACTACCGAAGGTTCGTGGAGGACTACTCCAGGATCGCAATACCTCTGACAAAGTTAACAAAGAAAGGGGAGAAATTCATTTGGTCAGACCAATGTGAGAAAAGTTTTCAAACTTTGACGGATAGATTGGTTTCAGCTCCCATATTAACTATTCCAAAGCCAAATGGACCTTTCACACTATAGACTGATGCCTCCAAGCTAGGCTTGGGATGTGTAATCATGCAAGGAGACCAAGTCATAGCCTATGCCTCACGAAAATTGAAGAAACATGAGGGAAACTAGCCCATACACAACATAGAGCTAGCAATAGTGGTTTTTGCTCTCAATGTCACACCTCGTTCTCAAGGTATCGGTACTATGGAATGCAACGGGATCTCCTCATCTTATTATGGCATTAAAAATCCCTTCTAGGATCACATGTCACAGTATACCACATATCAACCCATCAAATACTCAAAAGATTATCAGAGTAATTTAAAACATCTCCAATTAAACAATTTATCAAAATTAAAAGAGTAAACATTAGCAAAAGTCTTCTAATTTAAAATATCAGATTAAGAAAATAAACAAATAGAATCTAATAGTTTAAAGTTCTAATTTCAAGGTTCCATATTTATCCAAATAAATAAAAAAAACATTGTTTAAAGTTTATCCGAATAACATATCCCAAATAAAACAAATCCCAAAAAGTAATAAAAATTGTAGGCACAGCCTAAGCCCACGGGCAGTCTCTATGAATCACCTTAGGGATCACAAATATCTTCCTTAGGTTCACTGACATCATCTTCCATACCGAATGAAAAGCTACTCGAAGAAACGAACGAAGAACCTGCAATATCTAAAATAATTTATGCGCACAAGGTAAGCTCAACCACCGAGCTTAGCAAAAAAACTAAACGTACAACAAGCAATGCATGTAATTATCAACTATGATCAGGTAAGATAACTATAAGTGCCAGCTCAAGACAACCCACAACTCTCCAAGTTGCATGGGTCTCCTCCTTCGTATGATGCCACCTTACTCGGCGTACAGCAACATCCCCCATGTATGGGTCCATCGTTTTGGTCTGCACTAACCACAATTCATCCCAAGTCCACCTTGTGGCACTTAAGGTGATAATCCCACTAGTCGACTCGCCCATCTATCCACACTACGTTGGATATGGGAAGTATCGCAGCTATGTTCATACCACCCTTTATTGAACCATGCCACTACATAACCCCCTAATGGCTAGGGGTATAGTTATACGAGTGATTAACGTTTAACTAGCCTTGTCCTCCTAATTAGCCATATTACTGGACCGTAACGTCACCGAGCTTTCGATCCCATCCGAGCCCCCACATAGGACATCATGATTGGCTAAATTACATATGGTCAATGCAAAGCATCGCTAGTAAGAAGTGGTGCAAGCATCCCATTCCACCCACCATCCTCCTTACCGACTTAACCAGACATCATGAATCAATCACAGATTAGTCACTTTCATAGAAAGGTAGCCAGTGTCCCATTCCACTTACCCTCCAATCCTTACGGACAATGCTGATCTCAAATGCAGGGACACATATGCATGAGCATACAAACAATATATTGGATGGCATGTTATCAATCTCATAGCATCACACAGCATAATAATAAAGATACACATGCATCCAAAAGATTTAGTTCCCTTACTGAAGACTAGAGGAAAAGATACTATAATCTCAATCTAGTAGCTTCCTATCCGAGCGTTCTTCGTAACTCTAACAAAAATCATAAACACATTATTAAATATCCAACAAATTTATTAATGTATTTATTGTTTTACTAACTTGTTTGATATTCATGTCTACTGTCTACTGTCTGTTGTCATAGCATAGCATTAAGTATTGATTACTAATTCCATTCACTATAGTTCATGGTCTCAAAGTACTTTTAGTCCTTAGATAAACCTACTGTCCATATGAGATAGGTCAAGTGTGGATTGGTATTCTACAAGACAGCACATTCGTTAATCAGTTATTGTCATATATCAGTCTTAATACTAAGAAGGACTTCTTCTAACGAAGTCATGGGTGTTCTAGCACCTTAAAAGCAGTCCTAAGGCTGAGTAGCAGCTACTGGCCGAGCATGGGAAGGTGCAACAACTAAAATAGAGTGTGGTCGATGGTTGTGGCCATACCTTACCAGGTGCTAGGCGTGCGGATGATGGTTACGGTCGCACTCTTTCGCATGGTTATGCAACTGTGCCAACACTTGTAGAGTGTTGCATAGTCCTTATAGGTCAGGTTTATGACCTTAAACTACAGAGGTGATGTGAGTAAGTAACATTTAAAATTCATACATCGCTTCGTTACTTTAATACTCAAAATGATGGAGAAGACATATTGATAAACATGATAACGGGGTTTTAAGCCCATAACTAGGTTAAAATAAATCACAGCAAGCTACTAGCTAAATTTGGCCGAGATCCGATGCAAGAATGGGTACGGCTATTGGCATCGACCGTACATTACGGCTGCCAGCCATGCAGGTAGTCTCTGCCGTTGCATGTCGAAACGCGACTGGATGTCCGTTATTTTTCTTTGGGGCGTTGCCCAAATTTTTCCAAAGATGATTAAGGAGTTTGGACTCATGGATCCTTGTCTACATCACCTTAAGGATACAGTTTCTATTCGACAAATATCCAGGAAACCAGATCTGACCTGGAAACCTCTAGATTTGAATTATACTCATTGGATCCAACATAATCTCATGTATTCGAGTCTTCTACAGTCCATAGATAATTTACTTAGTCCATTTGATTTTTTATCATCCCTCTTTTGCATTGAATGCACTATTATTCACTATCTGACTCCGTGAACAATAGTTCATATGGCACAAGGCTTCTCCATTAATGGTGGATGGACACCCCTGCCTTCTATTTACTTGTGAAGACAAACATCATTATCTCATAGGGAAACACTTGTGGCTAGGGATGCTATATTAAACACCATCTTCATGTATTTCCATTAAGATCATAATTAATTGATTCATCACTAAGGTGAAAGGGATACTCACAATGGTTTGTATCTTTTGGTTTTTCAATGAACATAGGATGCTGGAGACGGTTGTTCCAAAGGTGAGTTCCTCCTTTCCTTTTTTCTTCTCTTCTTCTTCCTTCTCTGCGTTTTCCTTCTCTCTTCTTCCTCTTGTTTTTCATTCCTCTATTGGGTGGTATTCAGAGAGAGGCTCTACCTTCTCTTCTCTTCTACTTCTTCCTCTCTTTTTTCCCTCTTTCGCTCTTCTTTCTCTCCTCTCTCAAATTCATGCGTCAGAGTTTTTCTTCCACAAATCTCTTAGTTTGATTAGACTAAGGAATTAGTGTCGATCCTTATGGTAGGAGATGGATTTTGGGGTCTCCAAGAAACTAAGATGCAAGGGAGGATAATCTCCCTTCTCAGACCACTGGTAATAAGCCTTCCATGCTTGGAGAAGGTTTGAATTCAAATCTGTAGGTCCCACGACCATTGGTCTCAATTGAGATTCTAGCCTAGAGGTACGGCTGTACTATGTACAGCTGGTGTGTAGCTGAACCACCTTTTTCTCTAGCTGGACCTCCATTTTGGTCAGCTAGCTTAGGTGTGTGCATGCCAGTGTTAGGTGGTCATGTTGGTTAGGTCCGAGACCTCTCTTAGTGCTATGTTGTGCACTCTAATGACATAGGAGGTTCAAGATTTTGGCTTTAGTGTCACCTCATGGCTATGTCTTTGTCTTCGGTAGTGTCAACCTAATATGTTTACACGTGGAAAGACCCGTCACATGCCCCAAAATGGTCAAACTAAAATGGGGTTTGTCCATGGGTCTTACAACTCTACCCCTCGTATAAAAATTTCGTCCTTAAAATTTAAGCGTAAGTAAGCCCTCGGTTATTGGGGTATTACTTGTGTATATGTCACACCCCAATTCTGGACAACCAATAGTGTAATAAACCACTGTAAGAACCAACGGTTCAAGCCAGGATCTCATATGATCGTGCCAATAATACAAACCTAACACATTCCATATCACAATCAGAAATAATAAAATAAATAGCGGAAGTCTTTATTTATAATGAACTAAGTGTCTACAATGATAAGTAAATAATAAATCAGTTATCTCCAAGTAACCAAAACATAAATGTAACAAACTATTACAAATATCAAAATTCAAAAGTTAAACACTAAGCGTAAACACAGTTGAACACTTGCTTGATGAGTCATATTCATTGCCACATGTCCATATGTGGGTGTGTTCATGTAGTCCTCAATGGTATTACCTGCATAATTAGAAACTAAAAAGAAAATGATACAATGGGGTGAGCTCACAACCTAGTTCAGTGAGAAAACAAAACAATGGGCAAACAAATGCATGCATTCAATGCATATCTTTGGTCTAGTTTTAAGTTTGCAATTGTACTATATAAAGGATTGGCAACCACCGCACCTCTATACATGACTGTGTGAATCAGCCCAATGGATTAGACACAATTGCAGTCCCACAGGCACCCACCATAGAATTGAGATAGAGCTAAAGTGTTAGGATCACATACCGCTAATACTTCCCCTGATGCCCTACCCATCCCAACATGTAAGCCCCTATTGGTGAGGACTTGCAAACTGGGCTCGCTACTAACCAATCCTAATGCCATCCAAATGTATCCAAGGCTTGACCCCAGCATTCCTCAATATGCCCATAGAGATAGAGCTAGAGTCTGGCGGTCAGGCCAAAGACCACAGTACCGCGTCCTCCCCCTGATACTCTACAGTAAACTAGTTCTGCTAAGGTCAAGGCGATACGATGATGTCAGTGGGTAGGACTGAGTAGAGATAGAGCTAGAGTCTGGTGGCCAGGCCCAAGACCACAGTGCCACGTCCTCCCCCTGACGTTCCACTCGCATCCAACAGACCAACCACAAACACATTCACACGCTTATCCCTAGAATCATCATCATGTTAAAAATAAACAAAAATAAATATGCATGAGCCAATATATAACAAGTATTAGATGACACGTGAGATGCACAAACAATCATACAAGGCATGGCATCATATTCGATAACAGGAAATATAACAAAAGGGATAGTTTGTTATTAGTCTTTAGTTTAGGTCTTGTTCCCTCACCTATAAAAGATGTGCAACCTTCTTCCAAGCCTTAGGGAAGTCACTTTGAACTAGTTGGAAACCTAAACAATTAATGTATTTAAGTTAGGGGTTAATTTTCTCAAGTTATAGTAGTCGAAAACCTTGTCTGGTCTCAAAATATGCTTTCTATTTTTGTGTGGTCGACCCTTGTGGTCTCAATATATGTCGACCACACATTGTGTGGTCGATCCCTGTGGTCACACTACATGTGACTGTAGCATGTGATCACATAATTTTTGGGAACCTCCCGAATGGTTGTGATCAACCCTTTGGTCACCCTGTGGTCGAATGCAGGCTGCGACCATACGATTTTTGGTCAGTTCTTTCTTTTAATCTGAATTCTTCTTGAGTCGATTTATCGGCTCATGAATAGAGTTCATCCTATGGTCAATATATGGCCATTAAATCATGGTTTTTACATAACTCCTACCCTAACCTACTCTCCACAATTCCCCCTAGAGTTTTGGTTAAAGGTTCATATAAACCTTTCAACTAACAATGAAAATCCCATTCTATATGATCTATAGCTTACAAAGGCAAGTTCATACCTTAAGTCTGGTGTAGGAGTCTAGGATTCTCCTCTACAAAGCCTTTCTTTCAGCCTTCTTTTCCCAATCTCCTTCTCCTTCTCTTCCTCTCACTTTCTCTCTTAGGTTTAGGGTTAGAGGTTGTTTTAAAAGAGTGAGAAAAGGTAGAGGGACGTCCTCTATATAGAGAGAAACTCTCCATATAGAGCCCTCCAACAATTAGGAAAGAGATCCCCTTTGATTTGGAAAGTTTCCAAATCATGGAGTCAGATCTGGGTTCGTGCGGTTGACTCATGTGGTCGCATAATCCATCGACCACACAATCCAAAACAGTCAACCACACATGTGCAGTCTCATGTGTGTGGTTTCATGTGGTCGACCACACATATTGACCATACAAAATGAATTTTACTGGTTTGACTAGTTTGTTCACCTGGCTTTGTGGTTTTTTTCACCTGGCTTTGTGGTTTTTTCATACGGTTGGTCCATTGGAGCCGATTATGATGGAAAGACAAGTCACGACACGAGAACGTAAGGTTAAACCGGGTTCGTGGCATGTGGGTCTTACAACTCCACCACCCTTAAAAGAAATTTCATCCACAAAATTTACACGCACGGATCTTACAACTCCCCCATCCTCAAAAGAAATTTCATCCTCAAAATTTAGATGTACTTTTTGAATCGAATAAGTAAGGATTTTGTTTCCACATGGTGTCTTCTTCTTCCCATGTATTCTCTTCCATGTCTTGGCTTCGCCAGGTTACTTTTACATAATAAATATCCTAACTCCAGAGATATTGTACCTTCCAACTGATGATCTAGGCTAGTACCAATTCAAAAGTTATGTCTTCTATCTAATCTGATTGATCAGTGGTTAATACATGTGATGGGTCCGCAACATACTCCTTTGGTAAAGACACGTGAAATACATCGTGCACACTAGACATGGACAGCAGTAATGCTAGTTGATATGCAACTTTTTTATGTTTCTCTAAAATTTTATAAAGTCAAAAACATATACAAGACACAACTTTCCCTTCTTCGTAAACTGTTTTAAACCACGCATAAGTGACATCATCAAGAATACTTTGTCACTTATGGCCAACTCGAGGTCTTGGTGTCTTTTCTGATAACCTTGAGCTGTCTTGGCCCTTTTCTTTGATCTTGTCTGCCACTCAACAGGTTTCTTCAGCAAACTCAGGTCTTACAATTCCTTATTTTTTGACTTCATTCCAAAATAGAGGAGTTCGACATTTCCTACCATACCATGCTTCATAGGTGACATCTATATGGTAGCTTGGTGGCAACGTCGATTAGCGGTAACTTCTCATCTCAAGCTCCTTTGAAAATAATTTTACAAGCTCAGAGAATACCTCCTAAGTTCTATATAGTCCACTCCGATTGTCCATCAGTCTGAGGATGAAATGCGGTACTAAACTTCAATTTTGTTCCCATCGCTTTCTATAGTCCCTCCCAAAACTTTGAGGTAAAGCGTGAGCATCTATTTAACATCATGCTCTCAGGCATACCATTTAACCTGACAATATTATCCATAAACAGCCTTGCTAGCCGCTTCAAGGTATATTGAGGTCGTATAGCGATGAAACGAGTTGTCTTGGTAAAATGATCGACAATCACCCAAACTGCGTCAACGGGCTTTGGGGTCAGTGGTAATCCAATGATGAAGTCCATTATAATGCAGTTCCACTTCCAAGCTGGCTCTGATAGTGGTTGTAGTAAGCCTGCTGATTTTTGTCTTTCAACCTTTACTTGCTGATAATTCAGACACTGAAACACGTACTAAGCCAAATTTATTTTCGTTCCTATCTATAGGTACAATCTCTTCAAGTCATAATATATATTGGTACTCCAAGATGTCCTAAATATAGAGTACAATGGACTCCGATCATTATCCTATTCATGATGTCAGAGTCTTCACCTTCAGATATTCAGAATCTTCCTCTGTATCTTAACGCTACGATTGCAACAAGGAACTATTGCTCCATAAGTTCATCCATAAGTTCTTGCTCAATTGGGTCATCACAAGTTCTCTATTATATGTTGCTCTTCTTCCACATTGATATGAATTAAATATGTATGTAACCGCAAGTGCACGGTATCGTGCAGTAACGGGTCGATCTCAGGGAGGAATCGCTATTATCCTAACTCAAATAAGGCAAAGTGTACCAAAGGGATATGATTGAATTAACACCTTAATCACTTTAAATAAAAATTAATCAAGCAATAAAAACAATAATAACCATTTATAACGGTACGAAAATTTACGAAACCACTAACCATAAAGTAACACAGATTTATTGCAAGAAAGAAATGAAATTAAAAGTAAAAGAATGTAAGAAAAAATTATCTCGATAGAAGATTTCTCTGTCGTTGCTCGTCGTCTTGTTGTCACTCCAAGGCGATGTGCAAACGATTACAAATGGAGCCTTCTCTCCTAAATTAAATTAGTAATGGGGTACAACCTATATTTATCTACCCTACTACAGAGTTTTAAATCTAAAATTAAAACTAAAAACAAATAAATAAATAAATAAAAATAAACTTAAGCAAGAAGAACACAACTTGAAAAGAAAAAAAAAACTAAGAATCTCAAACTCTCTCATAAATTCTCAAAATTAAGAAAAAACTCATAATAGAATTCTTGGATGATTTTCTATTGCTGAGCATCACATATATATACAAGAGAGTAAAGATCACAATCAATCTTTACAATTGAATTACAAGAGATTTTGTGGAGATAATTTTGGTAACCGAATTCCAATCTTGTAGGTTCATTGTATATGGACGATTCTTGAGTAGAAAAAATCTTGCACCAACTCATCATATCTATAGCATCATTATCTCTTTTTGAAAATTTCCATAATCAATTGGAGCTTTCCATTCTTCCATGTCATGGCAATCTTGTAAATTTGATTCCAAATAACTAAGGAAAATTTTTTCTCAAGATAATTGAATCTTTCACATGAGATTAGGCTATTCTTTGATTTGGTCCAAGGCTGATCTTATACACAAAATTTGTGGCTCTCCTCATAAAATTCATCTTATGCCCGGCTGCTGAGTTGACTGGGTGAGTTAACTGGATAGGATCACCAAAATTCATAAAATGATATTTTTAAGCTCAAATTTCTCCATTTTTTTGCCTATACCCAGCAAACATAAAATCAACATTAAATACCCGAGAAACATCATAAATAGAATAAGAGATGTATATTTTATGCCCTAAATTCACACATAAAACATGTTCATCAGATTCCCCCACACTTGAGCTTTACTAGTCTCGAGCAAAGAAAAATATAAAAATAAAATAAAATCCTAACTCACTTTCGTAGGAATCACAATTGCACTTAGCACGTACAATTTTAAACCCCTAGGTTACCCCTAGTGGACGAGTTGTGTCTCGTGAGTATTTTCAGAGAATAAACACACAAAATTCATATAGAAATTTCAAACTTTAATTTGGTATTAAGAAAAGAGAGCACACACATATCTTATTAGTCAAGACACTCAACTTGGGATCAAGAAAACATAGAAACCCCCACACTTGAACATTGCTACCTTATATGATTCAAACACTAAGGTTGCATCTCAATTAGGAAACCTTGTTATATCTTCCAAACATATCTCTCCTTAAGGTGAACCCTTTGTAACATACTGGTAACCAAGACCCAAGAATAGCTTTCAACACTTGTATTTTTTTTTCTTTCTTTCTTCCTCTTTAAGATACTCCACTACAATTGGCTTGAGAAGTGCAGGTGGTTATGCATTCCCATGTTACTATGTAGCTTCGCTTTTGGCATATATCTTTAAAGACATTGATGCTAAAGAGCTTTTTTTTTTATTTTTTTTTAACAAGAGCTGTATCCACGGAATTTCAATCAAGACACCTCGCTTCTTAAGGCGGAATGTCCTGTATAGTTCCAAGAATAAAAAAACTCTTATATTATTATTTTCTTATTATGATTTTTTTTTATAGTACAAGGAGGTCTCAGCTTTATTCAAAGGTTGAAATTACCAACTAGAACCATAAAATATTCATCCCTTCAGGAGAGTAAGATGTATTTTCTAACTTAATTCCCATCTCAAAATACAACCTAAGTATTATCCTCACGTAGGGTTTCATTACTTCGTATATGATAGTTTCCTAGGTCTCTTTCTCCTTCCTCTTTTGTGTCTAAACCATAGAAATAGTGATTGACTTTCCCAAAAACCAAAGTTAAAAAGTTAAAATTTACATTGAAAGCCCAAAATTCATTTTTTTAATGAAATCTCAACCCTTCCCCCATACTTAAATCATGCATTGTCCTCAATGTATACAGAAAAAAAAAGACAAGGACAAGGGGAAGAAAAAAAACTCCCTGAATCAAGGATCAGTGTAAAAAGGCTCATGGAGATCCATGACCTCTTCAGTGGAGTCATGTGGAAGCTCCAAAAATGGCTTCAAATGCTGACCATTTACTTTGCTGGTTGCACCTGTACCTAGATTTAAAATCTCAATTGCACCCGATGAGAAAACATTTTGAACAATATAAGGGCCCTTCCAATGAGATCTAAGTTTACCAGGAAAAATATGCAAACGAGAATTATAAAACAAAACCTTGTCTCCAGGGGTGAAAGACTTCCGAAGGATATGTCTGTCATGATAAGCCTTGGTCTTGTCTTTATAGATGCGGGCATTGTCGTAGGCATCATTTCTCAATTCATCAAACTCAGAGAGTTGGAGTCCTCTATGAGTGCTAGCATCTGACAAATCAAAATTTAATTTCTTAATTGCCCAAAATGCCCAAATGTTCCAATTCGACTGGTAGATGGCAGGCTTTTTCGTACACCAGACGGTAAGGGGATTGACCAAGAATGGTCTTGAAAGCAGTTCTATAAGCCCACAAAGCATCTATGAGGCGAATGGACCAATCCTTACGAGTAGGATTGACAGTTTTTTCCAAAATTTGTTTGATTTGTCGATTGGACACTTCAACCTGTCCACTAGTCTGAGGGTGGTAAGGGGTTGCCAATTTATGGGTAATACCATATTTTCGAACAAGGACCTCAAATGGTTTGTTACAGAAGTGTTTCCCCTATCGCTAATGATAGCTCGAGGGGTACCAAATCGGGAGAATATATTCTCCTTTAAAAATTTAATGACTACCTTGTGGTCATTGGTCTTAGTAGCAACAACTTCTATCCATTTGGACACGTAGTCCACAGCTAACAAGATATACTCATTACCAAAAGACTTTGGGAACGGACCCATAAAATCAATGCCCCAAACATCAAAAACTTCAACCACCAGAATTGGGTTTAGTGGCATCATATTCCGCTTGGTAATGCAGCCTAAAGATTGACAAGAAGGGCATGCCTTACAGTAATTAAATGCATCCTTAAAAAGACTAGGACAGTAGAATCCAGACTGTAAAACCTTGGCCGTAGTCATATTTGGCCCAAAGTGGCCGCCACACGCCTGATCATGACAATAAGACAGCACAGATTACTGTTCATGGTCAGGTACACATCTCCTCATAATCTGATCAGGGCAAGTCTTGAACAGATATGGATCGTCCCAAAAATAGTACTTGACTTGGGAATAGAATCTATACCTATCCTGGGTGGACCAATGGGAAGGGGTCACACCCGTTACCAAGTAATTTACAATATCAGCGAACCAAGGCTCACTAGATACTGCAAACAACTGCTCATCTGGGAAAGACTCGTTGACTGGTGAATCGACAGTCAAAGAATTAGGCAGTCGGGATAAGTGGTCAGCAACCAGATTTTCTATTCCTGGTTTATCCCTAATCTCTAAGTCAAACTCTTGTAAAAGCAAAATCCATCTAATGAGATGAGCTTTGGCATCCTTTTTCTGCAAGAGATGTTTGAGAGCGGCATGATCCATATACAAAATGACATGGGATCCTATCAAGTAGGCACGAAATTTCTCTAAAGCGAATACAACAGCTAAGAATTATTTTTCAGTGGTGGTGTAATTAAGCTGTGCATCATTTAAAGTCCTACTTGCATAATAAATTACATGGGGTAACTTATTGATCCGTTGCCCAAGGACAGCTCCTAATGCAAAATCAGAAGCATCACACATAAGCTCAAAGGACTCTGTCCATATGGGTGCCTGAATAATGGAGCCAGTGGTCAAAATCTTTTTGAGTTGATTAAAACTCTCAAGACAGGCATCATTAAAATCAAAGAGCTGGTCTTTAGCAAGCAAAGAGGTGAGAGGACGAGCAATTTGACTAAAATCTTTAATGAACCTCCGATAGAAATCGACATGTCCTAGAAAGGAGCGAATGTCCTTAACAGATTTGGGAACAGGTAGCTTTTCAATCAATTCTACTTTGGCTCTGTCAACCATGATCCCATATTTGGAAATGATGTGACCCAACACTATGCCCTGTTTTACCATGAAGTGGCATTTCTCCCAATTTAAAACTAAATCTTTCTCCGTACACCTGACAAGAACTAAGGAAAGATTATGTAGGCAATCAGAAAAAGTAGACCCATGCACAGAAAAATCATCCATGAATACTTTTAAATATTGTTCTACCATATCTGAGAATATGCTCATCATGCACCTTTGAAAAGTGGCAGGGGCATTGCATAGCCCAAAAGGCATGCGCCGGTAAGCATAAGTTCCGTAGGGGCATGTGAAAGTAGTCTTGTGTTGGTCATCTAAGGCAATGGGGATTTGATTGTAACCGGAGTATCCATCTAAAAAGCAATATTATTCATGTCCGGCCAACCTCTCTAACATTTGGTCAATGAAAGGCAAAGGAAAATGATCCTTCCACGTTGCCGTATTCAGCTTTCTATAGTCTATGCAGACTCTCCATCCTGTTTGGATACGGATTGGAATCAATTCATTGTCAGCATTAGCAACTATAGTGACTCCTGACTTCTTTGGTACCACATGTACCGGACTTACCCACTCACTATCAGATATGGGATATATGATCCCATGAGCTAAGCACTTTAGAATCTCATTCTTAATGGCTTCCTTCATCACAGGATTTGTCCGTCTCTAAGGTTCCCTTGAGGGGTTGATATCTTCAATAAGATGTATATGATGCTGGACAATAGACAGACTAATACCTTTGATGTCAGCCACAGTCCAACCTAAGGCTTCCTTGTGATTTTGTAAGAGTTTGACTAACTCTTATTCCTGGTCAGAAGTCAAATCAGATGCAATAATAACAGGAAGAGTCTGGTCAGGTCTTAAGAAAGCATACTTCAGAGTGGATGGTTACTCCTTTAATTCTAAGCTAGGTGGTTCAACCATTGAGGGCTTGAGAATGGAAGTGGATAGAGGTCCTAGAGGTTCCACAGGTGTGTGGATACTCCATGCCTCTGATGAGAAAGTATCCGCTACTCCTCCCAACGCTTCCATACACTGCAAGAATTCCGAGTCAAAGTCAATGTCAAAAGTGGTCTCTACATGGTCAGGGAATTCTTGGAGCATATGTACTTCCTCATTCGGTTGCTTACCCAGCCTAAATACATTTAAATCAACAGTTTGGTTACCAAATGACAATTTCATGAGACCGTTCCTACAATTTATCGGTGCATTGCTTGTAGCCAGAAATGGTCTCCCTAAAATGATAGGGATCTGATCCCAATTGGAGACAGGATGTATTTCTAAAACAATAAAATCCACAGGAAAAAGAAATTCTCCTTCCTTTAACAAAACATCCTCTACCATTCCTTTAGGAGTTTTACAGAGCGATCAGCTAGTTGAAGTGAGATGGACGTTGGTTTCAAATTTTCCAATCCTAATTGTTGGTAAACATGATAAGGTAGAAGATTCACACTTGCACCTAAATCTAGCAGAGCATAATCAATATAAGTGTTGCCTATGATGCAAGAGATGGTAGGACAGCCAGGGTCCTTGTATTTGGCTACCACAGGATGGTTTAGAAGGGAACTTAATTGTGCAGCCAAGAATACCTTTTTAGGAATTTGACTATTCCTCTTTTTTGTGCATAAGTCTTTAAGGACTTTTGCATAAATAGGAATTTGGTCAATTGCATCCAAAAGTGGGATAGTCAATTCTACCTGTTTGAAGACCTCTAAAATTTTATCAACTAAAGCAGTCTTCTTTTGGTTTACCAACCTATTAGGGAATGGGACTGGTGGAGTAAAAACTCTGTCCGAGACAGTCTCTTTGGGTCTTTCAGGTACATCAGACGAACCTGAAGAAAGAGGCTCAGTAGTTGCCTCAGATTGGGGAACATTAACAGGAACAACTACGGGTTTGTTCTTTGGTGCTTCATCCCGTAAGTACTCTTGGCCACTTCATAATGCATGGACTGCATTGCATTGTTTGGAGGACCTTGATTGATTCTCTATGCCATTCACTTGAGGGTTTGACCTATTTGGTTGTGGGTGATGGCGTGGGTTGGTCTCTGGTTGGCTGGGCAGAATACTCTTGTTCTTTTCACACATTAGGGTAATCAATTGGGTAAGTGTCCTCTCCATACTGGTATGCCCTGCCATTAGAGTTGCAACATTCTTCTCCAACTCACTGAGTCTGGCCAGCTCACCCGTGTTAGAAAACCCAGGGGGTTGCTGAAAATTACCTTGGGGAACAAAATTGGGTCTAGGGGGAGCATATGGCCTGGTGTGACCGGGAGGACCTTGATTTGGAAATTGGGATGGGTCCACACGGTTCCCTTGGTTCCAAGAAAAATTTGGGTGATTTCTCCATCCTGGATTGTAAGTGTTACTATACGGATTGTAAAGTGCACTTACATTAGCATTCTGAGAATTTTCCTGTGAAGGGCATTCATCTAGTGTGTGTCCAGGAGTTTGACACCAGTTGCACATTGGGACTTGCTTTTGGATAGGGTCTTTAGGAACTAAAGCTTCTATCCTTTTGATAAGGCTATCTAAGTGTGCCTCCTTAGCTACTATGCCATTGACAAAGTAACCTTTACCTTTTTGGGTGCGATCTGTCTCCTGCACAGACTCCCACTCTCTTGTTTTTAAAGCGAGATCATCCAAAAAGTTCCAAGCATCATTAGCATCCTCATAGGAAGTGAATCCTTGAGGACACATAGACTCAAGCATTTGCTTGGTAGGAAAGTCTATCCCCTCGTAAATAATTTGACAAAGCTGCCATATTTCAATACCATGGTGAGGGCACTCTTGGAGTAGACCTTGGAACCTTTCCATGAGTCTTGAAAAAGACTCATTTGACTCTTGTTTGAACCGCATTATATCCCCTCGAAGTTTATTTGTCTTGTGAAGAGGAAAAAACTTTTTAAGGAATAACACAGTAAATTTTTCCCAAGATGTAATGGAATTTGTGGGAAGACCATAAAGCCATTTTTTAGCTCCATCCTTGAGTGAAAAAGTGATGCACTCAATTTGACAGCATCATCACTGAGCTGTTGCATTTTAATGAGGGCACACACCTCCTCATACTCACGGAGGTATGCATCCTCTGAAGATAACCCATGAAAATGAGGAAGCATGGTAATGAATTAAGTTTTCAATTCATAGTTGTTGCCTGTGGCAGCCGACAATTGAATACATGAAGGTTGTGCTGTCCTAGCAGGGTAAAATCTATCCTTAAGTGTCATCTTTGGTTCAGCCATTGTAAATGATGGGACTCTTACTAGACGATTGCTAGAATCCCGAGTCCATACACTCATACAAAACTATTTCAAAATTTTTTTTTCTTTTTCCTCTAAATTCGATACGAAAAGCTGGATTTTTTTGAATCGGGGTCAATGCAAACCTCCTGACGATCAATGGCTTAGAGACCGGACATATCCGTAATTACCTTGAGAAACAACACCATTACTGCCGAAGCTATTGGTCATTATTCCTCTTGATAATTCGATAGCCAGCATCCCTTAACACCATATCATGGTCAGGATTGGACTGTCGATTGTACTGTTCCAACCTAACGGATCGGAGGTGCAAAGAAAGGCATAAAAACCAATGTAAACTTTTTGCTTCCTTTTTTTTTTTTAATTACTTAGATTCAATGAATTTTTTTTTTTTTGCATTTCTTTTTAAAATCACTTTGAACTATTTAAAATAGGAAAAATAACGGCTTGCCTCCCCGACAGCGGCGCCAAAAACTTGATGTGAATTAAATATGTATGTAACCGCAAGTGCACGGTATCGACAGTAACGGGTCGATCTCAGGGAGGAATCGCTATTATCCTAACTCAAATAAGGCAAAGCGTACCAAAGGGATATGATTGAATTAACACCTTAATCACTTTAAATAAAAATTAATCAAGCAATAAAAACAATAATAACCATTCATAACAGTACGAAAATTTACGAAACCACTAACCATAAAGTAACACAGACTTATTGCAAGAAAGAAACGAAATTAAAAGTAAAAGAATGTAAGAAAAACTTATCTCGATAGAAGATTTCTCTGTCGTTGCTCGTCATCTTGTTGTCACTCCAAGGCAATGTGCAAACGATTACAAATAGAGCCTTCTCTCCTAAATTAAATTAGTAATTGGGTACAACCTATATTTATCTACCCTACTACAGAGTTATAAATCTGAAATTAAAAATAAAAATAAATAAATAAATAAATAAAAATAAACTTAAGCAAGAAGAACACAACTTGAAAAGAAAAAAAACTAAGAATCTCAAACTCTCTCATAAATTCTCAAAATTAAGAAAAAACTCATAATAGAATTCTTGGATGATTTTCTATTGCTGAGCATCACATATATATACAAGAGAGTAAAGATCACAATCAATCTTTACAATTGAATTACAAGAGATTTTGTGGAGATAATTTTGGTAACCAAATTCTAATCTTATAGGTTCATTGTATATGGACGATTCTTGAGTAGAAAAAATCTTGCACCAACTCATCATATCTTTAGCATCATTATCTCTTTTTGAAAACTTCCATAATCGATTGGAGCTTTCCATTCTTCCATGTCATGGCAATCTTGTAAATTTGATTCCAAATAACTAAGGAATATTTTTTCAAGAGAATGGAATCTTTCACATGAGATTAGGCTATTCTTTGACTTGGTCCAAGGCTGATCTTATACACAAAATTCATGGCTCTCCTCATAAAATTCATCTTATGCCCGGCTGCTAAGTTGACTGGGTGAGTTAACTGGACAGGATCACCAAAAATTCATAAAATGATATTTTTAAGCTTAAATTTCTCCATTCTTTCACCTACACCCAACAAACATAAAATCAACATTAAATACCCGAGAAGCATCATAAATAGAATAAGAGATGTATATTTTATTCCCTAAATTCACACATAAAATGTGTTCATCACACATCTCAAAATTGTTGCTGTGGAATACAAGATGACATTTGTACTAGGTCCTCCTTTCGGCTCCATATTTTACCTTTTTGCTCAAAGCCTCAGCTACCACATTAGCCTTGCACGGGTGACACCATTACCACATTAGCCTTGTTTGGGTGACACCGAATATTATAGTCTTAATTCTTCAGGAGTTCCAACCATCTCCTTTTCCTTATGTTCAACTCTTCCTGGGTGAAGGGATAAATAAAACTCTTGTAATCCGATTTAATTTGAAATTCTTCTCCATATAGATAATGTCTCCAAGTTTTGATTGCATGAATTACCACTGCTATCTCTAAGTCATGAGTAAGGTAACTCTTTTCATGCTCCTTCAGTTGTCTTAAAACATAGGCAATCATTTGTTCACCTTGCATCAACCTACATCCCAGACCCAATCCAAAAACATTGGTGTATAGGGTAAAAGTTTCCCCTGGTGCCAAAACGATCAAGATGGGAGCTGATATTAACCTTGCTTTAAGAGTCTGGAAATATTTTTCTCACTTTTTGGTCCAAATAAACTTCTCTCCCTTCCTGGTTAGCTTGGTAAGATGTACTGCAATCCTAGAGTAGTCCTCCATGAATCGTTTGTAATAACCAGTTAAACCTAAGAAACATTTAATCTTTGCAATGTTCTTAGGCACTTTTCATCCTATGATTTCTTCTATCTTACTAGGGTCCACTTTTATTCCTTCTGTAAAACTATGTAGCCTAAGAAGATCACTTTGTTTAACCAAATCTCACACTTTTTAGACTTGGTATAAAGCTTTTCCCTTTTTAACCATTGTAAGGCTGCTCTAAGATCCATTGCATAACTTTCTTTGTCATTGGAAAAGATCAATATATCATCTACGAAAACTATGATTGACGTGTCCAATATTTCATGGAATACTCGATTCATAAGCTCCATAAAAGTTGCTGGTGTATTGGTCAAACCAAAAGACATGACCAGGAACTCATAATATCTGTACCTAGTTTTGAAAGCTATCTTTAAAATGTCGCTGACCTTAATCTTCAATTGATGGTATCCTAATCGTAGATCGATCTTGGAGAATACCTTTGCACCTTGTAACTGAGCGAATAAGTCATCAATCCGTAGCAATGGATATCAATTCTTTACGGTGAGCTTGTTCAATTCTCGATAGTTTATACATAGTCAAACACTACTGTTCTTTTTCTTCACGAATAGCATTGGCGCTCCCCATGATGAAATACTTGGCTTATTAGAATTCTTGTCTAATAACTCCTGTAGTTGAGTCTTCAATTTCCTTCAATTCTGGAGGAGCTATATTCTATAGGGTGCCTTTGACATAGGTGTCGTCCTTGGTAACAAGTCGATAACAACTCGGTTGCACGATCCGATAGCAACCCGGGTAAGTCTCCTGGAAATACATCAGGGAATTTACACATCACATCAAAATCTTCTATTTGTGGTGCCTCTTTAGTAACGTCTACAACTGATACTAGATATCTAACTCCTTCCTTTTCAAGGCATCTCTTTACCTTAAGTGTAGGGAGGATAGGCTTTCACTTCCTAGGCAATACGCTTCCAATAAAACTAAATTATGTGTCATCTTTGTTCTTAAATGATAACCTATTCTATGTACAAAAACACTTGTAGATTATTGAGACAACCAGTCCGTCCCCAAGATGACGTCAAAGTCTATCATCTCAAGTCAAATTAGGTTTCATCCAAATTTCGTCTATCCATATTATTCGGACATTATTTATAACACTCATCTAATACAACATCTAGTCTAAAAGGGCTCAAACTAGCAAAATCTAGTTTAAAGGTCTTAATGGCACGTCTAATCCCTTTTTATATCTTAGTTTTTTTTTTCAAAGACTATCGCCAATAATCTCATATTGTACTCATTAGCTTACATGTCATTTATCACTGTTGTTCTACCCTGATCTCTCTTTCATATATCCCGAAAAACATCTTTTGACTGGTTACTCTTTACATATCCAACATGTCTGCCTATGAGCAGTAGGGTATATACTTGTATTCTTATCAATTCTGCCAAACTCTCTTGGTCCTTACTTAATTATCTCGTTCGACATTGGGCATAACTCCATAGTAGTTGTGCTAAACCAAGTACTATCATTGCCACGATTTTCGATCTCATCCTTTTATCCACTCTTAGATATACTTTTAGAAATCTTCTACCTTATCAAAATTCATACTAACATAGCCATCTTTAACTCTGTTCGAGCACTATCTACTATTTACTAGCTGCTCATGATAATTCTCACTTCTTGCTCATTCACTCTTTTAAGGACCATGACTCAAATCCATCTATCTAGCAATCTCAAAATAGATTCTCCACTACTTCATCTGAGGTTTCTTGATAATTCTCACTTCTTGTTGAAAACGTCTGAGGTTTCATCTTCAAAAAACATTCATCAATCCTTGTTGGATCATTCTGCCATAATGTAGCTATCCCATACATTGGTGCCTGATAAGGGTAACCACCTTGACATGCTACTTGTTGTACACCAAGATTCTACACTGGGGTGTACGTTACTGGGAATTATTATATAGTAGGCACTGTGTTATTATGGCCAATAGGTGCTGGAGGTACGGTGTTGCTACCAACTGGTTTCGTACTTCGTCTGACCTAGAGGTGTTAGTGTAGCATTGGCAACTTAGGTAGTGATTCCCATGATAACTTGCACAGTCGGTAACATCTATTGTTGCTCTTGTATTTTACAGGACCATGTTCATTACAACCACAGCCAAGGCATTTGGTAGTCCAAGTAGATTGACTGAAGTGGCCTGGTTGTTCACCCCTTTGACTTGCTTCAGTCTGATTATCATTATTGGTAGCTACTCAGAGGGGTTCTCATTATCTGTTCTCGACCCAGATAGTAGTGGGGTCGGGTTATGACTTCATCTTAATGCTCAGCGGTGACGGATCAGAGTCTAGCGGATCTTACTCTGAGTCTCCACGTCACCCAGGAGTATAGCTTTATCTTCTTTTATAGTTACTCTTATTTTTGGTGTATGGCCATTATTTTTCTATCTCTGTTGGATTTGACCCGAGATCTTTTCCTTTACTTTGCAGGGATATAACTGTTACTAGCCATTTTCTTTCTACCTCTGTCATACATCGAGTTCCACATCTTTTGAGTATCAACTCAGTATTTTAATTTTCTGCTTTACAGATGCTCCCTTCTTGCTACTATACTATATCCTTTGTATACTCAGGCTACTGTCTGACTTGTAGACCATACCATATGCTATATGTTTATCAGGTTACATTTAGATTCTCTTTTTCTTCTATCTATATATAAATATGGTTCCAGCTTTTATATGTACATTATTGTCTTGTTCAAGTTCTATCTCAAGCAACACATATGCTTATGGTGTGTTTGTATTAATGTTTTTAATTTATCCTAACTCAGTTCATGACTCTTGTGGAAGTATTCGAGTTTGATTGGCAGAGCCCGAGCGCTCTGATACCAAGTTGTCACACTCTAATTCTTGACTAACCAGTAGTGTGATGAACCGCTGTAAGAACCAACAGTTCAAGCCAGGATCTCGTAAGTCCATGCCAATAATTCAAACCAAAAATATTCCACATCACAATCATAGATAATAAAATAAATAGCAGAAGTCTTTATTTATAATGAACTGAGTGTCTACAATGATAAGTAAATAATAAACCAGTCATCTCCAAGTAACCAAAACATAAATGTAACATACTATTACAAATACCAATACGAAAGTTAAACACTAAGCGTAAACATAATTGAACACTCGCTTGACGAGTCATATTGGTCCTCCACAGCTTGCTCGTCCATAATCGTCACATGTCCACACGTGGGCATGTTCATGTAGTCTTCAACGGTATTACATGCATCATTAAAAACTAAAAAGAAAATGATACCGTGGGGTGAGCTCACAACCTAGCTCAGTGAGAAAACAAAACAATGCACAAACATATGCATGCATTCAATTCATATCTTTGGTCTGGTTTTAAGTTTGCAACTGTGCTATAGAAAGGATTGGTAGCCACCGCACCTCTATACACGAGTGTGTGAATCTACCCAATGGATCAAACACCATTGTCGTCCAACATGCACCCACCATGGAATAGAGATAGAGCTAAAGTGTCCGGATCACACACCGCCAACACTTCCCCTGATGCCATACCTATACTAATACGTAAGCCCCTATTGGTGAGGACTTACAAACTGGGCTCGCTACTAATTAATCCTAATGCCATCCAAATGTATCCAAGGCCTTACCCCAACATTCCTCAATATGCCCATAGAGATAGAGCTAGAGTCTAGTAGTCAAGCCAAAGACCATAGTACCGTGTCCTCCTCCTGATGCTCTATAACAAACTAGTTCTGCTAAGGTAATGGCTATACGATGATGTCAGTGGGTAGGACTGAGTAGAGATAGAGCTAGAGTCTGGTGGCTAGGTCTAAGACCATAGTGCCATGTCCTTCCCTTGATGCTTTACTCGCATCCAATACACCAACCATAACACAATCACATGCCTATCCCTAGCATCATCATCATGTTATAAATAAACAGAAATAAATATGCATGAGTAGATATATAACATGTATTAGATGACAAGTGAGATACACAAACAATTATACATGGCATGGTATCATATTAGATAATAGGAAATATAATAAAAGGAGTAGTTTGTTATTAGTCTTTTAGTTTAGGTCTTGCTTCCTCACCTGTAAATGATGTGCAACCTTCTTCCAAGCCTTGGAAGTCACTTTGAACTAGTTGAAAACCTGAACAATTAATGTATTTAAGTTAGGAGTTAATTTCCTCAAGTTATAGTACAAAAACCTTGTCTGGTATCAAAATATGCTTCCTATTTTTGTGTGGTCGACCCCTATGGTCTTAATATATGTCGACCATATTGTGTCCTCGACCCCTGTGGCTACACTATACGTGACGGCAGCATGTGACCACACGATTTCTGGGAACCCCCCGAATGGCTGTGGTCAACCCTTTGGTCACCATGTAGTCGACCACAGGCTGCGACCACACAATTTTGGTCAGTTCCTTCTTTCAATCCGAATTCTTCATGGGTCGATTTCTCAGCTCATCAATAGGGTTCATCCTATGGTCAATTTATGGCCATGAAATCATGATTTTTACATAACTCTTGCCCTAAACTACTCTCCATAATTCCCCCTTGAGTTTTGCTTTCATATAAATCTTTCAACTAACAATGGAAATTCTATTCTATATGATCTATAGCTTACAGAGGCAAGGTTCATACCTTAAGTCTGGTGTAGGAGTCTAGGATTCTCCTCTACAAAGCCTTTCTTCCAGCCTTCTTATCTCAATCTCCTTCTTCTTCTCTTCATCTCTCTTTTTCTCTTAGGTCTAGGGTTAGAGGTTGTTCCAAAAGAGTGAGAGATGGTAGAGGGACATCCTCTGTATAAAGAGAAACTCTCCATATAGAGCCCTCCAACAATTAGAAAAGATATCCCCTTTGATTTGGAAAGTTTTCAAATCACGGAGTCTAATCTAGGTTCGTGCGGTCGACCCATGTGGTCACATAATCCATCGACCACACAATCCAAAATAATCGACCACACATGTATGGTCTCATGTGTATGGTCTCATGTGGTCAACCACACATATCGACCATACAAACCAAAATTTTCTGGTTTGACTGTTTTGACTGGTTTGCTCACTTGGCTTTGTGGTTTCTTTATACGGTTGGTCTGTTTGAGCCGATTATGATGGGAAGACTGGATACGACACGAGAACATAAGGTAAAATCAGGTTTGTGGCATGTGGATCTTACAGTATATAACATCCACCTTCTTTCCAATTAAATCATTTTACTCTATGATCCTACAATCGGACTCTAATTCCATGTGGTACTACGGTTGGAGTCCCTTGCCTTATTGTTATAAAATCATCGAAGGTTCCATTGTATAATACTAATCTGCCTTGGCTGGGTCAGTCATGTGGTCAGTCTGTACTTCGGGTCTCCGATGTACCTTCTTACATTGACATGTGGATCATGACAAGGTCGTTGGAATAGTTAGTGGTATAGCTGTCTAGTAATATAGCTCCATCGGGCTCATTATTTTCCCAATTCCATCATAACAAGATTCTGTATTTATTCCTTGCTTAATTTCTTTACTATGTCGAAAAGAAGTTATTTCAAGATACCAACTTCATTAGGGAGTAATGAGGCTAAGTGACCCAAATTTTCTTCAATTCCTTTGACCTTCTCAACATTTCTCGAATCATTTCATTTCAAAATTCCTTTCACTAACATCTGTCCAGTTTAATGAAATCTTACACCTTCTTCCATATCAACCTTTTAACCTACTAATGAGGTAAATACATATCATCCAACTTCTATTTTGAACAATACCAACTTCTCAAATCAATTAGACCATTCATAGATCTTGATTCATATCAATACCAAATTCTATCTCATTTGGTATACTGAGTAGAATATGGTAAAGACATCCATCGATTTATATATATATTCTCTCAATGCTTTCATCATCTCCCGATACACAAATCATTCCTCGAGGTATACAAATTCATTCTCTCAATAAGGTTGAGAATCAGTTTACTTGGTCAAAATCTTTGATAACTCGCTAAGGTAAGAGTCCTTAGATACAATTTACTTCAAATCAACTTCTATACAACGGATTTGACTTAAAGCATTAATTTATGCTTCCATGGCCATAATAAAATCCATCATCATCTCCTTATCATATATTGTATTACTAGCTTCCCATCTCTTAGTCATACAACAACTTCTTATCCTTAAGTGTACGGCGGTTCCTTGCAGTTGATCGTTTAGATTATCGATCCTGGGCAATGGATATCCCTTTTATGATCAATTCCCTAAGGCATTCATGGATTCTTTACCCATTACAGGTTCTGTCCCACAAGAAATCTTAATACGAATGCCAAGCCTAGGGTTAGATCGACTTCATATTATATCTCCTTATCTGAGGTAGACCAGTTAACTCTTTCAAAATCACTTCAAAAATTTCATTCTTCATCTCAATGTCTTTTGTCCTAGGGGTCGTAACGATAATGTTCCCTTAAATATCATATCCTTATACATCAAGAATAGGATTTCTTACCATCATTTCAAGATAGATATAAACAATTCCTTTTATTTTCTCCAACTTATCTCTAATAAGTACGATCCATTTATATCGTTGTATATCTCAACTGTTATTTTCATCTCCATAGTTAGGATGTTGGCCTTGACTTTAGACCTTCGAACCATCCTTAAGATTTCCTTAAAATTAGATACCTTCAATGACCTCAATCCTGTATTAATATTTATTCTCCAAGTTTGGAATCAACATAGTTATAGGTAATATGACAATCCAATTGGTGTCCTAATCATCATGACTTTCCCTTTTCAACTTCAAAAGTCTTGGTCGTGTTCTTATCTTTTCTCGTAATCATCTGAGATATAATTATATGGAGTTCATCCGAATTTACAAGGTTTGATTCCACAAATTTCAATATCTACATTAGATGCCAATGATGTGTAATAGTTTAATTTAGCGTACACCAACTTTCCAAAGTCAACTTAAATGTGCAATGCTTTAACAACAACAATGAAGGAAAAGGACTACCTGTCACCATGTCAGTAGCCTTTCCCACTTCTTTTTCTCCTTGCTGTGATCCTTGTTTCACTAGGTACCGATAGTTCTGTGAGGACAATGAGAAATGGTTGATCCTCCTCGGGATGAATGTAATGTATCGATAAAGATCAATGATCTGTTGGAGTCGCCACTTAGATTAAGGTCTAGGACCATTAAAAATGTAGCCTCACCATAAGGTAAGACTTCTATTGACTCATGATCCAATGTATCAATTCTTTGGTCTGCAAGAGATCGGGTAAGTATTCAGGGTACGATTATGGGAAGGTGTTAGGCATCCAAACTGCCCGATCAATATCGGCCTCTTAAACTTTCCTTAAACTCTAATTTTGACTATGCTTGGTCTACTGGATAACTAGGGTTCAATGGGGGGGATGTCCTAAACCAAGTTGCTAAGTTATTTTAACTTAGGGTTCAGCCAATCATGTTTTAAAGCAAATAAACAAGCAATCTAATGTACAGTACTATACAGTGAACCGGACCAAAGATGGTTCGATCTTGGACTGAATCTGAGACATGTAAGACATCTCAAACTGCCTATGTATTCTAATCCTGGAAATCAAGTCCAAAATGTAGTTCGAAAAGGATTTTGTGATTAAAGATTATGGAAGTAATTTATGCATGTGCTTCAATTAGATTCTTTGTTCAAGTTTAAGTTTATGCTGAATGGATCGTTGATGGGTGGCTTTGTACCATATTTGGGATTCCCAAATTGCCTACATATTCTAGGGTGTGCCCTAGAAATCATGTACGAGTAGTTTGAAATGATTGTGAGAGTCGAATTTGGAATGTATACCAAATTCCTTCCATTTTTGTCAATAGGATCTAGAGATGAGACCTAAATTCTTACCATTTTTTATTTGGGATGTGTATCAAATTCTTTTCATTTTTGTTAATAGGATATAGGGATGAGACCTAAATTCCTATCGTTCAGATTTGAGATGTGTACCAAATACTTTTCATTTTTGTCAATAGGATCTAGGGATGAGACCTAAATTCCTACCATTTTTATTGTTTCTATTTTTGTTAATAGGATCTAAGGATGAAACTTAAATTCCTATCATTTTTATTGTTTTCATTTTTGTTAATCGGATCTAGGGATGAGACCTAGATTCCTACCATTTTTATTGTTTCCATTTTTATCAATAGGATCTAGGGATGAGACCTAGATTCCTATCATTTTTATTGTTTCCATTTTTAGGTTTCTAAGGTTTCCTATCCCTTTTCATTGGGATTTTCATTTTTTAGGGTTTCATACCCTAATTATTCTCTTTATTCTAGGGTTTATCTTGCCCTAATTATTCTTTCCATTCTAGGGTTTCTTATCCTAATTATTGTATTCTTTTCATTTTTAGGGTTTCCTACCCTAATTCCTGTGCTCTTTCCATTTTTTAGGGTTTCCTACCCCAATTGCTATTTTTTTAATTTATCTCTTTCCAAGACAAATATGGCAAATGAAAACATTCCAACTATAGCAGTGATAGTATTCCAAATATAGCAGTGTGCATCCAAACATGGCAGTAAGCATCTAAATATGGCAATAAGCATGTGACAGACAGATGTAGCAATAAGCATGTATAGCAGACAAAAGTAGCAATGAGCATGTGTAGCAGACAGATGTACCAATAAGCATTCCAAACATAACAAATGAACATCTAAAAACATAGCAATATTTGAGTATGTGAGTTATCAATCACATCGTGACGATGGTGATGATGGTGATGACGATCAGATGGTGTAGATGATGATTAGATGGGGTGATGGGCAGATCAGATGGTGTAGGTGATGATCAGATAGTGTGAGATAGAGTTGTGATGATGATCTAATTTGACGTTGATGATAATCTGATCTGGTGGTGAGGATGATCTGATAGGATGATGGCTTGATCAGATGGTGAGGATGATGGTTCGATCTGATGGTGATGATGGTGGCTTGATCTGATCAATTGGTTGTGTAGATGCTGACCAGATGGTAGGAAACATGATCAAATGGATAAGGATCAAATCAGGAGGTAAGGATCATGATCAGATGGGTAAGGATCAAATCAGATGGATCAATGGTTCAGATTGAGCATTAAAATTATCATGATCAAATGGTCAAGATCAATACATTAAAATTATCATGATTGACGGTCAAGATCAACACATTAAAATTATCATGATCAATGGTCAAGATCAACACATTAAAATTGTCATGATTGACGGTCAAGATCAACACATTAAAATTATCATAATTGACAGTCAAGATCAACACATTAAAATTATCATGATTAGTGTTCCCAAATTTAATCAAGTCAATAGTCACATAACATGATCAAAATAAATGCCCAACCTATGGTTTATATTGATTAAATCAATGATCAACATACAAAACAAATATGATCAAATTATTGGAATCAGAATCAAGGATTCATGATGGGTACAACAGATCATAGAGTAGGAATGCCACACCCCAATTCTGCACATTTCAGAATGGTGTGAAGAACCGCTAAATAACCAACGGTTCAACCAGGATCTCTAATAGGCTATCCCCCCGTTATCCAAACTTTACACACATTCACAATCATAATCAGAGTAAATACACATTAGCGGAAATCTTATAAATAAATGAACTGAGAACTAAAATGATATTAATAATTTAATAGAAATTATTCTGTATCAAACCGAGACATAAATAATTAAGTATCAAATAAATGTCTATAATCCAATAAAGAAACCTATAAAAATATCTAATCGAATACACACGAGTTGCACTCGCAAAAGGAGTCGTGTGTATCGTCTTCAGCTCCAACTTCCATAGCTGCTACAGTTCCGTACGCCGATGCGTTCATATAATCTTCAACTGTATAACCTGCATCATCAACTAAAAATATTCGACGTCGAGGGGTGAGCACACAACACGGCTCAGTGAGTAGTCAAAACAATGCAACATTACATATGCATGCAAAAAGTCAATTCATATCTTTGGTCTTGGTTTATAGTTTGCAATGTGCAATAGAAAGGTTGGGTGGTCAAAGGTTAACGTTTATTGACACCGCCTCTATACACAGGGTGTGGAAGCCCGCCCGAAGGCTAACGTTTATCGTCGTCCCCATCTACCCTGCCATAACATTATACAACAAAGCTTAACGTTTATTGCTATATAATGTTATACCAACACGTAAGCCCCTGTTAGCGAGGGCTTGCAAACTGGGCTCGCTGCTAACCAATCCTAATGCCAAACAGTGTATCCAAGGCCTCACCCCAAGCATCCCTCGGAACATCCATAGAGATAGAGCTAAGGCCCCCGGTAGAGTCAGAGACTACAAGGACCGAGACCACCTCCCCTGATACTCTACGACATAATAGTTCCGCTAAGGTAATGGCAATACGACGATGTCAATGCACAAGACTTGAGTTAGAGATAGAGCTAAAGTGCTGAGACCCGCCAAAGGTTAACGTTTATTGACGTTCTCATCACACCTCTCCTGATACTCGCTCGCATCAAGCACATCAACCACACACATACAAGAACATGCCTATTCCTATCATCATCATCATCATCATGTTATAAACAATAAAGTAAATATGCATGAACAAGTAATAGAAATATTGGATGGCATGCTGTATGCACATTACAAACATATTCGCATAGAATCAAACATGGCATAGGACTCAAGAAATAGAAAACAGTTTATTATTAACCAATTTAGTTTGGGGTTAAGGTTCCTCACCTTAGCTTGCTAAAAGATACTTTCCCAAGCTTTATAATCACCTTTATAATGTTATTATATTGCTAGCAAACCTAACAAAGTCGATAGAATTTAATTAGAATTAATTCAGAATTTAAAAACAATTCTGTCAACTGAGGGTCGATGCTAGGGTCGATGCTAGGGTCGATGGGTCTATCGACCCTCCCTCCATTCTGAACTTCCCGAATGTTGAGGGTCGATGGTCAGAAACACCTAGGGTCGGATGGTCTATCGACCCTCGGTGCGACCCTTGGTGCACTCTGGTCCAATTTCCACTTTTAACCCATTCTTCGTGTCTGGGGTCCTATGGCTTGCTTCCTACATTCATTCAACAGTCATTCCATGGTCTAGAACCATGTATAATCCATCTAGATAGCTTTCGTGCATCCTCCTATGGTATTCCATGAAAACCTAACCATGGATGGATGGTTTGGGTTTCTCCGAAATCCTACACTCAACCATATCTAACCTAAGGTCTGTAGGAACTCATGGAATTAGTATCCATACCTGAGAAGATTACTTTTCTCTGCAATTTCTTCTCCTTTTTGCTAAGCCTTCTTCCTAGCCTCCTTTCTTCCTCTTTTCCTTCTTCTCTCTTTCTCTCAATTCAATTAGGGTTGTAAAAGGAGTGAATGTGGCTTAGGGACGTCCTTTAAATAGACTAGGAATGTCCTATAATAATCCCATTGAGATTTGGAAGGAATCCCAACCGAAAATTAGGAAATTTCCTAATTTCAGTTTCGTCAGAAACCGAGGATCGATGGGAGGGTCGATGATCCCGTCGACCCTAGGGTCTTAAGCTGTCCGACCCTCCCTTCAAAACTGAGGGTCTGACTTTATGTTTTGGGAGGTCCGACCCTGCTTAGCTGGGTGTGCGACCCTTCCCTAAAATTAAGTGTTTTTGGGTCAATTTTATACCTGGGATCTCGATCTCCTTCATGCCCTTGGTCCATTTGACTCGACCATGATGGGTAAACCTGGTTCAAGGTGGTAAGACCGGGTTAGTTTGACACGGGTCTTACAACTCCCCCCAACTTATAAAAATTTCATCCTCGAAATTGTACGTACCTTCTGAATCAAACAAGTCAGGGTATTGCTTTCTCATAGCACTTTCTTCTTCCCATGTAACCTCTTCCATGTCTCTACTTTTCCATGTGACCTTAACATAGTAAATATCTCTATAACGTAGACGTTGAACCTTTCGACTAGTGATTTCCGTTGGTGTTACTTCAAATGTCAAATCATCAGTCAATTCCGGCAAATCCACTGTCAACACATGTGTTGGGTCTTTGACATACTTCTTCAATAAGGATATGTGAAATACGTCATGCACACTTGACATAGATGGTGGTAGTGCTAACTGATAAACTACTTTTCCACGCTTAGCCAGAATCTCATATGGCCCGACATATCTTGGACTTAGTTTTCCTTTATGTCCGAACCTCTTCAATCCTCGCATAGGCGAAACTTTCAAAAATACTTTATCACCTATGGCGAACTCTAGATCTCTTCGTCGAGTATCTGCATATTGCTTCTGACGATTCTGAGCTACTCTTACTCTTTCCTTGATGATGTCGACCACTTGACAAGTCTCTTCAACAAATTCCGGTCCAACAATACTACGTTCTCCAACTTCATTCTAAAACAAGGGAGTTCGACACTTCCTACCATACAGTGCTTCATAAGGTGACATCTATATAGTAGCCTGATGGCTGTTATTATAAGCGAACTCGATCAATGGTAACTTCTCATCCCATGATCCCTTGAAATCAATCACACATGCTCGTAGCATATCTTCTAAAATCTGGATTGTACGCTCCGACTGTCCATCTGTTTGTGGGTGGAATGTAGTACTGAACTTCAATGTTGTACCCATAGCCTTTTGCAGTCCTTCCCAAAATGTGGAAGTAAATCGTGGATCTCTATCAGACACAATGCTTTCTGGAACACCATGTAACCGAACAATATTATCCACATACAGCTTTGCTAACCTTTCCAGCGTATACTGGGGTCGTATTGGTATGAAGCGAGCTGTTTTAGTCAGACGGTCTACAATCACCCAAACTGCGTCAACTACTCGAGGAGTCAATGGTAGTCCTGTGACGAAGTCCATAGTGATGCAGTCCCATTTCCATGCTGGTTCCGGTAATGGTTGTAACAGTCCTACGGGTCTTTCTCGTTCCGCCTTTACCTTCTGACAATTTAAGCATTGAGACACGAACTTGGCTATATCTGCCTTCATCCCCCTCCACCAATACAGTTTCTTTAGATCATGATACATTTTTGTGCTTCCAGGATGTATCGAGTAGATGGTGGTATGGGCTTCCTTCATCAGTTGGTGTCTAATGTCCATATTTTCTGTTTCAGGTACACATATTCTCCCTTTATATTTCAGTACCTTCTCGTCATCCAAGGTGAACTCCGGGTTAGTCCTACCTTTCTCAATATCTTCTTGTACCGTTCTCAGATAAGGATCTGCTTTGATAGCTGTCTTCACTTCGTCCACTATATCCGGTATATTCTTCAATGCCGCGAACATCTTCAAAAACCGATGAATAAACCCTTGGCTAGCTGACTCATCCGTTGTATCTATCACATATTGTTCGTTGCCGTGATTAAACACCATTTCGTTGGTATACATTGCTGCAGTCGTGCTAACTTCTCCTTGAGATTTTATCATTGCTTTTCTGCTCAATGCATCCGCTACCACGTTCGCTTTTCCCGGATGATACTGGATATCACAATCATAGTCTTTCAATAGTTCCAGCCATCTTCTTTGTCTCATATTTAACTCCTTCTGATTAAATAGATAAGTAAGACTTTTATGGTCCGACTTAATCTGAAATTTCTCTCCGTATAGGTAGTGTCTCCATATCTTGACAGCATGTACTACTGCCGCTAACTCCAAATCATGAGTGGGGTAATTCTTCTCATGTATCTTCAACTGTCTCGATGTATACGCAGCCACTTGCTCTCCTTGCATAAGCACACATCCTATTCCCAATCCCGATGCATCAGTGTATAAGGTAAATGTCTGTCCTGGAACGGGAATGGTCAAAATTGGGGCGGATATCAATCTGGTCTTCAGTGTTTGAAAACTCTTTTCACACTTATCCGTCCATACAAATTTTTCTCCTTTCTTGGTCAAACTGGTGAGAGGTACGGCAATCCGAGAATAGTCTTCTACGAATCTCCGATAATATCCAGCTAGACCCAGAAAACTTCTAATTTTTGAAACACTCTTTGGTGCTTCCCACTTCACAATAGCCTCGATCTTACTAGGGTCCACTTTGATTCCTTCTGCGGATACTACATGGCCCAGAAAGGCAACTTCACTTAGCCAAAACTCACACTTCAAAAATTTGGCGTATAACTTCTCTTTCCTTAAACGTTGTAGGGCTGCATTTAGGTTCTTGACATGGGTTTCCTTGTCCTTGGAGTATACCAATATGTCATCAATAAATACTATGACCGACGTATCGAACATATCGTGGAAAACCAGGTTCATAAGTTCCATGAATGTCGCCGGTGCATTAGTTAGTCTGAAGGGCATCACTAGGAACTCATAATGTCCGTATCTTGTCCTGAAAGCTGTCTTCGAAATGTCACCTTCCTAAATTTTCAGTTGATGATAGCCTGATCGAAGATCGATCTTTGAAAATACCTTCGCTCCTTGTAACTGATTGAACAAGTCATCGATCCTGGGTAGTGGATATCGATTCTTGATTGTCAGCTTATTCAACTCTCTATAGTCGATGCATAATCGAACGCTACCATCCTTCTTCTTTACGAACAACACCGGTGCTCCCCATGGAGATATACTGGGTCTAATATAACCCTTATCCAGCAGTTCTTGTAATTGCACTTTTAATTCCTTCAGTTCAGTAAGAGCCATTCTATAAGGTGCTTTTGATACTGGTGCGGCTCCAGGTATAAGGTCTATTACAAACTCCGTGGCTCGGTCGGGTGGTAGTCCGGGTAGTTCCTCCGGAAATACATCAGGAAAATCCCGCACGACATCAATATCTTCCATTCGTGGCACGTCCTTGGTTAGGTCGACCACTGATACTAGATATCCGACCGCTCCTTTCTCAAGGCACTTCTTAGCCTTTAATGCTGAGAGTATGAGCTTGCGTCTCCTGGGAAGTTTGGTTCCCGAGAAACTGAATTCTGCTCCTTCTTTGTCTTTGAACGTTAGCTTCTTCTCGGCGCATAATAGATTTGCTGAATGCCGAGCTAACCAGTCCATTCACAAGATGACATCAAAGTCTGCCATCTCAAGTTGTATCAAGGTTGCATCTAAATTCTGTTCATCCATGAGATTTGGACATTGTTTGTAATACTCATCCCATACAACATCTAGTCCAAAGGGCTTGAACTAGCAAAATCTGGTATAAGATCTTAAGAGCTTGTCTAGTTCCTTCATCTCTTATGATTTTCAAAGACTATTGCTAACAATCTCATATCTTGAGAAGTTCATTAGCTTATATTTCCTTTATCACTTCTGTTCTATCCTGATCTCTCTTCCATATACCTCGAAAAATCATGTGATTGTTACTTCATATCCCAAGTCTATCTATAAGCATTTGGGTATATGCTTTTAAATTCATTAATTCAGCCAAACTATTTGGTCTTTACTTAATCATATTCCTCAACATTGGGCATAACTCAATTATCATTGTATTGAATTGAGTACTACTTATGCCATGACTTTATCCTTGTATCCACTCTTAAATTTGCCTTTAGGAATCTTCTACCTTGTCAAAATTCATACCGATATAACCATCATTAACTCTACTTGAGTGCTATCTATTTCTTTACTGGCTACTCTTAATAGTTCCCACGTTTTCTCATGCACTCTTTTACAGACATGATTCATATCCATCCATTTAGAAATCTTAAAACACATTCTCCATCACTTCATCTGAGTTCCATTGGCTATAGCATTTAATCTGAATCCAATCATCTTTCTTTCAATAATTCCATTATCACTAAACATTTTTGATCATCAAAGGTCAGGAAGTTTATGAATCAGAATGTGCATCCAAAATAATTCTTTTCCTTCTTTCAATTATCATAATGACAACCACTTGCTTTATCTAGCGAATCTAGGTTTCAAGGGTCAGGAGTAAATCTGTGGTAATCCAACCGGCATCAAAAGATCATTAAATTGCACGGTGGTCCAAATATATGAAAATAGAGGTTCTACAGTTCTTGACCTCATGGTTACAGGTTCTATTGAGTATATATAATGCCATTGGTCAAGGCACTATAGGAATAAATCTGGAGAGATTTCATACATCAGTATATCAGGTATAAATCTAGAGGAAAAATTTCGTACATCAATTAATCAGGGGTAAATCGAAAAGATGTACGCTCAACATGGTTAAACATTTAACTGTTCATTCAGTTCATATCTCTGTTCATGTTGTTGATCATGAGAGTGGTTCAGATTGGTATAATCAGGACTAAGACTAAAGAAACAATATCTATAACTCCAGTTGACAGGTTAAATCAAGAAGGTATCCTGTCAAGACACACGAATTTAAAATCTGGTATGTGCATCCTCTATAATCATAAGAGTAAATCAATAATGCACCGCATCCTATATAAACATATCTACTTACATCGCCATTATCCTCTTATCTCTATTTGGATTTAGCCTGAGATCTTTTCCTTTATCTCTACAGGGGGTTTTGGCATTACTAGCCATTTTCCTTCTTCCTCTGTCTTACATCGAGTTTCACATCTTGTGAGTACCAACTCGGTATTTCAATTTTCTGCTTTACAGAAGCTCCCTTCTTGCTACTGTACTATATCCTTGTATACTTGAAAAACTACCCAACTTATAGATAATATCCTAAATTATTTATTTATTAGGATAATTCTTGGTCTTCTCTTTCTGTGTGAGTGTATATATATGGTTCTACCTTTTATATGTACATTATCGTCTTGTTTAATTTCTGTCTCAACCAACACAGGTGCTTACAGTGTGTTTATATTAAAGCTCTTACTTTTATCCTATCTCAGTTCACAATGGTCTTGAATGCGTGTCAGTTCGGCGGGCAAGGCCTGAGATGCTCTGATACCAAGTTGTCACACCCCAATTCCGCACATTTCAGAATGGTGTGATGAACCGCTAAATAACCAACGGTTCAACCAGGATCTCTAATAGGCTATCCCCGCGTTATCCAAACTTTACACGCATTCACAATCATAATCAGAGTAAATACACATTAGCGGAAATCTTATAAATAAATGAACTGAGAACTAAAATGATATTAATAATTTAATAGAAAATTATTCTGTATCAAACCGAGACATAAATAATTAAGTATCAAATACATGTCTATAATCTAATAAAGAAACCTATAAAAATATCTAATCGAATACACATGAGTTGCACTCGCAAAAGGAGTCGTGTGTATCGTCTTCAGCTCTAACTTCCATAGCTGCTACAGTTCCGTACGCCAATGCGTTCATATAATCTTCAACTGTATAACCTGCATCATCAACTAAAAATATTCGACGTCGAGGGGTGAGCACACAACACGGCTCAGTGAGTAGCCAAAACAATGCAATATTACATATGCATGCAAAAAGTCAATTCATATCTTTGGTCTTGGTTTATAGTTTGCAATGTGCAATAGAAAGGTTGGGTGGTCAAAGGTTAACGTTTATTGACACTGCCTCTATACACAGGGTGTGGAAGCCCGCCCGAAGGTTAACGTTTATCGTCGTCCCCATCCACCCTACCATAACATTATACAACAAAGGTTAATGTTTATTGATATATAATGCTAACCAACACGTAAGCCCCTGTTAGCGAGGGCTTGCAAACTGGGCTCGCTGCTAACCAATCCTAATGCCAAATAGTGTATCCAAGGCCTCACCCCAGCATCCCTCAGAACATCCATAGAGATAGAGCTAAGGCCCCCCGATAGAGTCAGAGACTACAAGGACCGAGACCACCTCCCCTGATACTCTACGACATAATAGTTCCGCTAAGGTAATGGCGATACGACGATGTCAATGCACAAGACTTGAGTTAGAGATAGAGCTAAAGTGCTGAGACCCGCCAAAGGTTAACGTTTATTGACGTTCTCATCACACCTCCCCTGATACTCGCTCGCATCAAGCACATCAACCACACACATACAACCACATGCCTATTCCTATCATCATCATCATCATCATCATGTTATAAACAATAAAGTAAATATGCATGAACAAGTAATAGAAATATTGGATGGCATGTTGTATGCACATTACAAACATATTCGCATAGAATCAAACATGGCATAGGACTCAAGAAATAGAAAACAGTTTATTATTAACCAATTTAGTTTGGGGTTAAGGTTCCTCACCTTAGCTTGCTAAAAGATACTTTCCCAAGCTTTAGAATCACCTTTATAATGTTATTATATTGCTAGCAAACCTAACAAAGTCGATAAAATTTAATTAGAATTAATTCGGAATTTAAAAACCATTCTGTCAACTGAGGGTCGATGCTAGGGTCGATGCTAGGGTCGATGGGTCTATCGACCCTCCCTCCATTCTGAACTTCCCGAATGCTGAGGGTCGATGGTCAGAAACACCTAGGGTCGGATGGTCTATCGACCCTCGGTGCGACCCTTGGTGCACTCTGGTCCAATTTCCACTTTTAACCCATTCTTCGTGTTTGGGGTCCTATGGCTTGCTTCCTACATTCATTCAACAGTCATTCCATGGTCTAGAACCATGTATAATCCATCTAGATAGCTTTCGTGCATCCTCCTATGGTTTTCCATGAAAACCTAACCATGGATGGATGGTTTGGGTTTCTCCGAAATCCTACACTCAACCATATCTAACCTAAGGTCTGTAGGAACTCATGGAATTAGTATCCATACCTGAGAAGATTACTTTTCTCTGCAATTTCTTCTCCTTTTTGCTAAGCCTTCTTCCTAGCCTCCTTTCTTCCTCTTTTCCTTCTTCTCTCTTTCTCTCAATTCAATTAGGGTTGTGAAAGGAGTGAATGTGGCTTAGGGACGTCCTTTAAATAGACTAGGAATGTCCTATAATAATCCCATTGAGATTTGGAAGGAATCCCAACCGAAAATTAGGAAATTTCCTAATTTCAGTTTCGTCAGAAACCGAGGGTCGATGGGAGGGTCGATGATCCCGTCGACCCTAGGGTCTTAAGCTATCCGACCCTCCCTTCAAAACTGAGGGTCTGACTTTCTGTTTTGGGAGGTCCGACCCTGTTTAGCTGGGTGTGCGACCCTTCCCTAAAATTAAGTGTTTTTGGGTCGATTTTATACCTGGGATCTCGATCTCCTTCATGCCCTTGGTCCATTTGACTCGACCATGATGGGTAAACCTGGTTCAAGGTGGTAAGAATGGGTTAGTTTGACACGGGTCTTACAAGGAAGCAGGTGATTCAGGGGAGTTGTAACAGGTAAGAGTGAGGATGAGGTATTGGGTTTACTTCGCTGTTGGGTTGATCAGATGATAGGCAAGTGTAAAGTTCACTGTAGGTTTTGAGTGATGAAGGTAATCAGGGAGCGGATGTATAGGTAATCGGTTGGGCTTCCTAAGGAGACTGATGGAAAGTGAGTCTGCAGGTGAGAGGTGGTCATGGCTGCAACTGGACAGCTGTTGGTTTCGATGATGCTTATAGGTAGCAACAAGTCGGCTGCAGGTGAGGGAGTAATAGATCTGGGTGAAAGTCAGTATAGGAGATTAAATGGAATGGTTCTTAGTGGAAGGAATGGATAGGGGCTTCGAAGGTAGTCGGTGGCTATACAGGTGATGGGGACTGATCCGGGTAATGGCTGTGGTGTTGGGGTTTTGTAGGTAAAGAAAACCAATGGGAAGAAAACAAATGGGAGAGAGGGGCTTACCTGCGCCTGCAGCTCTCTCTCTCTCTCTCTCTCTCTCTCTCTCTCTTTCTTTCTCTCTCTCTCTCGGCTACTTTCCTCTTCTTCTTCTAGGCTGCTTCTCTCTTCTTCTCCCGCTCCTTCTCCCCCTTTATTTTTTTTCAACTCCCTCTTTCCCTCTCTCTCTCTCTCTCAATCTCACGTCCTCTTTTTTTTTTTTTTTCTTTTCTTCTCTTTTTCTCTTTCATTCCTTTTCTTCTCTTCTTCTCTTTCTTTTCTTTTCTTCTTTTCTTCTCTTTCTTTCCTTTTCTTCTCTTTTCTCTCTTTCCTTTTCTTCTCTTCTTCTATTTCTTTCCTTTTCTTCTCTTCTTCTCTCTCTTTCACGTCCTTTCCTTTTCTTCCTTTTCTTCTCTTCTTCTCTCTCTTTCCTTTTCTTCTCTTCTTCTCTTTCTTTCATTTTCTTCTCTTTTCTTTCTTTCCTTTTCTTCTCTCTTTCTTTTTTTCTTTTTCTTCTCTTTCTTTCCTTTTCTTCTCTTCTTTTCTTTCTTTCCTTTTCTTCTCTTTTCTTTCTTTCCTTTTCTTCTCTTCTTCTCTTTCTTTCTTTTTCTTCTCTTCTTTTCTTTTTTTCCTTTTCTTCTCTTTCTTTCCTTTTCTTCTCTTCTTCTCTTTCTTTGCTTTTCTTTTCTTTTCTTTCTTTCCTTTTCTTCTCTTCTTCTCTCTCTTTTATGTCCCCTCCTCTCTTTGCTTTCTTTCCTTTTCTTCTCTTCTTCTCTCTTTTTCTCTTATTCTCACGTCCCTTCCTCTCTTTTCTTTTTATTATAATTATTTTTTATTTTTTATTTCCTTGCTGATTCCCTCCTTTTATTGGATTCTATCTTCTATTTATAATAATAAATATTATATACATATATACACATATATTTAATAACATACATATAGTATACTATATATAATATATAAATACTATGCACATGGATGAACTGATTTGAACCAGGTTGAGACTGGCTTGGGTTGATTGAGTTAAACTGATATGGGTTCAGATGGGTTGGGCCAAAATTGTTTTTCTCTCTCTATCATTTCATAGGCCATTTTCGCCACCATTCCGCATGAAATTTTCCAACAACCTCTATCCCAAATTTCCACGTTCATTTTAGAACGCTAAAAATGAGAAATACTGGAGTTTGAATCACCTCATTTGGAAATAAAATGGCCAACTTCTGAATTTTTAAAGTTTAAGCAGGCCAATTATCGATAATTTGGCTAACCATTCTGCATGGGATCCTTTGGGGGCTTTTACCGGAAATCCTTTATGTCCACTTTGTAGAGTACTCAAAATGGAACATTATGAAACTGAAATCACCTGATTTAGATATGGTGTGACCAAAATATGAATATTCAAAGATTAAATGACCAAATTTTGCATGGAACCCTTCGGGGACTTCTACCCGAGATTTTCCATGTCCACTTTGTAGAACATAACAAATGAAGAATAATGGCCTTGGAATCATCTGAATCGAACGTAGAATGGCCATGATATGAAGAAATGAAGTTCTATCGATAATTCTACATAAAAGCTTGCATGGGGCCCACTGGTGAGTTCTACCCAGGATTTTTTACGTCCACTTTGAAGAAGATTAGAAATAAGGAATATTGGTACTTAAACCATATGATTCAGATGTCAGATGATCAAGATATGGTGATTTGAAATTCAAACAATCTAACTTATGATAATTTGCATGAAAGCCCCTGGATTTATTTATGATAATTTCAGAAACCTCCCTTGTACGTATCATCCGATTAAAATGACCATATCTTCTTCATTTGATATCAGAATTGAGCAATTCTGGTCTCATTTAGAAGATAATTCCATGACCTATGCATCCATGCAGATTACAGCCTGTGACCTTGTTGTGGGACCCATCAAAAACTACCTCTAGGTCGTAGTAAAAGAAATCCAAATTTTTACTCATCTCTCTTCCTTTGTTGTCCACACACCAGTAGGACTTTGTTCAGTTGGAAATGGCAAAAATGGGGTGCTTACAAGTTCCTAGACAGGTGTCTTTTTCTATTATAATTACAACATCTCCTTGAAAGTGATGTCGTATCCATTTGGTAAGGACATCTATCCTAATTGTGGCCCATTCTACGACAGGATGTGCATTTGGGAATATATGGCGCAAAGTCCCGACATACAGGACACCATAAACGTTTCATGGATGGAACTTCCTTGAGAGGTTTTTCGATCACTCTCTTTCCCAGACTGGCAGAGGAGGTTGTCTCCGGCTTACGTATCTAGGAAGCATAGTTAGCCAAGAAGGCCCTCCAATAACACGTTCCATGTGATGATACCATGGCGTTCCCAGAGTATATGTTCCGTGTTTTTCCACCACACAAAGGGTTCTCCTTCCAACTGATATGTGTCACATTTGATTTTCACTACGTTAGACAATTTCAAATTTCCCATGGATCATTCCAGTGCTTGGATCCATGTCTGAGGTCGATCTTAATCCATATGCGTTCCAGTGAAATGTTCAGGATTCTTTTCTAGGAATCTATGAATGTCCTCAAGTACGTTCTTGGCAGTACCCAAGGTAGTGTCCTGGTTTGGGTTTATAGCCATTCGCATGAGGATTTATTTAGACTTGGAACAATTTAAACCATTAGTTACATCACGAATATGAATGTTTCGAAGGGATCATCATACAATGTAAATGAATATGATCGAGGTCAGCAATAATGGTTTAACGTGAGCATTGCAGATGTAACAAGCAACTAAACATCTAAAATGGAGCGACAATAGTAAAATGGGACGTGCGGCTGCACAATGTGTGTGGCTGGGGTATGTGGTTGTGGTGTTTGACCTCACGTCGACTTCCTAGTGTTTAATAGGGGTGTGACCTATTTTTCTCATTTTCTTTTGTTTTGTTCTAGTGGGCGACTGAAAGAGTACACAACCTTACCGTGTTTCCTCCTCTTGAGGATTATTTAGTGTTCTAAAGCTTGTATCTCATCGTTTATCATCAAAATACATTGTCAAGGTAAATCTCATGTGGATTTCTCATTTTTCTGCCCTAGATTATTTTTCAATTTCGATTCTTGGTTATAATGGTTCAGAACGATGAGATTTTGTCCCAAAATCATGCTAGGGAGTTATTGTGATACTTAACTTCACATTTAACTTTCTTTCTATTGACTCTTTTTGGTCTTCAAAGTAAAAATCGAATTTTATCATTATTTTCTCAAAACTGAAATCAGTTTGCTGATACTTTCTTCCCTTCAATCATTGATGTGCACCAAAATCTCTTCATAGATCTTTCAAACCTCGATTTAAAGATATTGGTCTCTTAAGCAATAATTTATTTTCCACTTCAAGTCTTCTCTATTTCATTCAATGTCTACTTTGGCCCTTTTACATTGATAACTTCCACCATTTATATTTCTTGTAGTCATTGTCGTATATTGGTGTAATCATTGCATCTTGCATTCTAACACTACAATTTTTATATTTTGGTAGATTATCCTTGCCTCGGTTTAGCTTGTTGTAATGACTTCTCCAGACATTCTGATTTCTACTGGTGAGGAGTCGTATGTTGCAGGGACAACAAGATGTACATCTCCTCAGTTACCAGGGTATGATTGGCAACTGTTTCGGTCAGTAGTGGTAGCCAGGAATTGCATCGATTTGTGCATAGACCAGTGGAGTCATGTCATTTCGTGAAATGCGATGAATTGGAGAGATTTGTTATTCATCTGGCATTCACTGATATGGGTTGGTTACTAGTGTCTTGGGTACTAGATATCCACATGTTCTAACCTTGTAAGGCAGTTTATTATAACCTTTAGGTAGAACAAGGTGTAGAGAATGACGCAAATGATTCATCCTTACAGAATTCCAGTTAGGTGCTCGGACAAGAGATTGTTTTAGACATTGATAGCCTTGCCTGTCTCTTGGATGTCTCTGTAGATGGAGAACTTATTTATGTGGAGCCAAAGATTCTAGTTGTAGCTCAATGGGAGCTTACGTTGATACGGGAGCAGATGATGTTAGGTCCCGAATTAAGAGAGAGTAACTGTTGACCAGTTCCCAGAGTGTATAGCCGCATTATATCATACCTAGAAGTAGACATAGGGATACTATTATACATTTTTACAAGTTGCTAGCTTACTATGTTACTGTGCGGCGACAGCTCTGCCTCCTTTACATGATTTTAAGAACACTGATTACTACAACGCCCTATTCTTGGTCTGGCAGTATTCCTTATGGGAGGTTGCTCAACCATATATTTATTTAACTGGGGATGGACATTTCTCAAGATAATTGTGTGGAGTGGTCCATCCATTCTGATCTTGGTTGGAATTCACTGTTCAGGCTTAGCCTTCAGGATGTTGTTTTTAGCGATGACGAGTTAGAGGGGATTCCTCGTCCACATCCACGGTCTTGGCAATGATCGGCTAAGAAAATTCAGCTTAGGGTGATTCCATCCTCAACTAGGATTGAGTTGGCTTCGACGAGTGATAGCAATGATCCAACATACATCCCTATGGATTCACTCTTGCTTAAGATTCAGAGGACACGATATTGTTAGCAATGGAGAAAAATTGTATGCCACAATGGCTAGAGATTTATGATGATGTGTCACATGTGATGGTTCCTCAGACTGGGGTTCTTAATGTTGCAGAGCTATAAAATGTATTAGTAGATGCTTATGCTCTAGTATCTGAGTTACAGGAGTACCATCAGAAGACATAGACAGGATTATCATTATACAAGAGGTGCATGTTGTAAAACATCTCAGGTGTAGAGCGACGTGTGATAGCGACTGAGCAAGCTATATTGCAGTTGCGTTATGCTCTTGAGCTTATTAGACAATAAGTGTCGTTTATATGGAACGTGCTGACTTCTATGGGTTTGATCTCACCCATTCCTGCTGAGGTGGAGGTGGAGGTGGAGGCTACAACTGAGCACGAGAGAGCTCACTAGCGTAGACTTAGATACATGACTAGGGTTCAATAAGTGGTTAAACCAAAGTAGGAATCAACGGAGGTGTCCTTCATCTGTTTGTTAGTTCAGTTTAATTAGCTTATTTTATGGAATAAGTCTGGTTACCGATCGACATGAAGCCTATCAAGCCTTCATTTTCATTTTCTTCAAATAGTTTGGACTCATAGTTAAGCCTTTGTTTTTCTCACCATATTTTGTTTGGGGTTAAGGTTTCGACTTGTGACTATCTACCCATCCCGCTTTAAAATTTGTTTACTTGTTAAGGCTTATCTCATTTGGTTTTTATATTATGCTCTTCAGTTCCTGTGTTTGTTCTTTGGTCTCTGCTTACAGCTTATTCTCATTTTTATATTATTTGGTTTCATCTAATGTCAGCATTTATGTTTAGAGAGATATGGATTAGTAGTGATTATAACATAACTGTGCTCTAATACCACTACTTGACACACCCCTTTCCCGATGTATCAGTACTATGGAATGCAATGGGATCTCCTCATCCTATTAAGGCATTAGAAATCCCCTTCCACTATCACATGTCACGGTATACCACATATCAACCCATCAAATACTCACAAGATTATCAGAGTAATTTAAAACATCTCCAATTAAAAAAGTTGTCAAAATTAAAAGAGTAAACATTAGCGAAAGTTTTACAATTTAAAATACCAGATTAAGAAAATAAGTTGACAGATTCTAATAGTTTAAAGTTCAAATTCCAAGGTTCCACAATTATCCAAAATAAATAAATAAACATTGTTTAAATTTTATCCAAAAAATGTATCCCAAGTAAAACAAATCCTAAAAAATAATATAAATCGTAGGCACTGCCTAATCCCACGAGTAGTCTATGAATCGCCCTAGGGATTACGAATATCTTCCTCAGGCTTGCTGACAACATCCTCCACACCGAATGAAGCTACTTGAAACATCAAACGAAGAACCTATAATATCTAAAATAATTTATGCGTACAAGGGTAAGCTCAACCACCTTGCTTAGTAAGAAAACTGAAAGTGCAACAAGCAAATGCATACAACTGTCAGCTACGGTCAGGTAAGATTATTGTAAGTGCCAGCTCAAGACAACCCACGCACGGAGTCTTCAGGCTGCATGGGTCACCTAATCAGAATTATGCCACCTCACTCATCCTACAGCAACATCCCCCACGTAACGATTTGTCATTTTGGTCTGCACTGACCATAATTCATTCCAAGTCCACCTCGTGGCACTTGAGGAGGTGATAATCCCACTAGTCCACTCGCTCTCCCATCCACACTACGTTGGGTATGGGGAGCATCACAGCTATGTTCAAACCACCCTTTATTAAACCATGCCATTACATAACCCCCTAAGTGCTAGACGTATAGTTATACGAGTGATAATGTTCAACTAGCTATGTCTGCCTAATTAGTCGTATTACTAAATCGTAACGTCGCCAAGCTTCTGACCCCATCCAAGGCCCCACATAGGACATCGTGACTTTGCTAAGTTGCATATGGTCAATGCAAAGTAGTGTAGATAAGAAGCGGTGCAAGTGTCCCATTCCACCCACCATCCTCCTTACCGACTTAACCAAACATCATGAATCAATAACAGATCAGTCACATTCATGGAAAGATAGCGAGTGTCCCATTCCACTCACCTCCAATCCCTACTGGCACTATTCATCTCAAACGCAAGGATGCAAATGCATGAGCATACAAAATAGTATATTGGATGGTATGTTATCACACAAGGCATCTTATCAATCTCACAGCATCACACAACATAATAATAGAGATGCACATGCATAAAAAAGGTTTAGTTCCCTTACTGAAGACTAGAGAAAAAGACTACTGTAATCTCAATCTAGTAGCTTTGTCACACCCCAATTTCAGCTGAACCAGAAGTGTGAGTGAACTGTCACTGAACCAACGGTTCACACCAGGATTTCAATAAGACCGTGTCCACTCATACAAACCATTGCACATAACCATAATCAAAATATAATTAAATACAACAAAAGTCTTAAATTAAATAAACTGAGTTCTCTATTGATAATTTAAATAAAATATCCAATTATTCAAAACACCAGAACATAAATAATTATCCTTACATCACTTATAAATCCAACTAAAAATAAATAAAATAAACAAATCCAATATCCTAGAGGTACACGCAGAAAGGGCACTCGCATGAAGCGTCATTCTTGTCCTCCTTCCTTGCACTTCCAGGGCAACAACTCTTCCATATATTGGAGCATCCACATAGCCCTCCACAGTGTAACCTGCATCAACATCTAAAAATAGTGTGTACATAAGGGTGAGCTCACAACTTAGCTCAGTAAGAAAATCAGACAATGCAACACACATTATGCATGAGTAACATTCATATTATGGTCTGGTTTTAAGTTTGCAATGTGCTATAGAAAGGATTGGCGGCCACCACACCTCTATACACTAGTGTGTGAATCTGCCCAATGGATCAAATACTACTGTCGTCCCACATGCACCCATCATGGAATAGAGATAGAGCTAAAGTGTTCGGATCAAACACCGCCAACACTTCCCCTGATGCCCTACCTATACCAACATGTAAGCTCCTATTGGCGAGGGCTTGCAAACTGGGCTCGTAACTAACCAATCCTATATGTCATCACAGTAGGCCCTACCCCAGCACAGCTCCCTACGGCATAGAGATAGGGCTAGAGTCTAGTAGCCAGGCTGTAGACCACAATGCCACTTCCTCCCCTGATACCCTACCCGCACCAAGCATGTTAAGATAGAAGCAATACGAAAAGGTGCTAGTGTGAGGAATGATCCAAGACCCCAGGTCCTTCCTACTCTACACACCAACGAAAACAATCACATGCCTAACAGTCACATCTTAGCATAGCGAGTATGCATGAACAATATAATAACTAAAAGTAAAGATGACATGCGAGTATGCACAAACACCAATCCATATAATCATAATTATTAACAACGTTTTTTCTGTTATTAAGTTATTAGGGTTTAGGTCCGATTCCCTTACCTGACGCTTGATTGCTAGCTTGCTCTGCGTCACAGAATCTAAACTCAGAATCGCAAGGTCCTACTTAATGTTAGGGTTGAATTAGAATTAGTTTCTCAGGGTTTACGTTGGTCGAAAAACCAACTGGTATTGAAAACACCCTCACAGTGCATACCGGTCGCAAGAACCGATCGTTGCACTGTGGGGAAAGGTGCGACCGGTATGGTCCACCTGTCCCCCACAGACCAGTCTCCGAGAGGTACCGATCGCAGTACCAGTTGCATATGGTGTGACCAGTATGCCTTCGGAAGACCATCAACTCGGTATTCACCTTGCGTCAGTCACCCCCTATTGGTTCTAGGGTTTCTCCTATGCATTCTAGGCCTAAGCAACGAGTTAGAGTTGTTTCATGTTCCAAGTCAAGTCTTAGTTTCGATGATCCTTAGCCTAGAATGCGAATCTCGGGTTCATCGACTATATTAGGGTTTGATGGAAAATTTAAGGGTTTTAGATCAATACCTCGCCTTGCATGGTATTGATCAATTCATGATTAATCATCTATAATGTTTAACTTAGAGGAAGGTTCAAGAACTTGCCATTGGTTCACAATTATGGTGTATTTCATCCAACGGCAAACGGTGGCTCCTCTCCCTCCTTCCTTAGCTCTTTCTCCTTCTTTGATCTCTTTCTCCTCTTTAGGGTTTGTGAGGATCAATGAAAGAGTTCTAAGGAGGTTTAAGGGCCTTTAAATAGACTATGATAGAGTTTAGGAAGTTTCCTTATGTTAGGAAAGTCAGGCTTGAGATTTGGAAAGTGGCACCCGCAGAGATCTATTTTCAGATCTAACCAGTCTGCCCACGTAGACATACCGGTCGACCGGTAGCATCGACTGGTATGAAAAAATATCATATTTTAGGTCTATTTTCGTACCTGATTGTCATCCGCTCGTCCCGTCTGGCCCAGTAATGATTAGAAAACCTGTTACGACATGAATTAAAGGTTTAGATTGGGTTCATGGAGTGCGGGTCTTACAACTCCCCCACCCTTAAAAGAAATTTCATCCCCGAAATTTGCATGTAGGTTTCACAACTCCCCCACCCTTAAAAGAAATTTTGGCCTCAAAATTTATACGGACCTTGTTCGTCAAAAAGGTTAGGGTATTCCTTTTGCATCGCGTTCTCTTCCTCCCAAGTGATTTCTTCTACATCTTGGCTTTTTCAATGCACTTTGACGTAATGGATATCCTTGCTTCGAAGATGTTGTACCTTTTGGCTTGTGAGCATTACAGGTACCACTTCAAACGTCAAGTCCTCTATCAAGTCTGATGGATCTGCTGTCAAGATGTGCGATGGATCCCTGACATACTTCTTCAATAAAGAAACATGAAACACATCATGAACACTTGACATGGATGGTGGTAGAGCCAGTTGATACGCCACATTACTACGTCTGGTCAAAATCTCGTATGGTCCCATATACCTGGGGCATAGCTTTCCCTTTTTACCAAACCATTTCAAGCCTCGCACAGGTGATATCTTCAAGAATACCTTGTCACCCACTGCAAACTCTAGATCTCGACATCGATTGTCCGTGTAGTGCTTTTGTCGAACTTGAGCTATCTTCACTCTTTCCTTAATTTAATCAATTGCTCGATAAGTTTCTTCTATGAACTCCGGTCCTATAATCCTTCTCTCTCCCACCTCGTTCCATAACAGAGGTGTACGACATTTCTTCCCATAGAGTGCCTCATATGGAGCCATCTGGATCGTAGCCTGATAACTATTATTATAAGCAAACTCAATAAGCGATAGTTTCTCGTCCCAAACTCCTTTGAAATCTAGGGCATGCGCTCAGAGCATATCCTCTAAGATTTGAATAGTTCTTTCTGACTGCCCGTCTGTTTGAGGATGCAAAGTTGTGCTAAACTTTAACTTGGTTCCCATGGCTTTCTGTAATCCTTCCCAAAACTTTGATGTAAAATGGGGATCTCTGTCAAATACTATACTCTCTGGGATGTCGTGAAGTCTGACTATATTATCCACATATAGCTTGGCTAGCTTGTCCATGTATATTGAGGTCTGACATTAATGAAGTAAGCTATCTTGGTAAGTCGATCGACTATAACCCATACTGCATCCACTGATCTTGGTGTCAAGGGTAGGCTAGTAACGAAATCCATTGTGATACAATCCCACATCCATGCTGGCTCTAGTAGTGGTTCTAGCAAATTTATGGGTCTCTGTCTTTCTGCTTTCACTTGCTGGCAATTTAGACATTGGAATAAGAATCGAGCTACATCCACTTTCATACCCCTCCACCAATATAATCTTCTTAAATCATGGTACATCTTGGTGCTTCCTGGATGTACCAAATATGGGGTGTAATGAGCTTCTGTCATAATTTTATCTCTGATATTTGAGTTCTCACTCTGAAGTATACATAATTGTCCACAATACCTGAGTACCTTGTCAAAATCCAAAGTAAAATCAGGGTTGCTTTTATCATTCTCTAGATCTTCTTGCATAGTCTTGAGGTGTGGATCCTGTAGGATTGCTACCTTGACCTCATCTATGAGATCCGATGAGATCTTCAAAGTTACAAATATCAATGTGAACTTATGAATTAAGCCTTGTTCCACTAGATCTCCTGCAGTCTCTAATATATGCTCTTTATCATTCTCTATTGAGCCTGAGGCTACGGCACACAGTGCAGCGTCCGTACTAGGTTATGCCTCAGGTTTCAATGCCCACTTTCTGCTTAAGGCATTAGGCACAACGTTTCCCTTACCCGGATGGTACTGGATGTCACAATCATAATCTTTTAATAGCTCCAGCCATCTCCTCTGTCTCATATTCAGGTTCTTCTGAGTGAAAAGGTAAGTCAAACTCTTGTAATCCGACTTAATCTGAAACTTTGCACCATAAAGGTAGTGCCTCCAAGTCTTGATTGCGTGATGACCATTGCTAACTCCAGATCATGCATAGGATAGTTCTTCTCATGCTCTTTCAACTGTCTTGATGCGTAGTCAACACACATCCAAGACCCAACCCCGAGGCATCCGTATATAGGGTAAACGATAAGCCTGGTGCTGGGATGGTCAAGATAGGTGCAAAGAGTAGTCTTGACTTCAGAGTCTAAAAGCACTTCTCACACTCATCTGTCCATATGAACTTTTCTCCTTTCTTGGTTAGCCTGGTAAGTGGAACGGTGATTCTTGAGTAGTTTTCCACGAATCTTCTATAGTAACCAGCCAATCCAAGGAAACTACGAATCTCTGCAACTAATATCGGTGCATCCCATCCTACTATAGCTACGATCTTGCTTGGATCTACCTTGATACCATCTACAGATACTACGTGACCCAAGAAGGCCACTTCCTTCAGCCAAAATTCACATTTCTTAAACTTGGCGTAAAGCTTCTCCCTTCTCAGCCGTTGTAGGGCTGCTCTCAAGTGTTTTGCATGAGCCTCCCTGCCCTTTGAGTAGACCAAGATGTCATCAATGAATACGATGACCGAAGTGTCCAACATGTCATGAAACACTGGGTTCATCAGTTCCATGAACGATGCTGGAGCGTTAGTTAACCCGAATGACATTACAAGGAACTCATAATGCCCATACCTTATTCTGAAAGCAATCTTTGGAATATCTCCTACCTTGATCTTCAATTGGTGGTACCCTGATCTAAGATCAATCTTCGAGAAAACCTTTGCACCCTGCAACTGATCGAACAGATCATAGATCCTAGGCAAAGGGTATCGATTTTTTATGGTTAACATGTTCAACTCTCGGTAGTCGATACAAAGTCGTACACTATCGTCCTTCTTCTTTACGAACAATACAGGTGCTCCTCAGGGCGATATGCTTGGTAGTATGAAACCCTTATCTAGTAGTTCTTGTAACTAGGTTTTTAACTCCTTTAATTCTATAGGGGCCATCTTGTGCAGTGCCTTGGACACCGGCGCGGGTCCTGGCATGAGGTCTATCACGAATTCTGTAGCCCTATCTGGAGGTAAACCTGGTAGATCTTTTGAAAATACATCTGGAAACTCTCGTACCGCATCTAGATCTTTCATCTTTGGCACCTCTGCCGTGATGTCAACCACAGACACTAAGTACCCCACTCCCCCTTTCTCTAAGTATTTCTTAGCTTTTAGGGCAGAGAGGATTAGCTTCTGGTTCCTAGGTAATTTGGTTCCAGTGAAGCTAAACTCCTTTCCCTTATCATCACTAAAAACAAGTTTTCTTTCGCCACATAATAAGCTCGTTGAATGATGGCCTAGCCAATCCATTCCCAAGATGACATCAAAGTCTACCATCTCGAGTTTAACCAGATTTGCTTCTAGGTTTTACCCCTCAATACTAACTCAACACGGTCCATAGCATTCATTCAACGCCACTTCTACTCCCAACGGAGAGTGAACTATCAAGCTTGGGGTTAAGGACTTGACAGGTAACTCCAATCGCTTCCCAAAAGATGTAAAAACAAAGGAGTGTAGACCCAGAGTCAAAGAGTACTCTAGCGGGTACACCAGCTATATCTACAGTTCCTGAAATGTACTTATCCCTTAGTTCTACATGCTCATACATAACCAAATAGTAAGAAAAAATGGTAAGGGATGGAATCATACCAGTAACCCCATCAGGTGATGCGGCTGCCTCTTTAGTGATGACTGCAAATATCTTCCCTTGGTGTGGCAGTTGCTTTCTAGGTAGAGTACAGGTCTTTACATAGTGGCCCAATTGTTGGTAGTTGAAACATTTGACATTTGGGTTTTGTCCAACTACCTGTGATGGTGGTGGTGCAGTAGTACTCCTTGATGGCACCACAATAGACTGAGCCCTGTATGGGTAGAATGGTCTAGTGTTCCCTCCACCCAAAGTCTCAGTAGCAGGCCTCTTTAGTCCCCTGTTTTGAGAAAAGAAGCTGTCTCTTTGGCTTGATTCAATCACCCTAGCAATCTGCACAGCCTTGTTATACACCTTCTTCTCCAAACCCAAGACGTGCTCCCAGATACTACCTCGCAATCACATGGTGAACCTAAGGGTCTTGGTTTCCTCCTCTTGCATGCTTGTTGGAGCAAAGAAAAATATCTCTTCGTACCTCTACTGGTACGCATCAACAATCAACTGGGATTGTTGCAGGTTAAGGAATTCCTTCTCCATTTGATCACGAAAGCTCTTAGGAAAGTACTTATCAAAGAAGGCTCCCTTGAATATTTCCCAAGTGATCTGAGTGTGTTCGTCTCCAAGTATGTCCGGGTAGAATTCCACCAGGCATTAGCATCTTCCTTAAGCATGTCCATAGCAAGTAGCACCTTCTCATCCTCTGTGCAAGTCATCAGATGGAAGTTCTTATCCATCCCAGCAACCCACAGTGCAGGCCATAGTGGTTTTCCTAGTCCCCCTGTGAAGGTAGGGGGTTTTAATTTCAAAAACTTATCCACCGCTCAGCTTAGGTCATTCTGCCCCTGTGCATTTGTTCCATACCATGGTGGTGGATATGGATAGATCCCTTAATAGGGAGACGATGTCGGAAATTGGTGTGGTAGTTGTGGGTTATGTCCTTGGCTCATTGGCCCATTGCTACCATCCACTAGTAGTGTGGTATTATTTCCCCCAGACTCAGGCGTACCTTCTGTAGGGATATATCCTGGTGGCCTGAACATCTTGAGCATCTCATTTAAGAATGCCTTCTGCTGAGCTTCCATCTGGTAAACAAGATTCATCACAATAGTCTCAGAGTTGGTGTGAGGAGGACTTGGCAGATTTGTTGGTGCTCTGTGACTCTTCCCTTCTCCACCATTTCTCATTGGTGTCTTATCCCTATCATCCCTCATTGGGGTTCTACCATCTGGGTTCAGGTTTTGCTCACCAACGTTTCCTGCTTCCACATTGTCCTCAGCTTGACGCACCCTTGAGTGGAGACGTTTCCGTGAACCTCTGTGATCATTTTCACCTGCCATCTTAGATTAGTCTTTCCTGTTTAGATCTGGGAAGAAGACATAACACATGAGGTACATTCGAATAGTCATAATAGTGTTAGTCTTTAATAAGTGCAAGGCAAAAATCGTACAGGAAGCTTTAATCAAAATTTTAAAATTTCCTCAAATTTTTTTTTTCTAGGCTTGGAATACATGTCCGATTGCAACATACCGGTCACGGCACTGTGTATTTTAGTGCAACTGGTATGTCCAGGCGGACAAACCTTTTGGATTTCCAAAGAGGTACCGGTCGATGTACCGGTCACACCTTTGCATGGTATGGTGCGACCGGTATGTTCGACCAGTTAGCACCTTACTGTGGCTGAGAGGTACCGGTCGCAGGTACCAAGGGGTACCGGTCGACCGGTATAGGCAAAACTGTCGACCGGTATGCCCTGAAAGACCTTAAAATCGTGAAATGTGAGTCTTTTCTCACTTTTCTTCTCTCCATTCTCTCCGGTAGCGATTCCTCTTTGACTTGGTGAGTTGCTACAGTCTGACCGGTGACTTTAGGAGCGATTTTTTTTCAATCAAGACCTTGAACATCATCTCTAAGTAAGGTTCTTCCTTCCTCTCTCCATTTTACATCGTTTTTTCATGGTTTCTTGCCCAAAAACTAGGTTTTTCTTGGTTTAGAGGATTCTTACCATAGGAACTCTTTTCCTTCGACTTAAAAATAGTTTTGGGACCTCTATGAACAAAAGCCCTCAACTTATTTGAGGTTCCATCGTGTGGTTTTCTCAAAATCAAAATTTTTGGATTTTTGAACTAGGTTTTGGTCAAAAATTGATTTTTTTCTTGTAATTGTTAAATTTCTTGCTTGTTTGATGATTGTTTGGTTTACCTATGTTGCTAAATTGTTACGTAAGTCCTCCTCCCCAAATTTTGGGTGAGTTCGAGGCTTTTGCTTAAATATTGTCGTTATGCTATCGAAATTTCGAAAGTTTTAACAAAATCTCATTGTTTTGTTCTGTTTTTGTAGCTCACAATGTCTCAACATCGAGGTGCTAGTAAGCATGCGTACGCTCCAGGAATGAACCATCGTCACCCGCCGGTTCCTTAGTTTGATGAGCGGTGGTTTCGTTCGGCCGCAGCGCATGCCCGTTTTCCATGGTTCAAAGAGAATAACATAGAATCTAGGCGCTACGTAAACCTAGAGCAGCTACAATGATTCATTGTTGAAGCAGCCTTTGGTGCACTTGGGTGGTTACCCATTATCACCTACATAGTAACTACCCGACACAACTTGGTCAAGCACTTTTATGCTAACCTGGAGATCGGGGGGAATGTTAACGACTTCAGCCATGGTAGGGACCTTCACCTAACCAGCTTTGTCAAAGGTGTCCCCATATCCTTCGACATTCACCAACTCGCTGATCTCTTGGGGATTCCTAATGATGGTGATTTGGTTTATTGCGCTCCCAAAATGAAGGGCTTCTTTACTGATGATCTGCGCCAGGAAGTTTCAGAGCAGATCCTTAACCCAGGGGAGCCCATCAAAGCTACCAGTTTGAGACCTGTTCCTTGAGTATATTGCCGCATTATCCAGCATGACATTGTTCCTCAGAGCAGCCACTATAGTGAGTTATCTCAGCTCACCCAGTACCTGACCTATTGTGTCTGCACTAAGGAGCGGGTCTGTCTTTCTTACATTATCATCAGGACCATGCGTCAGGCTACCATGCCCGACCAGATAAGAAACCTTCCTTATGGCCGGATTATCACTACACTCCTGCAGAGCCTTCAAGTAGACATGAGGGATGAGATTGTGGTTGAGGACACCATGACATCAGACATTGACTGGGATGACATTGTCCGGATGAAGATGGATAACCTGTCGATCAGTGATGAGGAGCTAAAGGCTCGTCTTCGTCCGCTTAGGAGGGTAGCTGCAGTGGCAGCAACAGCAGCAGTAGGCAATGCAGCTTTTACAGAAGAGGTAGGGGATGATGATGATCAGATGGAGGATGTTCCTGCACTTGAACCGCAGCCCATACCTGCAGCGCGACCATCCGAGCCTCCTCCCGATACTGTGATGGGTATTTTATGGAGATTTAGGATGCCTAGCCCGAGATGAACCGTGACCTAGAGCGCCTCTCTCTCAGCCTCAGAGTCATGCAGGAGCATGTATACTGGCTCAGGGGAATGGTCGGAATGGTCTACTCAAGTCTTGCCCACTAACATCGTCGTATCGCCATTACCTTAGCAGAACTATTACGTCGTAGGGCATCAGGGGAGGTGGTCTCGGACCATGTGGTCTCTGACTCTGTCGGGGGGCCTTAGCTCTATCTCTATGGATGTATTGAGGGATGCTGGGGTGAGGTCTTGGATATACTATTTGGCATTAGGATTGGTTAATTGCGAGCCCAGTTTGTAAGCCCTCGCCAATAAGGACTTACGTGTTGGTATGGGTAGGGCATCAGGGGAAGTGTTATGCGGTGTTTGATCCGGACACTTTAGCTTTATCTCTATTCCATGATGGGTGCATGTAGGACGGCAATGGTGTTTGATCCATTGGACGGATTCACACACTCGTGTATAGAGGTGCGGCGGCCACCAAACCTTTCTATAACATATTGCAAACTTAAAAACCAAACCAAAGATATGAATTGAATGCATGCATATGTTTTGTTGGATTAATTTTTTTGCTCACTGAGCCATGATGTGTGCTCACCCTTTCGACGCCAAATATTTTTAGTTGATGATGCAGGTCCTACTGTTGAAGAATATATAAATGCGTCGACGTATAGACACGTTGCTGCGATGGACGTAGAAGCTGAAGAAGATGAGCATGATTCATCATGCGAGTGCGACCAATGTATTTTTGCTTAAGCTTAGTTATAATTTGAACATCGGATATGTAATTGATTTTTTTTTATGTCTTGTGGTTTGGAGATAATTGGATTAAATATTTATTTATCACTATTAGACCCTCAGTTCATTATCTGTAAGACTTCCTTTTATTTGTTTATTACCTCTGACTATTAATGTGGAATGTGTGTGTGGTTTGATATGGTGGGTACGACCTATGCGAGATCCTGGGTGAACCATTGGTTTATTAGAAGTTCATTACACCATTTTGGTTAGACCAGAATTGGGGTGTGACAATAGGTGATCAGGTATTTCTAAAAATATCTCATATGTGTGGTTTAAAAAGGTTCGAACAGAAGGGAAAGTTGTATCCCAGATATATTAGACCTTATGAAGTTTTAGCTAGACATGAAAAGGTAGTATATCAGTTAGCATTACCACCATCAATGTCTAGTGTACATGATGTATTCCATGTCTCACAATTGAAGAAGTATGTCAGAGATCCAACATACGTGTTAACAATGGATCCACCGGATTTGACTGAAGATTTGATGTTCGAAGTAGTACCTTTTAAGATCACTAGCCAGAAGGTGCAACGTCTATGCAACCATGACATCTACTATGTGAAGGTTACTTGGAAAAGCTAAGATGTAGAAGAAATTACATGGGAAGAAGAGAATGCTATGTGGAAGCAATATTCTCACCTATTCAACTCGAAAGGTATGTGCAAATTTCGAGGACAAAATTTATATAAGTGGGGGGGAGTTGTAAGACCCGCACTCTACTAACTTGGTTTAACCATATCGTGCCAGGTCTTTCCATCATTCCTACATCAAGTGGACCGAGCATATGAAGATGGAACACAAACTAGGTATAAAAATTGACTCAACACCCAAAACTGTATGCATATGGTCAGATACCTGGGTAGGTATGGTCGACCATATGGTAAGAATGAAGATCACGAATCCAGGACCCTACAATCAATAATTTTGACCCTACGGTCAATGGGTTCTGCGACCGTAGCCATTGACCATGGAAACCGAGGTCAGACTCTGAGTTTTGAAAACTTTCCTAAACTAAGGGATTTCTTTCCTAATTGAAAGAGAACTTCATATGGAAAGTTTTCCTTTATATAAAGGACGTCCCTTAGCCTTTTTTCACTGTTATAGAACATTAGTGAACCCTAGGTAAAGAGAAGGGAAGAGAAGGAAGAGAAGGAGAAGAAGAAAAAGCTAAGGAGAAGAATTTGCTGAGAATAGATTGGCTCTCTATCATAGGCAAAGGTATGAACCTAATCTCTGGAGATGTAAACTCTATGGAATAAAATTTCTATGGAAGATAGGAAATATCAACCTATTATGATCCATGTGATTTCTTTGATAAAATTCCAAGGAGAACCATGAGGAGTGATTTTGATGATTAGGGTTGATAAAAAACTACTAATGATGGCTATAGGATGACCTTAGAATAAACCCAATTGAAGATCAGAGGACTTGACCCAGGAAGAATGCGAATTGCATGTAGTCTGTGACCAGAAATCCCAAGGTCGTAGCTACGATCGACCATAGCATGACCAGCCTAATCAGAGGATCAACCATAGGCATTCGGAAAGATTCAGGAATCATATGGTCGCCGCTACGGTCGCACCATATGCGACCGTAGGGTATCGACTGTAAGCAATAAGGTTGATACAGTATGAGACCATAGGACCAATCAAACACCTATCAATGCTCTGTTTTAATTTCCTACTACTGTAACATGTTATACATGAACCCTAACTTAAATTCATATAACTTTTAGGTTGTTAAATTGATTGAAAGAGAATTTCAAGACTTAAAAGGAGATCGAGTATTGCTAACAGATGAAGAAATAAGACCTAAACTAATTGAATAATAACAAATTGTTTATTTTTATTGATTCCAATGCCATGATTGATTCTATGCTTGTATGCTTATAATGTGCATCTCACATGTCATCCAATATTTATGCTATTACTGTTCATGCATATTTAATTCTGTTTATTTATAACATAATGATGATGATGATGCTAGGAATAGGCATGTGAATGTATGTATGTAGTTGGTGTATTGGATGCGAGTGGAGCATCAGGGGAGTTGGTCTCGGACCGTGTGGTCTCTGACTCTGTCAGGGGGCCTTAGCTCTATCTTTATGGACGTATTGAGGGATGCTAGGGTGAGGCCTTGGATACACTGTTTGGCATTAGGATTGGTTAGTTGCGAGCCCAGTTTGTAAGCCCTTGCCAGTAGGGGCTTACATGTTGGTATGGGTAGGACATCAGGGGAAGTGTTGGTGGTATGTAATCTGGACACTTTAGCTCTATCTCTATTCCATGGTGGGTGCATGTGGGATGAAAATGGTGTTTGATCCATTGGGATGATTCACACACTCGTGTATGGAGGTGCGGGGGCCAACAAACCTTTCTATAGCATGTTGTAAACTTAAAAACCAAACCAAAGATATGAATTGAATGCATGCATATGTTTGTCGCATTATTTTGTTTGCTCACTGAACCGTGATGTGTGCTCACCCGATGTCGAATATTTTTAGTTGATAATGCAGGTCTTACTGTTAAAGACTATGTGATTGCATTGATGTATGGACATGTTGTGGCCATGGACGTAGAAGCTGTTGAAGATGCGCATGATTCATTACGTGAGTGCAACCAGTGCATATTCGATTAGTTTAGCTATATTTGATTATTGAAACATGTAATGGATTATTTACTTTTATGTCTTGAGTCATTTAAAGATAACTGGATTAATTATTTATTATCATTGTTAGACACTTAGTTCATTATCTGTAAGACTTCCGCTTATTTGTTTATTACCTCTGATTATTACCATAGAATGTATGTGTGGTTTGATATGGTGGGTATGACCTATACGAGATCCTGGTTGAACCGTTGGTTTATTGACGGTTCATCACACTAATCTAGTTAGACCAGAATTAGGGTGTGACACAAGCCCTTAAATAGGCTTTTAAAAATCCCAAAGAGATGCTGTCCAAAAATGATCACGATCCGAGGTCAAAACCTCGTGTGACACGTGACGAGTTGCACGCCACGGCAGGTAAGCCATGCGGCACGTGCCATCAACCTCACGTCAAAACATGGTCAAAATGCAATGATACAATGATTTTTACATGGTAGGTTTCTTTGAATTTTCAAAGCAAGAATACAAAGTTTGGGCTCAAAATTCCATTTTTACATCAAGTTTTGGATATCGTTTGGTTTCCTGTACAGTCGATATTGCTAGATCTGGTTTTTAAACCTTGGATCCAATTCTAGCAATACAACTAAGGGTTTTTCTTTGGTTTTGGTATATGAGTAGTTCATAAAAATTCCAGGAAGCTACTGACTAAAAATAGTCAACAACCAAGGCCAAAACACCGTGCGGCACATGGCATTGACCGCACTATTTTGGTCTCCAACGTAATGCACATGGCATTGGCCGCACATCGATTCTTAGTCCAAACCCACTGATTTTGATACGGTGTTTATCTTGAAAATATTTAAGCCTACACAATGAGTTTGGGCTCAAAGATTACATTGATTCCATTTCCCATCTTACCGATATTACTGGATCTGATTTTTACATCTTGAATTCGATTCCAGCAATACCAAGAGGGGTTTTTCTTTGGGTTTTAAATCCAAATAATCCATTCAAATGAAATCCCAAGGTCTAGGGTCTTAGACCCAACCATTAGCCATCCATTCTCCATTATCTTTAAGATCTCGGTTTCCTTATCGATTCAGATCCAGCTTCCAATTCAGTTTAAAAGCTTGGTAATTAAATAAATCCATCAAGATGAATATTATAGACATTATATTCAGATTATTTATTTATCATTCTCATCCATCTTTCGTCAATATTCAGGTCCTGGTTCCCTACCAATCTGATTCACACACTTATAGGTATTTAGGTGTATATCAGAGATGGAGGAAAGAGATCATGGCCAAGGATCCTTGATTTATAAATTCACCATGGCTCATTAGATTGTTTAGACTCAAAGGTAAATATGAGAGCAAACGATTAATACTGATATTGATTTCTCTATCGATGAAGGTATCAAGCATTCTCCCCATTGGTTGCAGAGTTGTCTCTTCCTTCTTCCCTTCTTTTCTTCCTCTTTCTTCCTTTCTATTCCTCCTTCTCCAGAACGTGGCAGAGCTCCCTTCTCTCTCTCTCTCACACATTTTTATTTAAGGGAAGTGGAAATGTATATGACCCACTCTAAAATCTTCACATTTTTGATCTCTCTGTGTCAGGCCTTACTGTGCCAATCCTTGGCATCCTGACTTTTAATGATCCATATGGTGTGAGGTCCACATCTTGGATCACTTAGTGATGGTAGGACATGTGGGAATTTTGTCTAAGAAACCTAGAAGGCATCCGCACCAAATCTGGCCCATTAAACTAAGCCTAAACCTATTTTATTCCCAACTGGAGCCACATACTGGATGAACGTTCATCCACTTGATTGCAACTTGTTGAACAGATTGGGCTTTTCGCTCTCCCCAATTTTATAAAAGGGAGCTCACTCTCCCTTATTTAATTCTTGCTGAACCGTGGGAGAGTGAGAGTGAGTGATGAGGAGGAGAAGTGGAACTTGAAGCTCAAGAACCCCAAGCCTTAGCATCAACTCCTTTGAAGGTAAGTGAAATAAACCTTCCTCCTTCTTCCTTGATGTTTAAGGATAGAAACCATTAATGGTGGCCACCATTAACAACCTAGAAAACCTAGGGTTGTGTTCACCCACTTCATATGGAGCTTAATGGAGCCATAAATTGCTCCCATTATAGCTAATGAAGGTAGGAAGATGATTCCCACGAACTAACAGGGATATCATGTCGTGGGAATCAAATCCCCATTAATGGAGACCAAGCTTGACCTAGAAAACCTAGGTTGTCTCCTCCCCCATGAATGGAGATGATAATGGGGTCTAAATGACTACCATAATGTGTAATAATAGTAGAAGAGTGTTTCCCACTGTTTAGAATGAGGGAAACCACGGTGAAAAACCTTCCCCAAAGAAGGAGAACTTCTCTGGTTCGTGGATGGCTTCTAGGGCAGAATGGGTAGTACGTACCGGTAGCAGGTACCGATGGCACGAAACCTATGTCAGGAAACTGATGGCATGGAGCCTATGTTAGGAAACTGATGGCATGGAACCTGTGTTACAAAACTGGCGGCAAGTATTGATGGCATGAACCGACAACACATACTGGCAGCACGAACCGATGACATGAACAGGAGGTAGGAACTAGAGACATTGCCGGATGACCGACTACCCAGCTTAACCTTTGAATGATCTACTGGAACCTCGGGACTGTAACAACATATGAAGCGGATGACCAACTGGATGACCATACATCCGATCAGTCTTCCGGTTTAGTATACATAAGAAAATGACTAAGTGTTATTCGGCATCACGAACCGGTGGAATGCGCAACCTGTTCCTTCTGCCGATTTAGTCAGTACTGACTTATAAGCCTATAATTGGTTAGGAAGACTATCCTTTCAGTTTTTTTACTTATCTTGGGATCCGTGCATGGTCTCTAGGACCTATCTATGCTGGTTTAAAAGATATTCACCAACTTAATGAATCTTATTTAATTAAATTAGGTAAAACACCATGGGTAGTGGACAAAGCCTTCTGCTGGCTTCAAGGTTTAACAGCACCACTGGTGTCTACAGGTGAGGGGTTGGGTCACGTAGAGTTTGAGCATGTTTTTGATGGATGTTATGGATGTTTTTCTTTTATAACATGTCATCCAATGAATTTAATATAACTGTTCATGCATTTGCATTATAACAATAACTATGTACGTTGATTTTTGTATGATGGACGTGTAGCGTGTGGGGCACGATACACATGCCATGTTGATAGTTGTTGTGACCTTGTGGAGACATGGCGAACCATGGGAGTGGGGATCCAGTGTTCTCTACAAGGGGTAGTTGTTGATGATGTTGTGTGCATGACCATGTATGACGGTGTATGTGATGTATGGGAGTACGGGCATGCGTATCATGTTGGTGTGCCAATATACCTTAGTGGGGGCACAACAAACCATGAGAGTGGGAGTTAAGGTCCTCTGTTGGGTGTAGTTTGGATAAGACCATGTATGATGGGCATATAGAGTATGGCAGTATGATACACATGCTATGTTGGTACTCTATAGTCTAGTGGGGACATGGTTAGTCCATGGGAGTGGAACGGGGATTCCTACTGGAGTATAATTTTACTTACTACGTGCAGATGCCATGTTGAGTGATTGTTGTTTTGGATATGATTATGTTATGGGATATATGATTGTGTGGAGTATGGGAGTACCATGCATGATCATATGCCTGGTTATGCCTTAGTGGGGACACGGTCAGTCCATAGGATTGGAACGGGGATCTCTGCTAGGGTGTAACCCTATTTATTATATTCTCCTACATCTTGCATTAACTTAGTCAAATGACTTGTGCTTTAGCAAATTGGGTGGATGAACCATTGATTTACATGGGGTCCGTCTCAGGATCAGGGGTGTCATTGATTGTCTAGGTATGTCTCGAGATCAATGACGGTTCATCCTGTGACAAGCAACTGATTTACATGGGGTCTATCTTAGGATCAGGGGTGTCGTTTATTATCCGAGTATGACTCGAGATCAATGGCAGTCGAGCTAGTGTACAGGCCGACCATGAATTGCATGCACATTTGATTGCCACTCACAAATGCTTGTTTATTTGCTTCTGTACTGCATTCATAAATTATTGCATAGGATTGCATTGGAAACCTGATTCATTGTTGAGCTGGGATGTGAGTTGACGCCTAGATATCGAATCTCTTTTTAGGTTTGATTGCAGGTACCTCTACTGTATCTGCTGCTATGGATCTTGTTGATGTTGAGGGTGCTACTCTTGGTGGTGGGACACTAAGGGGTCATATCGAAGGCTATACATGTAAAGACTGTATTTATAGGACCTGAGTCAGCACCTCGTCTCCATTTTGATATCAATAGATAGATATGGTTTGGTATATCTATAGTATGCTATTTCATATTCACTCTAGTTATTTAATACAGGGAATTATGTAATATAAATAGTATATGTGATACGGTTGGTAAGACATAACAAACTTATTATGTAATGATAACATTATAAGCATTTGTCCTAAACTATGATTCCGCTACAATTCTTGTTATTCCGCTGCAATGATTTTTAATTATCGTTGATTTTATGGATATTGTTTGTGTAGACTGTGGGGGTTGTTTGGTAGATCATTTTGGTTATTGGTCCCTGGAAGATTCAAGTTGTCTCTTGGATGAGTCGGATATCACGCCTGATTCCCCAGAATGGCCTGTGACAAAATGAGAGAGTGAATTGAGTGGAGACTCAATTCACGTTTGGGTTTGGTTCCAAACATGAAAAGGAGAGGATTCCCTCCTTACCCATTTCAAAAAGATAATGAACCTGGACACCTTATTGAGATTGGTTCCCAATCTGATCCAAATCGCGGGTCCCATACTAGGTTGGTCAAAGATGAACCCAAACCGATGGAGATATGGTTTCAGTTCACTCTTGTGGTCCTTTATTGGGTTGAAAATGAACCATGGTCAAACATAGACCAAAACCCTTTGGTTTAGGTATTCATTGAATAAGTTTTCAGGTCTAAGTCGAGCCCGGGGCTTTAGGACCAAAAACCCGTCTCTCGATTATGTAAGGCTGATGTGCAGCCAGATGTCCACATTGTGCAGCATCACACTCCATCCACATGGCCAAATTATGAGTCCTGGCTACGTGCAGTTGATGTCCATCCGCACATCATTTCTTCATGGAGCTGGTGTCCATCCGCATGACCAAAATGAAGTGTAAACTTCTGTGTGAGGTGTGGGATCAAGTCTAACCTTCCTCCATTATGTTTTGCCCACTTTGGACATGTCGTACCAACCCGTTTATCGTGGTAAGACCTGTTACAAGCCTAAATTTCTAACTCGGGACTGAAATTTGGGCACGGGTCTTATAGTTCCTAGCAGTCTCCAACCCTCAAAGGAGTTTTACCTTAAAAGGGAGACTTAAACTTAGTCCTCTCAAACCCTCTCTCTTAGAGTACGTACTCGCTACTAAGAACTTCTGATGCATTCTCAGAGAGATTAGGGAGAAGGCTGAAAGGAAGGATCAGCCTTGAAACTGTCGGCGCTATTTGACACCATCATACACTTGTTGAAAAACACCTCTAGTAAGTTTTTTACCGTCTTGCATTGAGTTTAAACTGTGAATGGTTAAGTTTCATCAAGCAAAAACCTTGATTTCCAACCTTAATGGAGTTACTCTCCATTAATGGCTGAACTTGTAGGGTAAATCACATTGATTTCGAGTCAAGAATATATCTCGAGTCCATACGTTATAAGAACTATGATAATAAACCCTAGACTAAGAGGTATATCCCAAATAAACCTCACAAAGCCTTGGAATAGGATTGGAAATCCTTGTCAGATGCTAGACCCTATGATCCCTCAATAGACTTCAATAACAAGAGTCCATAACTGGATCCGGAGGGGACTCCCGAAGCCAAAACCCATGCATCCGGATAAGCAAAATACTTAGATGAACCACTCGAGGGAGGTCCGATCATAGCCACCAGTCGCAAGATATAACCAGCGAACTTGCGACCGAATACATTCAAGAAGTCTTAGTAATGCAACTGGCTGTGACACATGTCACATGGCTACAATGCTAGATATGCGACCGGTTAGAAATAGAAGGGTCCCCGAGAGCAACTGGCTGCTATACCAGCCTCGACACTATTGTAGCCGGACATTGCAACAGGTTGGTCTAATTTTAATACACATTGTAAGTAATGTTATGACTCAGATACTAGGTGACACGTGCATAACCAAAAGCAACTCGTTTATTGGAAATACTAACGTTAATCATATTTCAAGTAAGGAAATGAAACCCCTGATTTAATTTTGGAGTGAATCTGATTATCCACATGTCTGTGTTGCATTGATTAATCATGATAATATGTCATCCAATAACTATTTTGCATGCATTTGCATCTAATTATGATTGTTGTGAATGTATGATGATTGTCCCTTGTGGGAAGAGGTGAAACGGTCGAGGATTGAGGGAACCGACTCATTTGGTTAACCTTGCCGTATATTGTTCTCATACCTTAGTGGAATGACAGCGTCTAAGGGGGGTAAAGGACAGATTGGGATTTTTGCTGGAAGTGTGAGGGGATTACATATGATGACATATAGGATTGGTTACTGGAATTACCCATGTATGTGACGAGTCCGGTGTTGGTATGGATAGGAGATGAGGGGGAGGTGGTGGAATGTTCATTAGAGCATTATTGACCAGACCTTTTCTCTATCACTGTCCATATAGGAGATGCGTGGCTTCACCAGGGTTGTCGGTATATGCTAGTGAGTGTCCATTCTCTCTTGTGTATGGAGGTTTTTATAAGCTTTGGTAAGCGTGATCAAGCCTTACCTTAACACTGGCATACATTATACTAGACCCTTATGTCTGTAATAAAATATAATGCATTTGCTTTCTTGCTTGTGTTACACCCCAATTCTGGACTAATCAGTGGTGTAATGAACCATCATAAGAACCAAAGGTCAAACCAGGATCTCGCAAGACCATGCCAATAATCCAAACCAAATACACATTCCACAATAATAATCAGAGTAAATAAATAAATAGTAAAAGTCTTATTAATAATGAATTGAGGTCTAACATGATAAATAAATATTTAACAGTTCATCTCCAAGTAACCAAAACATATTTAATACATATTACAAGTACAAAATACAAAAGTTAACCACTAACCGTAATCATAGTTGAAACACTCGCTTGACGAGTCTTATTTGTCCTCAACAGCTTGCATATCAATAGCCGTCACTTGTCCATACGTTGGCGCATCGATATAATCTTCAATAGTAACACTTGCAACATCAGAAACTAAAAAGAATTATACGCGCAAGGGTCAACTCTCTAACTTGAGCTCAGTAAGTGAACAAAACAATGCAACAAACATATACATGCATTTAATCCATATCTTTGGTCTAGTTTTTAAGTTTGCAATGTGCTATAGAAAGGTTTGGAGGCCCTCGCACCTTTATACATGAGTGTGTGAATCTACTAATGAATCAAATACAATTATCATCCCACATGCACCCACATGGAATAGAGATAGAGCTAAAGTGTTTGGATCACACACCGCCAACACTTCTCCTGATGCCCTACCCATACCAACACATAAGCCCCTATTGGCGAGGGCTTGCAAACTGGGCTCGCAACTAAGCAATCTTAAATGTCATCCAGTGTATCCAAGACCTCACCCCAGCATCCCTTACTATGTCCATAGAGATAGAGCTAAGGCCCCCCGACAGAGTCAAAGACCACAAGGTTTGAGACCACCTCCCCTGATGCCCTATGACGTAACAATTCTGCTAAGGTAATGGTGATACAATGATGTCAGTGGGAAATACTTGAGTAGAGATAAAGCTAGTGTCTGGTTACCAGGCTGAACCACAATGCCACGTCCTCCCCCTGATGCTCCATTTGCATCCAACACATTAACCACACACACACAATCACATGCCTATTCCTAGCATCATCATCATCATGTTATAAATACAAAAAAATATAAATATGCATGAGCATTAATAATAAAAATATTAGTTGACATGTGAGATGCATATTACAAGCAAGCAAACATAGAATCAATCATTGCATTAGACATAATAAAATAAAATAGCTTGTTATTATTAGCCAATTAGTTTAGGTCTTGTTCCCTCACCTTTTATCAATGTTTATTCCTCTTCCAAACTTTGGAAGTCACTTTGAATCTATTAGGAGCCTAAAAAATTAATGTATTTAAGTTAGGGATTAAGTTTATCAAGTTATAGTAGTCAAAAATCTTGTTTGGTCTCAAAATATGTTTGCTGTTATCATGTGGTCGCACATGTGGTCGAACCTGTGGTTGCAATATATGAGACCACCCACTGTGTGGTTGAACCTTGTGGTCGCATTTTATGCCACCACACCTTGTGACTACACCTTTCCTGGGAACATCCCTAATAGTTGTGGTCAACCCTCTGGTCACCCTGTGGTCGACCATAGCTACGACCATACGAAGTTTCAGTTGATTTTACTTCTCATACGAGTTCTTCCTCATGGCTCATCAATGGGATTCACCCTAAGATCATTCTATGGCCATTATTTTTAATTTCTCACTATCAATTATCCCTAACCTATTCTCTTATGGTTTTCATTAAAATTCCATAACCGAAATTGTTACATTAGATTCAACACATCAACTTGATAAAATGAACCTATCCCATCTGATCTACCCTATAGAGTCAAGTCCATACATTAAGCTTGTTGTAGAGAGATAGAACTCTTCTCTTGCAAAACCATCCTCAAGCTTTTCTCTCCTTCTCTTCTTCTTCTTCTCTTCTTCTCTCTTTCTCTCTTAGGTTTAGAGTTTCAATTTGGGTTCTAAAAGAGTGAGAGAGGCTAAGGGATATCCTCTATATAGATAAAAACCTCCATATAGAGTACCACTTCAATTAGGAAAGAGTCTCCCCTCAAATTAGGAAATTTTGCTAAACACGGAGTCGGTTCAACATTGTGTGGTCGCAGAATCCGTCGACCACAAGCCCAAAATATGTGACCACATGTCATGTGGTCTCATGTGTGGTCGACCACACCCCTCAAAACTACCACCACACGTCCAAAATTTACTGTTTTTAGTTTTTGACTGGTTGCTTCCACACAACTTAACTAGTCAGCCACACCAACTAAATTTGATTTGTTGCTTATCTTATCTTGTGGTTTCTTCATACAATTGGTTCACTTGAGCCAATTATGATGGGAAGATTGGTCACAACACTTGAATGTAAGGTTAGACCAGGTTCGTGTCGTGCGGGTCTTACAACTTGTCTGTTTTCTCATGAACTCAACTTAGAGAGGTCACCCTTGCATACCCCATCTTTTTACATGATGTTGCAGGTACTATGGTTATGGATTTCATGAATGCCCCAGTTGTCTCATTTGTGGCACATATGGATGTTCAACCTTTGGAGGAAGATGCGCACGACACTGATTACGAGTGTGGCGCATGTGTGTTCGAGTAGGAGAAAGTAGAAGAGTTTATGTAAAAGCAGGAAAAGACTTATGTTTTACTTTATTTATTTTAGTTTTATTTTTTATATACTATTTGATAGCCTAGTATTATAGTGTTGGTTTATGAATGATTTTTGTGGTGGAAGTTGATTGGACCAGAATAATTTGTAATACAATGTTATTTAATTTATTTTAAGTATCATTAGTAGCTCAGTTGACTTATTTAATTTTGCTACTTACTCTGATTATTATTGATGACATTGTCATATTGTGTTTGGTGGGAGCGTACACCGCTTACGTGATTCTAGATTGAATGAAACATAAAATGGGTGTCGATTCAGTCAGCTTCAAAATTTTACATATTGTAAATTTTGGGTGCGATAGCGTCCTTATAATTAAGCCTATGCCAATACCTAAACCCCTATTGGCAAGGGTTGCTAGTCACGGGATATTGAAACCTAAACCAAGAATATTACTAATGCAGGTACCTGTATCCTAGCATAACGGATCAAGATGAACCGTCTCATTCCAGCCTACTAGATCCACTGGGTTACAAGCGAATTCCAAACAATCATGTTATCAAACATCCACATGTTATCAATCCAATACAATAATAATATTCAAGAATGCATTTATAGATATCACAGTTATTGGATGGCATGTTATCATATAGTAATCCAAACATATCATAAACACAGCAAGCACATGGAAAACAAGAAAATAAAACAAAACTAATCCCTCACCTATAATTGGGTGAGCAACTACAACTCTGAAGTAGATAGAGTACCTTTCCTTGGTTTCCACGTCAGTCACCTAGTTGCATTTGGTATATGGTTAATACATTAGATTGTTTGGTCATGCTCTCAATAGGTATAAGGTATCCTCATTAGTCTTAGGAACAAGTCCTAGGGTCAATTAGTCAAGTTTCATGATCACTGGTTGAAGAATCAACCAAAATAGAATTGCTATCGATAGGTGGTCGCTGGAGGTGGTCGATCAGACTCATTTCATCAACTGATTAGGGTATTTAGGTCAATATTCGTTCTAGAGGCTTGAACCTCATTAGGTTCACTTCTACAAATAGTCTAAGGTCTATAACAATCACTGTTTGTGGTAAAATCCCATTGCCATAGTTTATATGCAAGTACGGTTATCGACTGTGAATGTCAGCTATGCACTAGTACGTGCTTATACTCTTGGGGATGCAATCTAATCAAATCAATCATTCTACAATGTTCATTACATCATTCTAGAGGTGTGGCATAGTCAACTTAGTCCATAATGGCCGATTGGGAATAAAAAACCAATTTTACACCTTTTTATGACTCAAGTGGTCGATCACAATCAGGCGATCGTTCAGACCAATTTGGTCGACCGTCCCCATTAACCGCCTTGTATCAGTGAGCTCAGATTGATCATGATTCAATCTGTTCTCCATGGAACCCATAATGGAAATTGGAAAGATCTCCCTCATTCCCTTACCATTCTTAGGCAGTGCATGGTCAGCCTTCCATGCTTGGAGAAGATTCAATCCAATCGACAGGTCCCATGACAGATTGGTCGCCAAACCAGTTCGTGACCATAAGTATGGCTAGAGAGGCATGTAGCTGGAGAGGGCCAGCTGGACCACCTTGTCCAGCCAGACCTTTCTTTTGGCCAGCCCAATTCGGGTTCGTTAGTCATGGGTATTCTGTTTCCAAGTTCGTCGAGTCTGTACTTTTCTGTAACATGAAGTCTCGTGTTTTAGTTGACATAGGAGGTTCAAGGTCATGATACGTGTCACCTCCTAGGGATTTTTTTCATTCTTGGACATGTTTGTCCGATACGTTCTTCGTGGGAAGACCTATTACAGCTGAAATTTCCAACTTTGGATTGAAATTTGGTCACAGGTCTTACATGAGCATTGCAACTTCTTCATTGGAATTGTGGAATTAAAACTAATCGCTCTACTATGGACATAACCCATACATATTGTGTGGGTAATCTACGTAAAATCATTGTATTGTGTTTCTCTTTCATTTTCTTTTTTACTATTGTTCTTCTATTGCATTATTCATTCCTAACACCCCCTAGTTAAGTATTCATCTTTTAACTTGCAAGAAATAAAATACAATTTCATCTTAATACTCCCCTAGTTAGGTATTCATCTTTGCCTTGCAGAAATAAAATACAATTTCCCATTATATTGTCCAACACAAAGCCAGGCCACGAAGGGTAGGATGGAGCGCCTTTAATTGGACTAAAGGCAGCCTCATACCCATGGTTTTAGGTATTCATATTGAATCAATTTCACATTGGGGATATATACAGATTCTTAGGCAATACATGATTGACTAACTGTTTAGGTATCCGAATTACTTGGCAAAAAGAGAGACTAAAAGAACCGAATGAATGCCACCTAATATGCATCCCATCCCTAATAAATTTCCAAAGTGACTGAAAAATGGTATTGGATAGTAAACTTAAACCATGCTCATACCACAATCTCTATAACCCTCTCTTCCATGCCATAAAAGCCCCATGAACAATGTTGAATTTCTCTCTTGTAATTTTTTTTTTTTTTGTAAATATTTTGTAATATTCTTAAGCAAACTAAAACGTATCTAAAAGTGCATCTTGTATCATCCTCCTTTACCTTGGTAAAATCAAAAGAATTAGCGTGGTTTAGAAATTTTGATAAGGTTGGTAAACTTAATTGTAATTATTCATATTACTGCACGAACTGGTTAGCATCGAGCTCACTAGAATCTGCACATAGGTAGACAAAACAACAAAGGTGCAGGTTGGGTTGGATAACCCTATGACCACTCCAATGCCTAAGAAGTCCATAAATAAGCAGTATAGAACAAGCACAGAGTATGGCTGTTCCTCTCAGTTAGTGAGGGTAGAGATCCATCTTAAGCAATGCTACAGGGTGGTTCTTGAGAGTAGAATTATAGATCCATTTAGCTTCACTTGTTCTTGGTTTATAGGTTTGGAGTGATCGAGTGAGTTTGGGTAAAGGCTACCCAATAAGAAAGAAGATCGGCTAAGAAGGCATAAATCTCGCCTTATATGAAAGGCCAACAGGATTCCTTTGGCCGTATGCTAATGTGGATCGCTAGATCCATTCTCTCCATGTTTACCCTTCGAGGCAAGTCCTCGGATCTTAGGATGACATGGACTTTCCTTGTTGAGGTCGGACCTTCCTTATGTGTGAATCCCCGTAAATAAGACTTCCTTTTGTGGACCGGTTGTCTGCTTCTTAACAGCTCACAGAGTTTTAGGCTTAGTGTGGATCATGGGATTATCTTGTACAAATCCTATCCTTTCCTTTTATATTCTCCCCCTCAGCATAATTATGGGGTAGACCAGGTATGGGAGAGCAATATTTCCTTTGTCTTTCCCTCAGCATTGATCCATATCTTGTTTGGTCCAGGTTCTCGTCAGCTACTATAACGTCCCTTGATCTCTTGAAACGCCACATGATTAGACTAGTTCGGGCATCATTGAGAAGAAATCGACTTTTGGCTTTTGGCCTTTACAATTTTGCAAAATTTTCTAGTCATGATGTCATAGTCTTAATGTAAGACCCGCATCCAAAATTTTGGGCTAATTTAAATTTTTCTGCGTAACAGGTCTTCCAACCGATACAACTCTAGCACTCGTATCAGTATAGAAACATATCGATCATTAGGTAGATCAAAATTAAGACTATTACATGTTTGAACTGGTAATTTTGGGATAGATGGTTGAACCAACCTTCACATGGCCAATCCGGGCCATGCAGTTGACCACTGTGGTCGATGAAATGAGCCCCATCGACCGCTTGATTGTAATAGATTGGTTGATCACATAATTGGGCTGAATTGTGGTTACTCATGTGGACTTGGTTCCGACTGATGTCTAATTACCCCTAATCATCCCAAACCATGTGGGACTCAACTTTAAACGTGTTGGTGTCAATGCCTTTTTTAACACTTACACACTAGCACTATGACTCAAGGTAGGAGTTATACTCCAACTCCAACTCTTGATCTCTCCTCCATATAATTTCCAAAACCCTAATGTGTTAGAACTTTTATTGTAAGACCCGTACCTTACTAACCCGGTCTTACCATCTTGTATTAAGTCTTCCTATCATGGTCGGACCAAGCGGACCAAGTGCGTGAAGAAACCATAAGGCTAGGTATGTAATTCGAACCAAAAATCATCTAATTGAGACGTGTGGTCACATACCTAAACAGGTGTGGTCAACCACACCTCAGAATATGGAGACCACTAGAGTCAGGGACGTGCGGTTGTAATTTTGAGAAGTGTGGTTGACGGATTCTGTGACCCCACAATGAGGAAACCTTCTTAATCTGAGGGGGTTCTTTCCTAATCAAAGTGGGACTTTATATGGATGTTTTCCTATATATAAAGGATGTCCCTTAGCCTCTTTGACTCTTTTAGAACCCACACTGAAAGAGAGAGAAAGAGAGGAGTAAGAAGAGAAGTAGAATTGAAGAGGAAAACTAGGAGAAGGAATTGTAGAGAAAGCTCTGATTTTCTAGCAAGTTTAAGTTATGGAATCATTATCTACATTAATTGAATGCCTAGAATAGATTATGGAAGAGATATTGAGTCAAAGTAAGATCTCAATCCTAAGACCATGAACAAAACTCTAAGAGATCCATGAAGAATGGATTAAGGTAAAGGACTATGTAAAAGTTTAAATTTTAAGCAATAGAACAATCATAGGAAGGATCATAATGTTAGCCATAAAATCAAGTTATGAAAAGATGTAGCTGAGAGTAAAAGTTGACCAAAAACTCATGTGGTCGAAGTTTGATCGACCATATAAGGCACATATGTCCGACCACACGCCCTCGGGAAGTTTTCATGGAGGGTGTGGTCGTATGTGTGTGGTCGCATGATATGCGACCACACATATCGACCCCACACCCTGTGATTGCAGAAACTGAGACCACATGTTCAGTCACACGTGCGACCACATGATAACAGTAAGCATATTTTGAGACCAAACAAGGTGTTTAACTACTGTAACTTGGTAAACTTGAACTTGAACTTAAATACATTAATTGTTTAGGCTCCTAATAGATTCAAAGTGACTTTCAAAGCTTGGAAGAGGAACAAACATCGATTAAAGGTGAGGGAACAAGACCTAAACTAATTGGCTAATAACAAGCTATTTTATTTTATTATGTCCAATGCAATGATTGATTCTATGTTTGCTTGCTTGTAATGTGCATCTCCCATGTCATCCAATATTCCTTTTATTATTGCTCATGCATATTTATATTCTGTCTATTTATAACATGATGATGATGATGCTAGGAATAGGCATGTGATTGTGTATGTGTGGTTAGTGTGTTGGATGATAGTGGAGCATCAGTGGGAGGACGTAGTATTATGGTTCAGCCTGATCACCAGACTCTAGCTCTATCTCTACTCAAGTCTTGCCCACTGACATCATCGTAGGGCATCAGGGGAGGTGGTCTCGAACCGTGTGGTCTTTGACTCTATCGGGGGGCCTTAGCTCTATCTATATGGACGTATTAAGGGATGCTAGGGTGAGGCCTTGGATACACTGGAAGACATTTAGGATTGCTTAGTTACGAGCCCAGTTTGCAAGCCCTTGCCAATAGGGGCTTATGTGTTGGTATGGGTAGGGCATTAGGAGAAGTATTGGCGGTGTGTGATCTAGACACTTTACCTCTATCTCTATTCTATGGTGGGTGCATGTGGGATGGTAATGGTGTTTGATTCATTAGCAGATTCACACACTCGTGTAAAGAGGTGCGGGGGCCTCCAAACCTTTCTATAGCACATTATAAACTTAAAACCAGACCAAAGATATGAATTAAATGCATGCATATGTTTGTTGCATTATTTTTTCACTCAGTGAGCTCAGTTGGAGAGCTGACCCTCGCGCACGTAATTCTTTTTAGTTTCTGATGTTGCAGGTGTTACTGTTGAAGGCTACATGGATACGCCAACGTATGGACATGTAACGGATATGGATGTGCAAGCTGTGGAGGACGAGCAAGACTCGTCAAGTGAGTGTTTTCACAGTGGTTACGCTTAGGGTTTAACTTCTGTATTTTGATACTTATAATATGTATTAATTATGTTTTGGTTAATTGGAGATAACTGGATCATTAATTATTTATCATGTAGTCCTCAGTTCATTATTAATAAGACTTTTGCTATTTACTCAAATATCTCTGATTATTATTGTAGAATGTGTTTTGGTTTAACATGGTTGGCATAGCCTATACGAGATCCTGATTTGAACCGTTGGTTTTCATGATGGTTCATCACACCATTGGTTGGTCCAGAATTGAGGTGTGACAACTTGGTATCAAAGCTCTAAGGCTTTGTCCATCAAACCTGAATACTTCCACAAGGGTCATGAACTGAGTTAGGTTAAATTTAAAAGCTTTAATATAAACACATCATAAGCACTTGTGTTGGTTGAGACAGAACTTAAATAAGACAATAATGTCCATATAAAAGATGGAACCATATGTGTATGCAAACAGAAGAAAAAGAAAATCTAAATGTATCCTGATAAACAAATAACATATGGTACAGTCTACAAGTTAGTTAGTTGTCTGAGTATACAAAGGATATAGTATAATAACAAGAAGGAAGCATCTGTAAAGCAAAAAATTGGAATACCGAGTTGGTACTCACAAGATGTGAAACTCGATGTATGACAAAGGAAGAAGGAAAATGGCTAGTAACGCCTAAATCCTAACAAAGGTAAAGGAAAAGATAACGGGCTGAATCCAATAGAGATATGAGAACCATGGCCATATGCCAAAAATGAGAGTAACTATAAAAGAAAATAAAGCTATACTCTTGGACGTGGAGACTTAGAGTGAGATCCGCCACACGCTGATCCATCATAGCTAAGCATTAAGAAAAGGTTGTAACCCGACCCCACCACTATTTGGGTCAAGAACTAGTAATGATAACCCATCCGAGTAGATGCCAGGTAATGATAATCAAACTGGAGGAAATCAAAAGGGGTGAACAACTAGGCCACTCCAGCCAACCTACCTAGACTATCAAGTGCCTTGGACACGATTGTAATAAATTTGGTCCGACAAAATTCAAAAGCAACGACAGATGATACCAGATATGTAAGTTACCATGAGAATTGTTACCCAAATTGCTAATGCCACACCAATACCTCCAAGTCAGACCATGTATGATACTAGTTGGTAGCAACACTGTACCTCTAGAACCCGTTGACCATAACACAGTGTCTACCATACAGTAGGACCCAATAATGCATACCTTAGTACAGAAGCTTAGCGCACAACAAGCAGTGTGTCAAGGTGGAATACCCTTATCAGCCATTGATGTATGGGATATCTGCCGCATGGCGGAATGATCCGACAAGGATTGAGGAATATTTTCTAAAGATAAAGCTCGGATGTTTTTATCAAGGGATCAAATCTATTGTGGTCATATATCTAGACAAATGTATATAAATGCGGTGCATCATTGACTTACTCTTATGATTATAGAGGATGCACATACCTGATTTTAAATTCTTGTGCCTTGATAGGATACCTTCTCGATTCAACCTGTCAATTGGGGTTATAGATATTGTTTCCTTAGAATTAGTCCTGATTATACCAATCTAAGTTACTCTCATGATCGACACACGAGTTTTTTGTCCATTTTTACTCTCAGCCACATCCTTTCATGGCTAACATTATGATCATTCTTATGATTGTTCCATGGCTTAAAATTCACACTTTTACATAGTCCTTCACCTTAATCCGTTCTTCATGGATCTCCTTAGAGTTTTGTTCATGGTCTTAGGATTGAGATCTTACTTTGACTCAATATCTCCTCCATAATCTATTCTAGGCATTCAATTAATGTAGAGAATGATTCCATACCTTAAACTTGCTGGAGAATCAGAGCTTTCTCTGCAATTCATTATCCTAGTCTTCCTCTTCAATTCTCCTTCTCTTCCTACTCTTCTCTTTTTCTTTCTTTCAGTTTGGGTTCTAAAAGAGAAAAAGAGACTAAGGGACGTCCTTTATATAGAGGAAAACATCCATATAAAGTCCCACTTTGATTAGGAAAGAACCCCCCCTCATATTAGGAAGGTTTCCTAATTATAGAGTCGGTTATACCATCGTGTGGTCACAAGTGGGGTCACAGAATCCGTCGACCACACATCTCAAAACTACGACCACACGTCCCAGACTCAAGTAGTCTCAATATTTTAAGGTGTAGTCAACCACACCTGTTTAGGTATGTGACCACATGTCTCAATTAGATGATTCTTTGTTTGAATTACATACCTAGCCTTGTGGTTTCTTCACGCACTTGGTCTGCGTGGTCTGACCATGATAGGAAGACCTAATACAAGGTGGTAAGATCGGGTTAGTAAGGTACGGGTCTTACAATAAAAGTTCTCACACATTAGGGTTTTGGAAATTATATGGAGGAGAGATCAAGAGTTGGAGTTGGAGTACAACTCCTACCTTGAGTCATAGTGCTAGTGTGTAAGTGTTAAAAAAGGCATTGACATCAACACGTTTAAATTTGGGTCCCACATGGTTTGGGATGATTAGGGGTAATTAGACATCAATCGGAACCAAGTCCAAATGAGTAACCACAATTCATCCCAATTATGTGATCAACCAATCTATTACAATTAAGTGGTCGATGGGGCTCATTTCATCGACTACAGTGGTCAACTGCATGGCACGAATTGGTAAGATTGGCCATGTGAAGATTGGTTCGACCATCTATCCCAAAATTACTAGTTCAAACATGTAATAGACTTAATTTTGATCTTACCTGATGATTGATCTGTTTCTATACTGATACGATGCTAGAGTTGTATCAGTTGGAAGACCTGTTACTCAGAAAAATTTAAATTAGCCCAAAATGTTGGATGTGGGTCTTACATTAAGGCTATGACATCATGACTAGCAAGTTTTACAAAATTGTAAAGGCCAAAAGCCAAACGTCGATTTCTTCTCAATGATGCCCAAACTGGTCTAATCATGTGGCGTTTCAAGATATCAAGGGACGTTATAGTAGCTGACGAGACCCGTGTTGCTACCCCCTGGTACAATGCTAGTTTGTCTGGCTGGTATAGGTGTAGTATGTGCAGCTGGAAAAGCCATTCCCATAGCAGCTTGCATATTGGCTTGTACTTGCTGTATTTGCTGTAGTTGTTATGCTAGGTTCATTACTGTTGTAGCCAAATCTGTAGGTGGGGCTGGCAAGTATGTAGGATTAGCCTGTCGTTAGCTCCTGGTGGTACCACATTCTGATTCTCTTGTCTTTTAGGGTTTTCATGGCAATTTTCCTCCACAAGTGGTGGTGGTGGAATTGGGTTACGTCCTCGCCTGGTTACTCTTCGCCCAGCTGTGAGGACAAAGATGGAAATCTTGAAAGTCGCCACCTAGATTAAGGTCTAGGACCTTAGAAATGTGAAATCTCACCCCAAGGTAAGACTTCGATTGACTCATGACCATTAGGTTGGATTTCTGGTCCATCAAAGATTGGGTAAGCGTCAGGTTACGATTATGGGAAGGGGTTAGGCACCCAAACCGCCCGATCGAAAGCGGTCTCCTATACCTTTCCTATGCTAGACTCTATCTGTTAAACCGAGCCAAACCAAGTGATTTAATATCACTGAACCGAATCTGTATCCATCAGATTGCCTACGTATTACGGAATTATTCCAAAAATCAAGTTCACCATCGTAGTTCAGGTGTGATTAAAGTTTATGGTTGTGATTTATGCTTGTGCATGATTAAGTTCTTTGTTCAAGTTGAAGTTTATGCTTGAATGGATGAGAAACCCTATGGGTTAGGATCTGGATAGTCCATGTGGACTGATAGATAGTCCTAGTGGATCTAAGAATAACCCTATTCGGGTCAAAATATGGATAACCCATTCTGGGTTGGAATGTGGGTAACCCTATCTGGGTTGAAATATGGATAACCCTATGTGGGTTAAAATATGGGTAAATATCCTAGTGGATCTATAGATAGTCCAAGTGGACTAAGATGTGGATCTAAATTTTGGATTCTCCCAAATAGCCTACGTATCCTAGGGTTTGCCCTAAAAATCAGAATCTGCGTAGTTTGAAATTGGGTTGAAATGGTTGGATATCCTAGTAGATCTATTGATAGTCCAAGTAGACTAAGGTGTGGATCCGAATTTGGGTTTCTCCCAAATGGCCTATGTATCCTAGGGTTCGCCCTAGGAATCAGAATCCGCGTAGTTCGGAACTTTGGGTAACCCTATTTGTGTTAAAATATGGGTGGATATCCTAGTATATCTATAGATAGTCCGAGTGGACTAAGGTATGGACCCGAATTTGGGTTTCTCCCAAATGGCCTACGTATCCTAGGGTTTGCCCTAGGAATCAGAATCCGCGTAGTTCGAACAATGATAACCTGTTCTAGGTTAGAATGTGAGAACCTATTCTAGGTTTATGGTTTAGAACCTATTCTAGGTTTAGGATTGAGAACCTATTCTAGGTTTAGGGTTTACTGAGAGGTGAAAATCATCCTGTGTTACCCTTTTCATCCTGAATTCTAATTTTGGAAGGTTTGGCAAAGCATTCTCTTTCTTTATTAAGATTTTTATTATTTCCATTATGCCCTTCCCAAGAATGTGGGTGCCTAAATGAACGTCCCCACACCTAATATGTTTGCTAGGTGTAAAAATATGGCAGTTCAACTAGGGTGCAACATAAATTAAATTATTACCAAAAAAAGAATATTCTAAACATGGCTTGTATGATATTTATGCTAACTATCATATCATATAGTAGGATTATGAAAATCTCCCTAATATGGCATGTATTGCAAATAAGGCAAGAACCTAATATGGCAAGATCTAAGCTTGGCAAGATCTAAGCGTGGCAAGATTTAATATGGCAAGATCTAATATGGCAAGATCTAATATGCATCTATATATCAATATGGTAAGCACCAATCATAGAATGCATATATGACATGAATTTTTCAAAAAAAGAGAAGATCTTATATGCTATTTTCTAAGCATAGTAGGACTTAAAAAATAGTAATTGTTAAGATTTTGCTAAAATATAGTAAAAATTTATCTATTCTACCAAAAATAGCAACACATGGAATGTGGCAAACATGGTATGCACAATCCAAACAAAGCATATGAATGCTCCAAATATAGCCATTTATCCAAATATGGCAGAATTCACTTAAACAATCATTGATGTTATAATGAATGAGACATCAATGAAATTTTTTTTTTTAAAAAGTGGAAAATTATAAAAAAAAAACATATGTTTAATGTTCTTTGAAAAAATTGTAATTTTTATGAAGAAATTTGGGAAGATTAATGGCTCAGAACTATCAAAATTGTGACATAAGGTTTCAGATAATGGACAAAACTATGAACTATATTCAGATTTGTCACATTACACAAGAATGACCATAAGTAGGTCTTTCGAAACTCAAATGAAGTTCAACTTTTTTCATATAAAGATGACTTAATATATTATATTTTATATGAAGGATTTGAATCCAAACAGAAAGAAAAAATAGGTCAAAGATATGCCCTAAGACCAAACATGTGCACTGGTAAAATCTGATCCAGATTTTTGACCAGTTGCACCATAAATTCCAAATAAAATTCTATTCTAAATGAAAATTAAATACATAAATATATCTATGTAGATAACTGTCTGATCTAAAATTTTATTAACAAAAACAAGTTAAAACAGTATATTTTCTTTGTGAAAAATGACTCTTTTCAATCATGCAAATCAGTACATCATGACAGATTTAAAATCAGAGCACTATGCACTTAAAAATTGATATCAATTCAAAAAAAAATTGAAAAATATGAAATTAGTGCCTTTTTTTAGAAAACTTTCATGTATAAAAATTTCATATTAATTAGATTTTCTGATTATGGCCATGTGACCTTTGTCTAGAGACTTTCTAATGGAGGATTGCATTACATCCTAGAAAAACAGCAATGTCAAAGACAAATTGTTTGATACAGTTTTTCAATTCCAAATGGAACAAAATTTATAGGGTAGTCTTCTAACATATCAGAGAGACTCCCATTAAAATTTTGGCTTCAAAATCATAGAAAAAATACATGTAATGTACGTCCTAAGTTTGAATCCTAAATCTAGAATTTTCAGATCAAAAAATCACTTTATGAAATTTATAAAAAAACATCAAATATCATTGTATATCATTCAAAAATTCATCATTGAATAGCTTAGACAAGTTATCATTCATGAAAATGTTAGACATAGGCATCCTAACATTAACAAGCATATAATAGAGCATTCATGATTGAGATTTCATGGAAATTAGTCTTTTTCAAGCAAAATTGACATTCGAGCTTTCTAACGACCTCTAAATTTATTTAGTGTACTAACCATGTGCTTAAATCGAGCGAAACCATCGATGAAGGGTGATTGGAGGTTGTATCAATCCCCTTTGAATGCGAATCCTCCTTCTCCTCTCTTCTGCTTCTCTCTCTCTTCTCTTTTTCTCTTTTCTTCTTCTCTTTTCTTTCTTTTCTCTTTTCTTCTCTCTTTCTTTCTCCCTCTCTCACGTTTTCTCTCCCTCACTTACGTTCTCCTCTCCCTCACTCACGTTCTCCTTTCTCCATGGTCAGAAAAAAGAGACCCTCCTCTCTCTTCTCTTGCCTATTTATGTTTTTCTCTCCTGTTCTAGAAAATCCTTCTTTCCTTTCTTATTTTTCTAGAAAATCTTTTTTTTCTTCCTTTTTTCTTCTTTACTTTCTTCTCTTCCTTCCCTTTTCTCTTCTCCCTCTCTATTCTACACGTTTTCCCTCTCTCTCTCTTCTAGAAAATCCTCTCTTCCTCTTTCCTTCTTCTCTCTTCCTTCCTTTTCATCTTTTTTTTCTTCTAGAAAATCCTTTCTTTCTATTTTTTTTTCTTCCTTTCCACGTTTTTTCTTCTTCCTTTCTTTCCTTTTTCTCCTTCTTCTTCTAGAAAATCCCTTCTCTCTTTCCTTTCTCTATTTTCTTCTTCTAAAAAATTTCTTCTCTCTTTCCATTCTTTCTTCTTTCCTTTTCTTCTTCCTTCTTTTTCTTCCTTTTTTTTTCTCCCTCTCTTTTCACGTTTTCTTTCTTAGAAAACATTTTTTTTTCTTTTTCTTCTTTTTTTTTCTTTTTTTTTCTTTTTTTTCTTTCCTTCCTCTTTCCTTCTTTTTTTTTCTTTCTCCCTCTCTCTTTCACGTTTTTTTCTAGAAAACGTGATGGGGAATCTTTTCTTTTTTTTTCCTTTTTTTTTCTTTTATTTCTCTCTCTTTTCTTTTTCTTTCTCCCATTCTCTTTCCTATGGCTTCTCTTTCCTCTCTCTTTCCACGGCTTCACTTTCCTCTCTCTTTCTTAATATATATGTATTAATACATATAATATATCCATAAGATATATATATGTATTATATACAATAATATATTATATATTATACATATATAAAAGAAATGCATGCATATGGACTGACATAACTTGGTCTGGATTGGTCTGAGCTGGGCCGGGCTAAGTTAGACTAAGCTGTATTAAGCTGGTTTGGACTAAGGTTGATATTTCATAGTCCATTTCTGTCACCCTTCCGTAAGGAATTTTTTGATAGCATCTATTCTAAATTTTCTTGTTCACTTTGTAGAAAATTAAAAATGAGGAATATTAGAACTTGAATCATCTCATTTGGAAATGAAATGACCAACTTATGAATTTTTGAAGTTTAAGCAGGCCAATTATTGTAATTTAACTGACCATTCTGCATGGGATCCTTCGGAGACTTCTACCAGAGATTTTTTTACGTTCACTTTGTAGAATACTAAAAATGGAACATAAAGAAGCTGAAATTACTTGATTTGGATATGGGGTGACCAAAATATGAATTTTCGAAGATTAAATGACCATTTTCGTGTGTAATTTTACATGGAACTCTTTGGAGACTTCTACCGAGATTTCTTTTTGTCCACTTTGTAGAACATTACAAATGAAGAATAATGGCCTTGAAATCATCTGAATCCGATGTAGAACGACAAAGATATGAAGCTTTGAAGTTCTAACGATAATTTTGCATTAAAGCTTGCATGAGGCCCATTGGTGACTTCTACCTGGGATTTTTCACGTCCACTTTAAAGAGGACTGGAAATAAGGAATATTGGCCTTTGAATCATCTGATTTCGATATCAGATGACCAAGATATGATGTCTTGAAGTTTGAATGATAATGCATACATCATACGATAATTATGTAAATGCCCTTGCACTTTCAAACTACGATATCTTCCTTGTTTGACGTCAGAATTTGATGATTCTAGTCTCATTTCGAAGATAATTTTACGACCTATTCATCCAAGTAGATAATAGCCCATGACCCTACTATGGGGTTCATGAGAGAATCACAAACCCTTGGGTTAGCAGAAAACCTGTCATATTGGTTCACTTATGCAGAGGATGGCAAAAATGGGGTGCTTACAGATGCCCCTCTTTAGCCGAGATTGCTACCAATTAAAGGCTGAAGATAAAAGAACCACATTTTTGGGATATGAGTGAGATTTCTTATTGGGTTGGACTTAGGGTAATTCGTTCTAAACTGCCTACGTATTCTAAGGGTGTCCTAGAAATCAAGCCCAGAACGTAGTTCGACTGGCAAGAAGGTTTGTTCTTCTTGGAAAATTGATGATTGTTCTTCTTGTATGAAGCTAGGCTATGAATAGAAGGCTCATTTGTAGGCTAGGAACCTCTTCTTGCTGAGGTGGAACTCATGATGCATGGTACATCTGGGCTTGAACCCGGCTTGATCCATTTATAGGCTGATAAACCTCTTCTTGTATGAAGCTAGGCTATGAATACAAGGTTCATTTGTAGGCTGAGAACCTCTTTTTGCTGAGGTGACTCATGATGCAAGGTAGGTGCGGGCTTGGACCCGGCTTGATCCATTTGTAGGCTGATAAACCTCTTCTTGTAAGAAGCTAGGCTGTGAATACAAGGCTCATTTGTAGGCTGGGAACCTCTTCTTGCTGAGGTGACTCATGATGCAAGGTATGTGCAGGCTTGGACCCGGATTGATCCATTTGTAGGCTGATAAACCTCTTCTTGTAGGAAGGTAGGCTATAAATACAAGGCCCATTTGTAGGCTTGGAACCTCTTCCTGTATGGAGCTGGGCTGAGAATACAAGGCTGATTGCATGAGCTTGGACTCGGCTTCAATATGTCTGGATGTAAGACTTGATGTGTTTTCTTTGATTGAAGTAAGGCTCTTTTGATTGAGATTATGAGATTATTTTTCTAAATAACTTAGGGCTCTGCATTTGATTCATTTATAGGTTGAGATTGACTTGATCTTTAGACGAGCTAGGGCTCTCCATTTGATTCTCTTATAGGTTTAGGTTGATTTGAATTTTGGTTGAGCTAGCGCTCTGCATTTGATTCACTAATAGGCTGAGATTGATTTGAACTTTGGATGAGCTAGGGCTCTGCATTTGATTTTCAAATAGGCTGAGATTGATTTGATCTTTGAATAAGCTAGGGCTCTACATTTGATTCACTAATAAGCTAAGATTGATTTAAACTTTGGATGAGATAGGGCTCTGCATTTGATTCACTTATAGGCTGAGATTGATTTGATGTTTGAAAGCTAGGGCTTTGCATTTGATTATGAAATGAGCAAGAACTCAGAAGGTCACTTTTAGGGTGATGAATTTTCTATTGATTCTGAAATGAGCAAGAACTCAGAAGGTCACTTATAGGGTGATACTGAATTACTCATCTTTGAAATTCCTACCAGCTTTGGACCTTCGGGGTTGAAAATTGGAATATCATTCTTGGAAGCTCTATGGCTATGAACCTTTGAGAATGGAAACCAAAATATCATCTTAAGTAGCTTTGTTGCTATGAACCTTTAGGATGCTCGAAAGTGACCTATACAGGAGGTCTTTGACTTTGAACCTTTAGGGTGCTAGACATATTTGAAATGATGGTGAATTTCTTGGCAATTTTTTAATGTTTTTGCCCCTGCTTTATTGGTGAAGGCATAAAACATGACATCAATGGAAATGGTGTCATAGAATTTGCTGGCATGATACCTAGATTTGAAATTTACCATTTATGACTTGGTACTGAAAGTTTGACACAATTTCAGCATAGTAGTGATGACTTGGTTGCTCCCTTGGAAAGGTTCCATGTAATTTGAAAGTGATGATTTTCTTCAGCCAACATTGGTGTTGTTGGATTTTGGATTGAAAGAAACTCTAGCGAGGATTATTTTGGACAAGAATGAGGGGAGCTTGACAGTCTCTAACCAAAGTGATTTTATTGATTGACCTTGGTGTTAAACTGTCGAGGGGCATCTGGTCAACTAAGTTCTTTGACTATGCACTATGGTAGACCAAATTGGTAGAACAGCCAAGCGGCGATGAAATGTGACATGGGTTTGGCCCTTAATCTAGGCTCATAAAAAGCTCAGGGCTTTGCAATATTGTTGTGTCAATTTTGAAAGATTGATGAATCATGGCCCCAAAGTAGGCATGAGGAGCAAAGGATTTGAAGTGTTCCTTTAGAGAATTTGGTGACCAACTCCTAACAGGTGAGCGACCACGTTGGATTTTCTTCATCAACAGGATTGGGAGAACTGAGAAATTGGTAAAAACCAACTTGGATGGACCTACTTTTATTGACTAGGAAAGTTAATGACTTCAATAGACAATGGATCCTAGATGTAATGCTCATGATCAAGTTCAATTCCTCTACATAGGGTATATCTATGCCCCAATGTCTACATGTTGTGACAGACCGCTACTATAGTGTGCTATGGGCAAGATAGAAGGAAACATGCAATCTAACAGAGTTGGAACTAGGTTGAATCTGGATTGCATCTAGAATTTGACCATGCTTCCAAGGTCAAGGGAAAATTGACAAATTGATTGCAGAAAGTGACTTCTTAGATAAACCCTTCTTGAATCTTGAAAAATGAGGGAACTGATGATTTGATGAATTTGGCTACATCCGTAATCAGGCCATGAGAATTTGCTCTCGAGACAAAAGGATTTGAAGATAGAATTCTATTGAAAGGCAATGCTATGGAGCCCAAAAGGCAAACAGATGATGGTTTGTTCAACTCCTCTGAGTATGATTCACTAGAGAGCAAGAGGGGTTCCTTTCCTTATGGAGGGTAGACTGGGTATGACACTTGTCCACATGAACCACTGAATTTTTCTATGAAGGGCCAATGAGGGCAATGCTTTAGGGTTGCATTAGGTCGTCTATCCCCACTGAGGTATTATGGGTTGTCCATTGATGTTTCTTGGGTTGCTTTTCCTTGTTGAGGTTTCTTTTATTTCCTAATTTTTTTGCAAACCCCATCTTGGGTTGAATAAATAGTCCTAATATGGTGAGGATATTGCCAAAACTATGGTCCTATCCAATGGTCTGAAAACCCTTAGGGGAAATCTGAACGGATGACTTTCATGACAAATGGGTAGCCTTGCCCCACTGTTTAAATTGACACCTAAACGCATTGGTAGGGGGGCAACTATTTGAATCATCACTAAAAGCGACCTTAGGGAAATGCAGTCCCATACCAAAATTAAAAATGATGTCGAATTATGTTTTCCTTTCTTGGAGATGTTCCGATGGAACTTATGTCTCAAAAAGCTACATTGAGATGTCGAATCAGTCACAATCATATCTAGGCCTGAAACCTTTAAGTTTGTTGAAAAGTATTGATGTTGAAGGTCCGAGAGGACTGATGTGAAACTATCCACATGGGTCTACCATTGGGAGAGTGTTTAGTGTTTATGTAGAATGGGCTTATCTTACCGAGAAGATCCCATTTTATTGGCTTGGGAAATGAAGGGCTTATAGGAACCTTGGGAAGCCATCAGATGTAATGAATGACATATGAGAGTTCCAGCCAGATTCATGAATTTATACATAAAATGATGACATGATCACGAGATACAATGCCATAAAAATTGATAATCAAAAGAAGGGCTTGTGATAGAGACTCCTTGGAAGGATGTCAGATTGATAGACGGGAGAGAGAGTCTAATGCCGATGAAAAATCTTTCTCTGATGATGAAGAAGTGATGAGATCGTCTCCTGTAAAGGCGGAATGTAATTGGCCAAAATCAAAAGTCCAGTCCAACATGCTGTGAATCTCGAAGAACGATTGCACTTGCTATCAGGCTTTGATTGGAACTACCATCCTCTTGAAGTGAGAGGGATAATTGGCTTACTGTCGAGCTCTAATTCCATTCAACATCTTACTATTTTATTTTCTTTTTTTGGATGTGGAGGCCACATAATGCAGTGCTTCGCTTGATCACAAAGTTGAATCATGACTTTCAATATTGGATTTGAATCTTCTTCTTCCAAACATTTCCAATCAAATAGAACGTCTTTGCCCCAGTTAGTAATCTGATCTTATGTAAACTTTATGAGCATTTGTGACTGCTCATCTAGATCTGATTTTATCTGAATGGTGAATCCGTATGCTGTCCTTTGGAAGTTAATCATCACTTTCAGTCTGATGTAACTACCTCCCATTATTGATGTAGATAAAACATAGGCTTGAATTTTCTTTTCCTTTCTTTTTGTTTATTTTTTTGACATTCTTATGACCTCATTCTTTGATTTTGAGATTTGTCATTCATCATGTATCTCTTGCTTGTAGATGGTGTACTTTATAAGAACTTTGGTATTTCCATCTTTTTAGTGGCACATCTATCCTCCACTCATTTGTATTGATTGGCTGACCTGCTGATATGATCTGTTACTATCTAATGCTTTCCTTGGAATCTTTTCATAGGTATGGCAGCTTCTCCAATACATGTTTCTTGAGAGTACTCTTGTGTCTCCCGATTGATCATTTAAGGCTTTCCCAGACGGGTTGGACCTTTCTTTCTTAAGAGGCCAGGTGGCGTAAAAGTTCAAGAGACGTCTCATCATTTCAATCATCTTCTAAGTCAGAATTGACTGCGCACGTATAATAGGAGGATGTATGAAACTAGGAGGAAATATATGGAAGAGACAAAGCACAGAGTTTGAAATCCCAAACGGGGTGATTTTCTTTTACTTATAGGAATGATTGGACTAGACTTGTCAAAAAGCATATCAATCTTGAACCTAGACATGGATGACCTATCGAATACCGATAATAGAAAGTTGAAACAACTAGTCCGTCCAAGTGGCTCCAGTTGGGTATAACGCCTTCGACGACCACCTTCAGTCGTTGTGGGAATAAATCATCATTCAGACCTCTAGCAGCAAGACTCATCATTCCCCTCTATCAATAGGTACAAGATGCCTACCTTTTAGGGTCCCATACAATTCTTATCCTTGTTTTTTTTTTCCTTTTTTTTTTTTCCAGTTTGGGATCCATTCATAATCGGACTATTGCTTTTTAAGCTCACGGTTACTCTGGTTCATGCCCCGGTTTGGGGTTCATTGGATTCATCAATGGACCGCTTCCAGTTAAGTTCATAATCATTCTAGCCTATGCCCCAGCTTGGGGAGCAAGGGGTATCGCCATTGCACTACACCATTTTAAGTCCAAGATTAGACTAGTTTATGCCTCGGCTTAGGGGGTTTAATGGATTTCTTCATTAGACCACTCTCAGTTTGGGTCCAAGGTCAATTTGGTTCATGCCCTAGTTTAGGGCATAATGTCACACCCCAATTCTGATCCAACCAGAACGGTGTGAGTGAACCGTCATTGAACCAACGGTTCACACCAGGATCTCGAATAGGCCGTGTTCACCCATACAAACCAATTACACATAACCACAATCAGAATATAAATATACAGCGGAAGACTTTAAATAGAATGAACTGAGTATCTATTGATAATTTAAATAAATATCCCATTATTCAAATTCAAACACATAAAATAAATATCTTTTACATCTCTTAACACCAAGCAAAAATAACTGAAACAATTAAATAAAATCCATCACAGGTACACGCAGAAAGGGCACTCGCATGAAGCATCATGCTCGTCCTCCCCTGCTTGTACATCCAGAGCAGCTACACCTCCATACGCCGGAGCGTTCACGTAATCATCCACAGTATAACCTGCATCTATATCTAAAACAAGATGTGCACAAAGGGTGAGCTCACAACACAGCTCAGTAAGACAATCAGACAGTTTCACAATATTATGCATGAGTAACAATCATTTTATGCTGTAGTCTGGTTTTAAGTTTGCAATGTGCTATAGAAAGGTTTGGTGGCCCCCGCACCTCTATACACGAGTGTGTGGCATCACACAGTAGATCACACTACCACCAACCCACATGCACCCATCATGGAATAGAGATAGAGCTAAGGTATACCCGCACCTCCCCTGATACTCTACCCATACCAGTACCTAAGCCCCTATCGGGCCGGGGCTCATAAACTGGGCTCGCAACTAACCAATCCTATATGTCAACAATGTATGCTCTATCCCAGCACAGCCGTCTACGGCATAGAGATAGAGCTAGAGCGTGCAGGCCGGGCCGGAGACCACAATACCTCACCTCCCCCTGATAACCTATCCGCAACTAACCCACTAGGATAGAAACAATACGCAGGTAGACCCTATCCCAACATAACTCCCTATGGCATAGAGATAGAGCTAAAGCATCGTGGACAAGCCAGCGTCGACTCAGAATCCATAGTACCATATAACAATGGTCGGGACAACATCAATATCAGAGACCACCGTACCATGACCTTCCCCTGATACCCCACCCGTACCAAGCATGTTAAGACAGAATACTACAAAAAGTGCTAGTGTGAGGAGCGATCCCAGGCCCATGCCCCACTCCACACACCGACGAAAACAAACACATGCCTAACAATCACATTCTATCAATGCATGAACAGTAATAATAACTGAAAGTAAAGGATGGCATGTGAATATGCACAAACATCACATCATAGATATTCAATGATTAACAACGATTTACTGTCCATTAATTATTAGGTTTAGGTCAGATTCCCTTACCTGACGCTTGTTCAATAACTTGCTCCACATCGCAAGATCCAAACGATATGTCACAAAGTCCTACAATATTATTTGGGTTTCATTAGAATAACATTCTTAGAGTTTCATGTTGGTCGGAAACCAACAGGGTTACAAAATACCCTCACAGAGCTGACCGGTGGCATGTACCAGTCGCAGCTCTGTGGGAAAGACTGGCGACCGGTATGGTCAGCTGGTCCCCACAGATAACCTCCCGAGAGGTAGCGGTCGCAACATACCGGTCTCACTATGTGCAACCGGTATAGTCGACCGGTATGTCTCCGGAAGACCATACATGGGTTCTTCGACTGCCGTCGATCATCCTCCATGGATTTTCAGGGTTTCTTCTATCCATTCTAAGTCTAGGCTTTAAGTTAGAGTTATCCCCAACTCATTCAAGTCTCGTTTCGATGAATATCATCTCGAAACGTGAATCTAGGGTTTGACGACAACTTAGGGTTTATTGGCAAAATAAGGTTTTTAGATCAATACCTACTTTGCATGGTATTGATCCACCCACACAACTAACACAGAATAAGAAGATGGATTCAAGCACTTACCGTTGACAGGCGTAGCGTGAGCTTCGTCAAACGGTAATGGCGGCACCTCCTTCTTCTTCCTAGCTCCTTCTCCTTTCCAAACTCTTTCTCTTCTCTAGGGTTTGTGAGAGATAATGGAAAGGATTTGAGGAGGCTTAAGGGTGTATTATAGGCTAGAAATAGGGTTTAGTAACCCTACTAGGATTAGGAAACTTCTAGGATTCAAAATCAGGAAAGCGGGAACCGCAGAGACCAATTTCCAGATTCCCGCACATAGCTGCGCAGGCCATACCGGTCGACCGGTACCAAGACCGGTACCATCGACCGGTATACCTAAAATCAGGTATAATTGGTCGACTTCGGTCCGATTTTGTACTTGTTTGTTATCCGCTTGCCCCGTCTGGCCCGGTGATGATCGGAAGACATGTCATGACACAAAACCAAGGTTTAGACCGGGTTTTCAGAGTGCGGGTCTTACAACTCCACCACCCTTAAAAGAAATTTCGTCCCGAAATTTGCATGTAGGTACTACAACTCCCCACCCTTAAAAGAAATTTCGGCCTCGAAATTTGAACGTACCTTGATCGTCAAAAAGGTTAGGGTACTCCTTCCTCATCGCGCTCTCTTCTTCCCAAGTAATTTCCTCCACATTTTGGCTTCTCCAATGCACATTCACATAGTGGATATCCTTGGTTCGAAGTTGCTGAACTTTTCGTCTTGAGAGCATTACAGGCACCACTTCGAAAGTTAAGTCTTCAGTCAAGTCTGGAGGATCAGCGATCAAGATATGCGATGGATCTCTGACATACTTCTTTAGTAATGATACATGGAACACATTATGAACGCCAGACATAGATGGTGGTAGAGCCAATTGATATGCTACATTACTACGTCGATTCAGTATCTCATACGGTTCCACATACTTGGGGCATAGCTTCCCCTTTTTACCAAACCGTTTCAGACCTCGCACCGGTGACACCTTCAGGAATACTTTGTCACCCACTGCAAACTCCAGATCTCGACGTCGATTATCCGCATAATGCTTCTGTCGGACTTGAGCCGTCTTTACTCTTTCTTTGATCTGATCAATCACTCGACAAGTTTCTTCAACAAACTCTGGTCCTACAATTCTTCTTTCCCCCACTTCATTCCATAACAGAGGTGTACGACACTTCTTCCCATAGAGTGCTTCATATGGGGCCATCTGAATTGTAGCCTGATAGCTGTTGTTGTAAGCAAACTCAATAAGTGATAGCTTCTCATCCCAAGCTCCTTTGAAATCTAATGCACAAGCTCTGAGCATATCTTCCAAAATTTGAATAGTTCGCTCTGACTGTCCGTCCGTCTGAGGGTGAAAAGTTGTACTGAACTTCAACTTGGTTCCCATAGCTTTCTGTACCCTTCCCAGAACTTCGATGTAAAACAGGGATCTCTGTCAGATACTATACTCTCTGGAACGCCATGAAGTCTGACTATATTATCAACATATAACTTGGCCAGTTTCTCCATGGTATACTGAGGTCTGACCGCAATAAATCGAGCTGTCTTGGTGAGTTGATCTACTATAACCCAAACTGCATCCACTGACCTTGGTGTCAATGGTAGGCCAGTGACGAAATCCATGGTAATACAATCCCACTTCCATGCAGGTTCTGGTAACGGCTGTAGTAAACCCGCGGGTCTTTGCCTTTCCGCTTTAACTTGTTGACAATTCAGACATTGGAACACGAAACGAGCTATATCTGCTTTCATACCCCTCCACCAATATAGTCTTCTTAGATCATGGTACATCTTGGTACTTCCTGGATGTACCGAATATGGAGTGTAATGAGCTTCAGTCATAACTCGACCTCTGATATCGCAGTCTTCGCTCTCAGGTATACATAACCGTCCGTGATACTTGAGTACTTTGTCTGATTCCAAGGTAAAGTCAGGATTGCACGTACCCTTCTCTAAGTCTTCATGCACTGTCTTGAGATATGGATCCTGTAGGATTGCTACCTTGACTTCATCAATTAGACCCGGTGAGATCTTCAATGCGGCGAACATCATAGTGAACTTATGAATCAAGCCTTGCTCAACTGGATCTTCTGCAATTTCGATAATATGTTCTTCATCAATTTCCATTGAACTCGAGGCTGCAACACACAATGCAGCATTTGTACTTGGTCCTACCTCAGGCTTCGATGCCCACTTTCTGCTTAAGGCGTCAGCCACCACATTTTCTTTACCCGGATGGTACTAGATGTCGCAATCATAATCTTTTAACAATTCCAGCCATCTCCTCTGTCTCATATTCAGATCCTTCTGAGTGAAGAGATAAGTTAAGCTTTTGTGATCTGACTTGATCTGAAACTTCTCACCGTACAAGTAATGTCTCCAAGTCTTGATTGCGTGTATAACCGTTTCTAGCTCCAAGTCATGCGTAGGATAGTTCTTCTCATGCTCTTTTAACTGTCTTGATGCGTAAGCAATCACCTGTTCTCCTTGCATCAATACACACCCAATTTCCAACCCTGAAGCATCCGTATATAAAGTAAACGGTACGCTTGGTTCTGGGATGGTCAAGATAGGTGCAGAGATTAGTCTTGACTTCAAAGTCTGAAAACACTTCTCGCACTCATCTGTCCATATGAATTTCTCTCCTTTCTTGGTCAATCTGGTGAGTGGAACAGCGATCCTGGAGTAATCTTCCACGAATCTTCTATAATAACCAGCCAACCCAAGGAAACTACGAATCTCTGCAACAGATTTTGGTGCTTCCCATCCTACTATAGCAGCTATCTTGCTTGGATCAACCTTGATACCGTCTTCAGATACAACATGGCCCAAGAAAGTCACTTCCTTCAGCCAAAACTCGCACTTCTTGAATTTTGCATAAAGCCTCACATCTCTTAGCCGTTGTAGGGCTGCCCTCAAGTGCGCTGTATGAGTCTCCATGTCCTTAGAGTAAATCAATATGTCATCGATGAATACGATGACCGAAGTGTCCAACATATCATGGAACACTCGGTTCATCAGTTCCATAAACGACGCTGGAGCATTGGTCAACCCGAAAGACATAACTAGAAACTCATAATGCCCATACCTCGTCCTGAAAGCAGTCTTCGGAATATCTCCGGCCTTGATCTTCAATTGGTGATACCCCGATCGGAGATCGATCTTCGAGAAAACCTTTGCACCCTGCAGCTGATCGAACAGATCATCGATCCTAGGCAAAGGATACCGATTCTTGATCGTCAACTTGTTCAGCTCACGGTAGTCAATACATAGTCGTACACTTCCATCTTTCTTCTTGACAAATAATACAGGTGCTCCCCAAGGCGATATACTAGGTCGTATGAAGCCCTTATCCAGTAATTCTTGTAATTGGGTCTTCAACTCCTTTAACTCGGTCGGGGCCATCCTGTATGGTGCTTTGGACACCGGCGCCGAACCTGGCATAAGGTCTATCACAAATTCTGTAGCCCTGTCTGGTGGTAAACCTGAGAGATCTTCTGGAAATACATCTGGAAACTCCCAAACAACATCTATATCTTCCATCTTGAGTGACTCTGTCGTGAGATCGACTACCGATACGAGATTACCCACTCCCCATTTCTCCAAGCATCTCTTAGTTTTTAGGGCGCAGAGGATCAGCTTCCGCTTCCTAGATAGCTTGATCTCTGCGAAACTATATTCCCTTCCCTCTTTGTCAATAAGCACAAGCTTCCTTTCACCACATACAAGGACGGCCGAATGATGGCCCAGCCAATCCATCCCCAAAATGACATCAAAGTCTGCCATCTCAAGTATTACTAGGCTTGCTTCTAAGTCTCGGCCCTCAATACATACAGTACATGGTCCATAATATTCGGTCAAAGCCACTTCGACTCCTAGTGGAGAGCGAACTATCAAGCTTGGGTTCAAATGCTTGATTGGTAACTCCATTCGCTTCCCAAAAGAAATAGAAACAAAGGAGTGCGTGGCCCCAGAGTCAAATAATACTCTGGCGGGTAAACCAACTAGATTTACAATTCTTGGAATATATTGCCCCTTAGTTCTACATGCTCATGCAACTGAAAGAATAACCAAATAGTAACGGATAAAGTCGTACCAGTTACCACATCAGGTGATGCGGCTGCCTCTTCAGTGGTGACCGCATAAACTCTTCCTTGCTAGGGAGCTTGCTTCTTAGGTAGTGTGCAGTTCCTTGCAACATGTCCCAGCTGCTGACAGTTATAACATTTGATATTTGGGTTGTGTCCAGCGAACTGTGGCACAGGTGGTGCCGGGTTGTTTCTCGCAGGTGCTGTAGCGGTCTGTGCCCTGTATGGGCGGAATGGTCTAGTATTACCGCCACCCGAGCTCTCACCAGCGGATCTCTTCACTCCCTTGTTCTGAGCGAAGAAGTTGTCTTCTGACTGGACTCTATCACCCTCGCAACCTGCACAGCCTCGTTGTAGGTCTTCTTGTCCAGACCCAAAAGGTGCTCTCTGATGCTTCCACGTAGTCCCATGGTGAACCTACGTGTCTTGGTCTCCTCCTCTTGCATACTGGCCGGTGCAAAGAAAAATAGCTCTTCGTACCTCTGCTGATAGGCATCTACGGTTGACTGAGCTTGCTGCAGATTGAGAAACTCTCTCTCCATTTGATTTCTGAAGCTCTTTGGGAAATATTTGTCGAAGAAAGCCGCTTTAAACACTTCCCAATCAACCAGTGTATACTTATTCTCCATATATTCCCGTGTAGAATTCCACCAAGCATTTGCGTCTTCTCTCAGCATATGAGTGGCAAACAGAACCTTTTCCTCAGTACAAGTCATCAGTCGGAAGTTCTTTTCCATCTCTGCAACCCACTATGCTGGCCACAATGGTTTCCCTGTCCGGCCCATGAACGATGAAGGTTTCAACTTCAAGAATCTATCCACTGACCTGCTCAGATCATGCTGTCCCTGCGTGTCTGCTCCGTACCATGGTGGTGGATACGGATAAGCTCCCGGGTACACAAAGGGCGACGGAAACCGATGCGGTGGTGGTACATTTTGTGCTTGGCCCCTTGGCCTTAGGCTACTCTGCATCGGTTGGGTAGTATTAATTCCTCCTGACTCGGGCGTATTTCCAGCGGGAACAGAACCTGTTGGCCTGAGCATCTTCAGTACTTCGCTCAGAAATTCCTTCTATTGAGCATGCATCTGATAGACCAAGTTTGTAACAATGGTCTCAGAATTCCTGTGAGGTGGGCCAGGTAAATTTGTCGATACTTCCGGGACCTGTTCCTCTTCCACATCAAGACTAGGTTCTCTAACCTGGTCTTGTTCAGCTTGTTCTTCTTCTAGGCACATCCTGGCCTGATGACGCTTTCGCCCCCTTTGACCGTTCCCGCCTGCCATCTCAGACTATTCTGTTTGGATCTTTTCTTCTTGATGTTTATATAACAGGGTAACTGTCCAGTTTGTGGACTGTACCCTGTAGCACTATTTTTATCAGATACTCATTTTCCATTAAATGAAAGTTTTTATGGTTTTTCCTAACTAGTGCATGTGCACATGTTAAGTTTCATATTTAACATAGTATATTATTCTCTTTCTTAGTCCGTCTCAGGTTCAAACAATGCTTAAGGTGCATTTGTATTAAGATTTTTAATATTTCCTAACTCAGTTCATCGACCCAGTTAAGTGTAATATAGTCTGTAGACAGAGCCCGAGGGCTCGGATACCAAGTTGTCACACCCCAATTCTGATCCAACCAGAACGGTGTGAGTGAACCGTCATTGAACCAACGGTTCACACCAGGATCTCGAATAGGCCGTGTCCACCCATACAAACCAATTACACATACCTACAATCAGAATATAAATATACAACGGAAGACTTTAAATAGAATGAACTGAGTATCTATTGATAATTTAAATAAATATCCCATTATTCAAATTCAAACACATAAAATAAATATCTTTTACATCTCTTAACACCAAGCAAAAATAACTGAAACAATTAAATAAAATCCATCACAGGTACATGCAGAAAGGGCACTCGCATGAAGCATCATGCTCGTCCTCCCCTGCTTGTACATCCAGAGCAGCTACACCTCCATACGCCGGAACGTTCACGTAATCATCCACAGTATAACCTGCATCCATATCTAAAACAAGATGTGCACAAAGGGTGAGCTCACAACACAGCTCAGTAAGACAATCAGACAGTTTCACAATATTATGCATGAGTAACAATCATTTTATGCTGTGGTCTGGTTTTAAGTTTGCAATGTGCTATAGAAAGGTTTGGTGGCCCCCGCACCTCTATACACGAGTGTGTGGCATCACACAGTAGATCACACTACCACCAACCCACATGCACCCATCATGGAATAGAGATAGAGCTAAGGTATACCCGCACCTCCCCTGATACTCTACCCATACCAGTACCTAAGCCCCTACTGGCCAGGGCTCGCAAACTGGGCTCGCAACTAACCAATCCTATATGTCAACAATGTATGCTCTATCCCAGCACAGCCGTCTACGGCATAGAGATAGAGCTAGAGCGTGCAGGCCGGGCCGGAGACCACAATACCTCACCTCCCCCTGATACCCTATCCGCAACTAACCCACTAGGATAGAAACAATACGCAGGTAGACCCTATCCCAACATAACTCCCTACGGCATAGAGATAGAGCTAAAGAATCGTGGACAAGCCAGCGTCGACTCAGAATCCACAGTACCACATAACAATGGTCGGGACAACATCAATATCGGAGACCACCGTACCACGACCTTCCCCTGATACCCCACCCGTACCAAGCATGTTAAGACAGAATACTACAAAAAGTGCTAGTGTGAGGAGCGATCCCAGGCCCATGCCCCACGCCACACACCGACGAAAACAATCACATGCCTAACAATCACATCCTATCAATGCATGAACAGTAATAATAACTGAAAGTAAAGGATGGCATGTAAATATGCACAAACATCACATCATAGATATTCAATGATTAACAATGATTTACTGTCCATTAATTATTAGGTTTAGGTCAGATTCCCTTACCTGACGCTCGTTCAATAACTTGCTCCACGTCGCAAGATCCAAACGATATGTCACAAAGTCCTACAATATTATTTGGGTTTCATTAGAATAACATTCTTAGAGTTTCATGTTGGTCGGAAACAACAGGGTTACAAAATACCCTCACAGAGCTGACCGGTGGCATGTACCGGTCGCAGCTCTGTGGGAAAGACTGGCAACCGGTATGGTCAGCCGGTCCCCATAGATAACCTCCCGAGAGGTAGCGATCGCAACATACCGGTCGCACTATGTGCAACCGGTATAGTCGACCGGTATGTCTCCGGAAGACCATACATGGGTTCTTCGACTGCCGTCGATCATCCTCCATGGATTTTCAGGGTTTCTCCTATCCATTCTAAGTCTAGGCTTTGAGTTAGAGTTATCCCCAACTCATTCAAGTCTCGTTTCGATGAATATCATCTCGAAACGCGAATCTAGGGTTTGACGACAACTTAGGGTTTATTGGCCAAATTAGGGTTTTAGATCAATACCTACTTTGCATGGTATTGATCCACCCACACAACTAACACAGAATAAGAAGATGGATTCAAGCACTTACCGTTGACAGGCGTAGCATGAGCTTCGTCAAACGGTAATGGCGGCACCTCCTTCTTCTTCCTAGCTCCTTCTCCTTTCCAAGCTCTTTCTCTTCTCTAGGGTTTGTGAGAGACAATGGAAAGGATTTGAGGAGGCTTAAGGGTGTATTTATAGGCTAGATATAGGGTTTAGTAACCCTACTAGGATTATGAAACTTCTAGGATTTGAAATTAGGAAAGCGGGACCCGCAGAGACCAATTTCCAGATTCCCGCACATAGCTGCGCAGGCCATACCGGTCGACCGGTACCAAGACCGGTACCATCGCCGGTATACCTAAAATCAGGTATAATTGGTCGACTTCGGTCCGATTTTGTACCTGTTTGTTATCCACTTGCCCCGTCTGGCCCGGTGATGATCGGAAGACCTGTCATGACACAAAACCAAGGTTTAGACCGGGTTTTCAGAGTGCGGGTCTTACACATAATGGCTTTCCTCATTGGACTATACTCAATTTGGGTCCAAGTTCAATCTGGTTCATGACCAGCTTAGGGCTCAATGGCTTTCCTCATTGGACCGCACTCAATTTGGGTCCAAGGTCAATCTGGTTCATATCCAACTTAGGGCTCAAGGGCTTTCCTCATTGAACCATACCCAATTCAGGCCCAAGGTCAATCCGATTCATGCCCCAGTTCAGGGGTCATTGGCTTTCCTCATTGGACTGCACTCAATTTGGGTCCTAGTTAAATCTGGTCCATGCCCCAGTTCAGGGGTTAAGTGTTTCATCATTGGACCATTCCCTAGCTGTGATTCTGGTTCTTACTCTAGCCTAGGGCATATCGGATCTCATCTTTGGTCTACCCTACTGCTTGAAAAAATTTCATTCTTCCTCTGAGAAATATGAGGGAAACCCTTTGGATTCTAGCATTTCCTTGGCCAATGGGGCAGAAATGCCCAAGATGGGATAGCACTATCATAGCTGAAGTTTCATGGTCTCCTGATGACTCCAGAATCTGGAATTGATCTTTACTGATAGGCAATGAGGAATGCTTCTCATTTGCCATTCCTGAGGAGCGATCCTAACTTGTAGCACTGGGCTATGATGGACATGGATCAAGCTCTAATTGATAGAGCCAGAGGTTGATTTTGAATTGGTCTCCAATTGATAGAGACAAGGTTAACTTTGAACTGGTCTCCAATTAATAGAGACAAGATTGACTTTGAACTGGTCTCTAATTGATAAAGATCAAGATTGACTTTGAATTGGTCTCTGATTGATAGAGATCATGATTGACTTTGAATTGGTCTTTGATTGATAGAGATCAAGACTGACAGTCATGGACTGGGCTCTAATTGCTTGAGGCAAAGATTGCTTGAGTTGGGCTCCGATTGATAGAGGCCAAGGATGTGAATCAAGGAATGGACTCTAATTGTTAGAGATGATGGATTGATTGAGTTGAAATGAATAAAATTCTCTTCAATTCATGGACCAGAGGTAATGGTTGAACAGGCCTAGAGGCTAACTCATGCTCACATTGAGTTCATATGAATGGAACCTTTCTTAGTTCCAACATGAATCGAAACCTGAACTGGAGTTGACGGTTGGACAAGCCTAGGGGCTAATTAAATTCAAATAAATGGAACTCTTCTTAGTTCCAACATGAATCAGAACTTGAACCACAGTTGATGGTTGCATAAGCTTAGTGGCTAATTGAATTCAGATGAATGTGACTCTTCTTAATTTCAACAAGAATCAGAACCTGAACCAAAGTTGATGGTTGGCCAATGGAACTCTTCTTAGTTCCAACATGAATCAGAATCCTAACCAAAGTTGATGGTCGGATAAGCCTAGTGGCTAATTGAATTCAAATGAATGGAACTTTTCACAGTTCTGACATGAATCGGAACCTAAACAGGAGGTGAAGGGTGAAAAATCCTAGGGGCCGAATGCCTCCTCCATTTTAACATGAGCTGGGAGTGATGATTGAACCTACCTAGGGGTTAAACCTTTCTTTAGTTCTGAGAAGAACCAGAAATGTTGTTTGAATCTGGGGCTGAATATTTCTTTGATTCTGAGATGAACTGGATGTGATTGAATTTGCCTAGAGGCTGAATCTTTCCTTAATTCTGGATGAACTGAAATGATGATTGGACTTGCCTATGGGCTGAATCTTTCCTTCAGTTCTGAGATGAACCAGAAATGGTGGTTGAATCTGGGGCTAAATATTTCTTTGATTCTGAGATGAACTGGATGTGATTGAATCTGCCTAAGGGATGAATCTTTCCTTAATTTTAGATGAACCGAAATGATGATTGGACCTGCCTAGGGGCTGAATCTTTCCTTAAGTCAAAGGTGAAGGGAACAATGATTGGATTTGCCTAGGGGCTGAATCTTTCCTTAATTCAAAGGTGAATAGGGAACAATAATTGGATTTGCCTAGGGGCTGAATCTTTCCTTAATTCAAAGGTGAATAGGGAACAATAATTGGATTTGCCTAGGGGCTAAATCTCTCCTTAAGTCAGAGGTGAAACGAGAAGGTGATTGGATTTACCTAGGGGCTGGATCTTTCCTTAATTCTGAGGTAAATCGATAACGGTGATTGGATTTGCCTAGGGACTGGATCTTTCCTTATTTCAGAGGTGAATGGAGAATGGTGATTTGATTTTCCTAGGGACTAAATCTTTCCTTAGTTCTGAGATGAATTGAGAACAGTGATTGGATTTGCCTAGGGGTTGAATTATTCCTTAATTCAGAGATGAATCAAGAACTATGATTGGATTTGCCTAGGGGCTGAATCTTTCCTTAATTCAAAGGTGAATAGGGAACAATAATTCGATTTGCCTAGGGGCTAAATCTCTCCTTAAGTCAGAGGTGAATCGAAAAGGTGATTGGATTTACCTAGGGGCTAGATCTTTCCTTAATTCTGAGGTAAATCGAGAACGGTGATTGGATTTACCTAGGGCTAAATCTCTCCTTAATTCAGGGGTACATTGAGAACAGTGATTGAATTTGCCTGGGGGCTGAATCTTTCATTGATTCTAAGGTACATTGAGAAAAATGATTGGATTTTCCTAGGGGCTAAATCTTTCCTTAATTTAGAGATGAATCGAGAAGAATGATTGGATTTGCCTAGGGGCTAAATCTTTCCTTAACTCTGAGGTAAATCGAGAACGGTGATTGGATTTTCCTAGGGGCTGGATCTTTTCTTATTTCAGAGGTGAATGGAGAATGGTGATTTGATTTTCCTAGGGACTAAATCTTTCCTTAATTCAAAGATGAATTGAGAACTATGATTGGATTTGCCTAGGGACAGAATTTTTCCTTAATTCTGAGGTACATTGAGAACAGTAATTGAATTTGCCTAGGGGTTGAATCTCTCTTTAATTATGAGATGAACTGAATATGATATTTGAGGAAGCCCAAGGACTAACTGTCACACCCCAATTCTGCACCATTCGAAACGGTGTGATGAACCGTCAGTAAACCAACGGTTCAACCAGGATCTCAAAATAGGCTATCCCACATATGATAAACCAAAACACATTCCACATTAATCAGAGGTAATAAAATAAATAGCGAAAATTTTACAGATAATGAACTGAGGTCTAAACATGATAATTAATATTCCATTTATTTCCAAGTAACCAAAACATAACTTAATACATATTACAATATCCAAATACAAAAACTAAACACTAAACGTATCCATCGCTGAAACGCTCGCGTAACGAACCATGTTCGTTCTCTAAAGCTTGCTCATCATAACCGCCACATGTTCTTATGTTGGCATGCTGACATAATCTTCAATCATAGTACCTGCAACATCAGAAACTAAAAATAATTGCACGCGCGAAGGTCAGCTCTCCAACTTGAGCTCAGTGAGTAAACAAAACAATGCAACAGTACATATGCATGCAATCAAATTATATCTTTGGTCCGGTTTATAAGTTTACAGTATGCAATAGAAAAGTTTAGGTAGCCAAAGGTCGCGTTTATTGACCCCGCCTCTATACACGAGTGTGTGACGTTACCCGAAGATCACGTTTATCGTCAACTCACATGCACCCAATCATGAACATTATATAACAAAGGTTACGTTTATTGCTATATAGTGCCATGCCAACACGTAAGCCCCTGTTGGCGAGGGCTGCAAACTGGGCTCGCAACTAACCAATCCTAATGCCAAATAGTGTATCCAAGGCATCAACCCAACATCCCTCAGAATGTCCATAGAGATAGAGCTAAGGCCCCCCGGTAGAGTCAGAGACTACAAGGACCGAGACCACCTCCCCTGATACTCTATGACATAATAGTTCTGCTAAAGTAATGGCGATACGACGATGCTAATGCATAAGACTTGAGTTAGAGATAGCGCTAAAGAGTTGAGACCCGCCAAAGGTTAACGTTTATTGACGTTCTCATCACACCTCCCCTGATACTTGCTCGCATCAAGTATACCAACCACACACATACAAGCACATGCCTATTCCTATCATCATCATCATCATCATCATCATCATGTTATAAACAATAAAGTAAATATGCATGAACAAGTAATAGAAATATTGGATGACATGTATGCACATTACAAACATATTCGCATAGAATCAAGCATGACATTGGACTGAAGAAATAGAAAATAGTTTGTTATGAACCAATTAGTTTAGAGTTCTGTTTCCTCACCTTAGCTTGCTAATAGATACTTTTCCAAGCTTTAGAATCACCTTTATAATGTTATTATATTACTAGAAGACCTAACAAAGTCGATAAAATTTAATTAGAATTTATTCTAGGTTTTAAAACCATTCTGTTAACTGAGGGTCGGAGGTAGGGTCGGAGTCATGATCGACCCTGGGTGCGACCCTCCCCCTAATTTGAACTTCCCGAACACTGAGGGTCGATGCTAGGGTCGGATCTGCCATCGACCCTAGGTGCGACTCTCCATGGTTTGAGTCAAAAATATCAAATTTTGTCCATTCTTCCATGTTTGGGTCCTATGGCTTACTTCCACAATCGATTTTATACATGTTCTATGGTTTAGAACTATACTTTATTCACCTACATGGTTTTAATGATCTCCTCCATGGTTTTCCATGAAAACCTAACCATGGATGGATGATTTGGGTTTCTTCTAAGTCATATCATATTCATAAACCATTCTAAAGTCTTAAATAAATCATGGGGAATGTATCCATACCTTAGTTTTGCTGAGATTCAGAGTTCCTCTGAATTTCCTCTTCTTCCTTAGCCTTTTCTTCAAGTTTTCCTTCTCTTCTTCTCTTCCTTCTCTTCTCTTTCTCTCAATCCAATTAGGGTTGTAAAAGGAGTGAAAGAGGCTTAGGGATGTCCTATTTATAGGGCAAAACCTCCCAAAATAAGTCCCATTGAGTTTAGGAAAGGTTCCAATTGAAATTAGGAAGGTTTCTCAATTTTCGGTTCGTGCTGTTTTTCCCGAATGTCGAGGGTCGATGGTGAGGGTCGATGGGAGGGTCGGACCTGCCTGTTAAAACATGCGACCCTACCCTCATTTTAACTATTTTTGGGTAAATTTTCATATTGGGTCTTGGGTTTCTTTGCACACTTGGTCCACTTGGCTCGACCATGATATGTAGACGGGTCCCGACACGAAATGTAAGGTTAGGCCGGGTCCGTGGCGTGTGGGTCTTACAACTCCACCACCCTTAAAAGAAATTTCCTCCTCGAAATTTGAAGGTACGGATCTTACAACTCCCCCATCCTTAAAATAAATTTTGTCCTCAAAATTTTGAATTTACTTCGTAGTCAATAGGTGGGAATTCTATTTCCGCATTGCATCTTCTTCCTCCTATGCACTCTTCTCCACGTCTTGTCTTCGTCCGATTATCTTCGTATAATTGATTCCAAGTTTTTAAGGTGTTGTACCTTTCAACTAGTGAACTAGGCTGGTACCACTTCAATAATTAAATCTCCTATTTAATCCAGTGATTCCATGGTCAATACTTTTGATATGGATCTCCAATGTACTTCTTCAATAGAGACACACGAAATACATCATGCACACTAGACATGGACAGCGGTAACGCTAATTGATATGCAACTTTTCTACGTCTCCCCAAAGTTTATAAGATCCAATACATATATAAATTATGACTTTCCCTTCTTGTCTAATCATTTCAAACTGCGCATAAGTGATATCTTAAAAAACACTTTGTCACTTATGGCGAACTCAAGGTCTTGGTGTCTATTCTGACAATCCTGAGCTATCCTGCCCCTTTTCTTTGATCTTGTCTGCCACTCGATGGTTTTCTTCATTAGACTTAGGTTTCCAAAATTCTTCATTCACCAACTTTATTCCAAAATAAAGGAATTTGTCATTTCTACCGTACCATGCTTGATAGGTAACATTTACATGGTAGCTTAATAGCAACTTCAACTCACAGTAACTTCTCAACTCAAGTTCCTTGAAATCAATTTTACAAGCTCAGAGCATAGCTCTTAGGATCTGTATAGTTTGCTCCGACTGTCCGTCGGTTTGAGGTAAAGTGCAGTACTAAACCTCAACTTTGTTCCCATTGTTTCCTATAGATCCTTCCAAAACTTCAAGATAAAGCATGAGCTTCTGGCCGACACTAAGCTCTCATGCATACCATTCAATCTGACAATACTATCCATATATAGCTTAGTTAGCCGCTCCAAAGCATACCGAGGTCGTATAGCAATGGAATGAGCTATCTTCGTAAGGCGATCAACAATCACCCATACTGCGTCAACCGATCTAGGAGTCAGTGGCAAATCAGTGACATAGTTCATTGTAATGCAGTTTCACTTCCAGACTGGCTTTGATAGTTATTGTTGTAGCCATGTTGGTCTTTTTCTTTCAGCCTTTACTTGCTGATAATTCAATTACTGAAACATGCATCTATCCACAACCACTTCCATTCCCTTTCTGCCAAAATAATCTCTTCATGTCATGATACATATTGGTACTCTAGTATGTACTGAATATGGAGTACAATGGGCTCTTATCATTATCCTCTTCATGATATCCGAGTTTGTATCTTCAGGTATTCAGAATCTACCTTTGTATCTGAGTACCATCTCCGCATCCAAAGTAAGTCAGGTTTGGGTTTTTCTTTCTCTAAATCATCTTGTACCGTTCTTATATACAGATATAACAAAATTACTACTTTTTCTTCATCCCTAAGTTCTCGCTCAATTGGATCATCACGAGTTTCTATTATATGTTACTCTTCTTCCAAATCTGAATCTGTTGCTGCGGAACATGAGGCAGCATTTATACTAGGTCCTGCTTCGGACTTCATAATTCCCTTTTTTTTTTTTTTTGCTTAAGGCTTATCTACTACATTAGCCTTGCTCAGTAACCTTGAATATCACGGTCTTAATCCTTCAATGTTCAAACCATTTTCCTATCCTCATGTTCAACTCTTTCTGATGAAGAGATAAATATGACTCTTAACCTAAAATTATTCTCCGTTTAGATAATGTCTCCAAGTCTTGATTGCATAATTCATCACCGGTAACTTCAAGTCATGAGTAGCGTAACGCTTCTCATGCTCCTTTAGTTTTCTTGAAACTTAGGCAATCGCTTATTTACCTTGCATCAACCCGCATCCTTGATCCAATCCGAAAGCTCCGATGGATAGGGTAAAAGGTTCCCTTGGTACCGAAATGATCAAGATGGGAGTTGATATCAACCTTACCTTAGAATCTGGAAACATTCTTCACACTTGTAGGTTCAAATAAATTCCTCTCCCTTCCTGGTTAGCTTGGTAAGAGGTTTTGCGATCTTAGGGTGGTCCTCCAAGCATCGTCTGTAATAATCAGCTAAACTCAAGAAACTTCTGATCTTCGCAATATTCTTCAGGTGTTCTCACCATACAATTGCTTCTATCTTAATAGGGTCCACTTTAAATCTTTTTTTTTTTTTGATGCTACATGATCTAAGAAGATCACTTTGTTTAATCAGGTCTCATATTCCTTGGAATTGGCAATAAGCTTTTCACTTCTCAGCTATTGTGAAGCTATTCTAAAGTCTGTTGTATGAGTTGCTTCATTCTTGGAATAAACCAAATATCATCTATGAAAACTATGACCAACGTGTCCAACATGTCATGAAACACCCAGTTCATCAGCTCCATAAAAGATGTAAGGGCATTGGTTAATCCAAACGTCATAATCGAGGACTCATAATGTCCAATCCCGATTCTAAAAGCTATCTTCGAGATATTTCTGTCTAAAATTCTTCAGCTGATGATATCTCGACTAAAGAAAATACCTTTGCTTCTTGCAACTGTTTAAACAAGTCATCAATGTGAGGTTGTGAATATCGATTCTTGTTCGTGAGCTTGTTAAATTCTCGATAGTTTATACGCAGACAACACTACCATCCTTCTTCATCACGATTTGTATTGGCGCTTCTCATGATGCAATACTTAGCCGATTAGAACCCTTGTCTAATAACTCTTGTAGTTGAGTCTCAATTTCTTCAACTCCGTAGGAGCTACTCTACAGGTGCCTATGACACAAGTATCGTCCTGGGTAACAAGTCGATGACGAACTCGATCGCATGATCAGATGGTAACCTAGGTAACTCTCATAAAAATACATCACAAAATTTATGTATCACATCAATATCATCCATCTGTGGTGCTTCTTTGGTAATGTATACCACAGATACCACATATCCAACTCATTACTCTTCAAGGCATCTCTTCGCTTAGCATAGAGAGGATCAGCTTCTGCTTTCTAGGCAATATGCTTCCAATAAAATCAAATTATATGCCATCTTTATTCTTGAATGATAACCCCTTCTATGCACATAATCACTTGTATAGTGTTGAAACAATCAGTCTATTCCCAAGATGACATCAAGGTCTGCCATCTCAAGTCTAATTAGGTTGTGTCCATATTTTATCCATCCATACGATTTCGACTTCGTTCATAACACTCATCCAATTCAACATTTAGTCCAAAAGTGCTTGAACTAGCAAAATCTGATGTGAAGGTCTTAATAGCTTGTCTAGTTCCTTCATCTCTTTTGATTTTTCAAAGACTATCATCAAAATCTCATATTGCACTCATTAGCTTGTATTTCTTTTATCCTTGCTGTTCTACCTTGCTCTCTCTTCCATATACCTCGAAACATACCTTGTGATTGTTACTTCATATCCCAAGTCTATCTATAAGCATTAGGGTATATGCTTATAAATTCATTAATTCAGCCAAATAATTTTGGTCTTTACTTAATCATATCCCTCAACATTGGGCATAACTCAATTATCATTTTATTAAATCGAGTACTACTTATGCCATGACGTTATCCTTATATCCACTCTTAAATTTGCCTTTAGGAATCTTCTATCTTGTTAAAATTCATACCGATATAACCATCTTTAACTTTACTTGAGTGCTATCTACTCTTTCCTAGTTACTCTTGATAGTTTTCACTTTTTGCTCATGCACTCTTTTATAGACATGGCTCATATCCATCCATTTAGCAATATCAAAACAAATTCTCCATCACTTCATCTGAGTTTCATTGGCTATAGCATTTAATCTGAATCCCATCATCTTTCTTCCAATAATTCTATTATCACTACACATCTTTATCAACAATGATCAGGGAGTTTATGAATCAGAATGTGCATCCAAAATAATTTTTTTCCTTCTTTCAATTATCATAATGACAACCACTTGCTTTATCTAGCGAATTTAGGTTTCAAGGATCAGGAGTAAATCTGTGGTAATCCAACCGGCATCAAAAGATCATTAAATTGCACGGTGGTCTAAATATATGAAAATAGAGATTCTATAGTTCTTGACCTCATGGTTACAGGTTCTATTGAATATATAATGCCATTGGTCGAGGCACTACAGGAGTAAATTTGGAGAAAGATTTCGTACATCAGTAAATCAGGTGTATTCTGGAGAAAAATTTCGTAGATCAATAAATCAGGTGTAAATCGAAAAGATGTACGCTCAACATGATTAAACATTTAACTGTTCATTCAGTTCATATCTCTGTTCATGTTGTTGATCATGAGAATGGTGCAGATTGGTATAATCAGGACTAATACTTAAGAAACAATATCTATAACTCCAATTGACAGGTTAAATCAAGAAGGTATCCTGTCAAGGTACGAGAATTAAAATCAAGTATGTGCATCCTCTATAATCATAAGAGTAAGTCAATAATGCACCGCATCCTATATAAACATATCTACTTACATGGCCATTATCCTCTTGTCTCTGTTTGGATTAAGCCCGAGATCTTTTCCTTTATCTCTATAGGGGTTTAGGCATTACTAGCCATTTTTCTTCTTCCTTTGTCATACATCGAGTTTGACATCTTGTGACTACCAACTCGGTATTCAATTTTCTGCTTTACAGAAGCTCCCTTCTTGCTACTGTACTATATCCTTGTATACTTGGATAACTACCCAACTTATAGATGATACCCTAAATTATTTGTTTATTAGGATAATTTTTGGTCTTCTCTTTCTGTATGAGTGTATATATATGGTTCCACCATTTATATGTACATTGTTGTCTTGTTTAATTTCTGTCTCAACCAACACAGGTGCTTATGGTTTGTTTGTATTAAAGTTTTTAATTTATCCTAACTCAGTTCATGGACTCCAGTAGAAGTATTCAGGTTTAATGGGTAAGGCCTACGAGAGCTCTGATACCAAGTTGTCACACCCCAATTCCGCACCATTCGGAACGGTGTGATGAACCGTCAGCAAACCAACGGTTCAACCAGGATCTCAAAATAGGTTATCCCACATATGATAAACCAAAACACATTCCACATTAATCAGAGGTAATAAAATAAATAGCGGAAGTCTTACAGATAATGAACTGAGGTCTAAACATGATAAATAATTAATATTCCATTTATTTCCAAGTAACCAAAACATAACTTAATACATATTACAATATCCAAATACGAAAACTAAACACTAAACGTATCCATCGCTGAAACGCTCGCATAACGAACCATGTTTGTTCTCCACAGCTTGCTCATCATAACCGCCACATGTTCTTATGTTGGCGTGCCGACATAATCTTCAATTATAGTACCTGCAACATCAGAAACTAAAAAGAATTGCATGCGCGAGGGTCAGCTCTCCAACTTGAGCTCAGTGAGTAAACAAAACAATGCAACAGTACATATGCATGCAATCAAATTATATCTTTGGTCCGGTTTATAAGTTTGTAGTATGCAATAGAAAGGTTTAGGTAGCCAAAGGTCGCGTTTATTGACCCCGCCTCTATACACGAGTGTGTGACGTTACCCAAAGATCACGTTTATCGTCAACTCACATGCACCCAATCATGAACATTATATAACAAAGGTTACGTTTATTGCTATATAGTGCCATGCCAACACGTAAGCCCCTGTTGGCGAGGGCTGCAAACTGGGCTCGCAACTAACCAATCCTAATGCCAAATAGTGTATCCAAGGCCTCAACCCAACATCCCTCAGAATGTCCATAGAGATAGAGCTAAGGCCCCCCGGTAGAGTCAGAGAGTACAAGGACCGAGACCACCTCCCCTGATACTCTACGACATAATAGTTCTACTAAAGTAATGGCGATACGACGATGCTAATGCATAAGACTTGAGTTAGAGATAGCGCTAAAGAGCTGAGACCCGCCAAAGGTTAACGTTTATTGACGTTCTCATCACACCTCCCCTGATACTCGCTCGCATCAAGTACACCAACCACACACATACAAGCACATGCCTATTCCTATCATCATCATCATCATCATCATCATCATCATCATGTTATAAACAATAAAGTAAATATGCATGAACAAGTAATAGAAATATTGGATGACATGTTGTATGCACATTACAAACATATTCGTATAGAATCAAGCATGGCATTGGACTGAAGAAATAGAAAATAGTTTGTTATGAACCAATTAGTTTAGAGTTCTGTTTCCTCACCTTAGCTTGCTAATAGATACTTTTCCAAGCTTTAGAATCACCTTTATAATGTTATTATATTGCTAGAAGACCTAACAAAGTCGATAAAATTTAATTAGAATTTATTCTAGGTTTTAAAACCATTCTGTTAACTGAGGGTCGGAGGTAGGGTCGGAGTCATGATCGACCCTGGGTGCGACCCTCCCCCTAATCTGAACTTCCCGAACACTGAGGGTCGATGCTAGGGTCGGATCTGCCATCGACCCTAGGTGCGACCCTCCAGGGTTTGAATCAAAAATATCAAATTTTGTCCATTCTTCCATGTTTGGGTCCTATGGCTTACTTCCACAATCCATTCTATACATGTTCTATGGTTTAGAACTATACTTTATTCACCTACATGGTTTTAATGATCTCCTCCATGGTTTTCCATGAAAACCTAACCATGGATGGATGATTTGGGATTCTTCTAAGTCATATCATCTTCATAAACCATTCTAAAGTCTTAAATAAATCATGGGGAATGTATCCATACCTTAGTTTTGCTGAGATTCAGAGTTCCACTGAATTTCCTCTTCTTCCTTAGCCTTTTCTTCAAGTTTTCCTTCTCTTCTTCTCTTCCTTCTCTTCTCTTTCTCTCAATCCAATTAGGGTTGTAAAAGGAGTGAAAGAGGCTTAGGGACGTCCTATTTATAGGGTAAAACCTCCCAAAATAAGTTCCATTGAGTTTAGGAAAGGTTCCAATTGAAATTAGGAAGGTTTCTCAATTTTCGGTTCATACTATTTTTCCCGAATGCCGAGGGTCGATGGTGAGGGTCGATGGGAGGGTCGGACAACTCATAGACCCTGCGACCCAGGGTTGAGGGTCGATGGTGAGGGTCGATGGGAGGGTCGGACAACTCATAGACCCTGCGACCCATGGTTGAGGGTCGATGGTGAGGGTCGATGGGAGGGTCGGACCTGCCTGTTAAAACATGCGACATTATCCTCATTTTGACTATTTTTGGGTAAATTTTTGTATTGGGTCTTGGGTTTCTTCACATACTTGGTCCACTTGGCTCGACCATGATATGTAGACGGGTCCCGACACGAAATGTAAGGTTAGGCCGGGTCCGTCGTGTGCGGGTCTTACACTAACTGTACAGGAATATTATAAACTTTCTCAGGGATAGGTGCTTGTCGCTGCCTAAATTGAATGCTTTATTGGACCAGATTGACTGAGTTACTGATTATGTTCCCAAATCTGGTTGCCTTTTTTCTTATAAAATTTGATGTGTAATTAAGATCTAGATTCATGACTTTCATTGATTCATTTAAAAAGATAACATGGATGGATCTCAAGGTGGGAGATCATGACAATTTCCTAATTGTAGGGGCCTCTCACCGTAAAAGGGTGGATATGGTTGCAGCTTGATTCTCTTTTCCAAAGGCATTGAAACCCAATGAAAAAATATCAAGATTTTAGACATCTAGAGGAATGGACGAAGTCACATGCACAATCAAGGATGACTTAACCAAACAAAGTTAGCTCCCTTATAAGGGCGATTGGGTAAACATTATCTGAGTCAATTTAGTTAAATCTGGTTAAGCCATGTGTTCAGTCTTGGGACCTCGTAATTCTAAAATGGATAATCAGTGGTACCAAGGTCTGGCCAATTGGATTACCGAATTTGATGAAATTGAAATGGATATATTAATCCGTTGTCCTTATTAGGGATGGTTAGCAAAAGCGGTTCATAGATGAACAAACTAGTAAATTTCTTCTTGACCATGGTATCTATGTCTTGACAGGGATTTTCTGTTCGTTTTTTGAAATCGACGTGTTAACAATGAGGGATTTGACACATCGAGCTTACTTAATGGAGGGTGTATAGTGACCGTCTACTATGATGTAGAACAGGTGTATACATACCTCATACTCCCAATGGGTGAGAGTTCAAGATGCTTATCGTGTAGATTCTAACATGTTGACCAATCGAGGACAAAAACGGGCAGAACTTTGACGTCTCGAACATGGATGTCATGGTTAAGGTGATTTTACTGGGTCGGTTCAGGGATGAACAAAAAATAACAAACATTGGGCTACAATCTGGGTTAGGACAGAAAAGGCCACCTTTACAAGGACAGGGTAACCTATCACCGAATGCACGATGAATAATGGGCACCCAATCCCTTTATATACTATGTTGCAAGGATCCAAGCTATGTGGAGTAGCATAACGCATTCTCAGGCGGACCCAAGAAACGCTCATTAGAGGCTGCTCGCCGGTCATGGTCTCACAAAGTACAGGCCAAGGTTGTGTGTTTCGCCTAGCGAGCTGCTCCATCTGCATGGGACCCGGTTCGACTACTCGCACGAATGTGTGACTGAACCTATTCCCCCCAAAACAATATTATACAAGCATAAATATAGTATCCTAAAAGCTAGCATCTAATTCACACAAGGAAAGTTTTCATTTAGGAGTTTGAGGTTTATATCCCCAGTGGAGTCGCCACTGTGAGGACAAAGATGGAAATCTTGGAAGTCGCCACCTAGATTAAGGTCTAGGATCTTAGAAATGTGAAATCTCACCCCAAGGTAAGACTTCGATTGACTCATGACCATTAGGTTGGATTTCTGGTCCATCAGAGATTGAGTAAGCGTCAGGTTACGATTATGGGAAGGGGTTGGGCACCCAAACCGCCCGATCGAAATCGGTCTCCTATACCTTTCCTATGCTAGACTCTATCTGTTAAACCGAGCCAAACCAAGTGGTTTGATATCACTGAACCAAATCTGTATCCATCAGATTGCCTATGTATTACAGAATTATTCCGAAAATCAAGTTCACCATCGTAGTTCAGGTGTGATTAAAGTTTAAGGTTATGATTTATGCTTTTGCATGATTAAGTTCTTTGTTCAAGTTGAAGTTTATGCTTGAATGGATGAGAAACCCTATGGGTTAGGATCTGGATAGTCCATGTGGACTGATAGATAATCCTAGTGGATCTAAGAATAATCCTATTCGGGTCAAAATATGGATAACCCATTCTGGGTTGGAATGTGGGTAACCCTACCTGGGTTGAAATGTGGATAACCCTATGTGGGTTAAAATATGGATAATTATCCTAGTGGATCTATAGATAGTCCAAGTGGACTAAGATGTGGATCTAAATTTGGGATTCTCCCAAATAGCCTACGTATCCTAGGGTTTGCCCTAAAAATCAGAATCCGAGTAGTTTGAAATTGGGTTGAAATGGTTGGATATCCTAGTAAATCTATCGATAGTCCAAGTAGACTAAGGTGTGGATCCAAATTTGGGTTTCTCCCAAATGGCCTATGTATCCTAGGGTTTGCCCTAGGAATTAGAATCCGCATAGTTCGGAACTTTGGGTAACCCTATTTGTGTTAAAATATGGGTGGATATCCTAGTATATCTATAGATAGTCCGAGTGGACTAAGGTATGGATCCGAATTTGGGTTTCTCCCAAATGGCCTACGTATCCTAGAGTTTGCCCTAGGAATCAGAATCCACGTAGTTCGAACAATGATAACCTGTTCTAGGTTAGAATGTGAGAACCTATTCTAGGTTTATGGTTTATAACCTATTCTAGGTTTAGGATTGAGAACCTATTCTAGGTTTAGGGTTTACTGAGAGGTGAAAATCATCCTGAGTTACCCTTTTTATCCTGATTTCTAATTTTAGAAGGTTTGGCAAAGCATTCTCTTTCTTTATTAAGATTTTTATTATTCCCATTATGCCCTTCCCAAGAATGTGGGTGCCTAAATGCACGTCCCCACACCTAATATGTTTGCTAGGTGTACAGATATGACAGTTCAACTAGGGTACAGCATAAATTAAATTATTACCAAAAAAGAAATATTCTAAGCATGGCATGTATGATATTTATGGTAACTATCATATCATATAGTAAGATTATGAAAATCTCCCTAATATGGCATGTATTGCAAATAAGGAAAGAACCTAATATGGTAAGATCTAAGCATGGCAAGATCTAAGCATGGCAAGATATAATATGGCAAGATCTAATATGGAAAGATCTAATATGCAACTATATATCAATATGGTAAGCACCAATCATAGAATGCATATATGACATGAATTTTTCAAAAAAAGGAAAAATCTTATATGCTATTTTCTAAGCATAGTAAGACTTAAAAAAATAGTACTTGTTAAGATTTTGTTAAAATATAGTAAAAATTTATCTATTCTACCAAAAATAACAACACATGGAATGTGGCAAACATGGTATGCATAATCCAAACAAAGCATATGAATGCTCCAAATATACCCATTTATCCAAATATGACAGAATTCACTTAAACAATCATTGATGTTATAATGAATGAGACATCAATAAAACCTTTTTTTTTTTGAAAAATATAAAATTATCAAAAAAAAAAACATATGTTCAATGTTCTTTGAAAAAATTGTAATTTTTATGAAAAAATTTGGGAAGATTAATGGCTCAGAACTGTCAAAATTGTGACACAAGATTTCAGATAATGGACAAAACTATGAACTGTATTCAGATTTGTCACATTACACAAGAATGACCATAAGTAGGTCTTTTGAAACTCAAATCAAGCTCAACTTTTTTCATAGAAAGATGACTAACTGATCCGATGCGCAACATTAGGCGATTTTATGGGGCCGAAAGCAGCATCATTCATTCCACCTCAATAATAAGAATTTTTGCAATAGGGCGTAAGGATATTTCCAATGGGCATACTGGAATAGTTGGATGGTGAGTTGAAGGAACGTTATAATTTATATTCCTACCCGGGTCATTCCATGAACCTGTCCCATACTATTCCGCTCGTGCCGGACCGATACAATTGTGATTGTCCAAAAAAAATATATTATATTTCATATGAAGGATTTGAATCCCAACAGAAAGCAAAAATAGGTCAAAGATATGCCCTAAGACCGAACTTGTGCACTGGTCAAATCTGTTCCAGATTTTTGACTAGTTGCACCATAAATTCTTAATAAAATTCTATTCTTAATGAAAATTAAATACAGACATATGTCTATGTAGCTAACTGTTTGATATAAAATTTTATTAAGAAAAACAAGTTAAAACAGTATATTTTCTTTGTGAAAAATGACTCTTTTCAATCATGCAAATCAGTACATCATGGCAGATTCAAAATCAGAGCACTATGCACTTAAAAATTGATATCAATTCAACAAAAAATTGAAAAAATATGAAACCAGTGAAATTTTTTAGACGAATTTCTTTTCTAAAAAGTTCATATTAAGTAGATTTTTTGATTATGGCTATGAGACCTTTGTCTAGAGACTTTCTGATGGAGGATTGCATTACATCCTAGAAAAACAGCAATGTCAATGACAAATTGTTTGATATATTTTCCCAATTCCAAATGGAACGAAATTTTTAGGGTAGTCTTCTAACATATCAGAGATACTTCCATAAAAATTTGGGCTTCAAAATCTTAGAAAAAATACATATGATGTACGTCATAAGTTTAAATCCTAAATCTGGAATTTTCAGATCAGAAAATCACTTTATGAAATTTACAAAAAACATCAAACATCATTGTATATCATTTAAAAATTTATAATTGAATAGCTTAGACAAATTATCATTCATGAAAAATGTTAGACATAAGAATCCTAACATTAACAAGCATATAATAGAGCATTCATGATTGAGATTTCATGGAAATTAGCCTTTTTCAAGCAAAATTGGCATTCGAGCATTCTAACGGCCTCTAAATTTGTTTAGAGTACTAACCTTGTGCTCAAATCGAGCAAAGCCATCGATGAAGGGTGATTGGAGGTTGTATTAACCCCCTTTGAATGCGAATCCTCCTTCTCCTCTCTTCTGCTTCTCTCTCTCTTCTCTTTCTCTCTTTTCTTCTTCTCTTTTCTTTCTTTTCTCTTTTCTTCTCTCTTTCTTTCTCCTTCTCTCACATTTTCTCTCTCTCACTCATGTTATCCTCTCCCTCACTCATGTTCTCCTCTCTCCATGGTCTGGAAAAGGAGACCCTCCTCTCTCTTCTCTTGCCTATTTATATTTTTTTCTCTTTTTCTAGAAGATCCTTCTTTCCTTTCTTCTTTTTCTACAAAATCTTTTTTTCTTCCTTTTTTCTTCTTTCCTTTCTTCTATTCCTTCCCTTTTCTTCTCCCTCTCTATTCTACACTTTTTCCCTCTCTCCCTCTTCTAGAAAATCCTCTCTTCCTCTTTCCTTCTTCTCTCTTCCTTCCTTTTCTTCTTTTTTTCTTCCAGAAAATCCTTTCTTTCTATTTTTTTTCTTTCCTTTCTTTTCTTCCTTCCCACATTTTTTCTTATTCCTTTCTTTCCTTTTTCTCCTTCTTCTTTTATAAAATCCCTTCTCTCTTTCCTTTCTCTCTTTCCTTCTTCTAGAAAATTCCTTCTCTCTTTCCTTTCTTTCTTCTTTCCTTTTCTTCTTCCTTCTTTTCCTTCCTTTTTTTTTCTCCCTCTCTTTTCGTGTTTTCTTTCTTAGAAAACGTTTCCTTTTTTTTTCTTTTTTTCTTTTTTTTTCTTTCCTTCCTCTTTCCTTCTTTTTTTTTCTTTCTCCCTCTCTCTTTCACGTTTTCTTTCTAGAAAACGTAAAGGGGAATCTTTTCTTTTCTTTTCCTTTTCTTTTTTCTTTTATTTCTCTCTCTTTCCTTTTTTCTTTCTCCCATTCTCTTTCCTATGGCTTCTCTTTCCTCTCTCTCTCCTCTCCTTCCTAATATATATATTCCTCTCTATATCTAATATATATATATATATATATATATATATATATATATATATATATATATATATATATATATATATATATAAATAATGTATTAATACATATAATATATCCATAAGATATATATATATATATATATATATATATATTATACATTATACATATATAAAAGAAATGCATGCATATGGACTGACATAACTTGGTCTGGATTGGTCTGAGCTGGGCCGGGCTAAGTTAGACTAAGCTGGTTTGGACTAAGGTCGATATTTCATAGTCCATTTCTGTCACCCTTCCATAAGAAATTTTTTGATAGCATCTATTCCAAATTTTCTTGTTGACTTTGTAGAACATTAAAAATTAAGAATATTAGAACTTGAATCATCTCATTTGGATATGAAATGACCAACTTATGAATTTTTGAAGTTTAAGCAGGCTAATTATTGATAATTTGACTGACCATTCTGCATGGGATCCTTTGGAGACTTCTACCGGAGATTTTTTTTTACGTCCACTTTGTAGAATACTAAAAATGGAACTTAAAGAAGCTGAAATTACTTGATTTAGATATGGGGTGACCAAAATATGAATTTTCGAAGATTAAATGACCTATTTCGTGTGTAATTTTGCATGGGACTCTTCGGAGACTTCTACCCGAGATTTTTTTTTCATCCACTTTGTAGAACATTACAAATGAAGAATAATGGCTTTGGAATCATCTGAATCCGATGTAGAACGACAAAGATATGAAGCTTTGAAGTTCTAACGATAATTTTGCATGAAAGCTTATATGGGGCCCACTGGGGACTTCTACCCGGGATTTTTCACGTCCACTTTGAAGAGGACTGAAAATAAAGAATATTGGCCTTTGAATCATTTGATTTTGATATCAGATGACCAAGATATGATGTCTTGAAGTTTGAATGATAATGCATGCATCATACAATTATTACGTAAATGCCCTTGCACTTTCAAATTGCAATATCTTCCTTGTTTGACGTCAGAATTTGATGATTCCGGTCTCGTTTCGAAGATAATTTCATGATCTATTCATCCAAGTAGATAATAGCCCATGACCCTACTGTGGGGTTCATGAGAGAATCACAAATCCTTGGGTTAAAAGCCAAAAACCTACCGTATTAGTTCACTTATGCAGAGGGTGGCAAAAATGAGGTGCTTACACCAGCCATTTCCTGTCTTTGGTGGTGGTAGTGTCTGAAAACTCATAGAACATGTGAGGCAATCACAATAAACGTTATTCTCATGTCAAAATTCAATTAATCATTGTAAAATTTCAAATATCCAAGTCATTCAGTCAAAACACTGTATTTTCCATCGTGTGGTCGATGGTGGGGTCACAATATGTCCGGCCACAGGGTATGCGACCTCACACAACCCTGTCAGCTCACCGAGAGCCCGTGGTCGATCGTGTGGCTGCAATATGTGCGACCACAGGGTCTGGCCACATGAAGTCTGTCAGCTCACCGAGAGCTTGTGGTCGATCGTGGGGTTGATCGTGTGGTCGTATATTTGGTCGAATTTTCCGACCACACGACCCCAAATCAGGTTTTAAACCTGATTTTTGGAGTCATTTCCCACTTTTCTCTTTTGCTTTCAACTCAACTCACTTCCACTGAGTTGCTACAGTGTCGACCACTCGTGTTTGGTGATTCTTTCTTCCATTCACGACCTCCGCTCCGTTCCTTCAGGTATGTTCTCTACTAGTCCTCATTTTTAAGCTTTCAAAACTAGGTATTTTTTTCCATTTATAGCGTTTTCTTCAAATTAAAATTTTCTAACCATAAAAATTTGATTTTTATTGGGGGTTTTGGCTATTGGCCACCTAATGGACGAAAGCCCTCAAGAAAATTTGAGTTTCATCGGTTCGTTTTTGAGAAACTTAAAATTTTCCATTTTTGACCTAATTTTTGGGATTTTTTCAAATTGTTGAAATTTCTTCAAATTCGATCTTCCTAGTTTAAATTTCCAACTGTATGAACCTTGCAGGATGGTTTGGAACATATGTAAGTCCTCTTGCCCAACGGTTTGGGTGAAAAGTGAGGCTTTTGACCAAATCATGCCGTTATAATGTCAAAATTTTGAGTTTTTCTCTATAACTAATATCTTGCTTATTTGTTTGTGTCTTTGTAGATAACATGGCTCGCACTAAGGTCCCCAGAGTTCTTGATCCTATTTGCTTCCGGTCTACTGAAGCAAAGGCTCAATATGCTCATTATGAGCGTAAAAAGGTGGAAGGGGGTCGTTGTGTAAACCTGGCTAATTTAGCCTTGTTTAATGTGAAGGGTGCCTTTGGTGATATGGGTTGGCTCCCCGTGATATTATATGAGGGTTGCACCTGTCCTGCACTGGTAAAGCAATTTTATTGCAATCTTCAGGTAGAGGGTGACCCAAATGATACAGACAGGGGTAGGGAGCTCAGGATCACTAGCTATGTTAAAGGGGTGGAGATCTCCTTTAACTGCCAGGAGTTGACTGATCTCCTGGGTATATCAAATGGACCCCTTAGTATACTGTGCACCTAAGGAACCCCAATTCCTATCTTTGATGATGCGTGCAGAGATTGATCGCCAGCTTCTTAGGGATGATCGCTGGGAGATAAAGGCAATCAACCTACGGCCGGAACCTCGGGTGTACTGCAAGATTATTCAGCACAATCTGATTCCTCAGAGTGCCACTATGAGAAGATTTCCCAATTGACCCAGTATCTCTTGTACTGCATCTGCACTAGGCAGCCCGTCTGCCTCCTGTACATTATTATCAGGACGATGCGCCATGCTGTGATGCCTGGTCAGATGGGCAACCTGCCCTATAGGCGTTTGATCACTACCCTGCTCACTTGCCTGCATGTCGATTTAGTTGATGAGAGGATTCATGAGGATACCTTCTCGTCTGACCTTGACTGGGAGGCCATCTGCAAGATGGGGATGAGAGATGCACAGGTCAGTGATGAGGAGAGGAATGCTATGGTAAGTCCCCGTACTCGGGTAAACATAGCAGACGCTGAGGCAGCAGGGGTCCATGGGGGTGATGCTGAGGATGATGATCATATGTTCATGGATGTAGACGCCATACATCCTCCATCACCACTGCAATCCACTGGAGCTGGCCCTTCTCGGGGTCCTTCACACTCAGCTGGTCCTTCGCACCCACCATCTGATGACATGATGGGGCTGCTACGTGAGATTCGGGAGGCCCAACGTGCGACTGATCAACGGGTGGACGATCTGGTAGCTAGTCTCCAGGTGATCCAGACTCAGGTAGCCTGGCTTACGAGGGTGTATGTTGAGGATTATGATCGAGATCGTGAGGCACCTCCTCCTCCAATAGCTCCAGCTCCATGATGCATATTTTTTGCTTTTTTTTTGTACTACAGAGTAACTGTTCGGATTATGGACCGTACTCTGATTTGGATATATATATATATATATATATATATATATATATATATATATATATATATATATATATATATATATATATATATATATATATATATATATATATATATATATATATATATTGTTTTTTTATTCGATGTATATATGAAACTTGTTTATGTGCATTATTCTCTTTCTTAATTTCTGTCTCATACAATACAGGTGCTTATGGTGTGTTCTTATTAAAGCTTTTAAATTTTATCCTAACTCAGTTCACAAACTTTTGTAGAAGTATACAGGTTTAATAGACAGAGCCTGAGAGCTCTGATACCAAGTTGTCACACCCCAATTCTGAACTAACTAGAATGGTGTAATGAACCATCTATGATCCAACGGTTCAACCAGGATCTCAAATAGGCCGTGTCCCTTTGCTTAAACCATATACATCCACAACCATAATCAGAGTAAATAAATAATAGTGGAAGTCTTTAATATTAATGAACTAAGTATCTAATTATCTCCAAAAGACTAAGACAAAAAATAAAATAAATTAATCAATTACATGTTCTGAATAATCCAACAACTAAAACTACTCAAAAACACATGAGTTGCACTCACACGACAAATCATGCAACTCCATCAAAGCTTTTGCATCCATCGTCGCAACATTTCCGTACATCGGAGCATTCACTTAATCTTCTATAGTAGGACCTGCATCATCAACTAAAAATATTCGACATTGAAAGGGTGAGCACACATCATGGCTCAATGAGCAAACAAAATAATGCAACGAACATATGCATGCATTCAATTCATATCTTTGGTCAGGTTCATAAGTTTGTAATGTGCAATAGAAAGGATTGGTGGCCGCCGCACCTCTATACACGAGTGTGTGAAGCCGCCCAATAAATCAAACACCATCGCCGCCCCACATACACCCATCATGGAATAAAGATAGAGCTAAAGTGCCCAGACCAAACACCGCATGACACTTCCCCTGATGCCCTACCCATACCAACACGTAAGCCTCTATTGGCGAGGGCTTGCAAACTGGGCTCGCAACTAACCAGTCCTAATGTCAAACAGTATATCCAAGGCCTCACCCCAGCATCCCTCAATACATTCATAGAGATAGAGCTAAGGCCTCCCGACAGAGTCAGAGACTACATGGTCCGAGACCACCTCCCCTGATGCCCTACAACGTAATAGTTCTGCTAAGGTAATGGCGATACGTCGATGTTAGTGGACATGACTTGAGTAGAGATAGAGCTACAGTCTGGTGACCAGGATAAACCACAGTGTCACGTTCTCCCCTTGATGCTCTACTCACATCAAGCACACTAACCACACACATACATTCACATGACTATTCCTAGCATCATCATCATCATCATGTTATAAATAAACTGAATTAAATATGCATGAACAGTAATAACAAAAATATTGAATGATATGTGAAATGCACAATACACGATACAAGCATAGAATCATTCATGGCTTTGGACTCAATAAATAAAAATAGTTTATTATTAGCCAATTAATTTAGGTCTTATTCCTCACCTTCGGTTGATAGTAGATCCTCGTTCAAGCTTTGTAAATCTCTTTTAAACCACTTGAAAACCAAACAAATTTATAGATTTTAAATTAGAATTAATTCCCATGAATTTAGACTAACATAAACTGAGGGGTCGCAAGTGTGGCGGTACCTGTGGTCTCAGTTTCTGCGACCATAGGGCGTGTGGTCACAGGGTGTGGTCGCATATCCTGCGACCACACATGAGACCACACCCTCCCTGGAAACTTTTCGAGGGCATGTGGTCGGATATGTGTGTCTAGTGTGGTTGCACATCATGCAACCACACGTGCGACCACACGTGTGATGATCGACTTTTTCATGTTGAACTCCATTCCTTCATGTTTGGATCTCTTGGCTTATCATCATGATCCTTCCTATGATTGTTCTATGGCTCAGAACTATTATTTTATACACAATCCATTGTCCACATAATTTCCTCCCATGGATTCTCTTGGAATTTATCCATGGATTGATGATTTGGGTTTCACCTAAATCCTATCTCTTTCATGAACTATTCTAGGCTCTCAATTTAACATGGGGAATGTTTTCATACCTTAAGCTTGTTGAAGATTCAGAGTTTTCTCTGAATTTTCTTCCTCCTTAGTCTTTCTTTTCAATTCTCCTTTTCTTCCTTCTCTTCTCTTTTTTTCACTTTCAGTTTGAGTTCCAAAAGGGTGAAATAGGCTAAGGGATGTCATACTTATAGAGGAAAACCCTCCATAATAAGCCCTACAGAGTTTAGGAAAGAACCCCCTTCGGATTAGGAAGGTTTCCTAAATTCGGTTCTGTCTGGAATTCATGTGGTTGGAGGTGGCGTCGTAGAACCCGTCGACCATACCCTCTGAAACATGCAACCACACGACCTAAATTCCTGTGGTTGCATTATTTTGAGGTGCGGTCGATCACACCTATTTAGGTATGCGACCACACGCTCATAATTGACTATTTTTGTGTTAAATTTCATACCTGAGCTTATGGTTTCTTCATGCACTTGGTCCACTTGGCCCGACCATGATAGGAAGACCTGATACAAGGTGGTAAGACCGGTTAGTTCGATACTGGTCTTACACTGTATATATCCCCAATGTGAAATTGATTAAATATGAATACCTAAAACCATGGGTATGAGGCTGCCTTCGGTCCAACTAAAGTCGTTCCATCCTGCCCTTCATGGCTTGGCTTTGTGTTGGACAATATAACGGGAAATTGTATTTTATTTTTGCAAGGAAAAGATGAATACTTAACTAGGGGAGTACTAAAATGAAATTGTATTTTATTTCTTGCAAGTCAAAAGATGAATACTTGACTAGGGGGTGTTAGGAATGAATAATGCAATAGAAGAACAATAGTGAAAATGAAAGAGAAATACACTACAACAATTTTACGTAGATCACCCACACAATATGTATGGGCTTTGTCCACAGTAAAGCGATTAGTCTTAATTCCACTATTGCAATGAAGAAGTTGCAATGCTCACGTAAGACCTGTGACCAAATTTCAATCCAAAGTTGGAAATTTCAGCTGTAATAGGTCTTCCCACGAAGAACTATCAGACCGACATGTCCAAGAATGACAAAAATCCCTAGGAGGTGACACATATCATGACCTTGAACTTCCTATGTCCAACTAAAACACAAGACTTCATGTTACAAAAAAGTAAGGACTCGACGAACTTGGAAACCCAACACCCAAGACTAACGAACCCAAATTGGGCTGGCCAAAAGAAAGGTCTGGCTGGACAAGGTGGTCCAACTGCCCCTCTCTAGCTGCACGCCTCTCTAGCCATACTTATGGTCGCGAACTGGTTTGCTGACCAATCTGTCATGGGACCCGTCGATTAGATTGAATCTTCTCCAAGCATGGAAGGCTGACCATTCACTGTCTAAGAATGGTAAGGGAATGAGGGAGATCTTCCCAACTTCTAGTATGGGTTCCTTGAGATCCCATAATCCAATCACCCTCTATGAGAGACGATCCCACTCTCCTATTCTAACCAAGCCAGAAATGCAGAGAAGAAAAGAGAAAGAGAGAAGAGGGAGATTCTGCTCAGACTTACACAAGAGAAGAAGTTAAAGAAAAGGAAGATAAGGGAAGGAGGAAGAGAAAGGGAGAACCCTTCCTCCGATGTGTGCACCCAAGAGAGAAAGGAAGAGAGAAAGAGAGAAAGAGAGAAAGAAGAGAGAGGAAGATAAGAGGAAAAGGAAGAAAGGAGAAGGGTTCTGAGCAAGGAAAATGAGAAAGAGAGAAGAGGAAGGACACATCACTGTCACCGCCTGCTCACCAGAGAACTCGAAGGAGAAGAACCACTGTAAGAACTTCCTTACCATGATTATAAATTGATTAATGGAACTTGTAATGCAAATATTCGAGGAATGTGTGAACAAAGTAGTTCCCTTGACCATTAATGGTTTGTGTACTAGTGATACCTTCATAACCAAATCAAAGAAAGAGATGTAAATGACCAGTAATGGTGTAACTTCGAGTGTACAGGCTACCGCTCACGAGGTTGCATCACGGGTAGTAATCGGTACAGTCGGCATGGAAATGTAGGATCCAACCTTATTTGTCTAGGAGACCCTCCATGACCGCATTGGGAACAAGAAAGACTAAAAGAGTCAAGATCCATGGATCTCTCTTAGATCTGAATACGTAATCTTAGATCCAAACCAAATAGAAGCTGTCTGGCTAGACATGGTCCTGATGGGTGTATGGATGAAGGAGCCATGCACTTACAAGCACCCAAGGCCCTTGGGACATAGTTAGATAGCACCCCAGAGGTGCATAGGAGCCTTTCAGCTAAGCTACACCGTAGGGCCACGACCACCAGCTGCACCCTATTATTGGGGTGCAACTGCAGTGAGGTGCGGTTAATGACACCAGCCGCACCCCATTTATGGTGCTGTAGGGCCCTGTGGTGCCGCTGGGGCACCCAGCCTCACGTAGTTCACCAGTCGCACCCCCGTGTGCTCGGCCAGTGAACTGTTGTGCATCGTATTGGCCATGTTGTTGGGTACCAAGACCCTATACCTTCGTAATAAGAAGTCCTTAGTATTAAGCTTAACGGAAGGTGAAAACGGACTATCAAGTGGGATGCCCATTTACAGACCACTGTCTTACATGTATAACAACATGGCATATGCTGGAATTGACTTATGGACTTTGAAATACAACATTTAGACCAAGAATAGCAGCCTAATTGTAAAGGATATGCTACAGAAAACAGTCACTCAAGTATCAATGGACCTAACCTATGGGCTTAGAGAATGAAACTATGGACATAGAAATAGTACTCTTAAACTAATGCAATGCTAGGACAAACTCTTACATAATTAACTATTGGATAACATTATATATGATTTTGATAGAGATACGAAGAAACTTCAAGAGAGCTACTCAATTAATGCTACGGTAGATTGCTCTATGTATCTCTCAGGTAAGGGAACTGAACCTTTTTGTTGCGTGTGTTTCTCTATTGTTTATGACATGCTCTATTGTGAGATTGATTACATGCTATTGTTGATAACATGCCATCCAAAATACTACTATGTTTGTTCATGCATATGCATTCCAAATTTTGTGTGATTAGTAATGCTCGTAGTGGTTTGGAAATGGGTGGAATGGGATGCTTCACAACCTCTCCATGAAAGGTAGTGCTGGTTTAGATGACACATGATGTCTGGTTACGTTGGTAAGGGGAAAGGTGGGTGGAATGGGACGCTCGCACCAACTCTTACTAACACTGCTTTGCATTGACCTATGTAACTTGGTCGAGTTACAATGTCCTATGTGGGGGCTCAGACAGGGTCGGAAGCTTGGCTATGTTATGGTCTAGTAACTTGAAATTAATTAGGTGGACATGGTTAGTTGTACATAAACACCTGTATAACTGTACCCCTAGTCAATAGGGGGTTATGTATTGGCATAGGTTCAACAAAAAGGTGGTATGAACATAATTGTAATGCTCCCCATGTCCAAATTAGTATGAATCAGGGGATGAGTGGACTAGTGGGATTACCATCTCCTCAAGTGTCACGTGGGTGAACATGGGATGAGTCGAGGTCAAGGACCAAGATGTTGGACTTATACATGGGGGTGGTGATTCGCTTTGAGGGAGGCTTCATTCACTTGATGGGGGTGACCCATGCAACTTGGAGACTCTGTTTTAGTAGTCCATGAGTTGGCACATACAGTAGCCATACATGACCATAGTATAGTTGCATGCATTTGAATGTTGCAGGTTCGGTATTCTTACCAAGCTTAGTGGTTGAGCTTACCCTTATACACACAAATATTTTAGATGATGCAGGTATAATGACTGATGCTTTGGGATGATATCCATCTGGTGTGGAGGATGATGATAGTGAGCCTGAGGAGGAAATCCATGATCCCTTGTGCGAGTATAGAGACTGCGTATAGGCTTTCGCTTTGCCTACTACTTCTAATACTTTTAGTTTTGGGTTGTTTTATTATTGGAATTGTTTTGTCCCAGGATTAAATTTAAATAAAATTTTAATCATTTGAGACTTGGATAAATTTTGGAACTCTTGAATTATGAACTTTAAAATGTCAGCTTTACATTATTGAACAGTAAGTTTTCTGTTATTTCTTTAAAGTTTTGATAGTATGGCTTAAATCAAATTCTAATTTACTCTGATAATTGTTATTGAGGATTAAAATAAATGGATTGATAAATGGTTGTACCACGACATGTGATCTTGGAAGGGGATTTCTATGACCTTAATGAATAAGAAATCCCGTTACATTCCATAGTACCAATTCTTCGGGAGCGGGGTGTGACAGCTCAATACTCTCCCTATGAGATTATGTAAGACCCGTGCCTAAACTCCGTTATGGTTTGACCATTTTGGACTCACAACAGGTCTTATCACCACTATCATATCAGACTGACATGGCCAAAGACGATGACGTAACCAGGAGGTGACACAAAATTGTCATCTTGAACCTCCGAAGTCATTAGAACGCAAGATATCACACTACGAGTGGTCTCGGGCCCAACCAATGCAATAACTCGATACCTGGCATGCACATACCTAAGCTAGACGACCAAAGATGGAGATCCGGCTTGGAAAGGTGGTGCGATTGTGCACCAGCAGCACACAGTCGCAGCCGCACCCTAGTGCCCAATTTGGGTTTGTAACTTACAACCGTGGGACCGGCTGAATAGATTGTGTTCTCTCTTTGCATGGTAAGGTGACTATGCATGCAGCTATTCATGTTATGTTGATCATTCATGCTTGAGCCAAGAATGGAAGTAAAGGAGGGAGATCTTCTCTATTCCATTCTAGTATTCTATCTTACCGATTTTGTGAAGAATGAGATCTCCACCTATTCAATAAATCAAACCGAAGGAAGAAAAAGGTGTTAAAGAGAATGTCTGATGCGTTTCTCTAAGAAAGAAAAAGAGAGAACAGAGAAGAAAGGAGAAATGAGTACCCTCCCTCTGAATACCACCCAAGAGAGAAAGGAAGAAGGGAAGAAAAGAGAGGGAGAGAGAGGGAGAATAAGAAAACAACACCTCTACAAGCACGAGTTCATCGGAGAGATCGAAAGGGTGAACCTCTGTAAGTATTCTTTTACCTTGGTGTAAATTAGTAACCTTTCTTCTCATTTGTAATGGATGTAACCTATCTATAAAGAGGATTTCTCATGGCTGCATCAAAGAAATAAAGAGATAGACCACCATTAATAATGAAACCATAAATGTACATGCTGCTACTTACTGACTTGAATCATGAGCAGTAGTCCGTATAGATCGGATGAGAGAAGTATGGGCACATGTGGAAGAAATCCAGCCTTTTAGTACCTCACCATTAACGATGGGATTTCAACCATGTGAGCTACTATCCACGGGATCGGATAGTGAACAATAGTGCATACGGTACTAGAGATAAATGGTAATAAGTCAAATGGACTAAACAAATTACCCACATGAACACTCTGAGATCTGAGCGTGACCAGGAAGACCAAAGATCATGAACCGAAGTGGATTCAAAGGATTTGGAATAGGATCCAGAGGTCTATATACCAAATCCAACATTTCAGCTATTGGTTGAGTAGAAACGGTACTCAAATAGCAATGAAGAAAAGGATCCACAACCCCAAAAGCCATAAAGACACTTGGGGGAGTCTAGACAACACCCCAAAAGCAAAACCACCGACATCCGGCCACATTATAGCGTGCGGGCGTGGGCACCAGCCGCACACCTAGTAGTTGTAACATGCAGCCGTGGTCACTAGCCGCACATGTTTTCGCTTCAGTTATCGATCATATTTGGCTAGTAGCTTGTTATGACTTATCTTAGTCTACTTATGGGCCAGAAACCTTGTGATCATATCCTACAAAGAAAAATCCCTTATCGTTTCATGTGTTCGGAGGTGGAATCGAACTATATGTTAGAACATCCAACTTCTCACCACCTCTGCAGTTTTAGATAGCAAACCCAACATACTAGGACTAAGCGACACCCTAGGGGTGCTGGAGCAGTCACACGACTACGCGAAAGTGTGCGGCTGCCACCACCAGCCACAAGCCTAGCACCTGGTGAGGTGCGGCCGCATCCACCAACCGCATGCCTTTTTGGCTGCTGCACCTTACCATGCTCGTCTAGTAAGTTGCACCTTCCCACGCTCAGCCAATAAGTTTCCAAACAGCCTTATGAACAATGTCTGAGGTGTTGGAACCCCCAAACCTCTATAATAAGAAGTCCTTCTTAGTATTAAGCTAAACAGAAGGTGGAATCTAGCTAATGAATGAGATGTCCATCCATGCGCCACTATCTTGCTTGGAAAGTGAGTTGTTCCATGATGGGACTGAACCAATGACCTTAAAATATAACTCCTTGACCTAGAATAGTAACCATAATAATACATTGTGACACACAGTCACTCAGGTATCAATGGACCTAACCTATGGGTTGTCCTGTGGAATATCAATCCACGCACCACTTTTTGCATATGAACAACAAGTCTGTCATACATTAAAAGTACCCTCAAACCATGAATGGTAATGAATCCTAAATGCAATGCTAAGAGTAACAGACAATAGGCTTGAATTAAGGGGGAATGATACTACTAACGCTGAAACAATAATTGAAATGTAAAGCAATACTAGAACGAACTTGTTAAATGATAAATTAATGGATAAAAATGAATATGATTTTGATAAAGATATGAAGAATGCCAAGAAAGGAAGCTACTCGATTAATACTATGGTAGTTTACTTATCTAGCTTTCGATAAGGGAACTGAACCTTTGGATGCATGTGTTTTATCTATTAATGACGCTATGTGTTGATGTGAGATTCATAACATGTTATTGCGTGATAACATGCCATCCAATGTACTGCTCTGTTTGCTCATGCATATGCATTCTCTTATGTGTGATCAGTGATACTCGTAGTAGTTTGGAATTGGGGTGGTATGGGATGCCTTGTGACCTCTCCTTGAAAGGTAGAGTTGGTCTTGGTAATTCATGATGTCTGGTTAAGTCGGTAAGGAGAAAGGTGGGTGGTATGGGATGCTTGCACCACTTCTTATTGGTGCTACTTTTCATTAGGTGGACATGGTTAGTTGAACATAAATATCAGAATAACTGTACCCCTAGCCAATGAGGGGTTATGTCATACCCTGAATTTATGATATGTAAAGTTTCAACAGGCGACTGGACTACCCGATCATTTTAATGACAGTCCAACCCAGGATACATGCTAAGTAGGTACCGAGATCAACCACATCCATATCATGACACCATATCAAAGTAATTTAGTATTGTAGAAACATGATAAGCAAATTGAGCACTATTAATACTAAATTAAGTAAATAAGTAGGTGACATTGTTTAATAATTATTCTTGGTCTCAAATTAATCAAAGAAAGACATGTCAACTTAGCCTTACGATATCGGGCACTACACACTAATAATGTTCGAAATACTGTAAGCTATTGTTTAATAGTAAACTCAAAATCTTCAACTGGTCTTCTATTCCAATACATTTTCATCATGTTCATAGTCCACTGATTGTCCCATCGTTTCCATTGTTACTTCTTCAGTGGACTCTGGATATGGAATGGTTGGAACACCTACACTTTTTGTAAGACCTGCACTCTATTAACATGGTCTAACCTAGTTAACGTATCATGAGAGGTCTTCCCATCATAACTAGGTCAAAGGAACCAACCAGATGACGGAACCACAAAGCCAGGTATGAAAAATTAACAACTCGAAGCTTGTCTAGTGGGATAAATAGATTTGCCCAGTTTATGTATTAGGCCACTGGATAGTCAACTGATCAAACTTAAAGTAGACTCCGAGAATAGAAAAGTTTCTTAGTTTAGTTGGGAGACTCTCCTAATTGGGAGAGCACTCCAATTATGAGATTTTCCTCTATATAAGGGATGTTTCTCTACCTTTTCTCATTCTTTTGTTCAATCATAAACCAAGAATTGAGAGAGAGAGAGTTGAGAAGAAGGGTTGGAGAAAAAAACTTTGGAGAATGAAGAAGGAAACAAGGAGAAGAACTCATCATCGGTTTCCAGCAATCTTCATTGAGAGACCAATGGTAAGTTCCTAACCTTTGTAACTAGGATAGTATGTGTGTGAGGTTGCACTCACAGCCATCAGAGATGATGATCCTAATTTCACTACTGTATGAAACCCTAACCCTAACATGTTCTCGACCATTGAGTGGTTTAGGATGAACCCTAGAATAAGCTGAAGAATCGACTTCGAAGGAAGGTAGACTGAAAGACAGCTTGAAGGTTGTCTGGTCTGGTTGTTTGCAAGCACCTAGTGTGGGACCAGACAAGCTATCGGACACTCATGAAAAGCATCTCAAGGTTATTCGGTATGGTGTCCGGTTGGACAATATACCATAAAGGATAGTCAACTGGACAATGTTCGAAAGGACTATTTGCTAGTCCAGACAGTCAGTCTGATCAATATAAATTGTTAGAATGGAACCTAAATTAATCCTTCTGATTGTCTAGGACTCATAAGCAACTAAAGCTAGTTCCAAGGCCTCGAGAGAAATCAACATTACTCTACAGATAAGGGATGAAACCCCAAAATAATTGGTTAATAATAAACTACCTTGCATGTATTTTGATCTAATTATTTATGCATATCACATGTCATCCATGTCACACCCCAATTCTGCAACAAACAAAATGGTGTGATGAACCGTCTATGATCCAACGGTTCAACCAGGATCTCGAATAGGCCGTGTCCCTTTGCTTAAATCATATACATCCACAACCATATTCAGAGTAAATAAACAATAGCGAAGGTTTTTAATATTAATGAACTGAGTATCTAACAATGATATCATAAATAAAGTATCCAATTATCTCAAATAACTGAAGACGTAAAATAAAATAAATTAATCAATTACATGCTCTGAATAATCCGACAATTAAATCTAATCAAAGACGCATGAGTTGCACTCACACGACGAATCATGCGACTTCATCAAAGCTTCTGCATCCATTGTCATAATATTTTCGTACATCGGAGCATTCATATAATCTTCTACGGTAGGATCTGCATCATCAACTAAAAATATTCGACGTCGAAAGGGTGAGCATAAATCATGGCTCAGTGAGCAGACAAAACAATGCAACAAACATATGCATGCATTCAATTCATATCTTTGGTCTGGTTCATAAGTTTATAATGTACAATAGAAAGGATAGGTGGCCGCCGCACCTCTATACACAAGTGTGTGAAGCCGCCCAATGGATCAAACACCATTGCCATCCCACATGCACCCATCATGGAATCGAGATAGAGCTAAAGTGCCTGGATCGAACACCGCATGACACTTCCCCTGATGCCCTACCCATACCAACACGTAAGCCCCTATTAGCGAGGGCTTGCAAACTGGGCTCGTAACTAACCAGTCCTAATGTCAAATAGTGTATCCAAGGCCTCACCCCAACATCCCTCAATATGTTCATAGAGATAGAGCTAAGGCCCCCCGATAGAGTTAAAAACTACACGGTCCAAGACCACCTCCCTGATGCCCTACGACGTAATAGTTTTGCTAAGGTAATGGCAATACGACGATGTTAGTGGACAAGACTTGAGTAGAGATAGAGCTAGAGTCTGGTGACCAGGATGAACCACAGTGTCACGTCCTCCCCCTAATGCTCCACTCACATCAGGCACACTAACCACATACATACATTCACATGCTTATTCCTAGCATCATCATCATCATGTTATAAATAAACTGAATTATGCATGAACAGTAATAACAGAAATATTGGATGACATGTGAAATGCACAATACATGCATACAAGCATAGAATCATTCATAGCATTGGACTCAATAAATAAAAACAATTTAATACATGCATACAAGCATAGAATCATTCATAGCATTGGACTCAATAAATAAAAACAATTTATTATTAGCCAATTAATTTAGGTCTTGTTCTCTCACCTTTGGTGGATAATAGATCCTCGTTCAAGCTTTGTAATTCACTCTTAGACCACTTGGAAACCTAACAAATTTGTAGATTTTAAATTAAAACTAATTCCCATGAATTTAGACTAACAAAACTGAGGGGTCGCAGGTGTGGCAGCAACTATGGTCTCAGTTTCTGTGACTACAGGGTGTGTGGTCGCAGGGTGTGGTCGCATATCCTGCGACCACACGTGCGACCACAACCTCCCTAGAACTTTTCGAGGGCATGTGGTCGGACATGTGTGTCTCGTGTGGTTGCACATCATGCGACCACACGTGCGACCACACGTGTGAAGATTAACTTTTACCATCAACTTCATCCCTTCATGTTTGGATCCCTTGGCATATCATCATGGTCCTTCCTATGATTGTTCTATGGCTCAGAACTAGTATTTTATACAGAATCCATTGTCCACATAATTTCCTCCATGGATTCTGTTGGAATTTGCCCATGGATTGATGACTTGGGTTTCTCCTAAATCCTATATTCTTCATGAACTATTCTAGGCTCTCAATTTTACATGGAAAATATGTTCATACCTTAAGCTTGCTGAAGATTCAAAGTTTTCTCTGAATTTGCTTCCACCTTAGTCTTCCTCTTCAATTTTCCTTCTCTTCCTTTTCTTCTCTTTCTCTCACTTTCAGTTTGAGCTCTAAAAGAGTGAAAGAGGCTAAGGGGCATCCAATTTATAGAGAAAAATCCTCCATAATATGCCCTACTGAGTTTAGGAAATAACCCCCTTCGGATTAGGAAGGTTTCCTAAATTCGGTTTCTGACTGGGTTCGTGTAGTCAGAGGTGGGGTCACAGAATCCGTCGACCATACCTTCTGAAACGTGCGACCACACGACCAAAATTCATGTGGTTACACTATTTTGAGGTGTGGTCGGTCACACCTATTTAGGTATGCGACCAGGATGAAATTTGCACATATGTTCCTAGTCGAAAAGATGAGGATATTTCTTTCGCATAGCATTCTCTTCTTCCCATGTGATCTCTTCTATATCTCGGCTCCTCCAAGTAACCTTATCATAATAAATGTCACGGTTACGTAGACGTTAAACCTTTTGATTGACGATTTCAGTTGGTGCTACTTTGAATGTCAAATCATCAGTTAGACCCGGTGGATCCACTGTTAAAACGTGTGTTGGAACTTTGACGTACTTCTTCAGTAATGAGATATGAAATACATCATGCACACTTGACATAGATGGGGGTCTAACTGATACGCCACTTTTCCACGTTTAGCAAGAATCTCGTATGGCCCGACATATCTCAGACTTAGCTTCCCTTTCTATCCGAATCGTTTTAAACCTCGCATAGGTGATACTTTCAAGAATACCTTATCACCTACAATGAATTCAAGGTCTCAACGTCGAGTATCTGCATATTGTTTCTGATGATTCTGAGCTGTTCTAACTCTTTCCTTGATAATGTCGACTACTTGACAAGTCTCTTCAACAAATTTTGGTCCAACAATACTCCATTCACCAACTTCATTCCAAAACAAAGGAGTTCGACACTTCCTACCATACAATGCTTCATAGGGTGACATCTGTATAGTATCCTGATAGCTGTTGTTATAGGCGAACTCGATCAATGATAGTTTCTCATTCCATAATCCCTTGGAATCAATAACACATGCTCGAAGCATGTCTTCTAAAATCTGAATGGTACACTCCAACTGTCCGTCTGTCTGAGGATGGAATGCAGTACTGAATTTCAACATTGTACCCATAGCCTTCTGTAATCATTTCCAAAACTTTGAGGTAAAGCGTGGGTCTCTATCGGACACAATGCTTTCAGGTACACCATGCAATCTGACAATATTATCCACATATAGCTTAGCTAAACTCTCTAGGGTATACTGAGGTCGTATCGCTATGAAGCGAGCTATCTTAGTTAGACGATATACAATCACCCAAACCACGTCAACTACTCGGGGAGTCAATGGTAATCTGGTGACGAAGTCCATAGTGATGCAGTCTCATTTCCATGCTGGTTTTGGAAGTGGCTACAATAATCCTGTAATTTTTTGCCTTTCAGCCTAACAATTTAGGCATTGAGACACAAATTTAGCTACATCTACTTTCATTCCTCTCCACCAATATAATTTCTTCAGATCATGATACATATTCATACTTCCAGGATGTACCGAATAAGCGGTGGTGTGAGCTTCCTTCATTAGTCTGTGTCTAATGTCCAAGTTTTCCATTTCAGGAACACATACTCTTTCTTTGTACTTCAGTACCTTTTCAACATCTAAGGTGAACTCAGGAATAGTCCTATATTTCTCGATGTCTTCTTGCACCGTTCTCAGATAAGGGTCTGATTTAATAACGGCCTTCACTTCATCTAATATATCAGGTTTAATCTTCAATGTGGCAAACATATTTGAAAACCGATGAATAAACCCTTGGTTGGTTGATCCACCCAGTATATCTATTATGAACTCCTCATTACCATGACTGAATACTTTTCCTGTAACATACATTGCCACAGTCGTATTAACCTCTCCTTGAGATTTTATCAATGCTTTTCTGCTAGCGCATCAGCAACTACATTAGCCTTCCCTGGATGATATTAGATATCACAATCATAATCTTTCAATAATTCTAGCCATCTTCTTTGTCTCATGTTCAACTCCTTCTGATTAAAAAGATAAGTGAGACTCTTGTGATCTGACTTAATCTAAAAATTCTCTCCATACAAATAATGTCTCCATATCTTGACAGCATGTACTACTGCTGCTAATTCTAAGTCATGAGTGGGATAGTTCTTTTCATATGTCTTTAGTTGTCTTGATACATATGTAACTACTTGTTCTCCTTACATTAGCACACATCCTAAATCCAACCCAGACGCATCAGTGTACAAGGTAAACGGTTGTCTTGGAATAGGAATAGTCACGATGGGAGAAAATATCAATCTAGCTTTCAATGTTTGAAAATCTTCTTCACATTTATTGGTCCAAACAAACTTTTCTCCTTTCTTAGTCAAACTGGTGAGAGGTACGAAGATTCTAGAGTAATCTTTCACGAATCGTCGGTAATACCCAACTAGACCTAGGAAACTTCTAATTTCTGTAACACTCTTAGGTGCTTTCCATTTCACAATGGCTTTAATCTTGCTAGGATCCACTTTAATTCCTTCAGCGGATACAACATGGCCTAAGAAAGCGACCTCATTTAGCCAAAACTCACACTTTGTAAATTTGGCGTAAAGCTTCTCTTTTCTTAGTCGCTACAGAGCGGCTCTTAGATTCATGACATGAGTTTCCTTGTCCTTGAAGTAGACCAATATATCATCAATAAACACAATGACTGACTTATCCAACATATCATGGAATACCCGATTCATGAGTTCCATAAAAGTCATGGGTGTGTTAGTTAAACCAAAAAACATGACTAAAAATTCATAAGGTCCATATCTTGTTCTGAATGCTGTCTTTGGAATATCACCTTCCTTAATCTTCAACTGATGGTATCCTGATCGAAGATCAATCTTGGAGAACAGCTTGGCACCTTGCAACTGATCGAACAAGTCATCAATCCGAGGCAACAGGTACTGATTCTTGATTGTAAGCTTATTTAATTCCCGATAGTCTATACACATTCTAACACTACCGTCCTTCTTCTTCACAAACAATATCGGCGCTCCCTATGGTTATATGTTGGGTCTGATATAACCCTTGTCCAGTAATTTCTATAACTGTACCTTCAGTTCCTTCAGTTCAGAAGGAGCCATTCAATAGGGTGCTTTAGATACTGGTGCGACTCCGGGTATCAGATCTATAACAAACTATGTCGCTTGGTCGGGTGGTAGTCCTGGTAGTTCCTCAGGAAATACATCTGGAAAGTCACGCATAACATCAATATCCTCCATTCGTGGTACTTCCTTGGTGAGATCTACCACGGATACTAGATACCCAACTCTTCTTTTCTCGAGGTATTTTCTAGCCTTTAATGCAGAGAGGATGAGTTTTCGTTTACGGAGAAGTTTGGTTCCCGTAAAACTAAACTCCGCTCCTTCCTTGTCCTTAAATGTCAATTTCTTTTCTGTACATAATAGGTTTGCAGAATGCCGAGCTAACCAATCCATTCCTAAGATAACATCAAATTCGGCCATCTCAAGTTGAATCAAGGTTGCATCCAAAATCTTCTCGCCAATAAGAACTGGAGATGGTCCATATCCTTTTTCTAATTCCACTTCTAATCCCATAGGCGAATGTACAAGCAATTTGTAATCTAAAGATCTGAGGGGTAGATTTAGCTTCTTTCCAAATGACACAGATATAAAAGAATGAGTAGCTCTAGAATCAAAAAGTACTCTGGCGGGTATGTCGTTAATAGGTACGATACCTGTGATTTGTTTTAATTTAGTCTACATGCTTACACAAGGTAATACAAATGAAAGGTTCAAATCATACCTGTGACCACATCAGGTGATGCAGCAACATCCTCAGATGTAACTGCATAAACCTTTCCTTGCTGTAGCTGTTTCCTAGGCTCAGGACACTCCCGTAAATAATGTCCCATTTGATTACAGTTATAGCATTTTACTCCTTCATTGTTTTGCTTCTGCTGAGGTTGGACTGTTGGAGTAGTCTTGGTTGTAGCATTAAAGCCTTGAGTACGGAAGGGTTTAAATGTCTTTGTGTTCCCTCCGTTATAAGAATTTTCATTCGGCCTTTTGATACCTCTATTTTGAGCAAAGTAGCTCTCCCTCTGGCTCGATTCTAGCACTCGAGCAATCTGTATAGCTTCATTATAAACTTTCTTTTCTAGCCCCAAAACATGTTCCCGAATGCTTCCCCTAAGTCCCATGACAAACCTTCGGGTTTTAGGCATGCTAGAGGGTGCAAAGAAAAACAACTCTTCATAATACTGTTGATATGCATCCACAGTCATCTGTCCCTGATACAAACTCAAGAACTCTCTTTCCATAATATCTCTGAAACTTCTGGAAAAATATTTCTCAAAGAACGCCTCCTTATAGATAGCCCAAGTTAATTGGGTGTGCTTTGTTAACAGATAACCCCGAGTAGACTTCCACCAGTGTGTACATCCCCTTTCAACATAAATGTTGCACATAGTACTTTTTCCTCCTCATTAACAGTTATCATCATGAAATTCCTTTCCATGTCGTCGATCCAATGAGCTAGTCACAAAGAATCCGCTGGCTTGCCATTATATTCTTTAGGCTTCATTTTCAGAAAATGCTCGATCAGTCGAGAATGGTCCAACTGATATTGAGCATAGGCCCCATATATAGGTGGTTAATACTGGTAACTGCCTTGGGCTACCTTAGGGTTTTGTACTTGAGCTTGTACAATTGGCGTTTGAGGTGCTTGGGGTACCGTATTACTACCTCCTAGTACTGTGCAAGCTTGTCTAGCTGGTATAGGTGTAATATGTACAGCTGGAAAAGTCATTCCCATAGCAGCTTGCATATTGGCTTGCACCTGCTGTATTAGCTGCAGCTGTTATGCTAGGTTCATTACTGCTGTAGCTAAATCTGTAGGTGGGGCTGGCAAGTTAGTAGGATTAGCCTGGCCATTAGCTCCTGGTGGTGCCACATTCTGATCCTCTTGTCCTTCAGGATTTTCATGGCTATCTTCCTCTACAGGTGGTGGTCGTGGAGTTGGGTTACGTCCTCGCCTGGTTACTCTTCCCCTAGTTATTTCCTATTTCGATGGTGGTAGTGTCTAAAAAATCATAAAACATGTGAGGCAATCATAATATATGTCATTCCCATGTCAAAATCCAATTAGTCAATGTAAAATTCCAATTTTCCAAGTCATATAGTCAAAATACTATATTTTTCATCGTGTAGTCGATGGCGGGGTCGCAATATGTCCGACCACAGGGTATGCGACCTCACAAAACCCTGTCAGCTCACCGAGAGCCTGTGATCGACGTGTGGTCGCAATATGTGCGACCACAGGGTCCGACTACACGAAGTTTATCAGCTCACCGAGAGCCTGTGGTCGATCTTGTGGTCGCAATATGTGCGACCACAAGGTCCGACCACACGAAGTCTGTCAGCTCACCGAGAGCCTGTGGTCGATCGTGGGTTCAATCGTGTGGTCGCATATTTAGTCAAATTTTGCGACCACACGACCCCAAATCAGGTTTTTAAACATAATTTATGAAGTCATTTCCCACTTTCTCTTTTGCTTTCAACTCAACTCGCTTCCACTGAGTTGCTGTAGTATCGACCACTCGTATTTGGTGATTCTTTCTTCCATTCATGACCTCTGCTCCATTCCTTCAGGTATGTTCTCTACTGGCCCTCATTTTTAAGCTTTTAAACCTAGGTTTTTCTCCCTTTATAGCGTTTTCTTCAAATTAAAATTTTTCTAACCGTAAAAATTTGATTTTTATTAGGGGCTTTCGCTATTGGCCACCCAATGGATAAAAGCCCTCAAGAAAATTTTAGTTTTATCGGTTAATTTTTGAGAAACTTGAAATTTTCCATTTTTGACCTAATTTTCGATCTTTCTAGTTTTAATTTCCAACTGTATGAGCCTTGCAGGATGGTTTGGAACATATGTAAGTCCTCCTACCCAATTGTTTGGTGAAAAGTAAGGCTTTTGTCCAAATCATGCCATTATAATGCCAAAATTTTGAGTTTTGCTCTATAACTCATATATTGTTTATTTGTCTGTGTCTTCGCAGATAACATGGCTCGCACCAAGGTCCTCAGAGTTCATGATCCTCTTTGCTTCTGGTACAATGAAGCAGAGACTCAGTATGCTCATTATGAGCATAAAAAGGTGGAAGGGGGTCGTTATGTAAACCTGCCTAATCTAGCCTTGTTTAATGTGGAGGGTGCTTTTGGTGATATGGATTGGCTCCCCATGATATTATATGAGGGTTGCACCTGTCCTGCACTAGTAAAGTAGTTTTATTACAATCTTTAGGTAGTGGGTGATCCAAATGATACAGACAGGGGTAGAGAGCTCAGGATCACCAGTTAGGTTAAAAGGTTGGAGATCTCCTTTAACTGCCAGGAGTTGGCTGATCTCCTGGGTATATCAAATGATGGCCCTTAGTATACTATGCACCTAAGAAACCCCAGTTCCTATCTTTGATGATGCGTACAAAGATTGATCGCCAGCTTCTTAGGGATGATCACTGGGAGATGAAGGCAATCAACCTACGGCCGGAACCTCGGGTGTACTGCAAGATTTTTCAGCACAACCCAATTCCTCAGAGTGGCCACTATGAGAAGATTTCTCAGTTGACCCAGTATCTCCTATATTGTATCTACACTAGGCAACCCGTCTGCCTTCCATACATTATCATCAGGACGATGATCCATGCTGCGACGACTAGTCCGAAGGGCAACCTGCCCTGTGGGTGTTTGATCACTACCCTGCTCACTCGTCTGCATGTCGATTTAGTTGATGAGAGGATTCATGAGGATACCTTCTTGTCTGACCTTTACTAGGAGGCCATCCGTAAGATGGGGATGCGGGACGCTCAGGTCAGTAATGAGGAGAGGAACGCTATGGTGTGTCCCCGTACTCGGGTCGAGATAGCAGACGCTGAGGTGGCAGCAGTAGCAGCAGGAGGAGTCCATGGGGGTAATGCTAAGGATGATGATCGTTTGTACATGGATGTAGATGCCATACCTCCTCCATCACCACAGCATTCCACTAGAGCTGGCCCTTCTCAGGTTCCTTCACACTCAGCTGGTCCTTCGCACCCACCACCAGATGACGTGATGGGGCTACTGCGTGAGATTCGGGAGGCCCAGCGTGCGACTGATCAGCGGATGGCGGATCTGGCAGCTAGTCTCCAGGTGACCCAGAATCAGGTAGCCTGGCTTACGAGGGTGTATGCTGAGGATTATGACCGAGATCGTGAAGCACCCTCTCCAGCACCTCCAGTTCCATGATGCATATTTTTCTTTTTCCTTGTACTATAGAGTAACTATCTGGATTGTGGATCGTTTTTTTATATATCTCTATATTTATATATATATATATATATATATATATATATATATATATATATATATATATATATATATATATATATATATATATATATATATATATATATATTGTTTTTATTCGATGTGTATATGAAACTTATTTCTCATCTTAATAGTGCATTATTCCCTTTCTTTATTTTTGTCTCATACAACACAGGTGCTTATAGTGTATTCTTATTAAAGCTTTAAAATTTTATCCTAACTCAGTTCATGAACTTTTGTGGAAGTATACAGGTTTAATAGATGGAGCCCAAGAGTTCTGATAACAAGTTGTCACAACCCAATTCTGCACCAACCAAAATGGTGTGATGAACCATCTATGATCCAATGGTTCAACCAGGATCTCGAATAGGCCGTGTCCCTTTGCTTAAACCATATACATCCACAACCATAATCAGAGTAAATAAACAATAGCGGAAGTCTTCAATATTAATAAACTAAGTATCTAACAATGATATCATAAATAAAGTATCCAATTATCTCAAATAACTCAAGACATAAAATAAAATAAATTAATCAATTACATGTTTTGAATAATCTGATAATTAAATATAAGCAATGACGCATGAGTTGCACTCGCACGACGAATCATGCGACTCCATCTTAGCTTCTGCATCCATCGCCGCAATATTTTCGTACATCGGAGCATTCATATAATCTTCTACAATAGGACCTACATCATCAACTAAAAATATTCGACGTCGAAAGGGTGAGCACACATCATGGCTCAGTAAGCAGACAAAACAATGCAACAAACATATGCATGCATTCAATTCATATCTTTGGTCTGGTTCATAAGTTTACAATGTGTAATAGAAAGGATAGGTGGCTACCATACCTCTATACACGAGTGTGTGAAGCCGCCCAATGGATCAAACACCATTGTCATCCCACATGCACCCATCATGGAATAGAGATAGAGATAAAGTGTCTGGATCAAACACCGCATGACACTTCCCCTGATGCCCTACCCATACCAACACATAAGCCCCTATTGGCGAGTGCTTGCAAACTAGGCTCGCAACTAACCAGTCCTAATGTCAAATAGTGTATCCAAGGCCTCACCCCAGCATCCCTCAATATTTCCATAGAGATAGAGCTAAGGCCCCCCAGCAGAGTCAGAGACTACACAGTTCGAGACCACCTCCCCTGATGCCCTACAACGTAATAGTTCTGCTAAGGTAATGGCAATACGACGATATCAGGGGACAAGACTTGAGTAGAGATAGAGCTAGTGTCTAGTGACCAGGATGAACCATAGTGTCACGTCCTCCCCTGATGCTCTACTCGCATCAAGCACACTAACCACACACATACATTTACATGCCTATTCCTAGCACCATCATCATCATCATGTTATAAATAAACTGAATTAAATATGCATGAACAGTAATAACAGAAATTTTGGATGACATGTGTAATGCACAATACACGCATACAAGCATAGAATCATTCATAGCATTGGACTCAATAAATAAAAATAGTTTACTATTAGCCAATTAATTTAGGTCTTGTTCCCTCACCTTTGGTCGATAATAGATCTTCGTTCAAGCTTTGTAATTCACTCTTAGACCACTTAGAAACCTAACAAATTTGTAGATTTAAAATTAAAACTAATTCCCATGAATTTAGACTAACAGAACTGAGGGGTCGCAGGTGTGGCAGCACTTATGGTCTCAGTTTCTATGACCACAGAGTGTGTGGTCGAAGGATGTGGTCGCATATCCTGCGGCCACACGTGCGACCACACCCTCCCTGGAACTTTCCGAGGGCATGTGGTCGGACATGTGTGCCTCGTGTGGTTACACATCATGCGACCACACGTGCAACCATACGTGTGATGGTCAACTTTTATCATCAACTTCATTCCTTCATGTTTGGATCCCTTGGCTTATCATCATGGTCCTTCCTATGATTGTTCTATGGCTCAGAACTAGTATTTTATACAGAATCCATTGTCCACATAATTTCCTCCATGGATTCTCTTGGAATTTGTCCATGGATTGATGATTTGGGTTTCTCTAAAATCCTATATTTTTCATGAACTATTCTAGGCTCTCAATTTAACATGGAAATATGTTCATACCTTAAGCTTGCTGAATATTCAAAGTTTTCTTTAAATTTTCTTCCTCCTTAGTCTTCCTCTTGAATTTTCCTTCTCTTCGTTCTCTTCTCTTTCTCTCACTTTCAGTTTGAGCTCTAAAATAGTAAAAGAGGCTAAGGGACATCCAATTTATAGAGAAAAACCCTCCATAATATGCCCTACTGAGTTTAGGAAAGAAGAACCCCCTTCGGATTAAGAAGGTTTCCTAAATTCGGATTCTGACTGGGTTCTTGTGGTCGGAGGTGGGGTCGCAGAATCCGTCGACCACACATTCTGAAACATGCGACCACATGACCAAAATTCATGTGGTTGCACTATTTTGAGGTGTGGTTGGTCACACCTGTTTAGGTATACGACCACACGCTCATAATTGACTATTTTTGGGTTGATTTCATACCTGGTCTTGTGGTTTCTTCACACACTTGGTCCACTTGGCTCGACCATGTTAGGAAGACCTGATACAAGGTGGTAAGGCCGGTTAGTTCGATACGGGTCTTACAATCCATATCTATTATATATTGTTCATGCATATTTATTTATTATTATATGATGATGAAAGATGGTAGGCATGTGTTTGTGTATGGTTGGTTTGTTGAGTGGAGAGAGGTTGTAGCCTCAAACCATTTACCATACTGACATCGTTGTATCACTGTTACCTTAGCGTGCTTAATACGTCGTAGGGTATCTGGGGGAGTGCTTACGGTGTTGGCCATAACCTTACCAATGGACTCTAACTCTATCTCTGTTCCGTATTAAAGGTTATGGGGTTAAGGCCTTGGATACACTTTGTTATCATCTAGGATTGGTTAATGACAAACCCAGTTTGTAAGCCATCGCCAGTAGGGGCATACGTACTGGTACAGGTAGAGTATCGGGGGGGGCACTGATGGATTGGTTGTACCCTGCCATTGGGTTTTAGCTCTATCTCTATTCTGTAGTGAGTGTTGTAGGGCAATGAAAGTTTTGGTTGGAGTGTAATCATTGGGTGTGCTCACACTTTTGTGTATGGAGGTGTGGTTGTAGCATATTCTTACCATAGCACATTGTAAACTTAAACTAGACCGAATGATTGAATGCCACATCAGGCATATTGCTTGCTGCTTGTTTTATTTCTCACTAAGCTAAATTGTGATCTCACCCCATGAATTCATACTCTTTCTAGTTGATGATGTAGGTACGATAGTAAAGGACTATGTTAATGCACCATCTTATGGACAAGTGGCCGCTATGAATGTTTAGTTGATGAAGGATGAGCATGACTCATCAAGCGAGTGTCTTTATTGTGTTTATCTTTAGTTTTATTTTTGTATTCGATTATAAGATTGTAATGGGATATTTTATTTATGTTTTGTTTTTGGACATAATTGGATAATTATTATTTATCACATTAGACTCTCGGTTCATTATTAATAAAGACTTTCGATTTATTATCTTTGATTATGGTTTGATTGTTAGCACAGTGAGTCGTTGGTTCATTGATGGTTCATTCACACATCTGGTTCGATCAGAATTGGGGTGTGACACATTTCATCTCCGTAATACCTGCAGACATAACTAAAAAGAGTGGCAATCGCAAGGGTGAGCTCTCCAACTTGAGCTTATGAGAAACAGACAGGCAAGCAATCATAAATCTGTAATTTATGCACACAACAAGAGTCGGGTCAATGTTTGCCAAATATGCAATGGTAAGTCCTGGCCACACTTCCTTAAATCTGACCACAACCTCCATGCATGAGAGTGTTTGGACACTTACCCATCCTACTCCAATAGCCCTGGTAAAGCCACGCAACATCCCAATCAAAATGGTGATCGAACAGTAAGTCTGGCTAGTGACGGTCCAACGAACACTGCCAACCATTCCCCCTTACACTCCATCTTACCAGTACCTGAGCCCCTACTGACCAAGGTTACACACATGGGTTCTGCCACTAACCAATCCTATATGACATAGGATTCCGAGACCATCCGTTTTGCCCACCCAAGATGCTGTCATCCCCTAGGATATTAGACAATACATGGCAATTAGTTTGCTTAGCAGGTCGGATCCAGTGGTCCTCGACCCTTTTACCACTGCCTACTAAGCATTCACACATACAACCACAATCAATCATAGTATTGATGCAATGCATGCAAAAGAGAGTTATTGGATGACATGTTTTACATGTTATAAGCACAAGTATACAACATTAACATCTACATATATCAACACACCAAAATTAGGTTAGGGTTTTGTTCCTCACCTGAAATCTCATAATTATGGGTACCCACTCTAGAATAATCAATTTTCTAATGCGCTCTACACTTATGTAAAGTGTGGAGTTATTGGTTGCAAATTCTACATCATTTATTATCAAATTATGGAAGTCTAGGGTTAACCAATCGACATATCACGTCTGGCGTAGCCTCTGACATAGACCTGATCCTTCTGCTAAGGGTAGGTCACAACATCGGTCGGAACACTCTCAATGACCACTGCTACGTCTGATCACTTCCAGTGACCTACTGACATTGCCCGATCATTAAGCCAGATCTTAGGGCCCATCGTCTGGGGGTAATGTTCGTACTCTACCAAAAAGGTTGGCCTGCTTAGCCTGGCCTGTACAGACCCTCAGAATTCGCATCTGAAGTACCATCCAGCCCTGATTTCAGGCTTCTCCTTCTGGAATTCCTGACATTCACTTGGACGACGACATCGGTATTGGCCTCACGACCTTGTAAGCTATCATTACCCTTAGTAAGAGGTTTCCCCCTACTACAAGGTCCATGGGTTTTAATGGTAACGTAATACATCAACATTATTTAAGTTCCATGAAATTATTCTTACTTCCATTATTCATTCATGATTTTCATTAAAGGATTTTCATGTTTGTCTACCATTATACTATTTCACATTATTTAACTACATGAGTTCTGTTTAATTGGGTTCCATTTAATAAAGTTCCTACAGCGTAAGAGACGAGGTATTACTTGCTACGAAGGTTGAATGATGAGAATGAGAGCTCAACAATGCTAATGGCTCTTGCAGACTTTTTTTCTCCTTCTCTTCCTTATTTCTTTCACTTTTCTCTCTTCTGACAACACTCTTTCTCTGAGGGTGCATCGTAGGTTTTATAATGAGAATTACATCCTCAAGAGAGAGATGTCTAGTAGGATTCATCTCCCAAGTCTCCTTCTTGAAGTAGGACTCTACTAGAAGTGGGAGATGAAAAAGGAAAGCCATGTGGCAAGGAAGTTGAGATAATTTGGGAGTTCCTACTTCCTAGAGGACTCTAAGGCAATTACATACAAGATGGGACTCTAATGAGTCATCCAAGGATGAAGGAATATTCCTAACCACCTCTGGAATTGATTCAACTTAGATCATTCCTGCGAACAGGTTATATACCTAGTCCGATTAGAGCTGGCCAAATTTTACTGGCTCCGATTTTTGGATTGGCTCTAGCGACCGATGCTAGTGATGAAGGATTTAATTGTAACTTTTATTTTATTTTCAATTTGGTCCATAATTGGTGCAACCAAGTTTCTCATTAATGACTCGAGAACCCATTCGGTTGACGATGGAAAACCCCTAGCACAACATAAATCAGAGTTAGGCTAGGTTTTCTGGTGTGGGTTTTACAAGTTATGTATTGGCATGGGTTCAATAAAGGGTGGTATGAACATAGCTACGATACTCCCCATGTTTGATGTAGTGTGAATGAGTAGATGGGTCGACTAGTGGGATTATCACCTCTTCAAGTGTCACGTGGGTGAACTTGGGATGAGTTGTGGTCAGTGAGGACCAAGACAACTGACCCACACATGGGGGATGGTGATCCACTCCAAGGGAGGTATTCTCATGGGGTGGCCCGTGCAGCCTGGAGACTCTATGTGTGGGTTATCTTGAGCTAACAGTTACAGTTATCTTACCTGATTATAGTTGATAGTTGCATGCATTTGCTTGCTGCACGTTTGATTTTCTTACTAAGCTTGGTGTTTAAGCTTACCCTTGTCTGCACAAATATTTTAGAGATTGCAAGTACATCGTTTGATGCTTTGCGGAGACAATTATCTTGTGTGGAGGATGATGTTAGTAAACCGCAGGAAGATATTCCTGATCCTTCGAATGATTAGTAGAAACTGCTCATGGATCTAGGCTGTGCCTATTTATTTTTGTACTTTAGTTTTGGGTTTAATTATTTTGGGTACATTTTATTTTAGGGTTAAACTTGGAACAATGTTTTTAATTATTGAGAAATATGAATACAGTGGAACTTGAAACATTAGTTTGTCAGCTATAAAATTGGTATTTGAACAATAAGACTTCTGCTATTTACTTTCTTGATATTGATAATATGTTTAATTGAGATGTTTTATTTTACTCTGATAATTATGTGAGTACTGATATATATCGTTGGATGGTTATATCGTGATGTGTGATCCTAAAAGGGGATTTTGTAAGGACAATAAGAGGGAAATCCAAGTCTCCTTTGGATTTTAAAATTTTGATTTGGAGTTGCCACCTAGATTAAGGTCTAGGACCTCGACTATGTCTTACCCCAAGGTAAGACTTCAATTGACTCATGACCCTTAAATCAAATTTTTTTTTTTTTTTTTTTTTTTGTCCATTAGAGATTTGGTAAGCATCAGGTTACGGTTATGGGTAGGAGTTAAACACCCAAACCGCCCAATCAAGATCAGTCTCCTATACCTTTCCTATGCTAGACTCTATTTATTGAACCGAATCAAACCAAGTGGATTGATATCAATGAACCAAATCTAGATCCTTCCAGATTGCCTATGTATCTCAGACTTCTTCTGAAAATTAGGTTCACCATCATAGTTCATGTGTGATTAAAGTTTATGGCTATGATTTATGCTTGTGCATTATTAAATTCATTGTTTAAGTTAAATTTTATGCTTAAAAGGGTGAGAAATCCTATGGGTCAGCTCTGGATAGTCCATGCTGACTCATAGATAGTCCTAGTGGATCTAAGAATGGATAACCCATGTGGGTTGAACTAGATATCCCTAGTAGGTGGATAGTCCAAGTGGACCATGGATATGGGTAAAGATTGGTTGACCTATGCGGGTTTTCAATGGATAGTTCAAGTGGATTAAGGTAATCCTAGTAGATTAATTGTGAATATCCTAGTAGATCTATGGATAGTCCAAGTGGACAGAACTTTGGGACCGTATTTGAAAACCTTCCCAAATTTCCTATTTATCATATGGTTTGTCCTAGGAATTAGACCCCGCGTAGTTCAGAACTGGTGGGATAACCTGTTCTAGGTTAAGGATTGAGAACCTATTCTATGTCTAAGGGTTTAAAACCTACTCTAGGTCTAAGGGTTAACCTATTCTAAGTTGAGGTATGCTAAAGGGCAGGGATCATCTTAAACTACCCATTCATCCTAAGCTCTAATTTTGGAAGGTTTGGTAGGGCATTCTCTTTCTTCATTAAGATTTTTATGCTTTCTTCGTTTTTTTCCCTTCCAATGAATGTGGGTGTCTAAATGCACATCCCCACGCCTAAATTGTCTTCTAGAAGTATGTATATATGGCAATTCAACTAAGGTGTTGCACAAAGTAAGTTATTGCCAAAAGATGGAAACATTCAACCATGGCATAAAGCAACATAGCAATGGCATTCTAAACATGGTAGTGCATGCAAATATAGTAATTTAAACAAGATAGATGTACAAATATTGGCTTAGATCATATATATCATATTCAAATTAAGATCTAACGGTTCAGATCAATCAAAAATCAAAATCCAATTGTTCAGATTTATTTAAATCATTCCCAAAGATAATCTAAAGGTTCAAATCACTCAAAATCATAATTTGACCATTCAAATTTATTTAAATACTCATGATCAAGATTCAATGGTCTAGATTTAACTATCATCGCCTCTAAAATCAATGGCTAAAATTAAATCACTTAAAATTCCAAGATCAATGGCCAATATTAAATCACTCAAGATTCTAAGATCAATGGGTGGAAATTAATCATATTAATCCAATTCATATCAATGGTCTATATTTAATCAAATTAATTCAATCAATATCAATGATTCACACGTACTCAAATTAATTCAATCCATATCAATGGTCCACATTTAATCAAATTAATTCAATCAATATCAATGGTCCATTATTAATAAAATTAATTCAGTCAACATCAATGGTCCACATTTGAATCAAGGATCATGGAGGGTAAGTGAAGTGTATTTGAGCATGCATGGCTGCAGAGGAGTGGTACATATGTCATGGTGAGGGATTAATGTTTATTGGCTATGAGAATTTTGCAGGTGGGTTTTGTGGTTTTGATAATGATATGGATGGGGCTTCGGGTAATGCAGTATGTAGGCTGAGTTCCATGGTGGGTAGATCAGGGAGATGGAACTATGGAGATGATGGTTCCTCAATGGCCAGGTAATCGGGTGCATGGGGATTACAGGTAGCAAGGTTGGGTTTGCAGGAAGGGGGATTCAAATGGTTGAAGGTCAATGAGGTTTTCCGTGTGGTGGGTTTTAGTGGATGGGGGTGCATGCATATGGTGACCGATGGATTGCACAACTGGGCTGAAAATGGTTATCACACATGGCAAGGTGGATGACTATGCTTCATGTGGGGTTTACAGGTGGTGTTCGGTTGGGTTTGAGGGACTGGTCATAGGTTGGACAGCATGGATGAGGTATTCGATTGCTAGTGGGATGCATACAAGGTGAATCAGGTAAGGTTCAGATTTGGGTATTAGGTGTGTGTTGGCCGAAGGAATCGGTATGCATGTGGAAGACGGCACATGGGTGTATGAAGGTGGATATTTGGTTTACGTAGGTAGTAGCAAGTGGGAGAATTAGGATGTAGGTGTTGCATGAACGGGTGGCTTATTGTGACAGCATGGGATTAAGGGAGATGGATGCATGCATGAGTAAGGACAGGTGGTGAGGTGTGATGAAGGAATAAAGTGTTAGCCGATTCTTGGAGCAGGTTATGGAGGTATTGTTAGCCAGGGGTATGACAAGTGGATTAGAACAATGGAGGAGGTGATTCGGTGAGATAATATAGGCTAGGGTAGTGTTCGGTTGTAGGGAAAGTGGCGGAAGTTGCTGTGATTGGTGCAAGAACACTATAACAAACAAAACAGTAGCAAAGGAGGAGATGGATTTACCTGAGCCGTTCCTCTCCCTCTTCTTCTTCCTTCGGCTTCTAGCTTCTCTCTCTGCGTTCTCCTCTTCTCTTCGGATCTGCCTCCCTTTTATTTTCAATCTCAATCTCTCTCAATCTTCTCTTAAGTCTCTAAGATTTTTCTTTCTATATTTCTCTGATCAAATTCTTCCTAATCTCTTCTTAGATCTACTCACCTTTTTTTTTTCTTTATTTAGATTCTCTCCCTCATTCGGATTTTCTCTATTCTTTCTTAAGTCTCAAATTCTCTCCCTCTAATTTCTTCTTCTAAATCTCACAATCTCCCCAGCCTTCCTTCTTTGTAATTGAAATATTCTCCTTCCTTTTTCTTTATTTTTTTTTTCTTTCTAGAGTCCTCCCACCGACCCTAGCCTTCTCCTTTTTTCCTCTCAATTCCCGATCTTCCTTCCTAAAACAAGCCACGGCCAGCTCCTAGATCTTTCCCTCTTTCCACTTTCCATTTCTTTCTCACAATCAATTCTCTATTTTATTATTTCCTTTTATTCCCTGATTGGCCTCTCTTGCCTTAATACTTTCCTCATGGTTTGTTTCTTCATACTTTCCTCATGGTTTGTTTCTTTCTTCTTTTTTTTATTATTTTTTATTTCCTTCTCTTCCTCTGATCTTCTCAAATTCCCTCTCTCAGAAGAACTTTCTTTTCTGACCGAACCAATTTTTTCATCTTTTTTTTTCCTTATTAAGCCCAATCAACCGACCTCAACATCTTGGGTGTTGGTGACACCTTGTAGCACCAAGGATCCCCTCCATGACACCTCATGAGTATCCCTCCATATTCTTAATCTAGCCAAGTTCACCGAGGTATTTCCTTCCATGATAAACTAATGCCACGTAGCCCTCAAGCAATTTCTTGACTTTACTTTCCTTGCTTTGGTGACACATAGCTATCATCATTTTCCTTAAAACTCCACCTATGGCCAGCACTTGTCTTATCATTTTTAAAACCCATGGCCATGCATGATCTCATTAAAACATATGTAATATTATAACATATATTATATGTACATCAAATTATATTATATTATATACATTACTATCATGTATATTTATGAAATATGTATAAACATATATAATAGTGTATATACCTATATGCCACATAACATAAATTAATATATACCAGATAATATACATGCACATGTATACGCAGACTGCACTGACTTGGTCCGGCCTGGTCTGAGCTGGTCTAGGCTAGACTGGTCAAGGCTGGCTTCGACTTACTTGAGTTGGCTGGGTCAAGCTGGATTGAGTTGTGACTGGCTTCTCTTTCTCTTTTATCATTTCATGGGTCATTTCGGCTTACAACATTGTATGGAATCCTCTGGAGACCCCTATCCCAAATTCTCTATGTCCACTTTGTAGGGAATTAAAAATGGAACACACTGGCACTTGAATCACTTGATTCTGACATAAAACTTCCAAGATATAAAGAACTGAAGTTTTATCAATAATTCTACATGCAAGCTTGCATGGGACCCATTGGTGACCTCTGCTCATGATTCTTCATGTCCACTTTGAAGGGTACTAAAAATAAAGAATGGTGGAACTTGAATCACTTGATTCGGATGTCGGATGATTAAGTGATTTGAAGTTCGACAATAATTCACGCATGCAACTTGCGATAATTACATAAACGACCCTGCACTTTCAAACCGACTAAAACTGTGATACCTTCCTCGTTTGATGTCAAAATTGGTGATTCTAGTCTCATTTTGAAGATAATTTCATGACCTACGCATCCAAGTAGGTAACAGCCCATGACCTCACTATGGGGCCCATTAAAAAATCACAAAACCTTCAATTAAGAGCTAGAAACTCATCATATGGATTCACTTAGACTTCCGCATGTTGGGAATGGCAAAAATGGGGTGCTTATAGATTTCTACTACCCTAATAGGATGAAGAGATTTTGTTACATTCCATAGTATCGATATGTCAGGAACAGGGTGTGACAGATTACAGCCCTATATAAATGGAAATCCTAAACCTCGAAAGTATAAGATTGCTCTAGTTAAACTACCCCAAAACATTTGGACAAAGTAAAGAATACTTCCTGACTTAAGATAATGTCAAGATTTACACATTGTTAAGTTTTCATATCAAAAGTTCGAACTAATAAGTAGAGGGACTCTCATATATATATAAAGTACCCAAGATTTTAATTTCTCAGTGGACTATTCCCAACACTCCCCTCACGTGTAGCCCCTCTTCTGGTGGTAGTACACGTGGCATGTGGTCCCTCTTTTGGGTGACCATACAGAGTGAACCTGGTACTCTGATACCATGTTAAGCTTCCATCTCAAAAGTTTGAACTAGTAAGTGGAGGGACTCTCACATATATATATAAGGCACCCAAGATTCTAGTCTCTAAGCAGACTATTCCCAACATGCATAACATTCATACATAACAGGGAGGGTTTCCCACAAGAAAATCATATACAAAGCATTAATACGAGTGGGAAATTGTATAACAGCTAAGGGTCCATGTGGTCAGGTAAGGGAAAAAAATGATAAAGAGAAAATAAATTAAAATGTGAGGAAAGGGAACCCTATATCTTTTTCCAACTCTATTGATACCTTAAAAATACTAAACCCTTTAAGAGTGATATCGATCTATCATCATAGGTATTTGGGCCACGTGCGCTAAAAGATGAATAAAATAAGCCCAAGTTCACATCGTATGTAGTTTATTCCAGATGTGCAACGTGTCACACCCCGATTTCTGATTGGGTTTAAAGTGTGACCGGACTGATACTCGACCCAAATATGGTCCAACCTAGAATCACTCTAAGCCATGCATATCATCCTACCATGGCAATTAAACTTAACGAACCAAATTGAAATCAAAGATATTAAAATATAGCAGAAGATTTTTACTAAATGAACTAAGAGTCTAGTTGTAATCATAAGTTTAGTAACTCAAGTTACTCGTTTGTTCAACCCATTGAAACAATACCATAAAATCCATAAGTCGTATAAGTAATATCCATCGAGGAAACTAGAATAATAATTAAATAAGGTGATGAAAAGTGAAGAGTTATTTCTTCTAACCGAACACATAGGCATCGCATTTTCAAGCATCACCATGGTCCTCTTCTTCGAATGTTTGCACCTCTAGTTGATCAAGTATGGCGACGGTCGACACGTTCATTTATTTGGCTATTGTGGTACCTACAACATCATCTAAAAATGGAAACACATACGTAAGGCAAGATCTCCAACATGAGCTTAGTGAGAAATAATTAATCAAGCAGGCAATAATGCATGAATAGAATTTAACAGACAAGGTCAGGTATAGCCTGCTATGTGCTATGAAAATGCCTAACTCCACTCATCGAAGCTGGGCATAACCTCCATGCATGAGAGAGAATGATCACACAATATTTCTCTAACAAACCTTGTAAAGCCACGCCTCTCCCATTGTGGATGGTGATGGGGCTGAGTCCCGCTCGATGATGCTCCGATGAACATTGTCGAGACCTCCCCCTCATCTCCCATTTCACATCAGTACTTAACCCCCTACTAACCAGGGTTACAAACATTGGATAATATGTTTCTGACCATTCCTATTTGCCACCAAAATACCTATGACTGTACCCCTATAGATATCCTAGTCTGTCCATTTACTCTTCCCCAGACGTTGTCTGTCAAGGTATCGGGTCAAACAAAAGGTGCTTGTATAGCAAATTGGTCCGACGATCCTCGACCCCTTACCAGCTTCCACAAAGACAAGACACACTTCACACATTCATCATATAAATCAATATGCAAATGCATGCACAATTACATACAAATATTAGATGACATGTTATTCACCAAGAATGCATCATAGATAGCATGCTAATTAGAAACAGACAAAAAAATTTCAAGGCTTTATCTGTCACCTATGTGTTAGCTAATATACAGTTCCTGTAAGACTCATGCCCAAATTTTGTTACAATACATTTATTTTGGGCATGTGTCGAGTCTTCCCATGTTCGAACTACTCATATCTACTCGTCTGAAGATAAAGGCATAATTGTTTAGTGACATTGAGTCACTACCTTGACCCTCATATGTCACTAGAATACACGGAGGAACACTGGAAGAAACCTTGGACCCAGCCCACACTAAAACCCGAAGAGCCTAGCAAATTCACACATAAACTGGCCGACCAAAAGAGGTCCAGCATGTAACTAGGGACGTGTGGTCGAACACGTGCCGTACAGTCCAGTTGTACCTCCTATGCACGAACTAACTTAGTGACCGACTGAAATAGGGACCCACTGTTCAAATTCGATCTTCTCCCTCCATGATCGACTGAGAATGGTATCTAATCATGGTAAGCCATCTTGATTAAGTCAAGGATGGAAGGAAGAGACGAAAATCTTCCCCTTTCCATCTTTGTTTCTCATGCTTACTAATTTAAAATCAAAAGATATTTTAATCTCTATTCTCTCAATCTAATTGACAAACTAGGGAACCGAGGGAGAAAAAGAAACTCTGACACATCTCTGAAAGAAGAAGGAAGAAGATAAAAAGAGAAAGAAGAAGAGAAAGGAGAAGAAGAAAGGAAGAAGAGAGAAACTCTTCTCTCATAACCACCCAGCAAGGAGGAGATGCAGAGGAGAAGGAGAAGAAAAAGAAAAGGAAGAGAAGAGAGGAAACACGTACCTCTGGACCATCAATCTTGACTGAGAGCTTGAAGGGAATCAAGTTTTCTGTTTGTATTTTCCCCCATCTGGAAACATGAATCGTATAGTAAAATAAACTGGAATGATTCAAGGCATGGCTGAGGAAGCATTGGATCGCAGCCATGACCTGTAAAGTCTAATGAATAGAGTTTTTCTATAATCAAAATAATTAAGGATTATGAGATTTTTAGTAACCCATGGTTAAATCAAAAGAAGAGACAATGATCCATCACCCTAGTGGATCCATGGGTGTGTACACCATTGTTCTCAAGTTCGAATGACAAACGATAGTGCACATGGTTAACTGGTGGTTAGAATGAATCCATGGATGATTGGAAAGTCATAGAATGACTATTAAGAATCCTGAGTTGACCATAGGAGACTCGGATCATGTGTAAATAAATAAATCTGAATGCCTTGAGGTCGGAGCTGAAGCTCTTGAAGCCAGATCTGATATCTAGTATGGAAGTCAAGTTTAGAACCAAAACTCGGTATGTAGACTATGAAAAATATCATAATCACGTCGAAAGAATTTGAAGACCATAAGTCCACGATCTGATGTGAGGTCGATGACGAGCCGTATAGCCTGGCTGTTGTGACATACTGTCGCACATGTGTCGCACGCCAATCTAACACGACACTTCGATCAAACATGACCGGTAACTCTCTATTAATTAATTAGGATTTATTGAGGCCTTAGGACCCCAACATAGTATGTCTTGATGCAAAAATCCATCACGCATCATGTGTACCTAAAATAAGTGTTAGTTTACACCTTGAATAAATTAATCACAAACTGTTATTGCAAGTTAAGACCTGAGACCAACCCTACAAAGGTTAGGTAATTTTCTGAGGTGTTGACATTGTCAAGTGACCACTTTTCGATGTGCGATCGATCACGTGCTGCATACCTAGTAGTCGATGACCATGCGGTCGACCATGCACTGAACGAGGTTTTTACCTCAGTTGGTGACCATTTTTGGTCAGTAACTCTATAGGATTTTAATAAGCTTGCCTATAGGCTTAGATTTCTGAAATCAAATGCTCATGAGTGTTATGTAGGATGTTTTAATCGGTTACACCATAATATAACTTGTTGTTTACTATTTCAATTGGAAAGTTACCCTTGGATATCAGATAAGGAACCTTAGGGATGAGAAACTAGACCCTGTATGAAGGTAGAAATCCCTGACTTCGTAATAAGAAGTCCTTCTTAGTATTAAGCTTTTAGAAAGAAATCCTTGCTAGCAAGTGTGTCGTCTTATGGAGGATTGATGAGGATAGCACTTGACTCTTATGGACAATAGGCTTTATACAAGCATAGATACACCAAAGAACTATGAACAATAACGAATGAATTTAGTATGAAATCCCTAGATTCTATGGCATGATAAGCAAATAGTAAATGGAAGGCATATAACATCAGATAAGCTACTAAGTTATGAGCACCAGAATAATAAACTTAAAGGGAAGTCTAACTAATTCTATTGAATAACGTGTTAACAAATGTTATTATTTATGATTTTGAATCCTTAGTTACGAGAACTCTAGTAGACAACTACTCAAACACCTTGCCGAGGACTTACACCCTAATTGACAGTAAAGGAACTAAACCTTTGTTTGGTAGAATAGTTCTATTGCATTATGTTGAGTGATGTTATGCTATTGATAACATGCTTTTGTATATGATAACATGCCATCCAATAAACTATAATTGTTTGCTTATGCATATGCATTCTCTTGTGTGCAATCAATGAAACTCATAGAGGTTTAGAAGCGTGGTGGAACAGGATGCCTCGTGACCTCTCCATGAAAGGTAGAGCAGGTCTTGGTGATTCATGATGTTTGATTAAGTCGGTATGGAAGAAGGTGGGTGGAATAGGACGCTTGCACCACTTCTTACCGGTGCTACTTTGCATTGACCATATGTAACCTAGCCAAGTCACGATGTCCTAAGTGGGGATGGACAGGGTCAGAAGCTTGGCGAAGTTACAGTCCAGTAATATAGCTAATTAGGTAGACATGGTTAGTTGAACATAAATATCCCGATAGCTATACCCTTAGCCATTAAGGAATTATGTAATGGTGTGGGTACAATAAAAAAGTGGTATGAACATAGCTGCGATGCTCCCTATACCCGACATAGTGTAGATGGGCAGGCGAGTCGACTAATGGGATTATCATCTCCTCAAGTTCTAAGAGGTGGACTTGGGATGAGTTGTAGATAGGCGGCTGGCATATTACGGACCTGTACCTCAATGATGTACCCATACTTGGGGGTGATACTGTACGCTGAGTTAGGCAGTATCATCTAATGGGAATGACCAGTGCAGACTGGAGACTCTGTGTGTGGGTTATCCTGAGCTAGCACTTACAGTTATATATCTGACCGTAATGGATAGTGCATACATATTGTTTATTGCACATTTATTTTTCTTACTAAGCTCGGTGGTTAAACTTACCTTATGGGCACAAACTCTTTTAGATATGCAGGTACTTCTCGTGACTATTTTGGTTGTTGTCCGTCTAGTGTGGAAGACGAGGACTCTGAACTTGAGGAGGAGCTATCTGATTCATGAAGCATTTCATAGTATTGAGCATTGGCTGAGGCTGTGCCCATGATTCTTCTGTTTAGTTGGGACATTCTATTTATTTTGGGTTTACGCTGAGAATAAACTGTGAACAATATTTATTGGTTGGAAACAAATTATTTTGGATTATTTGGTTTTGGAACATTTGAACAATGAACTTTGTTTATGAAAACTCTAGACTTTAAATTTAATAGGTTATTTAATATTTGTCAGCATTGCTTAAATGATTTTAATTTGTAAGTCTTTCGCTAGTTTACTTTCTTTCAAGTTTGGATAATTCATCGTTATAATAATAAGTTAGTAAATTTTACTCTGATAATTATTATGTCTGGATTAAAATGTGGTGTACCATGATGTGTAATCCTGAAATGGGATTTCTTATGATTGGATAAGATAGAGAGATCTCGTTGCATTCCATAGTACTGATACGTCGGGAACGTGGTGTGATAGTTCTGCACCAGGTGAGTCGGTCTCGTCTATGCACATAACACCTAGTTAAGTACAAACATGCATTAAGTCATCCTTTAATGATAAACACTAATCTAGGCTTCTTAAAGGGTGTCTAATTGCAGCCTCCAATCAGATTAGAGGCTACAACGTATCTCCCTTCTAGATAGAATAGGATCCCCTTTGGGAAGGGTCTAGTTACATCTTCGACCAGTCCTACGACGGCATCATCCCCAAGATCTACTAGGAGTGTCTAGTTGCAGCTCCGGTTGTACAGATCTACGACCGGTCTCTACGATCGGACCTACCTAGAGGGCTAGGTCTGCTATATGGCCTGTTTGGTTGCATGGGTTTTGCAACCGCACCTCCTTCCATACCTGTTTTTGAACATCTCTTGTAGAAGTCAGTCGACTGGTCACTAGGTCAAAGTTCCAAGGGTATTATGCCAAACCTAAACTAAGGTTCTCGGTGACTTACTAATGTAAGACCCGTGCCCAAATCCAATATATTATGACCTTTATGGGCATGTGTTGTAAGATTCGTATCGAACTAACCGATCTTACCACCTTGTACCAGGTCTATCTATCGTGGTCGAGCCAAGTGGACCAAGTGCGTGAAGAAACCACAAGACCAGGTATGAAATTTAACTCAAAAACAGTCAAATATGAGTGTGTGGTCGCATGCCTAAACAGGTGAGTCTGACCCCACCTCAAAAGAGTCCAACCCCATGAATTTTGGTTGTGGGGTCGGACATTTGAAAAGGTAGGGTCACGAATTCTGCGACCCCACCTCCGACCCCACGGAACCCAGACAGAACCAAAATTAGGAAACCTTCCTAATTTGAAGGGGGTTCTTTCATAAACTCATTAGGCATATTATGGAGGATTTTCCTATATAATTAGGACGTCCCTTAGCCTCTTTCACTCCTTTAGAACCCTAATTGAAAGTGAGAGAAAGATAAGAGAAGGAAGAGAAGGAAAATTTAAGAAGAAGACTAAGGAGGAGGAAAATTCAGAGAAAACTCTGAATCTTCAACAAGAATAAGGTATGTACCTATTTTCCACGATTAATTAAGAGCCTAGAATAGTTCATGAGGAAGATAGGATCTAGGAGAAACCCAAATCATCCATCCATGGATAAATTCCAAGAGAATCCATGGAGGAAATTATTGTAGACAATGGATGGTGTATAAAATTGTAGTTTTGAACCATAGAACAATCATAGGAAGGACCATGATGATAAGCCAAAGGATTCAAATATGAAGGAATGGAATTAAGAGTGAAAGGTCGACCATAACACGTGTGGTCGCACGTGGGGTCGCATGATGTCCGACCCCATAGGACACACATGTCCGACCACATGCCCTCGGGAAGTTTCCAGGGAGGGTGTGATCGCACGTGGGGTCGGAGTATGTCCGACCCTACCCTTCGACCCCACACCCTATGGTCGCAGAAACTGAGACCCCAGGTGCTGCCCCACCTGCGACCCCTCAGTTTCTGTTAGTCTAAATATATGAGAATTAATTTTAATTAAAAATCTATCAACTTGTTAGGTTTTCAACTGATCTAAGAGTGAATTATAAAGCTTGAATAAGGATCTACCATCAATCAAAAGTGAGGGAACAAGACCTAAACTAATTGGCTAATAATAAACTATTTTTATTTATTGAGTCCAATGCCATGAATGATTCTATGCTTGTATGCGTGTATCGTGCATTTAACATGTCATCCAATATTTCTACTAATAATGTTCATGCATATTTTATTTTATTTATTTATAATATAATGATGATGATGATGCTAGGAATAGGCATGTGAATGTTTGTGTGTGGTTAGTGTATTTGAGCGAGTAGGGCATCAGGGGAACTATGATGCAGTGCGGTCCTAAGTACTTTAGCTCTATCTCTACTCAAGTCTTGTCCACTGACATCGTCGTATCGCCATTACTTTAGCAGAACTATTACGTCGTAGGGCATCAGGGGAGGTGGTCTCGGACTGTGTAGTCCCTGACTCTACCGGGGGGCCTTAGCTCTATCTCTATGGACGTATTGAGGGATGCTGGGGTAAGGTCTTGGATACACTGTTTGACGTTAGGATTGGTTAGTTGCGAGCCCAGTTTGCAAGCTCTCGCCAATAGGAACTTACGTGTTGGTATGGGTAGGGCATCAGGGGAAGTGTGATGCGGTGCAGTCCTAAGCACTTTAGCTCTATCCCTATTCCATGGTGGGTGCATGTGGGATGGCAATGGTGTTTGATCCATTGGGCGACTTCACACACTCGTGTATAGAGGTGCAGCGGCCACCTATCCTTTCTATTGCACATTGCAAACTTATGGATCAGACCAAAGATATGAATTGAATGCATGCATATGTTTGTTGCATTGTTTTGTTTGCTCACTGAGCTGTGATGTGTGCTCACCCTTTCAACATCAAATATTTTAGTTGATGATGCAGGTACTACTGTAAAAGACTATATAAATTCTCCGATGTATGGACATGCTGCAGCGATGGATGCAGAAGATATGATGGAGTCGCATGATTCGTCGTGAGAGTGCAACTCATGCGTCTTCGATTAGATTTATTAGTTGGATTATTCAGAAAATGTAATTGATTAATTTTATTTTATGTCTTAGTCATTTGAAGATAATTGGATAAATTATTTATGTTATCATCTTTAGATTCTCAGTTCATTAAATATTAAAGGCTTCCGCTATTTTGTATTTATTCTGAGTATGGTTGTGGATGTGTATGGTTTAATCAAAAGTACACAGCCTATTCGAGATCCTGGTTGAACCATTGGATCACAGATGGTTCATCACACCATTCTGGTTGGTACGGAATTGGGGTGTGATAACTTGGTATCAGATCTCTCGGGCCCTGTCTTTTAAACCTGTATACTTCCACAAAAGTCCGTGAACTGAGTTAGGATAAAATCTAAAAGCTTTAATAAGAACACATTATAAGCATCTGTGTTGTAGGAGACAAAAATTAAGAAAGAGAATAATGCATATATAAAAGGAGAAACAAGTTTCATATATACATCGAATAAAAAGCAACACATATACATATCCAAATCAGAGTACACTCTACAATCCGGACAGTTACTCTGTAGTACAAGGAAAAACAAAAAGAAAATATGCATCATGGAGTTGGAGGTGCTGGAGGAGGAGGTGCCTCATGATCCCGGTCATAGTCCTCAGCATACACTCTAGTCAGCCGGGCTACCTGGGTCTGGTTCACTTGGAGACTAGCTGTCAGATCGGCCATTGGCTGATCAGATGCACGCTAGGAATCTAGAAGCTCTCCTACTCTGCAATCAGTCGCGCGTTGGGCCTCCCTAATCTCATGCAGCAGCCCCATCACATCATCAGATGGTGGGTGTAAAGGACCAGCTGTGTGCGAAGGAACCCAAGATGGGCCAGCTCCAGTAGAATGCGGTGGTGATGGAGGAGGTATTGTGTCTACATCCATGAACATACGATCAACATCCTCAGCATCATCCCCCTAGACCCCTGCTACTGCTGCGGCTACTACTGCCACCTCAGCATCTACTATCTCTACCCAGGTACGAGGATACACCAGAGCGTTCCTCTCCTCGTTACTGACATGTGCATCACGCATCCCCATCTTGCAGATGGCCTCCCAGTCAAGGTCAGAAGAGAAAGTATCATCATGAATCCTCTCATCCAATAAGCCGACATGCAGGCGTGTGAGCAGGGTAGTGATTAAATGCCCATAGGGCAGGTTGCCTACCAAACCAGGCGTCGTAGCACGGATCATCGTCCTGATGATAATGTATGGCAGGTAGACGGGCTGCCTAGTGCAGATGCAGTACAAGAGGTACTGGGTCAACTGGGAAATCCTATCATAATGCCCACTCTGAGGAATCAGGTTGTACTGAATGATCTTGCAGTACACCCGAGGTTTCGATCGTAGGTTGATTGCCTTCATCTCCCAGCGATCCCCTCTAAAAATCTGGCGATCAATCTCTGCACGCAACATCAAGGATAGGAACTGGGATTCCTTATGTGCACAGTACACCAAGGGGCCATCGTTTGATATACCCAGGAGATCAGCCAACTCCTAGCAGTTAAAGGAAACTTCCACCCCTTTCACATAACTGGTGATCCTGAGCTCCCTACCCCTGTCTGTATCATTGCGATCACCTACTACCTGAAGGATGCAATAGAACTACTTCACCAGAGTAGGACAGGTGCAAGCCTCATACGTTATCACGGGGAGCCAACACATGTCCCTAAAAGCCCCCTCCACATTAAACAAGGCTAGACTAGCCAAGTTTACACAGCGACCCCCTTCCACCTTTTTACGCTCATAACGAGCAAACTGAGCCTCTGCCTCGTTAGAGAAAAAACGAATAGGATCATGAGCTCTGAGAACTTTGGTGCGAGCCATGCTATCTGCAAGGACACAGACAAATAGAAAGGATATTAGTTATAGAGCAAAACTTAAAATTTTGGGCATTATAACAGCATGATTTGGCCAAAAACCTCACTTTTCACCCAAACAGTTGGGCAGGAGGACTTACATATGTTCCAAACTATCCTGCAAGGTTCATACAGTTGGAAATTTACACTAGGAAGGTCGAATTTAAAGAAATTTTGATAAATTGGAAAAAAAAAAACCCAAAAATTAGGTCAAAAGTGGAAAATTTCAAGTTTCTCAAAAATTTCAAGTTTCTCATGAGACTTAAATTTTCTTGAGGGCTTTTGTCCATTGGGTGGCCAATAGCAAAAGCCCCCAATAAAAATTAAATTTTTACGGTTAGAAAAATTTTAATTTGAAGAAAACGATGTACATGGTGAAAAACCTAGTTTTGAAAGCTTAAAAATGAAGACCAGTAAAGAACATACCTAAAGGAACGAAGTGGCGGTCGTGAATGGAAGAAAGAAATCACCAAGCACGAGTGGTCAACACTGTAGCAACTCAGTGGAAGCTAGTTGAGTTGAGAGAAAAAGGGAAAGTGGGAAATGACTCCAAAAATCAGGTTTAAAAACCTGATTTGGGGTGGTGGGGTCGTAGAATTTGATTAAACATACCGTCCCTACGACCAACCCTACGATCGACCCTAGGCTCTCGGTGAGTTGACAAACATCTTGTGGTCGGACCTTGTGGTCGGACATATACCGACCACATGATCGACCACAGGCTCTCGGTAAGTAGACAGGGTTTTGTGTGGTCGCATACCCTGTAGTCGCATACTGCGACTACACCATCGACCACATGATGGTACTCTGTTTTGACTGAATGACTTTGAAAATTGAAATTTTACATTGATTAATTGGATTTTGACATGGGAATGATGTATTATATTATGATTGCCTCACATATTCTCTGACTTTCAGACACTACCACCACCGAAAACAGGAAATGGCTAGGCGAAGAATAACTAGGCGAGGACATAACCCAATTCCACCACCACCACCTGTGGAGGAAAATAGCCATGAAAACCCTGAAAGACAGGGGAATCAGAATATGGCACTGCCAAGAGCCAACGACCAAGTTAACCCTACAAACTTGCCAGCCCCACCTATAGATTTGGCTACTGTGGTGATGAACCTAGCACAACAGCTGCAACAAATACAGCAAGTGCAAGTCAATATGCAAGCTGCTATGGGAATGGCTTTTCCAGCTGCACATACTACACCTTTACCGACGAGACAAGATAGTACTATACCAGGGGGTAGCAACACCATGCCCCAAGCATCGACTATAAACAACACGGTACCTCAAGCACCTTAAATGCTATTTGTACAAGCTCTAGTACAAAACCCTGAAGTAGCCCAAGGCAATTACCAGTATCAACCACCTATATATGGAGCATATGCTCAGTATCAGTTGGACCATTCTCAACTGATCGAGCGTTTTCTGAAGATGAAACCTAAGGAGTATGATGGCAAGCCAGCGGATCCTTTGTGGCTAGCTCACTGGATCGATGAGATGGAAAGGAACTTCATGATGATGAATATTAATGAAGAGGAAAAAGTGTTATGTGCCACATTTATGCTGAAGGGACACCATTGGTGGAAGTCTACTCGGAGTTATCTATTAACGAAGCACACCCAATTGACCTGGGCTATCTATAAAGAGGCATTCTTCGAGAAGTATTTTCGCAGAAGTTTCAGAGATGCAATGGAAAGAGATTTTCTGAGTCTGTAACAGGGACAGATGATTGTGGATGCATATCAACAGCGTTATGAAGAGATGTTTTTCTTTGCTCCCTCTAGCATGCAGGAGGAAAATACAAAAACCCAAACGTTCGTCATGGGACTTAGAGGAAGTATCCATGAGCATGTAGTGGGACTGAAAAAGAAGGTTTATAATGAAGCGGTACAGATTGCTCAAGTACTGGAATCGAGCCAGAGGGAAAGTTATTTTTCTCAGAACAGAGGTATCAAAAGGCCTAATGGGAATTCATATAACGGAGGGATCACAAAGACCTTTAAACCCTTCCGCACTCAAGGATTTAATGCTGCAGCCAAGACTACTCCAACAGTCCAACCTCAACAAAAGCAAAATAATGAAGGAGTAAAATGCTATAACTGCAATCAAGTGGGACATTATTCCAGGGAGTGTCCTAAGCCCAGGAAGCAGCTACAACAAGGAAAGGTTTATGCAGTTACATCTGAGGATGCTGCCGCATCGCCTGATGTGGTCACTGGTATGACCTGAACCTTTCATTTTGTATTACCTTGTGTGAGCATGTAGACTAAATTAAAATAAATCACAGGTATCGTACCTATTAACGGCATACTCGTCTATGACCTGAACCTTTCATTTTGTATTACCTTGTGTGAGCATGTAGACTAAATTAAAATAAATCACAGGTATCGTACCTATTAACGGCATACCCGTCAGAGTGCTCGTTGATTTTAAAGCTAATCATTCTTTTATATCTGAGACATTTGGAAAGAAGCTAAATCTACCCCTTAGATCTTTAGACTACAAATTACTTGTACGATCACCTATGGGATTAGAGGTGGAACTAGAAAAAGGTTATGGACCATGTCCAGTTCTTATCGGCGAGAAGATTTTGGATGCAACCTTGATTCAACTCGAGATGGCAGACTTTGACGTTATCTTGGGAATGGACTGGTTAGCTCGGTATTCTGCAAACCATTATGTGTAGAAAAGAAGCTGACATTTAAAGACAAGGAAGGAGCAGAGTTTAGTTTTGCGGGAACCAGACTACCCCCTAAACGAAAACTCATCCTCTCTGCATTAAAGGCTAGAAAATGCCTCGAGAAAGGAAGATTGGGTATCTAGTATCTGTGGTCGACCTCACCAAGGAAGTACCATGAATGGAGGCTATTGATGTTGTGTGTGATTTTTTGGATGTATTTCCTAAGGAATTACTAGGACTACCACCCGACCGAGCGACAGAGTTCATTATAGATCTGATACCCGAAGCCGTGCCAGTATCTAAAGCACCCTATCAAATGGCTTCTACTAAACTGAAAGAACTGAAGGTGCAATTATAGGAATTACTGGACAAGGGTTATATTAGACCCAGCATATCACCATGGGGAGCGCCAGTGTTTTTTGTGAAGAAGAAGGACGGTAGTGTTCGACTGTATATAGACTACCGGGAATTAAATAAGCTTACAATCAAGAATCGGTACCCATTGCCTCGGATCGATGACTTGTTTGATCAGTTGCAAGGTGCCAAGGTGTTCTCCAAGATTGATCTTCGGCCAAGATACCATCATTTGAGGATTAAGGAAGGTGATATTCCAAAGACAGCATTCAGAACAACATATGGACATTATGAATTTTTAGTCAATGTATTTTGGATTAACTAACGCACCTGCAACTTTCATGGAACTCATGAATCGGGTATTCCATGATATGTTGGATACATCAGTCATTGTGTTTATTGATGATATATTGGTCTACTCCAATGACAAGAAAACTCATGTCATGAATCTAGGAGCCGCTCTGCAGTGACTGAGAAAAGAGAAGCTTTACGCCAAATTTATAAAGTGTGAGTTTTGGCTAAATGAGATCGCTTTCTTAGGCCATGTTGCATCCGCTGAAGGAATTAAAGTGGATCCTAGCAAGATTTAAGCCATCGTAAAATGGGAGGCACCTAAGAGTGTTGTAGAAATCAGAAGTTTCCTAGGTCTAGCTGGGTATTACCGACGATTCGTGGAAGACTACTCCAGAATTGCCGTACCTCTCACCAGTTTGACTAAGAAAGGAGAAAAGTTTGTTTGGATCGACAAATGTGAAGAAGGTTATCAAACATTGAAGGCTAGATTGATATCTGCTCCCATCTTGACAATTCTTATTCCAGGACAACCATTTACCTTGTACACTGATGCGTCTGGATTGGGTTTAGGATGTATGCTTATGCAAGGAGAACAAGTAGTTGCGTATGCCTCAAGACAACTAAAGATACATGAAAAGAACTATCTCACTCATAACTTAGAATTAGCAGCAGTAGTGCATGCTATCAAGATATGGAGACATTATTTGTATGGAGAGAAATTTCAGATTAAGTCAGATCATAAGAGTCTCACTTATCTTTTTAATCAGAAGGAGTTGAACATGAGACAAAGAAGATGGCTGGAACTATTAAAGGACTATGATTGCGATATCCAGTATCATCCAGGAAAGGCTAATGTAGTTGCTGATGCGCTAAGTAGAAAAGCAATGATAAAATCCCAAGGAGAGGTTAACACGACTACGGCAATGTGTGTTACAGGAAAAATATTCCATCATGGTAATGAGCAGTTCGTGATAGATGCACCGGGTGGATCAACCAACCAAGGGTTTATTCATAGGTTTTAAATATGTTTGCACATTGCAAACATGAATTTTGCGTAGGATATTGTTTTCGCATGCCTAAACAGGTGTGTCCGACCCCACCTCAAAAGAGTCCAACCCCATGAATTTTGGTTGTGGGGTCGGACATTTCAAAAGGTAGGGTTACGGATTCTACGACCTGTAAGACCCGTGTCAATCTAACCTAGTCTTACCACCTTGAACCAGGTTTACCCATCATGGTCGAGTCAAATGGACCAAGGGCGTGAAGGAATCGAGATCCCAGGTATCAAATCGACCTAAAAATACTTAAAATAGGGGAAGGGTCGCATACCCAGCTAAGCAGGGTCGGACCTCCCAAAACAGAAAGTCAGACCCTCAGTTTTGAATGGCGGGTCGGACAGCTTAAGACCCTAGGGTCGACGGGATCATCGACCCTCCCATCGACCCTCGGTTTCTGTCGAATATAGAAATTAGGAAATTTCTATATTTTTTTATTGGGATTCTTTCCAAATCTCAGAGGGACTTATTTAGGATGTTCCTAGTCTATTTAAAGGACGTCCCTAAGCCACTTTTACTCCTTTCACAACCCTAATTGAATTGAGAGAAAAAGAGGAGAAGGAAAAGAGGAAGAAGAGAGGCAAGCAAGAGAACTTAGCAAAAAGGAGAAGAATTTCAGAGAAGGAGTAATCTTCTCAGGTATGGATACTAATTCCATGAATTTCTACAGACCTTAGGTTAGTAATTGTTGAGAGGGTGATCTCGAAGAAACCCAAACCACCAATCTATGGTTAGGTTTCCATGGAAAACCATAGAAGAATGCATGAAAGCTATCTAGGTGGGTTATAAATGGTTTCAGACCATGGAATGAATGTAGAATGGAATGTAGGAGCAAGCTATAGGATCCCAAACACGAAGAATGGATTAAAAGAGGGAATTGGACCAAAGTGCACCAAGGGTCGCACCCAGGGTCGATAGACCATCCGACCCTAGGTATTCCTGACCATCGACCCTCAGCATTCGGGAAGTTCAGAAAGAGGGAAGGGTCGATAGACCCATCGACCCTAGCATCGACCCTAGCATCAACCCTACCTCTGACCCTCAGTTAACAGCATGGTTTTTAATTCCGAATAAATTCTAATTAAATTCTATCGACTTTGTTAGGTCTTCTAGCAATATAATAACACTGTAAAGGTGATTCTAAAGCTTGGAAGAGAATCTATTAGCAAGCTAAGGTGAGGAACCTTAACTCCAAACTAAATTGGTTAATAATAAAATGTTTTCTATTTTTTTGAGTCCTATGCTATGCTTGATTCTATGCGAATATGTTGGTAATGTGCATACAGCATGCCATCCAATATTTCTATTACTTGTTCATGCATATTTACTTTATTGTTTATAACATGATGATGATGATGATAGGAATAGGCATGTGCTTGTATGTGTGTGGTTGATGTGCTTGATGCGAGCAAGTATCAGGGGAGGTGTGATGAGAACGTCAATAAACGTTAACCTTTGGCGGGTCTCAGCATTTTAGCTCTATCTCTAACTCAAGTCTTGTGCATTAGCATCGTTGTATCGCCATTACTTTAGTAGAACTATTATGTCGTAGAGTATCAGGGGAGGTGGTCTCGGTCCTTGTAGTCTCTGACTCTACCGAGGGGACTTAGCTCTATCTCTATGGACATTCTAAGGGATGCTGGGGTGAGGCCTTGGATATACTTTTTGGCATTAGGATTGGTTAGTTGCGAGCCCAGTTTGCAGCCCTTGCCAATAGGGGCTTACTGTTGGTATGGCAATATATAGCAATAACCGTTAACCTTTGTTATATACTGTTCATGATTGGGTGCATGTGAGTTGATGATAAACGTGATCTTCGGGTAACGTCACACACTCGTGTATAGAGGCGGAGTCAATAAACGCGACCTTTGGCTACCTAAACCTTTCTATTGCATACTGCAAACTTTAAAACCGGACCAAAGATATAAATTGATTTTTTTTGCATGCATATGTATTGTTGCATTGTTTTGGCTACTCACTGAGCCGTGTTGTGTGCTCACCCCTCGACGTTGAATATGTTTAGTTGATGGTGCAGGTTATACGGTTGAAGATTTGGTAAATGCTTCTGCGTACGGGACAGTAGCGGCGATGGAAGCTGAAGCTGAAGTAGATACACACGACTCCTCTTGCGAGTGCAACTCGTGTGTATTTGATTAGACATTTTATAGGTTTCTTTATTGAATTTATTCAGACATGTATTTGATATTTAATATTTATGTCTCAGTTGAATACAGAATAATTTGCTATTAAATTATTAATATCATTTAGTTTCTCAGTTCATCTTATTATAAGATTTCTGCTATTGTGTATTACTCTGATTATGATTACGGATGTGTGTAAGTTGGATAACGTGGGGATAGCCTATTTGAGATCCTGGTTGAACCGTTGGTTATTTAGCGGTTCATCACACCATTCTGGTTAGACCAAAATTGGGGTGTGACAACTTGGTATCAGAGCATCTCAGGCCTTGCCCGCCGACTAACATACATTCGAGACAATTGTGAACTGAGATAGGATAAACTAAAAGCTTTAATACAAACACATTGTAAGCACAAGTGATGATTGAGACCAAATTTAAAAAGAGAATAATACATCTATAAAAGGGAAACAAGTTACATACAATGAATGAGAGAAACAAAACGTATATACATAACTAAAGCAGAGTACAGTCCACAACCCGGACAGTTACTCTGTAGTACGAGAAAATAAAAGTACACTCAGGAAGCTGGAGGCGAAGGAGGAGGCGGTGCCTCACGATCTCTGTCGTAGTCCTCAGCATAGACTCTAGTCAACCAGGCTATCTGAGTCTGGGTCGTCTGTAGACTAGCTGTGAGACCGGCTATCCTCTGATCAGTCGCACGTTGCACCTCTAGGAGCTCTCCCATCCGCGCGTCTGATAAGTGCTGAATAGCCAACAGCTCATCCATCCTCAGATCAGATATGCGCTGAGCATCCCTGATCTCCTGCAGCATCTCCATCATGGCTGAAGGTGGAAGTGAAGGATCAGCCGAATGGAAAGGACTAGCCTCAAGAGCAGGAGCCGCCGCATAAGAAGTACCAACTCCAGCCTCATGTGTAGGTGAAGGCGGTGGTATCAAGTCGATGTCCATATACATACGATCGTCATTGTCGACCGGATCCACACGAGCTCTAGCAGCAGCAGCAGCAGCCTCAGCATCAGCCATCTCAACCCGAGTGTGAGGGCGCACCATCGCGTTCCTCTCCTCATCACTAACCTCAACATCTCGCAGCCCCATCTTGCAGATAGCCTCCCAATCTAGAGCCAACGAGAAGGTCTTCTCCTGGATCTTCTCATCTACCAGATCCACCCCCAGACGGGTCAGTAGCACTGTAATCATGCATCCATAGGGTAGATTACCCCTATGACCAGACAATGTAGCACTAATCATCGTCTGCATGATGATGTAAGGAAGGCAGACCGGCTGGCGAGTGGAGATGCTATAAATCAGGAACTGGGTCAGCTGAGAAACCCTCTCATAGTGCCCACTCTGCGGAATCAGATTATGCAGACCCGTGGAGCTGGACGCAAGTAACAGGCTCTCATCTGCCAACGATCAAGACGGAGCAACTGGTTGTCGATCTCTGCCCTCATCTCCATCTCAACAAACTGTGGCTCTCCTGGCGCACAGTACACCATGGGGCCATCATAGGGAATGCCCAACAGATCGACCAGCTGCCAATAATCAAAGGAAATGTGCACCCCCTTGACGTAACTGGTGATGCGCAACTCCTGACCATGCTCAACGTCGTTGTAATTCCCCACCACCTGGAGATTACAATAGAACTGGCGCACCAAATCTGGACATGTGCACGCATCGTATGTGATGACAGGGAGCCACCCCATATCACCAAATGCTCCCTCTACATTGAACAAGGCTAGCTTAGCCAAGTTCACCATGCGACCCCCTTCCACTTTCTTACGGGCATAGTCAGCATACTGTGCCTCAGCTTCATTCGAACGGAAGCGAAGTGGATCACGCACTCTGGGTACTTTGGTACGAGCCATAATATCTGCAAAACAAGAAAGAGAAAGGAAACAAGGAGTTAATAGGATAAAAATTCGAAATATGATATAATAACGACGTAAGTTGACCATAAAGCCCATTCCTTACCATATAAGTGGGCATAAGGACTTACGAAGGTTTAAACATATCCTACGACCCACATGCAGTAGGAAATTTTAACTGACGATGTCCAATTTGATGAAATTCAAGAAAAATCAAAACTGTCGACAAATTAGGGCAAAAAGAGAAAATTTCAAGTTTTTCGATAACCAACCGATGAAACTCAAAAAATTTTGAGGGATTTCGTTCCTCGAGACACCAATAACAAAATCCCCCAATAAAAATCGAATTTTTACGGTTGGAAAAAGTTTAATTTGGAAAATACAAGTTAAACGTGCGAAAACCTAGAAATGGAAACCTAAAAACAGGTAAAAATGAGAGAACATACCTGTATGGATGATGTGGACGTCGAAACCCGGAGTCAAACCGATCCAAAACAGTAGAGTAGCACTGTAGCAACTCAGAGAGGAGAGACGAGTCGAAACGGATGAGGAATAGTGAGAAATGACCCAGAATCGGATCTTAAAAATTTGATTTTTGGTCTGAGGGTTGGACAATTCGACTAGCACAATCGACCCTCCCATCGACCCTTGGCTCTCGGGAATCTGACAGAAAACTAAGGGTCGGAACTGAGGGTCGGATACCCATCGACCCTCGCATCGACCCTCAGCTCTCGGGAAGAACAGGTCATTCCCAGGGTCGGAAACTAAGGGTCGGACATACCAGCGACCCTCACCATCGATCCTGCATAGAAAAGACAGCATTTTTTTTATAAAATGAGCTAGAATTGGAATTGATTATTGGTTAGCGTGTCTACATGAAATATAAATGACTTCTCACCTATTTTGATGATTCCAGGCACCACCAATTAGCGAAAGGAATTATGTCTGGACGTAGAGTAACCCGGTAGACCCGAAACACAGTTCCACCACCACCACCAGTTGAGGAGACTAGTCAAGAGAATAACTATGCACCGAGAAATCCAGAACCGGCAAACCTTACAAATTTGCCACCTCCACCACCAGAGCTAGCAATAGTGGTGATGAACCTGGCACAGTAGCTGCAGCAGATGCAACACGCACAGGCTCAGATGCAGGTCGCCATGGGAATTATGTTCCAAGCCACTCAGGCCGCACCCATGCACTCTGGACAAGCTAGTGCAGCCCCGGTGGGTAACCACCCAGCTCATCAGACACCTCAACAACCGGCTGCACAGATTCCAGTGCAGGTACCGGAAGCAGCTCAAGGGAATTACCACAATCCACCCTATATGTTTGGGGCAAACCCCCAGAATCAGCTGGACCACTCCCGACTAATAGAGAGATTTTTGAAGATGAAACCCAGAGAATTCAACGGCAAGCCATCTGATCCATTGTGGCCAGCCCACTGGATAGACGAGATGGAGAGAAATTTTCTCATGATGACTATCACAGAGGAAGAGAAAGTACTATGTGCCACCTTCATGCTCAAGGGCGACGCACACCATTGGTAGAAATCCACAAAGACACATTTACTGACCAAGCACGCGCTACTGACTTGGGCTATATATAAAGAAGCATTCTTCGAGAAATATTTTCCACGAAGCTTCAGAGATTCGATGGAGAAGGAGTTCCTGAGCTTGTACCAGGGACAGATGACTGTAGATTCATACCAACAGCGTTATGAAGAGCTGTTTTTCTTTGCACCGGCTAGCATGCAAGAAGAAGATACCAAAACCCGTAGATTCGTCGCGGGACTAAGAGGAAGCAACAGAGAAAATGTTCTGGGCTTAGAGAAGAGAATCTACAACGAATCTGTCCAGATTGCTCGAGTGATTGAATCGAGCCAGAAGGAGAGTTACCTTACTCAGAACAGAGGCATCAAGAGACCTGCCGAAAACTCCTACAACGGAGGTAATAACAGGACGTATAAACCTTTCCGTCCTCAGAATTTTAATGCTGCAACCAAGACTACTCCAGCAGCTCAACCTCAGCCAAAGCCAAATTCTGAAGTCCTGAGGTGTTTTAACTGCAACCAACCCGGGCATATGGCAAGGGAGTGCCCAAAGCCCAAGAAGCAATTCCATCAGGGACGTGTTTATGCTATCATGTCCGAGGATGCGGCTGCATCACCCGATGTGGTCACAGGTATGACTGAAACTTTTAAAGTTGTAATTACATTGAATGAGCACGTAGACTAAGTAAAGATAAATCACAGGTATTGTACCTATAAATGGCATACCCGCCAGAGTACTCTTCGATTCTGGAGCTACTCATTCATTTATATCTGTGTCATTTGGAAAGAAGACCAAATTACCCATCAAAACATTAGACTACAAATTACTTGTACGGTCACCGATGGGGTTAGAAGTGAAACTAGAGAAAGGTTATGGACCATGTCCAGTTCTCATTGGCGAGAAAACCTTAGATGCAACCTTGATACAACTTGTGATGGCAGACTTTGATGTCATCTTGGGAATGGACTGGTTAGCTCGGCATTCTGCAAATCTATTATGTGCCGAAAAGAAGCTAACGTTCAAAGACAAAGAAGGAGCAGAATTAAGTTTCTCAGGAACCAAACTTCCCCGGAGACGCAAGCTCATACTTTCAGCATTTAAGGCTAAGAAGTGCCTTGACAAGGGAGCAGTCGGGTATCTAGTGTCAGTGGTCAACCTAACCAAGGAAGCACCACGAATGGAAGACCTTGACGTCGTGCAGGATTACCCTGACGTATTTCCAGAGGAACTACCTGGATTACCACTCGACCGGGCCACAAAGTTTGTAATAGACCTGATACCTGGAGCCGCACCCGTATCAAAAGCACCTTATAGAATGGCTCCTACGGAACTGAAGGAACTGAAGGTGCAACTACAAGAACTGCTGGACAAGGGTTATATTCAACCCAGTATATCTCCATGGGGGGCACCGGTGTTGTTCGTAAAGAAGAAGGATGGTAGCGTTTGATTATGCATCGACTATCGTGAGTTGAATAAACTGACAATCAAGAATCGATATCCACTACCTCAGATCGATGACTTATTCGATCAGTTACAAGGGGCAAAAGTATTTTCAAAGATCGATCTTCGATCAGTCTATCATCAGTTGAAGATTAAAGAAGGTGATATTCCGAAGACAGCATTCAGGACCAGATACGGACATTATGAATTTTTGGTTATGTCTTTCGGATTAACTAATGCACCGGCAACGTTCATGGAACTTATGAACCGAGTTTTCCACGATATGTTGGATATGTCGGTTATAGTATTTATTGATGACATATTGGTATATTCCAAGGACAAGGAAACTCATATCAAGAACCTAAACGCAGCCCTACAGCGTTTAAGGAAAGAGAAGCAATATGCCAAATTTTCAAAGTGCGAGTTTTGGCTAAGTGAAGTCGCATTCCTAGGCCATGTAGTATCCGCTGAAGGAATCAAAGTGGATCCCAGCAAGATCGAGGCTATTGTAAAATGGGAAGCACCAAAGAGCATTTCGGAAATCAGAAGTTTTCTGGGTCTAGCTGGTTATTATCGGAGATTCGTAGAAGACTATTCTTGGATTGCCGTACCTCTCACCAGTTTGAGTAAGAAAGGTGAAAAGTTTGTGTGGACCGATAAATGTGAGAAGAGTTTCCAAACACTGAAGACTAGATTGATATCCGCTCTAATTTTGACTATTCCTATTCCAGGACAGACGTTTACCTTATACACGATGCGTCGGGACTGGGATTAGGATGTGTGCTTATGCAAGGAGAGCAAGTAATTGCTTATGCTTCAAGACAGTTAAAGGTACATGAGTTAAATTACCCCACTCATGATCTGGAGCTAGCGGCAGTAGTACATGCTGTCAGGATATGGAGACATTACCTATACGGGGAGAAATTCCAGATTAAGTTGGACCATAAAAGTCTTACTTATTTATTTAATCAGAAGGAGTTGAATATGAGACAAAGAAGATGGCTGGAATTATTGAAAGACTATGATTGTGATATCCAGTATCATCCGGGAAAGGCGAACGTGGTAGCAGATGCATTGAGCAGAAAAGCAATGATCAAATCTCAAGGAGAAGTCAGCACGACTGCAGCAATGTGTACTATCGGAATGGTATTCAATCACGGCAACAAGCAGTATATGATAGATCGAACGGATGAATCAGCCAACCAAGGGTTTATTCATCGGTTTTCAAATATGTTCGCAGCATTGAAGATTATGCCGGATATAGTGGATGAAGTGGAGACAACTATCAAAGCAGATCCTTATCTGAGAACAATACAAAAAGATATTGAGAAAGGTAGGACTAACCCTGAGTTCACCTTGGATGACGAGAAGGTACTGAGATACAAAGGAAGAATATGTGTACCTGAAACAGAAAGTATGGACATTAGACACCGACTGATGAAAGAAGCCCATACCACCATCTACTCGATACATCCTGGAAGTACAAAAATGTATCATGATCTAAAGAAATTATATTGGTGGAGGGGAATGAAAGCAGATGTAGCCAAGTTCGTGTCTCAATGCCTAAATTGTCAGAAAGTAAAGGCTGAACGACAAAGACCCGCAGGATTGTTACAACCATTACCGGAACCAGCATGGAAATGGGACTGCATCACTATGGACTTTGTCACAGGACTACCATTGACTCCTCGAGTAGTTGACGCAGTTTGGGTGATTGTGGACCGTCTGACTAAAACAACTCGCTTCATACCTATACGACCTCAGTATACACTGGAAAGGTTAGTGAAGCTGTTTGTGGATAATATTGTTCAGTTACACACTGTACCAGAAAGTATTGTGTCCGATAGAGATCCACGATTTACTTCCAAATTTTGGGAAGGATTGCAAAAGGCTATGGGAACAACGCTAAAGTTTAGTACTGCATTCCACCCACAGACAGATGGACAGTCAGAGCGTACAATTCAGATTCTAGAAGATATGTTATGAGCATGTGTGATTGATTTCAAAGGATCATGGGACGAAAAGTTACCATTGATCGAGTTCGCTTATAATAACAGCTATCAGGCCACAATAAAGATGTCACCATATGAAGCACTATATGGCCGAAAGTGTCGAACTCCCTTGTTTTGGAATGAAGTTGGAGAACGTAGTATTGTTGGACCGGAATTTGTTGAAGAGACTTGCCGAGTGGTCGACATCATCAAGGAAAGAGTGAGAACAGCTCAGAATCGTCAGAAGCAATATCCAGATACTCGACGAAGAGATCTGGAGTTCGCAGTAGGTGATAAAGTATTTTTGAAGGTATCGCCCATGCGAGGATTGAAGAGGTTCGGACAGAAAGGGAAACTAAGTCCAAGATATGTCGGGCCGTATGAAATTCTAGCTAAGCGTGGAAAAGTAGCTTATCAGTTAGCACTACCACCATCTATGTCAAGTGTACATGACGTATTTCACATTTCCCTATTGAAGAAGTATGTCAAGGACCCAACGCATGTCTTGACAGTGGATTTGCCGAAATTGACTGATGATTTGACATTTGAAGTAACACCAACAGAAATCACTAGTCGAAAGGTTCAACGTCTACACAACAGAGATATCTACTATGTTAAGGTCACATGGAAAAGTAGAGACATGAAAGCAATTACATGGGAAGAAGAAAATGCTATGAGAAAGCAATACCCTTACTTATTTGATTCAGAAGGTACGTACAATTTCGAGGATGAAATTTTTATAAGTTGGGGGGAGTTGTAAGACCCGTGTCAATCTAACCCGGTCTTACCACCTTGAACCAGGTTTACCCATCATGGTCGAGTCAAATGGACCAAGGGCGTAAAGGAGATCGAGATCCCAGGTATCAAATCGACCCAAAAACACTTAAAATAGGGGAAGGGTCGAATACCCACCTAAGCAGGGTCGGACCTCCCAAAACAGAAAGTCAAACCCTCAATTTTGAAGGGAGGGTCGGACAGCTTAAGACCCTAAGGTCGATGGGATCATCGACCCTCCCATCGACCCTCGGTTTCTGCCGAATATAGAAATTAGGAAATTTCTATATTTTTCGATTGGGATTCTTTTCAAATCTCAGAGGGACTTATTTAGGATGTTCCTAGTCTATTTAAAGGACGTCCCTAAGCCACTTTCACTCCTTTCACAATCCTAATTGAATTGAGAGAAAAAAAGGAGAAGGAAAAGAGGAAGAAGAGGGGCAAGCAAGAGAACTTAGCAAAAAGGAAAAGAATTTCAGAGAAGGAGTAATCTTCTCAGGTATGGATACTAATTCCATGAATTTCTACAGACCTTAGGTTAGTAATTGTTGAGAGGGTGATCTCGAAGAAACCCAAACCACCAATCTATGGTTAGGTTTCCATGGAAAACCATAGAAGAATGCATTAAAGCTATCTAGGTGGGTTATACATGGTTTCAGACCATGGAATGAATGTAGAATGGAATGTAGGAGAAAGCTATAGGATCCCAAACACGAAGAATGGATTAAAAGAGGGAATTGGACCAAAGTGCACCAAGGGTCGCACCCAGGGTCGATAGACCATCCGACCCTTGGTATTCTTGACCATCGACCCTCAACATTCGGGAAGTTCAGAAAGAGGGAAGGGTCGATAGACCCATAGACCCTAGCATCGACCCTACCTCCGACCCTCAGTTAACAGCATGGGTTTTAATTCTGAATAAATTCTAATTAAACTCTATCGACTTTGTTAGGTCTTCTAGCAATATAATAACACTATAAAGGTGATTCTAAAGCTTGGAAGAGAATCTATTAGCAAGCTAAGGTGAGGAACCTTAACTCCAAACTAAATTGGTTAATAATAAATTGTTTTCTATTTTTTTGAGTCCTATGCTATGCTTGATTCTATGCGAATATGTTTGTAATGTGCATACAGCATGCCATCTAATATTTCTATTACTTGTTCATGCATATTTACTTTATTGTTTATAACATGATGATGATGATGATAGGAATAGGCATGTGCTTGTATGTGTGTGGTTGATGTGGTTGATGCGAGCGAGTATCAGGGGAGGTGTGATGAGAACGTCAATAAACGTTAACCTTTGGCGGGTCTCAGCATTTTAGCTCTATCTCTAACTCAAGTCTTATGCATTAGCATCGTCGTATCGTCATTACTTTAGCAGAACTATTATGTCGTAGAGTATCAGGTGAGGTGGTCTCGGTCTTTGTAGTCTCTGACTCTACCGGGGGGCCTTAGCTCTATCTCTATGGACATTCTGAGGGATGCTGGGGTGAGGCCTTGGATACACTTTTTGGCATTAGGATTGGTTAGTTGCGAGCCCAGTTTGCAGCCCTTGCCAATAGGGCAGCACGTGTTGGTATGGCAATATATAGCAATAACCGTTAACCTTTGTTATATACTGTTCATGATTGGGTGCATGTGAGTTGACGATAAACGTGATCTTCGGGTAACGTCACACCCTCGTGTATAGAGGCGGAGTCAATAAACACGACCTTTGGCTACCTAAACATTTCTATTGCATACTGCAAACTTTAAAACCGGACCAAAGATATAAATTGATTTTTTTTGCATGCATATGTATTGTTGCATTGTTTTGGCTACTCACTGAGCCGTGTTGTGTGCTCACCCCTCGACGTCGAATATTTTTAGTTGATGATGCAGGTTATACGGTTGAAGATTTTGTAAATGTTTCTGCGTACGGGATGGTAGCGGCGATGGAAGCTGAAGCTAAAGTGGATACACACGACTCCTCTTACGAGTGCAACTCGTGTGTATTTGATTAGACATTTTATAGGTTTCTTTATTGGATTTATTCAGACATGTATTTGATATTTAATATTTATGTCTCAGTTCAATACAGAATAATTTGCTATTAAATTATTAATATCATTTAGTTTCTCAGTTCATCTTATTATAAGATTTCCGCTATTGTGTATTACTCTGATTATGATTACGAATGTGTGTAAGTTGGATAACGCGGGGATAGCCTATTTGAGATCCTGGTTGAACCGTTGGTTATTTAGCAGTTCATCACACCATTCTGGTTAGACCAGAATTGGGGTGTGACACGACCCCACCTCCGACCCCACAGAACCCAGACAGAACCGAAATTAGGAAACCTTCCTAATTCAATGGGGGTTCTTTCCTAAACTCATTAGGGCATATTATGGAGGATTTTCCTCTATAAATAGGACGTCCCTTAGCCTCTTTCACTCCTTTAAAACTCTAATTGAAAGTGAGAGAAAGAGAAGAGAAGGAAGAGAAGGAAAATTTAAGAAGAAGACTAAGGAGGAGGAAAATTTAGAGAACACTCTGAATCTTCAGCAAGCATAAGGTATGTATCTATTTCCCATGATTAATTAAGAGCCTAGAATATTTCATGAAGAAGATAGGATTTAGGAGAAACCCAAATCATCCATCCATGGACAAATTCCAAGAGAATCCATGAAAGAAATTATTGTGGACAATGGATGGTTTATAAAATTATAGTTTTGAGCCATAGATCAATCATAGGAAGGACCATGATGATAAGCCAAAGGATTCAAACATGAAGGAATGGAATTAAGAGTGAAAGGTCGACCATAACACATGTGGTCGCAAGTGGGGTCGCATGATGTCCGACCCCACAGGACACATATGTCCGACCACATGCCCTCGGGAAGTTTCCAGGGAGGGTGTGGTCGCAAGTGGGGTCAGAGTATGTCCAACCCTACCCTGAGACCCCACACCCTGTGGTCGCAGAAACTGAGACCCCAGGTGCTGCCCCACCTGCGACCCTTCAGTTTTTATTAGTCTAAATATATGGGAATGAATTATAATTAAAAATCTATCAACTTATTAGGTTTTCAAGTGATCTAAGAGTGAATTATAAAGCTTAAACGAGGATCTACTATCAATCAAAGGTGAGGGAACAAGACCTAAACTAATTGGCTAATAATAAACTATTTTTATTTATTGAGTCCAATGCCATGAATGATTCTATGCTTGTATACGTGTATTGTGCATTTAACATGTCATCCAATATTTCTTCTATTAATGTTCATGCATATTTAATTTTGTTTATTTATAATATAATGATGATGATGATGCTAGGAATAGGCATGTGAATGTTTGTGTGTGGTTAGTGTACTTAATGCGAGTAGGGCATCAGGGGAACTGTGATGCAGTGCGTTCCTAAGCACTTTAGCTCTATCTCTACTCAAGTCTTGTCCACTGACATCATCATATCGCCATTACTTTAGCAGAATTATTACCTCGTAGGGAATCAGGGGAGGTAGTCTTGGACCGTGTAATCTCTGATTCTATCGGGGGGCCTTAGCGCTATCTCTATGGACGTATTGAGGGATGCTGGGGTGAGGCCTTGGATACATTGTTTGATATTAGGATTGGTTAGTTGCGAGCCCAGTTTGCAAGCCCTCGCCAATAGGGGCTTACGTGTTGATATGTGTAGGGCATCAGGGGAAGTGTGATGCGGTGCAATCCTAAGCACTTTAGCTCTATCCCTATTCCATGGTGGGTGCATGTGGGATGACAATGGTGTTTGATCCATTTGGCGGCTTCACACACTCGTGTATAGAGGTGCGGCGGCCACCTATCCTTTCTATTGCACATTGCAAACTTATGAATCAGACCAAAGATATGAATTGAATGCATGCATATGTTTGTTGCATTGTTTTGTTTACTCACTGAGCCGTGATGTGTGCTCACCCTTTCGACGTTGAATATTTTAGTTGATGATGCAGGTACTACTGTAGAAGACTATATGAATGCTTTGATGTACGGACATGCTGTGGTGATGGATACAGAAGCTATGATGAAGTCGCATGATTCATCGTGCGAGTGCAACTCATGCGTCTTTGATTAGATTTATTAGTTGGATTATTCAGAAAATGTAATTGATTAATTTTATTTTATGTCTTAGTCATTTGAAGATAATTGGATAATTTATTTATGTTAACATCTTTAGATTCTCAGTTCATTAAATATTAAAAACTTCTGCTATTGTGTATTTATTCTGATTATGGTTGTGGATGTGTATGGTTTAAGCAAAAAGGACACAGCCTATTCGATATCCTGGTTGAACCGTTGGATCACAGATGGTTCATCACACCATTCTGGTTGGTACAAAATTTTGGTGTGACATGTGTTGGGTCTTCCTACGCGTTTACGACAGACACTGTCGTTGCCAACAACGTATGCGAGAGGTGACACAAAATACTATCATGAACCTCTTGTGTCCTTAGAATGTAAGAAAGTGCACTAGAAGGAACCTCGGACCCAGACCAAACAACCCTCAAGAGTTTGGCATGCACAAACCTAAGTTGGCCAGCCGAACAGGAGGTCTAGCTTGTGACCAAAGAGGTGCAGTTGAACACGTGCTGCACGGTCCAACCACACCCCCTATGCGCTAACTCAAATGGAGATGAACTATAAGTGGGACCCACAGTTTGAATTCTAATTTCTCCCTCCATGATCGACTATATGGGACATTATTCATGGTAAGCCATCCTTGATTGAACGAAGAATGGAAGGAGAGGAGAAAATCATCTCGTTTCTTTTAATGGGTTTCCATGCTTAGTAATTTGGGAAAAAGGAGATCTTATCCCTCTCTACTCTCTCAATCAGACTATCAAACCATAGAAGAGATTGGAAGAGGAGCTCTGACACACCAACGGAGATAAAAGAAGAAAAAAGGAGAAGAAAAGAGGAAGAGAAGGGAAGAAGCCTTCCCTCTCATTACCACCCAACAAAGAGGAGACTCAGAGGAGAATGAGAGAAAAGGAGAAGAGGAGCCGCAAAGAAGGAGGGAGAGAACTTCCCTCTGGATAGTCGATCGTGTTGCTAGAAAGCTTAGAGATCGAGGGAAACGAACCTTGTAAGTATTCTCTCAATCTGAAGAAAACTTGAATAGTTAATGGGATGAATAAACTAATGGCTATAGAGTAAATATGGATCATAACCATGATCTGAACTGGATCAAATGAAACAAGGAAAAGATTTATAATTTTTGAAAGACCATTGTGAGGACAAAGATGGAAATCTTTAGAAGTCGCCACCTAGATTTAGGTCTAGGACCTTAGAAATGTGAAATCTCACCCCAAGGTAAGACTTCGATTGACTCATGACCCTTAGATTAGATTTTTTGGTCCATCAGAGATTGGGTAAGCGTCAGGTTACGGTTATGGGAAGGGGTTAGGCACCCAAACCGCCCGATCGAAATCGGTCTCCTATACCTTTCCTATGCTAGACTCTATTTATTAAATTAAACCAAACCAAGTGGTTTGATATCATTGAACCGAATCTGTATCCATCAGATTACCTACGTATCACGGAATTATTCCGAAAGTCAGGTTCACCATCGTAGTTCAGGTGTGATTAAAATTTATGGCTGTGATTTATGCTTGTGCATGATTAAGTTCTTTGTTCAAGTTGAAATTTATGCTTGAAAGGCTGAGAAATCCTATGGATTAGGATCTGGATAGTCCATGTGGACTGATAGATAGTCCTAGTGGATCTAAAGATAACCCTATTTGGGATGAAATATGGGAGATATCCTAGTGGATCTATAGATAGTCCGAGTGGATTAAGGTGTGGATCCGAATTTGGGATTCTCCCAAATAGCCTACGTACCCTAGGGTTTGCCCTAGGAATCAGAATCCGCATAGTTCGGAACATAACCTGTTCTAGGTTATAAAGTGAGAACCTGTTCTAGGTTTGGGATGGAGAACCTATTCTAGGTTTAGGGTTTACCAAGGGGCAAAATCGTCCTAAATTATCCTTTTCATCCTGGATTCTAATTTTGGAAGGTTTGGCAAGGCATTCTCTTTCTTTATTAAGATTTTTATCATTCCCATTATGCCCTTCCCAAGAATGTGGGTGCCTAAATGCACGTCCCCACACCTATATTGTCTTCTAGAAGTGTGCATATATGGCAGTTCGACTAGGGTGTTGCATAAAATAAGTTATTGCCAAAAAATAAAATATTCTATCTAAATATGGCATATAAAACATTTATGGCAAGAAATTCACATACAGTAAGATTGTTTAAAGATCTTTCAAATATGGCATGTATTGCAAATAAGGCAAGAGCCTATATGGCATGATCTAGTATGCTATCTTCTAAGCATGGCAAGACCCTAATTGCTATTTTCTTTCCATATTTAGGGTTTTATACCCTAATTGCTATTTTCTTTCCATTTTAAGGTTTTCTACCCTAATTGCTGTATTCTTTCCACTTTTTTAAGGTTTTCTACCCCAATTGTTATTTTCTTTCCATTTTAGGGTTTTCCACCCTAATTGTTACTTTCTTTCCATTTTAGGGTTTTCAACCCTAATTGTTACTTTCTTTCTATTTTAGGATTTTCTACCCTAATTGTTATTTTCTTTCTATTTTTTAGGATTTTCTACCCTAATTGTTATTTTCTTTCTATTTTAAGGTTTTCTACCCTAATTGTTATTTTCTTTCTATTTTAGGGTTTTCTACCCTAATTGTTAATTTATTTCCATTTTTTAGGGTTTTCTATCCTAATTGTGACAATAAATATTTAATATAGCATGTGAGTAAGTGTAGCAGACAAATATGGAAATAAACATTTGTAGCATTCCAATCATGGTAATGTGATTATTCCAATTATGGCAGTGTGATCATTCCAATTATGGCAGTGTGACCATTCCAATTATGGCAGTGTGACCATTCCAATTAAAGTAGTGTATGCATACGAGCATCCGAACATAGCATGTGAACAAATATAGCATCAAATATGGCATGTGAGAAACAACCAAAGCATATGAGGATCAATCAAAACATGATGGAACACGCAGCAAGATGACAGCTTTGTCAGGCTGGACCAAAATGGGCACATAGGGCACTGTACTTACTCAAAAAATTCTTAAAAGATATCCTCGGAAAGAGGACTCAGAGACCAACATTTTGTCTCAAAGAAGCTAATCCTAAAAGAGACCATAGGTAGGTCGAAAACATTTCCCAAGTACAGGCAAATACACTGGTCAGATCTGTTCCAGATTCTGGCCAGTGGTACTATAAAATCAATATAAAATCATATAGCGCATGAAAATAAAATCCGAATACATTGTCAGAAAGAAGACTCAGAGGCCAACATTTTGTCTCAAGGAAGCTAATCCTGAAAGAGACCATAGGCAGGTCGAAAACATTCCCCAAGTACAGGCAAATACACTGGTCAGGTCTGTTCCAGATTCTGGCCAGTGATACTATAAAATCAATATAAAATCATATATCTCATGAAAATAAAATCTGAATACATAGTCAGAAAGAGGACTCAAAGTCCAACATTTTGTCTCAAGGAACCTAATCCTAAAAGAGATCATAGGCAGGTCGAAAACATTCCCCAAGTATAGGAAAATACACTGGTCAGGTCTGTTCCAGATTCTGGCCAGTGGTACTATAAAATCGTTATAAAATCATATAGCTCATGAAAATAAAATCCGAATACATGGTCAGAAAGAGGACTCAGAGGCCAACATTTTGTCTCAAGGAACCTAATCCTAAAAGAGACCATAGGCAGGTCGAAAACATTCCCCAAGTATAGGAAAATACATTGGTCAGGTCTGTTCCAGATTCTGGCCAGTGATACTATAAAATCAATATAAAATCATATAGCTCATGAAAATAAAATCCGAATACATGGTCAGAAAGAGGACTCAGAGGCCAACATTTTGTCTCAATGAACCTAATGTAAACAGAGGCATCTTCCTAATGGTAGACACCAATCTCAGACATGCATTTGCAGTATACTTTGACTTTGTCTGTCTCAAGGAACCTAATGCAAACATAGGCATCTTCCTAATGCTAGACACCAATCTCAGACATGCATTTGCAGTATACTTTGACTTTAAAAAAAATAACTGACAGAAAGGATGGTTCTCCTACCTCAAGCTTCTTCACTCTGCTTTTCTCCTTTGCATCTTCTCATCATACTCCTTGTTGCTTCTTTGATCCTTCTCTCTTTTTCCTCTAGATCTTCTCTTCTTAACACCTTACTCTCGCTCTCTCTCTCTCTCTCCTTCTCTCTTTCTCTATTTTCTTCTTCTTCTCTTTTCTTCCCCTTTTTTCTTCTTTTCTCCCCTCTTGGACGTCTCTTTTATCTTCCCCTTCTTTCGCTTTTGAAAAAAAAAAAATCTAGAAACCCTAAATCCTTTCCCTTTTCACGTCCTCTCTCTCCCCCCCTTTTTTTTCCTTTTTTTTTCTTTTTTCTTCCCTCAAACTGTGACTCCTAAAAACCCCCACATTTTCTCTTTCTTCTTTCCCTTTTTTTTCCCCAACAAAATCCTTTGGATTCTCTTAGAAAAAAGTCTCGTTTTTCCTCTCTCCCTCTTTCCTTTTTTTCTTTTTCTCAAAATCTTTTGGATTATCTCCAAAAACCGAAATCCCATTCTCTTCCACATTTTTTTTCTCTCCCCTCTTTCCTTTTTCTTCTCAAAAATCTTTTGGATTATCTTAAAAAACCGAAATTCTCTTCCACATTTTTTCTCTCCCCTGTTTTCTTTTTTTTCTCCAACAAAATCCTTTGGATTCTCTTAGAAAAAGTCACGTTTTTTTTTTCTCTCCCTCTTTCCTTTTTTTTCTCAAAATATTTTGGATTATCTCCAAAAACCAAAATCCCCATTCTCTTCCACGTTTTTTCTCTCCCCTCTTTCCTTTTTCTTCTCAAAAATCTTTTGGATTATCTCAAAAAACCGAAATTCTCTTCCACATTTTTTTCTCTCCCCTCTTTCCTTTTTTTTCTCCAACAAAATCCTTTGGATTCTCTTAGAAAAAGTCACGTTTTTTCTCTCTCCCTCTTTCCTTTTTTTTCTCAAAATCTTTTGGATTATCTCCAAAAATCGAAATCCCCATTCTCTTCCACGTTTTTTCTATCCCCTCTTTCTTTTTTCTTCTCAAAAATCTTTTGGATTATCTCCAAAACCAAAATCCCCTTCACTTTCACGTTTCTCTCTCCCCTCTTTCCTTTTTCTTCTCAAAATCTTTTGGATTATCATTTACATATAATAATATATATTATATACATGTATACACATATATTTAATAACATACATACATATACATACATATATATATATATATATATTATATAAATATTATGCACATAGATGAACTGATTCGAAATGGATTGAGACTGACTTAGGTTGACAACTGATATGGGTTGAGCTAGGTTGGACCAAAACTGGTTTGAATTGAGTTGACTGGACTGATTGGAATTAACTGGGTTTTCTCCCCTTGCCATTTCACGGGTCATTTCCACTGTTATCCCGCATGGAATTTTTTGATGGCCTCTATTCCAAATTTTTTGCATTCAATTTGTAGAACATTAAAAATGAGGAATATAAGAACTTGAATCACCTCATTTGGAAATAAAATGGTCAACTTATGAATTTTTGAAGTTGCGGACCAATTATCGATAATTTGTTTGACCATTCTGCATGAGAACCTTCGGAGGCTTCTACCGAAAATATTTTACATTCACTTTGTAGAGCACTAAAAATGGAACATAATGAGACTGGAATCACCTGATTCGGATATAGAATGATCAAAATATGAATTTTTGAATATTAAATGACCATTTCCATATGTAATTATGCATGGGACTCTCCGGAGACTTTTACCCGAGATTTTCCACGTCCACTTTGTAGGACATCACAAATGAAGAACAATGGCCTTGGAATCGTTTGAATCCGACGTAGAATGGAAAAGATATGAAGCTTTGAAGTTCTAACGATAATTTTGCATGCAAGCTTGCATGGGATCCACTGGTGACTTCTACCCGGGATTTTTTACGTCCACTTTGTAGAACATCATGAATGAAGAATAATGGTCTTGGAATCATCTGAATCCGATGTCGGATGATCAAGATATAATGATTTGAAATTCAAACAATCCGACTTAGGATAATTTGCATGAAGGCCCCTGGGATTTATAATAATTTCAGAAACCTCCCTTATATGTATCATCCGACTAAAATGGTCATATCTTCCTCATTTGATATCGAAATTGAGCAACTCTGTTCTCGTTTCGAAGATAATTCTATAACCTATGCATCTATGCAGATAATAGCCCATGACTCTGCTGTGGGGATCAGTGGAAAATCACAAATCTTTGGGTTAAAGGTCAGAAACTTGCCATATTGGTTCACTTATGCCGAGGGTGGCAAAAATGGGGTGCTTACAGATGCCCCTCTTTAGCCGAGATTGTTATCAGTTTAAGGCTAAAGATAAAAGAACCACATTTTTGGGGTATGAGTGATATTGTTTATTGGGCTGCACTTAGGGTAATTCTTCCTTAACTGCCTACGTATTCTAAGGGTGTCCTAGAAATCAAGCCCAGAACGTAGTTCGACTGGCCAGAAGGTTTTCTCTTCTCAGATGATTGGTGAGTGCTCTTCTTGTATGAAGCTAGGTTGTGAATACAAGGCTCGTTTGTAGGCTGGGAACCTCTTCTTGCTGAGATGGAACTCATGATGCAAGGTACGTGCAGGCTTGAGTTGATCCATTTGTAGGCTGATAAACCTCTTCTTGTATGAAGCTAGGCTGTGAATACATGGCTCATTTGTGGGCTAGGAACCTCTTCTTGCTGAGGTGACTCATGATGCAAGGTATGTGCGGGCTTGAACCCGGCTTGATCCATTTGTAGGCTGATAATCCTCTTCTTGTATGAAGCTAGGCTGTGAATACAAGGCTGATTGCATGAGCTTGGGCTCGGCTTTGATTTGTTTAGATGGAAGACTTGATATCTTCTCTGATTGAGATTTTGGTTTGAGTACCTGCATTTGTTAGAACATTGAGAATTTCATAGAGCATATGAATGATTATGTTGAATCAAGTGTTTCTTTATTGAATCTAAGAGACATAGTTCATGAAACACACTAGAATTCAAAAAATAACCTAAAATGCTATTGGTTTCTTGATTGGTGCAACTCTAGGGAGTGTTTGAACATTTCTATTGTTCCATTCACGAGCAATGGTATCAACCAGATCTGATGTCAACTTTATGGGAAGTTCATAATCAGTTACTTCTCTGTTGGTGCTTGCTGGGATATTGAATTACTGAGGTAACCTTGTTGGAGAATAGAATGAGGTATGAGTCAACCCCATGATCCAGACATGTAAACTATTTTTTGTATTTGTGACAACCCGCTCTTGCTTCCACCAAGTGCATTTCCATCGGATGTCTGCTGTGGTTATTTTTTTGAGGCGGTTAAACCAGTCTGTGCCCATCTGATAAGCCATAGGATCTGCTCTCTTTGCCAATTGAAAAGGGTTGAGGGTCATCATTTCAGATTCCTCAACTAATCCTAACCTCTCTGTTAACTAGATTTGAAGATGATATGGTGATCCGCTGAAATTGTTCAACTCAAACTGATCTTGATGAGTTGCCATGAAGTCAAGGCCCTTTAATGTCTCGGCCAACACTGTAGGGATGATATCAAAACCTTGTCTTGCATGCTTGATGAGATCTATTATGACGGGAGATTCTGTATCTGCGCAACTTCGTAGCAATAGTCGGGCTATGCTACAATATAGGTAAACATGTCTTCTCTGAACCTGTGCTTCTTTCCTTGTTGGACTTGTATGAGCATATGACTTGATCATGCGCTTTATCTATAGCCGTTGATCTTGTACAAAACGGCACATTTCTTTCTTATCCCAGTTGAAAAAGTCTTGTATCTCATGCCTGTAATCTTTTCCTGGATATGGCTTGAAGATCTTCCGCTTAGGTGTGAGCAAAAGGCAAGCTCCAAATTCTTCCACAGTTGGGCATAACTCGACTTCTCCCATCCTGAAGACATGAACTGTTGGATCCCAGCATTGAGCGGCCGCTTTCAAAAGGTCTGGACATAATTTTATGGTTGTTAATTGAGGAAGTGCCTCCAATTGATGCTTTCATAAGAAAGAGCTATCTTCTGTGAACTCAATACGCCAGCTCCAATTTTTCAGTGCCCTGTCCATCTCTGTAATTCTGTCCGATGGATCAATGTATTATCAGCCTCCCGGTTGTGACCTGTAGGAATCCCGACATACAAATAGAGGTTAAAAAATGAATCATTGGAATTATCTTCAATTATTGTTGTTTAGATATATTGAAAATGCCCTTAGAAGGTTACACATGAAATGTATACATATGATTGACTCTGTCTGAGTTTAAAGTACTTAAATCTATAGACATGACGAGCTAAAATGGTGGTCCAAAAGGGACTGACAAGAAACTGTCCAGGTGCGTTTGCCGCCTAAAGGAGTTTGTGGTTGTTTATGTAGAATGGGCATATCTTCCCGAGAAGATCCCATTTTATTGGCTTAGAAATGGATGGGCTTATTGGAATCTTGGGACGCCGTCGGATGTAATGAACGACAGATAAGAGTTCCAGCCAGATTTTTTATTTATTTATTTATTTCTCAGATTGATATACTCATGAGAGTTTACATCAAATGATATGAAAAATGGGCTTTGATATGTAACTCTTGGGAAATCCGTTGGATAGATGGACGGATGAAAGAGTTTAGCCAACAAACAGGAAATTCTTTCTTTGATTATGATGATAAGAAGAACCATTCCTGGGTGAAAGGCGTTGTGCCCCATTGGAGAATCTAGTCAACCATGTCAGTAAGTTCCTCAAATGATTGATGCTTGTTGTTGATGTCAGCAGGTGAGAGACAAGCCTTCTACAGCCCCTCCCTCTTTTTTTTTTTTTCTTTTTTTTTTTGAAAGAGCGTAGAGGCTACACATAATATTTCTTCACTTGATCCAAGTTGGTCAAGTATTGTAACTCGATGCCTTCCATGTTGACCAGTCGAACAACTTTCCCTGGTAAGATTTCTTTTATCATGAACGGTCCGCTCCAATTAGGACGAAACTTGCCTCTAGGGTCATGGACAGGTGCTCTTTGTTCCTTCAATACCAAGTCCCATACTGTTAGGTAACGAACACGCATCTTTTTGTTAAAGGTTGTTGCCATTCTTTGTTGGTATTTTCTTACATTATCCACTGCCTTCATTCTTCTTTCATCAACGAAGTTCAGCTCGTCATATCTGGATTGCAACCACTCAGCTTCTGGAATCTTGCATTCCATCAAGTCTCTCAGTGATGGCACCTCTATTTCTACTGGGAGGACTGCTTCCATACCATATACTAGTGAATACGGCGTTGCCCCAGTAGATGTTCTTATGGATGTTCTGTATGCCCAGAGTGCATAAGGTAGTTTGTCCGCCCAATCAACATTAGATTCTGCCATCTTCTGGAGGATAACCTTGACATTTTTATTGGCCGCCTCTACTGCCCCATTTGTCTGTGGACGGTAAGGAGAGGACCGATGACTTTTGATGTGGAACTTGTCACATAATTCTTGGACTCTCCCTCTGAAGTGTTGTCCTTGATCTGAGATTATAGACTGAGGCATTCCATGCCGGCATATGATATACTCTTGTAGAAATTTAGCCACTTTGTTTGCTGTGAGCTTGGCGTATGACTGTGCCTCTACCCGCTTTGTGAAGTAATCGATGGCAACCAAGATGAATTCATGCCCATTCGAAGCTTTAGGGTGAACCTTCTTGATCAAATCTATGCCCCAGGTTGAGAAAGGCCATGGAGAGCTAAGAGTATGCAACTCTGCTGGAGGCACGTGTATGAAATTAGCATGGATTTGGCACTTGTGACATTTCCTTACGAACTTTGAACAATCTGCTTCCATTATATTTCAATAATATCCCATTCTGAGAATCTTCTTTGCAAGCATTCTAGCGTTCATGTGAGGTCCGCATATTCCTTGATGGACCTGCTCGATAACATTTTGCGCATGTTCCTCGTCGATACAGACTAACTGCACTCCTTCATGGGATCTTTTGTACAGGATATCTTTGCATAGTATGAACTAGGAGGCATATCTCCTAAGAGACTTCCTCTCACCTGTTGTAGCTTCCACTGGATACTTTCCTTCTTTGATGAAATCTATGATAGGAGCAAACCATGGCCGGCCATTGACTGTCAATGCATTCACTTCTTCCAAGTGGACTAACCGTACTCTCTTCTCTATGATTAGTGGTTTGATACGTCCCAACGGATCATTTCCAATCATTGAAGCCAAGGTGGCCAATGCATCAGCATACTTATTGGTATCTCTTGGGGAGTAGTTATATTCAATTTGCTCGAACTTCCGAGCCAGGGTTATTGCACATTGCTGATAAGGTATCAGCTTCTTATCTTTGGTTTTCCAATCCCCTCTGACTTGGTAGATAACAATTGATGAGTCACCATAGACCTTTAATCTGCAGACCCCTATGGCCAAAGCTGCTTTTAGTCCCATGATACATGCTTCGTACTCTGCAATGTTGTTTGTGCAGTTGAAGTCTAATCTGAATGAAAATGGTACAAATGCCCCTTCTAGATCTATGAATAAGACGCCGGCCCCGTATCCCATATGATTTGCGGCTCCATCGAAGAACATTATCCATGTGTCATTCTTCCCCTCTTCTTGAGTGGTGTAGACTTCTTCATCTGGGAATACATCTTCCAAATGTCTGAGGTTATCTTCAATTGGTAGAGCTGACAGATGTTCTGCGATTACGCTCCCTTTGATAGACTTTTGAGTAGTGTATGTGATGTCAAATTCAGACAACAACAATAGCCACCTAGCCAATCTTCCTGTTAAAGCCAGTTTCTCAAATAGATACTTCAGGGGGTCCATTCTGGAAATAAGTATGACCTTGTAGGATAACATGTAATGTCTCAATCTCTTTGTTATCCAGACTAGGGATGTGCATGTCTTCTCCAGCTGTGTATAATTGGCTTCGTATCCGTGAATTTATTACTCGGATAGTATCTCGCCTTTTCGTCTTTCCATTCGTATCATCTTTGGGCTATCATTGATCCCATAGAACCCTCTAGTACTGACAAGTAGAGGAGTAGCGGTCTTTCCGGTACTGGTGGGGCTAAGACTGGTGGGTTCAACAGATATGCCTTAATCTTGTCAAAAGCCATCTGACATTAAGGGTTCCAATCCTTTGTCTGGTCCTTCTTGAATAGTTTGAAAATTGGTTCACACGTTGCGGTGAGATGTGCAATAAACCGGTTGATGTATTGAAGTCTTCCCAAGAAACCTCTTACTTCCCTTTCTGTTTGAGGAGCTGGCATTTCAGAGATGGCTTTTATCTTGGTTGGGTCAATTTCAATTCCTCTTTGGCTGACCATAAAACCTAGCATTTTGCCGGCTATAACCCCGAATGCACATTTTTGGGGGTTAAGCCTTAGTTTGTAGTGCTTGATCCTTTCAAAGAACTTCCTTAATGCAGGGATGTGACCTTCTCTGGTGAACGATTTTACAATCATATCATCTACATATACCTCTACCTCCTTATGGATTAGGTCGTGCAAGATTGTAGTAGCCATCCTTTGATAAGTTGCCTCAACATTCTTCAACCCAAATGGCATCACAGTGTAACAGTAGGTGCCCCAGTCTGTTATGAAGGCGGTCTTCTCCTTGTCTTCAGGTGCCATCTTTATCTGATTGTACCCTGAGAATCCATCCATGAAGGACAACAGAGCATGATTTGCAGTGTTATCCACTAGGATGTCTATCTTTGGTAATGAAAAGTCATCTTTGGGGCTGGTCTTATTCAGGTTTCTGTAATCAATGCACACGTTTGCTAACCACTCTGGGAAATTCGTAACCTCAAGGAATCCTGCGTCAAACTGCTTCATGATATCCTCCTTAACCTTAAGGGTCCATTCAGGCCTTAACCGCCTTAGCTTCTGCTTACATGGCCTTACATCTGAGACCAAAGGTATCTTATGCTGTACCACTTCAGGGTCTATGCCGGGCATATCTTCATAGGACCAGGAAAATACTTCTTGGAATTCCATCAGTAATTCCGTCATTTGTTTGGTTTCCTCTTCCGTCAAGGTAGCATCGATCTTTATTTCTTGAGGTTTCTCTACTGAACCAAGGCTAATTATCTTGAAGACTTCGCCAACAGGTTGAGCTTTCTTCTCTTCCGAGGCTTGGATGGATTGTAATATTTCAGGAAATGTTTCATCATTCTCATCATTTTCAAAGTTAGAGTTAGAAGGAGAAGGAAAGGAAGAAGTAGATGCAGAGTAATTCAAAATGTTATCTTTATTCATATTCAAAAGCAGAGGTACAGAGGAAATGGTTCCAAGTGGAACGAACTCAAAATTTGAAACGGACTCAATCTTATCTAAAGACCCCAGGACCCTAGGCTCAGACATAGTCATTATATGTGGATTACATGGCAACCCCTTTGGGTAGACAAAATTATCATGACAACTCCAATTGGGGATTATTCCTTTGATGGGTAGGGTGAATTGTTGTACATCGGGACTCCTATCTTGGTCTTCACCGGTGAGCGTCATCACTTGATCATCGTCGAACAGTTTGCTGATGTTGATCACTTCTGTCTCAGATTTTTGCTTCTTGCTCTGCTCTTGGATCTTGACTTGCTCGAGCTCTTCCCAATCAAGGGTACAATCATAGAATATTTTGAACCCGGGTACTTGCTTTTGAAGGTGAGTACTGAACCAAGGTTCTGAAAATCCACAATAGATGTTGTTTTCTCCTTCTTTGACAAAATACCCATTTAGGGTCTTTGAAAACTGGATATCCTGTACATTGTATAACCCCTCAGATATTGCTTGACAGACTGCTTCGTCCGTCCTTTGAGGTCGCCAGTCCCCACTAACTCTATCTGATGCTCTTATTTTGCTGCTACCATACTGACCACTATACTTGTATTTCATCCTCTCGAACTTCCGAAATCCTTCGTCAGCTCTGCTCTGCTTTTGCTTGATTACTTTCAGATCCCCTTCGGTGGGGGTATATCCCAGCCCAAATCTGTAGGATCTGGCTCAGTTGTGGCTAAGATGTTGTCAACTTGAAACCCTCCGAGAGAGAAATCCTGCCTTGTATTCCCTTGTAACTCTTCATTACTCTGTTCAGTGGCCAATGTATTCACTGCTGCAGAGTCTGCGTGTATTGTCACAGTTGTACGCTTATAGATGAATTTAATTTTCAGGTATAAAGCAGATGCCACCGCATTGGCCTGATGGATCCAAGGCCTACCCAGAAGCATGTTGAATGAGGCAGATATATCAATGACTTGGAACTCTGTTTCAAACTCAGCCGGTCCTACTTGAATTGTTACTGTGAAGACACCCAATATAGCCCTTCTGGTATTGTCGTACGCCTTGATGGTCATATCCGAAGGTTTCAACTCTGACTCGTTGAAGCCTAGATGCTTGAACGTACGGAAAGGGAATACATTTAAGGTTGACCCATTATCAACCAAAACTTGAAAAATGCTATTTCCCCGGCATCCGATGGTAATATGCAGAGCTTGTATGTGAACCTTACTTCCTTGAGGAAGATCTGCATCTCCAAAAACAATTGCATTAACGGCGTATCTACCCCCTACTAGCATGGCTAGTTCTTCTCCCTCCATTGAAACTGGGACCTGAATGCTTGCCAGAGATTTCAGTACCACATCCCTGTGGACCTTGGAAGCCATCAGAAGTTCCCAAATGGACACATTGGCTTGGGTCTTTTGTAGTTGTTTCAAGACCGGGTTTGGAGGTTCTGGTTGATTGGCGGGTCCTTTACCTTTCTCTCTTATGGCTTGGGCCGGATCATTTACCATCAGGTGAGATGGTTTGTAGTTCTTCCCTGTTCTGGTTTCTGCTACTTCTTGCTCATCCTCTGGGAATATGAACTCCATCTCAAGGAAACGGTTGTCAACTTGATCTACTTCTCTCTCCTCATCTGAGAGGTAGATGATGAATGGTTCTTCTTCTTCTCCTTCTTGTGCTTGTGCTATAAGGTGTGATGAATCTTCCGAGAAATAGAAATCATATTCTTCTTCTTCTTGTTGATGACTTCCCAACATGTTTATTTCGTCACCAGATGTGACAACCATATTGCTTACTCCTTCTATGACTGGCATAAGGTCTGAGGGCTTATCTCCCCATTCTATGTAATTGATGCTGTGGTGAGGGAGGGGATTATTCGCCACTGACACTTGTCGGGGCTGGACATTAAATTTACCGGAATCCAACAGATCCTGTATGGCATGCCTTAATGTATAGCAATTGTCCGTATCATGCCCATGCTCATTGTGGTACTTAGAAAAAAGATCCATACGAAAATTCATAGGAAGAGGACTTTTGCAGGTGGACGAGGGTCGAGCACTGTCAACTTCTTGGCTTGTATTAATTTATCCAGAGCCTTGGACCGGGTCATCCCCAAATCGGTAAACTGCCTCCTTGGTCTTGCTTGCTGTGGTGGGGTGTAACTTGAACTTCCCAAGATCAATGGTTCAGAATTGGTATTAGCTATTTGCTTTACAGATTGATTTCCTGGGTTTCTTGGTGGGTACGCCCTTTTATTTGACACTTCTTCTGACCTTTCTGACTTTCCTGGTAATATATCTCCTCGGGTTATGGCGTCCTCCACTTGTTGTCCAGCAACCACGAGCCCTTCGAATGATAGGATGGCCTGGCCGAAGATGTATGTCTTATATGGCCCACTTAAACCTCTCATCATTATCTGCACTTGATCTCTTTCAGAGGGTCGATCCCAAAGCTTTGCTTTCTGAACCGGGTCAGATAGGCCGTGAACGTCTCTCCTTGTGCTTGGACCATGGTCTCCAATTGCCTACGGTGAGTCTTTAACTCCGTATTGTAGGAATAGAAGCTGATAAATGCTTTGGTGATATCCGACCAAGAATGTATCTGTGATGGTTTCAGATTCATCAACCATCGATGAGCCCCACCCATGAGTGAGAATTGGAATGCCTGTCCTAACTGCTCATCAGTGAATCCTTCGCCTTGCTTCAATAGACCTGTGAATGATCTTAAATGGGCCTTGGGATCTCCTGTTCCATCAAATTTCTCGGTGGTCCATTTAAACTTGGGGGGCAGTTTAGTTTCTGGAAAGAAGCATAATCCTTCGGCATCAATGATTTGACTTTCTACTCCTTTCATGCCCCTTAGTATTTTTTCCACTTGACTCAATCTGTCACTGTATGGACCATCTTCTTCCTTCGATTTCTTAGTCATCGGGGTAGCCTGAAAGATGGTTTATGGGGTACGACACCTTCCATATCTTCGAATGCCGGGTTTATGAAAATTTTTGATGCAGCTGCATTAGGGGTACCCGGTCCTCGTGGTGATGCTATATTTACCCTTTCAGAGGTCAACCCTTGAGCCTGCAATTGTAATTGGATATCCCTTACTACAGTAGCTATCATTCCCATGGTATCCTCTATCTTTTCCATTCTAGCATCCATAGTGTTCGGGACTTGGTCTGATCCTTCAGCCATTGATTCAGTTGATGTGGTTGAGATGGGACTAACTGGCTCTGGTGTGTACACCCTAGATAATCTCCCAGTAACGAGATCCCTTATCCAAGAGGTAGAAATGGTTGTAGTTTGGGCTGACTCTTTGGCTAGATGTACCAGAAATGAACCCAAAAGTGATAAATATTAGGACACTAAGATAACGGAAGTGGAAAGAAGTTACGTACACAATCAAAGATGACTCAACCAAACAAGAGTTAGCTCCCTCATAAGGATGATTGGGTAAACATTGTCCGAGTCAATTTAATTGAATTTGATTAAGCCATGTGTTCAGTCTTGGGACCTCGTGATTCCAAAAATGGATAATCAGTGGTACCACGGTCTGACCACTTGGGTTACCTAATTCGATGAAATTGAAATGGATATATTAATCCGTCCTCCTTATTAGGGATGATTAGCAAAAGCGGTTCATGATTGAAAAAGATCGGTAAATTTCTACTTTATCATAGTATCTATACTGTGACGAAGATTTTCCGATCGTTTTTGAGATTGATGTATCAATATTGAACGGTCAACACAATGAGCTTTGTATGATGGAGGGCATGTACAGACTGCCCACACTAATGTGTATGCGGGTATACGTAACTCTCACGCTCCCAACAAGTGAGAGACAAGAATACTCAAGTGTAGATCCAAACATGTTGACAAGTCAAGGACAAAAACGGGCAGAACTTCGACGTCTCGGATGTAAATATTATGATCGAGTGGATTTTACCATGTTGGTTAAAAAATGGACCAAAAATAACATACATGTGGCTCAAACTGGGTTAGGACAGAAAAGGCCACCTTGACAAGGTTGGGGTAACCTATCACCGAATGCTCGATGAATAATGGGCCCCCATTCCCTTTATATACTATCTTGCAAGGATCCAAGCGACGTGGAGTAGCATAACGCATTCCCTAGCGGACCCAAGAAACGCTCATTAGAGGCTGCTCACCGGTCGTGGTCTCACAAAGTACAGGCCAAGGCTGTGTGTTTCGCCTAGCGGGCTGCCCCACATGCATGGGACCCGGTTCGGCTACTCGCACGAATGTGTGACAGAACCCATTCCCCCCAAAGCAATAATATACAAGCATAAATATAGTATCCTAAAATCTAGCATCCAATTCACACAAGGAAAGTTTTCATTTTAGAGTTTGACGTTTATATCCCCAGTGGAGTCGCCACTGTGAGGACAAAGATGGAAATCTTTAGAAGTCGCCACCTAGATTTAGGTCTAGGACCTTAGAAATGTGAAATCTCACCCCAAGGTAAGACTTCGATTGACTCATGACCCTTAGATTGGATTTTTTGATCCATCAGAGATTGGGTAAGCGTCAGGTTACGGTTATGGGAAGGGGTTAGGCACCCAAACCGCCCGATCGAAATCGATCTCCTATACCTTTCCTATGCTAGACTCTATTTATTAAATTAAACCAAACCAAGTGGTTTGATATCGTTGAACCGAATCTGTATCCATCAGATTGCCTACGTATCACGGAATTATTCCAAAAATCAGGTTCACCATTGTAGTTCAGGTGTTATTAAAATTTATGGCTGTGATTTATGCTTGTGCATGATTAAGTTCTTTGTTCAAGTTGAAATTTATGCTTGAAAGGCTGAGAAATCCTATGGATTAGGATCTGGATAGTCCATGTGGACTGATAGATAGTCCTAGTGGATCTAAAGATAACCCTATTTGGGTTTAAATATGGGAGATATCCTAGTGGATCTATGGATAGTCCGAGTGGACTAAGGTGTGGATAAATATCCTAGTGGATCTATGGATAGTCCGAGTGGACTAAGGTGTGGATCCAAATTTGGGATTCGGATCCACACCTTAGTCCACTCGGACTATCCAGGGTTGACCACATCATCACTGTTTGATCAAGGTGTGGCCACGGTCTCAATTGGGTCCGTTTTAAGTATGTCCAAGTTCCGTAGAGATTTGTAGTCCCTCGGAACGCAACTCCCTTATGAGGTGGAAGACAAGACAGATGGATTCCACTTCATAGGTAGCGTTCACGTCACGCGAAGGCTCGCTCAGAACAAGTACCAAAAAGAAGGAGTGCTCCACTCCGAAAGAGAAGGAACGGAAAGAGCAGGTGGAATCTCTCGTCGCCTTTACGGATTTTTGCATCTGAATGACCGAAAAAAGAGAGCCAAACAATGTTTGTTTCGGGATCGGAAAGGTCAGCCGATCAGGATCAAAGATGACTCCCTACTACGTACCAAATAGCCTACGTATCCTAGGGTTTGCCCTAGGAATCAGAATCCGTGTAGTTCGGAACATAACCTGTTCTAGGTTATAAAGTGAAAACCTGTTCTAGGTTTGGGATGGAGAACCTATTCTAGGTTTAGGGTTTAGAACCTATTCTAGGTTTAGGGTTTGCCAAGGGAAAAAATCATCCTAAATTACCCTTTTCATCCTGGATTCTAATTTTGGAAGGTTTGGCAAGGCATTCTCTTTCTTTATTAAGATTTTTATCATTCCCATTATGCCCTTCCCAAGAATGTGGGTGTCTAAATGCACGTCCCCACACCTATATTATCTTCTAGAAATGTGCATATATGGCAGTTCGACTAGGGTGTTGCATAAAATAAGTTATTGCCAAAAAATAAAATATTCTATTTAAATATGGCATATAAAACATTTATGGCAAGAAATTCACATACAGTAAGATTGTTTAAAGATCTTTCAAATATGGCATGTATTGCAAATAAGGCAAGAGCCTATATGGCATGATCTAGTATGCTATCTTCTAAGCATGGCAAGACCCTAATTGCTATTTTCTTTCCATATTTAGGGTTTTCTACCCTAATTGCTATTTTCTTTCCATTTTAAGGTTTTCTACCCTAATTGTTGTATTCTTTTCATTTTTTTAAGGTTTTCTACCCTAATTGTTATTTTCTTTCCATTTTAGTGTTTTCCACCCTAATTGCTATTTTATTTCCATTTTAGGGTTTTCTACCCTAATTGTTACTTTCTTTCCATTTTAGGGTTTTCTACCCAAATTGTTTTTTTCTTTCCATTTTTTTGGGTTTTCTACCCTAATTGTTATTTTCTTTCCATTTTAGTGTTTTCTACCCTAATTGTTACTTTCTTTCCATTTTAGGGTTTTCTACCCTAATTGTTACTTTCTTTCTATTTTAGGGTTTTCTACCATAATTGTTATTTTCTTTATTTTAAGGGTTTTCTACCCTAATTGTTATTTTCTTTCTATTTTAGGGTTTTCTACCCTAATTGTTATTTTATTTTTATTTTTTAGGGTTTTCTACCCTAATTGTGACAATAAGCATTTAATATAGCATGTGAGCAAATGTAGCAGACAAATATGGCAATAAACATGTGTAGCATTTCAATCATGGCAATGTGATTATTCCAATTATGGCAGTGTGATCATTCCAATTATGGCAGTGTGACCATTTCAATTATGGCAGTGTGACCATTCCAATTATAGTAGTGTATGCATACGAGCATCCGAACATAGCATGTGAACAGATATAGCATCAAATGTGGCATGTGAGAAACAACCAAAGCATATGAGGATCAATCAAAACATGATGGAACACGCTGCAAGATGACAGCTTTGTCAGGCTGGACCAAAATGGGCACATAGGGCACTGTACTTACTCAAAAAATTCTTAAAATATATCCTCGAAAAGAGGACTCAGAGGCCAACATTTTGTCTCAAGGAAGCTAATCCTAAAAGAGACCATAGGCAGGTCGAAAACATTCCCCAAGTACAGGCAAATACACTGGTCAGATCTGTTCTAGATTCTGGCCAGTGGTACTATATAATCAATATAAAATCATATAGCTCATGAAAATAAAATCCGAATATAATCAATATAAAATCATATAGCTCATGAAAATAAAAATCCGAATATATGGTCAGAAATAGGACTCAGAGGCCAACATTTTATCTCAAGGAAGCTAATCCTGAAAGAGACCATAGGCAGGTCGAAAACATTCCCCAAGTATAGGCAAATACACTGGTCAGGTCTGTTCCAGATTCTGGCCAGTGGTACAATAAAATCAACATAAAATCATATAGGTCATGAAAATAAAATCTGAATACATGGTCAGAAAGAGGACTTAGAGGCCAACATTTTGTCTCAAGGAACCTAATCCTAAAAGAGATCATAGGTAGGTCGAATACATTCCCCAAGTACAGGCAAATACACTGGTCAGGTCTGTTCCAGATTCTGGCCAGTGGTACTATAAAATAATTATAAAATCATATAGCTCATGAAAATAAAATCCAAATACATGGTTAGAAAGAAGACTCAAAGGCCAACATTTTGTCTCAAGGAATCTAATCCTAAAAGAGATCATAGGTAGGTCGAAAACATTCCCCAAGTACAGGCAAATACACTGGTTAGGTCTATTCCAGATTCTGGCCAGTGGTACTATAAAATCAATATAAAATCATATAGCTCATGAAAATAAAATCCGAATACAAGTTCAGAAAGAGGACTCAGAGGAAAACATTTTGTCTCAAGGAACCTAATGCAAACAGAGGCATCTTCCTAATGCTAGCACCAATCTCAGACATGCATTTGCAGTATACTTTGACTTTGTCTGTCTAAAGGAACCTAATGCAAATAGAGGCATCTTCCTAATGCTAGACACCACTCTCAGACATGCATTTGCAGTATACTTTGAATTTGAAAAAAATAACTGACAGAAAGGATGGATCTCCTACCTCAGGCTTCTTCACTCTGCTTTTCTCCTTTGCATCTTCTCATCATCCTCCTTGCTGCTTCTTTGATCCTTCTCTCTTTTTCCTCTAGATCTTCTCTTCTTAACACCTCTCTCTCTCTCTCTCTCTCTCTCTCTCTCTCTCTCTTTCTCTCCTTCTCTCTTTCTCTATTTTCTTCTTCTTCTCTTTTCTTCCCCTTTTTTCTTCTTTTCTCCCCTCTTGGACGTCTCTTTTATCTTCCCCTTCTTTCCCTTTCGAAAAAAAAAAATCTAGAAACCCTAAATCCTTTCCCTTTTCACGTCCTCTCTCTCCCCCTTTTCCTTTTTTTCTTTTTTCTTCCCTCAAACCGTGACTCCTAAAAACCCCCACGTTTTCTCTTTCTTCTTTCCCTTTTTTTTCTTCAACAAAATCCTTTGGAGTCTCTTAGAAAAAAGTCACGATTTTCCTCTCACCCTCTTTCCTCTTTTTCTTTTTCTCAAAATCTTTTGGATTATCTCCAAAATCCGAAATCCCATTCTCTTCCATGTTTTTTTTCTCTCCCCTCTTTCCTTTTTCTTCTCAAAAATCTTTTGGATTATCTCAAAAAACCGAAATTCTCTTCTACGTTTTTTCTCTCCCCTCTTTCCTTTTTTTTCTCCAACAAAATCCTTTGGATTCTCTTAGAAAAAGTCACGTTTTTTTTCTCTCCCTCTTTCCTTTTTTTTCTCAAAATCTTTTGGATTATCTCTGAAAACCGAAATCTCCATTCTCTTCCACGTTTTTTCTCTCCCTCTTTCCTTTTTCTTCTTAAAAATCTTTTGGATTATCTCAAAAAACCGAAATTCTCTTCCATGTTTTTTTCACTCCCCTCTTTCCTTTTTTTTCTCCAACAAAATCCTTTGGATTCTCTTAGAAAAAGTCACGTTTTTTCTCTCTCCCTCTTTCCTTTTTTTTCTCAAAATCTTTTGGATTATCTCCAAAAACCGAAATCCCCATTCTCTTCCACCTTTTTTCTCTCCCCTCTTTCCTTTTTCTTCTCAAAAGTTTTTTGGGTTATCTCCAAAACCAAAATCCCCCTTCACTTTCACGTTTCTCTCTCCCCTCTTTCCTTTTTCTTCTCAAAATCTTTTGGATTATCATTTACATATAATAATATATATTATATACATATATACACATATATTTAATAACATACATACATATATATATATATATATATATATATATATATATATATATATATATATATATTATGCACATAGATGAACTGATTCGAAATGGGTTGAGATTGACTTCGGTTGACAACTGATAGGGGTTGAGCTAGGTTGGACCAAAACTGATTTGAATTGAGTTGACTGGACTGATTAGAATTAACTGGGTTTTCTCCCCTTGTCATTTCACGGGTCATTTCCGCTGTTATCCCGCATGGAATTTTCTGATGGCCTCTATTCCAAATTTTTTGCATTCATTTTGTAGAACATTAAAAATGAGGAATATAGGAACTTGAATCACCTCATTTGGAAGTAAAATGGTCAACTTATGAATTTTTGAAGTTGCAGACCAATTATCGATAATTTGTTTGACCATTCTGCATGAGATCCTTCGGAGGCTTTTACCGAAATTATTTTACGTTCACTTTGTAGAGCACTAAAAATGGAACATAATGAGACTGGAATCACCTGATTCGGATATGGAATGATCAAAATATGAATTTTTGAATATTAAATGACCATTTCCATATGTAATTTTGCATGGGACTCTTCGGAGACTTTTACCCGAGATTTTCCAAGTCCACCTTGTAGGACATCATAAATGAAGAACAATGGCCTTGGAATCGTTTGAATCCGACGTAGAATGGAAAAGATATGAAGCTTTGAAGTTCTAACGATAATTTTGCATGCAAGCTTGCATGGGATCCACTGGTGAATTCTACCCGGGATTTTTCGCCACTGACAATTGCAGGCTCAAGGGTTGACCTCTGAAAGGGTAAATATGGCATCGCCACGAGGACCGGGTACCCCTAATGCAGCTGCGTCAAAATTTTTCATAAACCCGGCATTCGAAGATATGGAAGGTGTCGTACCCCATAAACAGTCCATCGTTCAGGCTACCCTGGTGACTAAGAAATCGAAGGAAGAAGATGGTCCATACAGTGACAGATTGAGTCAAGTGGAAAAAATACTAAGGGGCATGAAAGGAGAAGAAAGTCAAATCATGATGCCGAAGGATTATGCTTCTTTCCAGAAACTAAACTGCCCCCCAAGTTTAAATGGACCACCGAGAAATTTGATGGGACAGGAGATCCCAGGGCCCATTTAAGATCATTCACAGGTCTATTGAAGCAAGGCGAAGGATTCACTGATGAGCAGTTAGGACAGGCATTCCAATTCTTACTCACGGGTGGGGCTTATCGATGGTTGATGAATCTGAAACCATCACAGATACATTCTTGGTCGGATATCACCAAAGCATTTATCAGCTTCTATTCCTACAATACGGAGTTAGAGACCCACCGTAGGCAATTGGAGACCATGGTCCAAGCACAAGGAGAGACGTTCACGGCCTATCTGACCCGGTTCAGAAGTGTTGCAGCGAAGCTTTGGGATCGACCCTCTGAAAGAGATCAAGTGCAGATAATGATGAGAGGTTTAAGTGGGCCATATAAGACATACATTTTCGGCCATGCCATCCTATCATTCGAAGGGCTCGTGGTTGCGGGACAACAAGTGGAGGACGCCATAACCCGAGGAGATATATTACCAGGAAAGTCAGAAAGGTCAGAAGGAGTGTCAAATAGAAGGGCGTACCCACCAAGAAACCCGGGGAAATCAATCTGTAAAGCAAATAGCTAATACCAATTCTGAACCATTGATCTTGGGAAGTTCAAGTTACACCCCACCACAGCAAGCAAGACCAAGGAGGCAGTTTACCGATTTGGGGATGACCCGGTCCAAGGCTCTCAATAAATTAATACAAACCAAGAAGTTGACAGTGCTTGACCCTCGTCCACCTCCAAGTCCTCTTCAAGTGAATTTTCGTATGGATCTTTTTTGTAAGTACCACAATCAGCATGGGCATGATACGGACAATTGCTATACATTAAGGCATGCCATACAGGATCTGTTGGATTCCGGTAAATTTAATGTCCAGCCCCGACAAGTGTCAGTGGCGAATAATCCCCTCCCTCACCACAGCATCAATTTCATAGAATGGGGAGATAAACCCTCAGACCTTACGCCAGTCATAGAAGGAGTAAGCAATATGGTTGTCACATCTGGTGACGAAATAAACATGTTGGGAAGTCATCAACAAGAAGAAGAAGAATATGATTTCTATTTCCCGGAAGATTCATCACACCTTATAGCACAAGCACAAGAAGAAGAAGAAGAAGAACCATTCATCATCTACCTCTCAGATGAGGAGAGAGAAGTAGATCAAGTTGACAACCGTTTCCTTGAGATGGAGTTCATATTCCCAGAGGATGAGCAAGAAGTAGCAGAAACCAAAACAGGGAAGAACTACAAACCATCCCACCTGATGGTAAATGATCCGGCCCAAGCCGTAAGAGAGAAAGGTAAAGGACCCGCCAATCGACCAGAACCTCCAAACCCGGTCTTGAAACAACTACAAAAGACCCAAGCCAATGTGTCCATTTGGGAACTTCTGATGGCTTCCAAGGTCCACAGGGATGCGATACTGAAATCTCTGGCAAGCATTTAGGTCCCAGTTTCAATGGAGGGAGAAGAACTAGCCATGCTAGTAGGGGGTAGATACGCCGTTAATGCAATTGTTTTTGGAGATGCAGATCTTCCTCAAGGAAGTAAGGATCACATACAAGCTCGCATATTACCATCGGATGCGGGGCAATAGCATTTTTCAAGTTTTGGTTGATAATGGGTCAGCCTTAAATGTATTCCCTTTCCGTACGTTCAAGCATCTAGGCCGTCGTTGAGTCGAGTTGAAACCTTCGGATATGACCATCAAGGCGTACGACAATACCAGAAGGGCTATATTGGGTGTCTTCACAGTACCAATTCAAGTAGGACCGGCTGAGTTTGAAACAGAGTTCCAAGTCATTGATATCTCTGCCTCATTCAGCATGCTTCTGGGTAGGCCTTGGATCCATCAGGCCAATGCGGTGGCATCCGCTTTATACCAGAAAATTAAATTCATCTACAAGGGTACAACTGTGACAATACACGCAGACTCTGCAGCTGTGAATACATTGGCCACTGGACAGAGTATTGAAGAGTTACAAGGGAATACAAGGCAGGATTTCACTCTCGGAGGGTTTCAAGTCGACAACATCTTTGCTAGAACTGAGCCAGATCCTACAGGTACGCATCTGCCTTTTTTATTTCATCAATTACTTAACATGCTCTACTTTCCAGGTATGGCCCTTGGTTCCCACCAACATGGTAGTGTCACTTTCTTATCTCTATTGGTCAATGAGTATAGATTTGGGCTGGGATATACCCCCACAGAAGGGGATCTGAAAGTAATCAAGAAAAAGCAGAGCAGAGCTGACGAAGGATTTCGGAAGTTCGAGAGGATGAAATACAAGTATAGTGGTCAGTATGGTAACAGCAAAATAAGAGCATCGGATAGAGTTAGTGGGGACTGGCGACCTCAAAGGACGGACGAAGCAGTCTGTCAAGCAATATCTGAGGGGTTATACAATGTACAAGATATCCAGTTTTCAAAGACCCTAAATGGGTATTTTGTCAAAGAAGGAGAAAACAACATCTATTGTGGATTTTCAGAACCTTGGTTCAGTACTCACCTTCAAAAGCAAGTACCCGGGTTCAAAATATTCTATGATTGTACCCTTGATTGGGAAGAGCTCGAGCAAGTCAAGATCCAAGAGCAGAGCAAGAAGCAAAAAATCGAGACGAAGTGATCAACATCAGCAAACTGTTCGACGATGATCAAGTGATGACGCTCACCGGTGAAGACCAAGATAGGAGTCCCGATGTACAACAATTCACCCTACCCATCAAAGGAATAAACCCCAATTGGAGTTGTCATGATAATTTTTTCTACCCAAAGGGGTTGCCATGTAATCCACATATAATGACTATGTCTGAGCCTAGGGTCCTGAGGTCTTTAGATAAGATTGAGTCTGTTTCAAATTTTGAGTTCGTTCCACATGGAACCATTTCCTCTGTACCTCTGCTTTTGAATATGAATAAAGATGACATTTTGAATTACTCTGCGTCTACTTCTTCCTTTCCTTCTCCTTCTAACTCAAACTTTGAGAATGATGAGAATGATGAACCATTTCCTGAAATATTACAATCCATCCAAGCATTGGAGGAGAAGAAAGCTCAACCTGTTGGCAAAGACCTCAAGATAATTAGCCTTGGTTCAGTAGAGCAACCTCGAGAAATAAAGATCGGTGCTACCTTGACGGAAGAGGAAACCAAACAAATGACAGAATTACTGATGGAATTCCAAGAAGTATTTGCCTAGTCCTATGAAGATATGCCCGACATAGAACCTGAAGTGGTACAGCATAAGAAACCTTAGGTCTCAGATGTAAGGCGATGTAAGCAGAAGCTAAGGCGGTTAAGGCCTGAATGGACCCTTAAGGTTAAGGAGGATATCATGAAGCAGTTTGACGCAGGATTCCTTGAGGTTACGAATTTCCCAGAGTGGTTAGCAAACGTGTGCATTGATTACAGAAACCTGAATAAGACCAGCCCCAAAGATGACTTTTCATTACCAAAGATAGACATCCTAGTGGATAACACTGCAAATCATGCTCTGTTGTCCTTCATGGATGGATTCTCAGGGTACAATCAGATAAAGATGGCACCTGAAGACAAGGAGAAGACCGCCTTCATAACAGACTGGGGCACCTACTGTTACACTGTGATGCCATTTGGGTTGAAGAATGTTGAGGCAACTTATCAAAGGATGGCTACTACAATCTTGCACGACCTAAAGCAGTTTGACGCAGGATTCCTTGAGGTTACGAAGTACCCAGCGTGGTTAGCAAACGTGGTCATTGTACCTAAAAAAGATGGAAGACTGAGAGTGTGCATTGATTACAGAAACCTGAATAAGGCCAGCCCCAAAGATGACTTTCCATTACCAAAGATAGACATCCTAGTGGATAACACTGCAAATCATGCTCTATTGTCCTTCATGGATGGATTCTCAGGGTACAATCAGATAAAGATGGCACCCGAAGACAAGGAGAAGACCGCCTTCATACAGGCCGGGGCACTTCTTTGTTACCTTGTGATGCCATTTGGGCTGAAGAATCTTTGGGGCAACTTATCAAAGGATGGCTACTACAATCTTGCACGACCTAATCCATAAGGAGGTAGAGGTATATGTAGATGATATGATTGTAAAATCGTTCACCAGAGAAGGTCACATCCCTGGATTAAGGAAGTTCTTTGAAAGGATCAAGCACTACAAACTAAGGCTTAACCCCCAAAAATGTGCATTCGGGGTTATTGCCGGCAAAATACTAGGTTTTATGGTCAGCCAAAGAGGAATTGAAATTGACCCAACCAAGATAAAAGCCATCTCTGAAATTCCAGCTCCTTAAACAGAAAGGGAAGTAAGAGGTTTCTTGGGAAGACTTCAATACATCAACCGGTTTATTGCACATCCCACCGCAACGTGTGAACCAATTTTCAAACTACTCAGGAAGGACCAGCCAAAGGATTGGAACCCTCAATGTCAGATGGCTTTTGACAAGATTAAGGCATATCTGTTGAACCCACCAGTATTAGGCCCACCAGTACCAGGAAGACCGCTACTCCTCTACTTGTCAGTACTAGAGGGTTCTATGGGATCAATGATAGCCCAGCATGATACAGATGGAAAGACAGAAAAGGCGTATACTATCCGAGTAAGAAATTCACAGGATACGAAGCCAATTATACACAGCTGGAGAAGACATGCACAGCCCTAGTCTGGATAACAAAGAGATTGAGACATTACATGTTATCCTACAAGGTCATACTTATTTCCAGAATGGACCCCCTGAAGTATCTATTTGAGAAACCGACTTTAACAGGAAGATTGGCTAGGTGGCTATTGTTGTTGTCCGAATTTGACATCACATACACTACTCAAAAGTCTATCAAAGGGAGCGTAATTGCAGAACATCTGTCGGCTCTACCAATTGAAGATAACCTCAGACATTTGGAAGATGTATTCCCAGATGAAGAAGTCTACACCACTCAAGAAGAGGGGAAGAATGACACATGGATAATGTTCTTCGATGGAGCCGCAAATCATATGGGATACGGGGCCGGCGTCTTATTCATAGATCCAGAAGGGGCATTTGTACCATTTTCATTCGGATTAGACTTATTTGCACAAACAACATTGCAGAGTACGAAGCATGTATCATGGGACTAAAAGCAGCTTTGGCCATAGGGGTCTGTAGATTAAAGGTCTATGGTGACTCATCAATTAGTATCTACCAAGTCAGAGGGGATTGGAAAACCAAAGATGAGAAGCTAATACCTTATCAGCAATGTGCAATATCCCTGGCTCGGAAGTTCGAGCAAATTGAATTTGACTACTCCCCAAGAGATACCAATAAGTATGCTGATGCATTGGCCACCTTGGCTTCAATGATTGGAAATGATCCGTTGGGACGTATCAAACCACTAATCATAGAGAAGAGAGTACGGCCAGTCCACTTGGAAGAAGTGAATGCATTGACAGTCGATGTCCGGCCATGGTTTGCTCCTATCATAGATTTCATCAAAGAAGGAAAGTATCCAGTGGAAGCTATAACAGGTGAGAGGAAGTCTCTTAGGAGATATGCCTCCCAGTTCATACTATGCGAAGATATCCTGTACAAAAGATCCCATGAAGGAGTGCAGTTAGTCTGTATCGACGAGGAACAGGCGCAAAATGTTATCGAGCATGTCCATCAAGGAATATGTGGACCTCACATGAACGCTAGAATGCTTGCAAAGAAGATTCTCAGAATGGGATATTATTGGAACACAATGGAAGTAGATTGTTCAGAGTTCGTAAGGAAATGTCACAAGTGCCAAATCCATGCTAATTTGATACACGTGCCTCCAGCAGAGTTGCATACTCTTAGCTCTCCATGGCCTTTCTCAACCTGGGGCATAGACGTGATCGGAAAGGTTCACCCTAAAGCTTCGAATGGGCATGAATTCATCTTGGTTGCCATCGATTACTTCACAAAGTGGGTAGAGGCACAGTCATATGCCAAGCTCACAGCAAACAAAGTGGCTAAATTTCTACAAGAGTATATCATATGCCGGCATGGAATGCCTCAGTCTATAATCTCAGATCAAGGACAACACTTCAGAGGGAGAGTCCAAGAATTATGTGACAAGTTCCACATCAAAAGGCATCGGTCCTATCCTTACCGTCCACAGACAAATGGGGTAGTAGAGGCGGCCAATAAAAATGCCAAGGTTATCCTCCAAAAGATGGCAGAATCTAATGTTGATTGGGCGGACAAACTACCTTATGCACTCTGGGCATACAGAACATCCATAAGAACATCTACTGGGGCAACGCCGTATTCACTAGTATATGGTATGGAAGCAGTCCTCCCAGTAGAAATAGAGGTGCCATCACTGAGGTCTTGATGGAATGCAAGATTCCAGAAGCTGAGTGGTTGCAATCCAGATATGACGAGCTGAACTTCGTTGATGAAAGAAGAATGAAGGCAGTGGATAATGTCAGAAAATACCAACAAAGAATGGCAACAACCTTAACAAAAAGGTGCGTGTTCGTCACCTGACAGTAGGGGACTTGGTATTGAAGGAACAAAGAGCACCTGTCCATGACCCTAGAGGCAAGTTTCGTCCTAATTGGAGCGGACCGTTCATGATAAAAGAAATCTTACCAGGGAAAGTTGTTCGACTGGTCAACATGGAAGGCATCGAGTTACAATACTTGACCAACTTGGATCAAGTGAAGAAATATTATGCGTAGCCTCTACGCTCTTTCAAAAAAAAAAAAGAGGGAGGGGCTGTAGAAGGCTTGTCTCTCACCTGCTGACATCAACAACAGGCATCAATCATTTGAGGAACTTACTGACATGGTTGACTAGATTCTCCAATGGGGCACAACGCCTTTCACCCAGGAATGGTTCTTCTTATCATCATAATCAAAGAAAGAATTTCCTGTTTGTTGGCTAAACTCTTTCATCCGTCCATCTATCCAACGGATTTCCCAAGAGTTACATATCAAAGCCCATTTTTCATATCATTTGATGTAAACTCTCATGAGTATATCAATATGAGAAATAAATAAATAAATAAAAAATCTGGCTGGAACTCTTATCTGTCGTTCATTACATCCGACGGCGTCCCAAGATTCCAATAAGCCCATCCATTTCCAAGCCAATAAAATGGGATCTTCTCGGGAAGATATGCCCATTCTACATAAACAACCACAAACTCCTTCAAGCGGCAAACCCACCTGGACAGTTTCTTGTCAGTCCCTTTTGGACCTCCATTTTAGCTCGTCATGTCTATAGATTTAAGTACTTTAAACTCAAACAGAGTCAATCATATGTATACATTTCATGTGTAACCTTCTAAGGGCATTTTCAATATATCTAAACAACAATAATTGAAGATAATTCCAATGATTCATTTCTTAACCTCTATTTGTATGTCGGGATTCCTACAGGTCACAACCGGGAGGCTGATAATACATTGATCCATCGGAGAGAATTACAGAGATGGACTGGGCACTGAAAAATTGGAGCTGGCGTATTGAGTTCACAGAAGATAGCTCTTTCTTACGAAAGCATCAATTGGAGGCACTTCCTCAATTAACAACCATTAAATTATGCCCAGACCTTTTGAAAGCGGCCGCTCAATGCTGGGATCCGACAGTTCATGTCTTCAGGATGGGAGAAGTCGAGTTATGCCCAATTGTGGAAGAATTTGGAGCTTGCCTTTTGCTCACACCTAAGCGGAAGATCTTCAAGCCATATCCAGGAAAAGATTACAGGCATGAGATACAAGACTTTTTCAACTGGGATAAGAAAGAAATGTGCCGTTTTGTACAAGATCAACGGCTCCGAGATAAAGCGCATGATCAAGTCATATGCTCATACAAGTCCAACAAGGAAAGAAGCACGGGTTCGGAGAAGACATGTTTACCTATATTGTAGCATAGCCCGACTATTGCTACGAAGTTTGCAGAATCCGAGAATCTCCCGTCATAATAGATCTCATCAAGCATGCAAGACAAGGTTTTGATATCATCCCTACAGTGTTGGCCGAGACATTAAAGGGCCTTGACTTCATGGCAACTCATCAAGATCAGTTTGAGTTGAACAATTTCAGCGGATCACCATATCTTCTTCAAATCTGGTTAATAGAGAGGTTAGGATTAGTTGAGGAATCTGAAATGACGACCCTCAACCCTTTTCAATTGGTAAAGAGAGCAGATCCTATGGCTTATCAGATGGACATAGACTGGTTTAGCCGCCTCAAAGAAATAACCACAACAGACATCAGATGGAAATGCACTTGGTGGAAGCAAGAGCGGGTTGTCACAAATACAGAAAATAGTTTGCATGTCCGGATCATGGGGTTGACTCATACCTCATTCTATTCTCCAACAAGGTTACCTCAGCAATTCAATATCCCAGCAAGCACCAACAGAGAAGTAACTGATTATGAACTTCCCATAGAGTTGACATCAGATCTGGTTGATACCATTGCTCTGAATGGAACAATAGAAATGTTCAAACACTCCCTAGAGTTGCACCAATCAAGAAACCAATAGCATTTTAGGTTATTTTTTGAATTCTAGTGTGTTTCATGAACTATGTCTCTTAGATTCAATAAAGAAACACTTGATTCAACATAATCATTCATATGCTCTATGAAATTCTCAATGTTCTAACAAATGCAGGTACTCAAACCAAAATCTCAATCAGATAAGATATCAAGTCTTCCATCTAAACAAATCAACGCCGAGCCCAAGCTCATGCAATCAGCCTTGTATTCACAGCCTAGCTTCATACAAGAAGAGATTTATCAGCCTACAAATGGATCAAGCCAGGTTCAAGCCCGCACATACCTTGCATCATGAGTCACCTCAGCAAGAAGAGGTTCTCAGCCCACAAATGAGCCTTGTATTCACTGCCTAGCTTTATACAAGAAGAGGTTTATCAGCCTACAAAAGGATTAAGCCGGGTTCAAGCCCACACGTACCTTGCATCATGAGTTCCATCTCAGCAAGAAGAGGTTCTCAGCCTACAAATGAGCCTTGTATTCACAACATAGCTTCATACAAGAAGAGCACTCACCAATCTTCCGAGAAGAGCAAACCTTTTTGCCAGTCAAACTACGTTCTAGGCTTAATTTCTAGGACACCCTTAGAATACGTAGGCAGTTTAGGAAGAATTACCCTAAGTGCAGCCCAATAAACAATATCACTCATACCCCAAAAATGTGGTTCTTTTATCTTTAGCCTTCAACTGATAACAATCTCGGCTAAAGAGGGGCATCTGTAAGCACCCCATTTTTGCCACCCTCGGCATAAGTGAACCAATATGGCAAGTTTCTAACCTTTAACCAAAAGATTTGTGATTTTCCACTGATCCCCACAGCAGGGTCATGGGCTATTATCTGCATAGATGCATAGGTCATAGAATTATCTTCGAAACGAGACCAGAATTGCTCAATTTCGATATCAAATGAGGAAGATATGACCATTTTAGTCGGATGATACATATAAGGGAGGTCTCTGAAATTATTATAAATCCCAGGGGCCTTCATGCAAATTATCCTAAGTCGGATTATTTGAATTTCAAATCATCATATCTTGATCATCCGACATCGGATTCAGATGATTCCAAGACCATTATTCTTCATTCATGATGTTCTACAAAGTGGACGTAAAAAATCCCAGGTAGAAGTCACCAGTGGATCCCATGCAAGCTTGCATGCAAAATTATCGTTAGAACTTCAAAGCTTCATATCTTTTCCATTCTACGTCGGATTCAAACGATTCCAAGGCCATTGTTCTTCATTTATGATGTCCTACAAAGTGGACGTGGAAAATCTCTGGTAAAAGTCTCCGGAGAGTCCCATGCAAAATTACATATGGAAATGGTCATTTAATATTCAAAAATTCATATTTTGATCTTTCCATATCCGAATCAGGTGATTCCATTCTCATTATGTTCCATTTTTAGTTCTCTACAAAGTGAACGTAAAATATTTTCGGTGGAAGCCTCCCAAGGATCTCATGCAGAATAGTCAAACAAATTATCGATAATTGGTCCATAACTTCAAAAATTCATAAGTTGACCATTTTACTTCCAAATGAGTTGATTCAAGTTCCTATATTCCTCATTCTTAATGTTCTACAAAATGAATGCAAAAAATTTGGTATAGAGGCCATCGAAAAATTCCATGCAGGATAACAGCGGAAATGACCCGTGAAATGACAAGGGAAGAAAACCCAGTTAATTTCAATCAGTCTAGTCAACTCAATTCAAACCCGTTTTGGTCCAACCTAGCTCAACCCATATCAGTTGTCAACCTAAGTCAGTCTCAACCCATTTCAAATCAGTTCATTTATGTGCATAATATATATATATATATATATATATATATATATATATATATATATATATATATATATATATATATATATATATATATATATGTATGTATGTATGTTATTAAATATATGTGTATATATGTATATAATATATATTTTTATATGTAAATGATAATCCAAAATATTTTGAGAAGAAAAAGGAAAGAGGGGAGAGAGAAATGTGAAAGTGAAGGGGGATTTTGGTTTTGGTGATAATCCAAAAGATTTTTGAGAAGAAAAAGGAAAGAGGGGAGAGAAAAAACGTGGAAGAGAATGGGGATTTCGGTTTTTGAAGATAATCGAAAAGATTTTGAGAAAAAAAAGGAAAGAGGGAGAGAGAAAAAACGTGACTTTTTCTAAGAGAATCCAAAGGATTTTGTTGGAGAAAAAAAAAAGAAAGAGGGGAGAGAAAAAACGTGGAAGAGAATTTTGGTTTTTTGAGATAATCCAAAAGATTTTTGAGAAGAAAAAGGAAAGAGGGGAGAGAAAAAACGTGGAAGAGAATGGGGATTTCGGTTTTTGGAGATAATCCAAATGATTTTGAGAAAAAAAAGGAAAGAGGGAGAGAAAAAAAATGTGACTTTTTCTGAGAGAATCCAAAGGATTTTGTTGGAGAAAAAAAAGGAAAGAGGGGAGAGAAAAAACGTGGAAGAGAATTTCGGTTTTTTCAGATAATCCAATAGATTTTTGAGAAGAAAAAGGAAAGAGGGGAGAGAAAAAAAATGTGGAAGAGAATGGGATTTCGGTTTTTGAAGATAATCCAAAAGATTTTGAGAAAAAGAAAAAGAGGAAAGAGGGAGAGAGGAAAAACGTAACTTTTTTCTAAGAGAATCCAAAGGATTTTGTTGGAGAAAAAAAAGGGAAAGAAGAAAGAGAAAACGTGGGGGTTTTTAGGAGTCACGGTTTGAGGGAAGAAAAAAAAAGGAAAAAAAAAAGGGGGGGAGAGAGAGGACGTGAAAAGGGAAAGGATTTAGGGTTTCTAGATTTTTTTTTTTCAAAAGGGAAAGAAGGGGAAGATAAAAGAGACGTCCAAGAGGGGAGAAAAGAAGAAAAAAGGGGAAGAAAAGAGAAGAAGAAGAAAATAGAGAAAGAGAGAAGGAGAGAGAGAGAGAGAGAGAGAGAAATGTGTTAAGAAGAGAAGATCTAGAGGAAAAAGAGAGAAGGATCAAAGAAGCAGCAAGGAGGATGATGAGAAGATGCAAAGGAGAAAAGCAGAGTGAAGAAGCCTGAGGTAGGAGATCCATCCTTTCTGTCAGTTATTTTTTTCAAAGTCAAAGTATACTGCAAATGCATGTCTGAGATTGGTGTCTAGCATTAGGAAGATGCCTCTGTTTGCATTAGGTTCCTTGAGATAAAATATTGGCCTTTGAGTCCTCTTTCTGACCATGTATTCGGATTTTATTTTCATGAGCTATATGATTTTATATTGATTTTATAATACCACTGGCCAGAATCTGGAACAGACCTGACCAGTGTATTTGTCTGTACTTAGGGAATGTTTTCGATCCGGATTTAGTCCACTCGGACTATCTATGGATAGTCCGAGTGCACTATCCATAGATCCACTAGGATATCCTAGTGGATCTATGGATAGTCCGAGTGGATCCAAATTTGTGATTCTCCCAAATAGCCTACGTATCCTAGGGTTTACCCTAGGAATCAGAATCCGCGTAGTTCGGAACATAACCTGTTCTAGGTTATAAAGTGAGAACCTGTCCTAGGTTTGGGATGGAGAACCTATTCTAGGTTTAGGGTTTAGAACCTATTATAGGTTTAGGGTTTGCCAAGGGGCAAAATCGTCATAAATTACCCTTTTCATCCTGGATTCTAATTTTGGAAGGTTAGGCAAGGAATTCTCTTTCTTTATTATGATTTTTATCATTCCCATTATGCCCTTCCCAAGAATGTGGGTGCCTAAATGCACGTCCCCACACCTATATTTTCTTCTAGAAGTGTGCATATATGGCAGTTCGACTAGGGTGTTGCATAAAATAAGTTATTGCCAAAAAATAAAATATTCTATCTAAATATGGCATATAAAACATTTATGGCAAGAAATTCACATATAGTAAGATTGTTTAAAGATCTTTCAAATATGGCATGTATTGCAAATAAGGCAAGAGCCTATATGGCATGATCTAGTATGCTATCTTCTAAGCATGGCAAGACCCTAATTGCTATTTTCTTTTCATATTTAGGGTTTTCTACCCTAATTGCTATTTTCTTTCCATTTTAAGGTTTTCAACCCTAATTGCTGTATTCTTTCCATTTTATTTAAGGTTTTCTACCCTAATTGTTATTTTCTTTCCATTTTAGGCTTTTCCACCCTGATTGCTATTTTCTTTCCATTTTAGGGTTTTCTACCCTAACTGTTACTTTCTTTCCATTTTAGGGTTTTCTATCCTAATTGTTATTTTCTTTTCATTTTAGGGTTTTCTACCCTAATTGTTACTTTCTTTCCATTTTAGGGTTTTCTACCCTAATTGTTACTTTCTTTCTATTTTAGGATTTTCTACCCTAATTGTTATTTTCTTTCTATTTTTTAGGGTTTTCTACCCTAATTGTTATTTTCTTTCTATTTTAAGGTTTTCTACCCTAATTGTTATTTTCTTTCTATTTTAGGGTTTTCTACCCTAATTGTTATTTTATTTCCATTTTTTAGGATTTTCTACCCTAATTGTGACAATAAGCATTTAATATAGCATGTGAGAAAGTGTAGCAGACAAATATGGTAATAAACATGTGTAGCATTCCAATCATGGCAATGTGATTATTCCAATTATGGCAGTGTGATCATTCCAATTATGGTAGTGTGACCATTCCAATTATGGTAGTGTGACCATTCCAATTATAGTAGTGTATGCATACGAACATCCGAACATAGCATGTGAACAAATATAGCATCAAATATGGCATGTGAGAAACAACCAAAGCATATGAGGATCAATCAAAACATGATGGAACACGCAGCAAGATGACAGCTTTGTCAGGCTGGACCAAAATGGGCACATAGGGCACTGTACTTACTCAAAAAATTCTTAAAAGATATCCACAGAAAGAGGACTCAGAGGCCAACATTTTGTCTCAAGGAAGCTAATCCTAAACGAGACCACAGGCAGGTCGAAAACATTCCCCAAGTACAGGCAAATACACAGGTCAGATCTGTTCCAGATTCTGGCCAGTGGTACTATAAAATCAATATAAAATCATATAGCTCATGAAAATAAAATCCAAATACATGGTCAGAAAGAGAACTCAGCAGCCAACATTTTGTCTCAAGGATGCTAATCCTGAAAGTGGTCATAGGCAAGTCGAAAATATTCCCCAAGTACAGGAAAATACACTGGTCAGGTCTGTTCCAGATTCTGGCTAGTGGTACTATAAAATCAACATAAAATCATATAGCTCATGAAAATAAAATCTGAAAACATGGTCAGAAAGAGGACTCAGAGGCCAACATTTTGTCTCAAGGAACCTAATCCTACAAGAGATCATAGGCAGGTCGAAAACATTCCCCAAGTACAGGCAAATACACTGGTCAGGTCTGTTCCAGATTCTGGCCAGTGGTACTATAAAATCATTATAAAATCATATAGCTCATGCAAATAAAATCCGAATACATGATCAGAAAGAGGACTCAGAGGCCAACATTTTGTCTCAAGGAAACTAATCCTAAAAGAGATCATAGGCAGGTCGAAAACATTCCCCAAGTACATGCAAATACACTGGTCAGGTCTGTTCCAGATTCTGGCCAGTCGTACTATAAAATCAATATAAAATCATATAGGTCATGAAAATAAAATCCGAATACATGGTCAGAAAGAGGACTCAGAGGTCAACATTTTGTCTCAAGGAACCTAATGCAAACAGAGGCATCTTCCTACTGCTAGACACCAATCTCAAACATGCATTTGCAGTGTACTTTGACTTTGTCTGTCTCAAGGAACCTAATGCAAACAGAGGCATCTTCCTAATGCTGGACACCAATCTCAGACATGCATTTGCAGTATACTTTGACTTTGAAAAAAATAACTGACAGAAAGGATGGATCTCCTATCTCAGGCTTCTTCACTCTGCTTTTCTCCTTTGCATCTTCTCATCATCCTCCTTGCTGCTTCTTTGATCCTTCTCTCTTTTTCCTCTAGATCTTCTCATCTTAACACCTTTCTCTCTCTCTCTCTCTCTCTCTCTCTCTCTCTCTCTCTCTCTCTCTCTCCTTCTCTCTTTCTTTATTTTCTTCTTCTTCTCTTTTCTTCCCCTTTTTTCTTCATTTCTCCCCTCTTGGTCGTCTCTTTTATCTTCCCCTTCTTTCCCTTTTGAAAAAAAAAATCTAGAAACCCTAAATCCTTTCCCTTTTCACGTCCTCTTTCTCCCCTTTTTTCCTTTTTTTTCTTTTTTCTTTCCTCAAACCGTGACTCATAAAAAGAGAGAGAAAGGTGTTAAGAAGAGAAGATCTAGAGGAAAAAGAGAGAAGGATCAAAGAAGCAACAAGGAGGATGATGAAAAGATGCAAAGGAGAAAAGCAGAGTGAAGAAGCCTGAGGTAGGAGATCCATCCTTTCTATCGGTTATTTTTTTCAAAAGTCAAAGTATACTGCAAATGCATGTCTGAGATTGTTGTCTAGCATTAGGAAGATGCCTCTGTTTGCATTAGGTTCCTTGAGACAGACAAAGTCAAAGTATACTGCAAATGCATGTCTGAGATTGGTGTCTACCATTAGGAAGATACCTCTGTTTGCAATAGGTTCCTTGAGACAAAATGTTGGCCTCTGAGTCCTCTTTCTGACCATGTATTCAGATTTTATTTTCATGAGCTATATGATTTTATATTGATTTTATAGTACCACTGGCCAGAATCTAGAACAGACCTGACCAGTGTATTTGTCTGTACTTGGGGAATGTTTTTGACCTGCCTAGGATCTCTTTTAGGATTAGGTTCCTTGAGACAAAATGTTGGCTTCTGAGTCCTCTTTCTGACCATGTATTCTGATTTTATTTTCATGAGCTATATGATTTTATAATGATTTTATAGTACCACTGGCCAGAATTTGGAACAGACCTGACCAGTGTATTTGCCTGTACTTGGGGAATGTTTTCGACCTGCCTATGATCTCTTTTAGGATTAGGTTCCTTGAGACAAAATGTTGGCCTCTGAGTCCTCTTTCTGACCATGTATTCGAATTTTATTTTCATGAGCTATATGATTTTATGTTGATTTTATAGTACCACTGGCCAGAATCTGGAACAGACCTAACCAGTGTATTTGTCTGTACTTGGGGAATGTTTTCGACCTGCCTATGGTATCTTTCAGGATTAGCTTCCTTGAGACAAAATGTTGGCCTTTGAGTCCTCTTTCTGACCATGTATTTGGATTTTATTTTCATTAGCTATATGATTTTATATTGATTTTGTAGTACCACTGGCCAGAATCTGGAACAGATCTGACCAGTGTATTTGCCTGTACTTGGGGAATGTTTTCGACCTGCCTATGGTCTCTTTTAGGAATAGCTTACTTAAGAAAAAATGTTGTCCTCTGAGTCCTCTTTCCGAGGATATCTTTTAAGAATTTTTTGAGTAAGTACAGTGCCTTATGTGCCCATTTTGGTCCAACTTGACAAAGCTGTCATCTTGCTGCGTGTTCCATCATGTTTTGATTGATCCTCATATGCTTTGGTTGTTTCTCACATGCCATATTTGATGCTATATTTCTTCACATGCTATGTTCGGATGCTCGTATGCATACACTACTATAATTGGAATGGTCACATTACCATAATTGGAATGGTCACACTACCATAATTGGAATGATTACACTGCCATAATTAGAATAATCACATTGCCATGATTGAAATGCTACACATGTTTATTGCCATATTTGTCTGCTGCACTTGCTCACATGCTATATTAAATACTTATTGTCACAATTATGGTAGAAAATCCTAAAAAATAGAAATAAAATAACAATTAGGGTAGAAAACCCTAAAATAGAAAGAAAATAACAATTAGGGTAGAAAACCCTAAAATAGAAAGAAAATAACAATTAGGGTAGAAAACCCTAAAAAATAGAAAAAAATAACAATTAGGGTAGAAAACCCTAAAATAGAAAGAAAGTAACAATTAGGGTAGAAAACCCTAAAATGAAAAGAAAGTAACAATTAGGGTAGAAAACCCTAAAATGGAAAGAAAATAATGATTTTACGGAATATGGTTGACAACTAAATATGGTTTCTTCCCATATTTTAACCCAAATAGGGTTAGCCAACCTTAGTCCACTCGGACATATTTAGGTTGACAACTAAATATGGTTTTCTATATCCTATATAGAAAACCACTCGGACACTCGGACAAATTTAGGTTAATTCCAAATATGTCCTATATAGAAAACCACTCGGACACTCAACTAATTGTATTTTATATATAATATTATAAAAACATGTGTTTTTTATATAAATACCCACACAACCAAGGTGTGGATATTTATTTATAATATATAAATATTATGCACATAGATGAACTGATTTGAAATGGGTTGAGACTGACTTAGGTTGACAACTAATTTGGGTTGAGCTAGGTTGGACCAAAACTGAGTTGACTGGATTGATTGGAATTAACTGGGTTTTCTCTCCTTGTCATTTCACGGGTCATTTCCGCTGTTATCCCGTATGGAATTTTCCGATGGCCTCTATTCCAAATTTTTGCGTTCATTTTGTAGAACATTAAAAATGAAGATATAGGAACTTGAATCACCTCATTTGGAAGTAAAATGGTCAACCTATGAATTTTTGAAGTTTAAGCGGACCAATTATCGATAATTTGACTGACCATTCTGCATGAGATCCTTCGGAGGCTTTTACCGAAAATATTTTACGTCCACTTTGTAGAGCACTAAAAATGGAACATAATGAGACTGGAATCACCTGATTCGGATATAGAATGATCAAAATATGAATTTTTGAATATTAAATGACCATTTTCATATGTAATTTTGCATGGGATCCTCCAGAGATTTTTACCCGAGATTTTCCACGTCCACTTTGTAGGACATCACAAATGAAGAACAATGGCCTTGGAATCGTCTGAATCCGATCTAGAACGGAAAAGATATGAAGCTTTGAAGTTCTAATGATAATTTTGCAAGCAAGCTTGCAGGGGACCCACGGGTGACTTCTACCCGGGATTTTTTACGTCCACTTTGTAGAACATCATGAATGAAGAATAATGGTCTCGGAATCATCTGAATCCGATGTAGAACGGAAAAGATATGAAGCTTTGAAGTTCTAACGATAATTTTGCATGCAAGCTTGCATGGGACCCACTGGTGACTTCTACCCGGGATTTTTTACGTCCACTTTGTAGAAAATCATGAGTGAAGAATAATGGTCTTGGAATCATCTGAATCCGATGTCGGATGATCAAGATATGATGATTTGAAATTCAAACAATCCGACTTAGGATAATTTGCATGAAGGCCCCTGGGATTATTATTTATAATAATTTCAGATCCCTCCCTTATATGTATCATCCGACTAAAATGGTCGTATCTTCCTCATTTGATATCAGAATTGAGCAATTCTGGTCTCGTTTCGAAGATAATTCTATGACCTATGCATCTATGCAGATAATAGCAATGACCCTGCTGTGGGGATCAGTGGAGAATCACAAATCTTTGGGTTAAAGGTTAGAAATCTGCCATATTGGTTCACTTATGCCAAGGGTGGCAAAAATGGGGTGCTTACAGATGCCCCTCTTTAGCCGAGATTGTTATCAGTTGAAGGCTAAAGATAAAATAACCACATTTTTGGGGTATGAGTGATATTGTTTATTGGGCTGCACTTATGGTAATTCTTCCTAAACTGCCTACGTATTCTAAGGGTGTCCTAGAAATCAAGCCCAGAACGTAGTTCGACTGGCAAGAAGGTTTGCTCTTTTTGGAAGATTGGTGAGTGCTCTTCTTGTATGAAGCTAGGCTGTGAATACAAGGCTCATTTGTAGGCTGGGAACCTCTTCTTGCTGAGATGGAACTCATGATGCAAGGTACGCGCGGGCTTGAGCCCAGCTGGATCCATTTGTAGGCCGATAAACCTCTTCTTGTATGAAGTTAGGCTGTGAATACAAGGCGCATTTGTAGGCTGGGAACCTCTTCTTGCTGAGGTGGAACTCAAGCAAGGTATGTGCGGGCTTGGACCCGGCTTGATCCATTTGTAGGCTGATAAACCTCTTCTTGTATGAAGCTAGGCTGTGAATACAAGGCTCATTTGTAGGCTGGGAACCTCTTCTTCCTGAGGTGGAACTCAATGCAAGGCATGTGCGGGCTTGGACCCGGCTTGATCCATTTGTAGGCTGATAAACTTCTTCTTGTATGAAGCTAGGCTGTGAATACAAGGCTGATTGTATGAGCTTAGGCTCGGCTTTGATGTCTTTCCTTTGATTGGGATGAGGCTCTTTTGATTGAGATTTTGAGATTGATTATCTAAATAAGCTAGGGCTCTGCATTTGATTCACTTATAGGCTGAGATTGATTTGAACTTTGGATGAGTTAGGGATCTACATTTGATTCCCATATAAGTTGAGATTGACTTGATCTTTGAATGAGCTAGGGCTCTACATTTGATTCACTAATAGGCTGAGATTGATTTGAACTTTGGATGAGCTAGGGCTCTGCATTTGATTCCCATATAGGCTGAGATTGACTTGATCTTTGAATGAGCTAGGGCTCCACATTTGAGTCACTAATAGGCTGAGATTGATTTGAACTTTGGATGAGCTAGGGCTCTGCATTTGATTCCCTTGTAGAAACGAGACCAGAATTGCTCAATTTCGATAACAAATGAGGAAGATATGACCATTTTAGTCGGATGATAAATATAAGGGAGGTTTCTGAAATTATTATAAATCCCAGGGGCCTTCATGCAAATTATCCTAAGTCGAATTGTTTGAATTTCAAATCATCACATCTTGATCATCCGACATCGTATTCAGATGATTCCAAGACCATTATTCTTCATTCATGATGTTCTACAAAGTGGACGTAAAAAATCTCGGGTTGAAGTCACCAGTGGATCCCATGCAAGCTTGCATGCAAAATTATCGTTAGAACTTCAAAGCTTCATATCTTTTCCATTCTATGTCGGATTCAAACGATTCCAAGGCCATTGTTCTTCATTTGTGATGTCCTACAAAGTGGACGTGGAAAATCTAGGGTAAAAGTTTCCGGAGAGTCCCATGCAAAATTACATATGGAAATGGCATTTAATATTCAAAAATTCATATTTTGATCATTCCATATCCGAAACAGGTGATTCCAGTCTCATTATGTTCCATTTTTAGTGCTCTACAAAGTGGACGTAAAATATTTCCGGTAGAAACCTCTGAAGGATCTCATGCAGAATGGTCAAACAAATTATCGATAATTGGTCCGTAACTTCAAAAATTCATAAGTTGACCATTTTACTTCCAAATGAGGTGATTCAAGTTCCTATATTCCTCATTTTTAATGTTCTACAAAATGAATGCAAAAAATTTGGAATAGAGGCCATCGGAAAATTCCATGTGGGAAAACAGCGGAAATGACCCGTGAAATGACAAGGGGAGAAAACCCAGTTAATTCCAATCTGTCCAGTCAACTTAATTCAAACCAGTTTTGGTCCAACCTAGGTCAACCCATATCAATTGTCAACCTAAGTCAGTCTCAACCCATTTCGAATCAGTTCATCTATGTGCATAATATTTATATATAATATTATAAAAAACACATGTTTATTTTATTTCTATATAGGATAAAATACCCTATTCTAGGTTTGGACGTGCATTTAGGCACCCACATTTATGCAACACCCTATTCTAGGTTTGGCAAGGCATTCTCTTTCTTTATTAAGATTTTTATCATTCCCATTATGCCCTTCCCAAGAATGTGGGTGCCTAAATGCACGTCCCCACACCTATATTGTCTTCTAGAAGTGTGCATATATGGCAGTTCGACTAGGGTGTTGCATAAAATAAGTTATTACCAAAAAATAAAATATTCTATCTAAATATGGCATATAAAACATTTATGGCAAGAAATTCACATACAGTAAGATTGTTTAAAGATCTTTCAAATATGGCATGTATTGCAAATAAGACAAGTGCCTATATGGCATGATCTAGTATGCTATCTTCTAAGCATGGCAATACCCTAATTGCTATTTTCTTTCCATATTTAGGGTTTTCTACCCTAATTGCTATTTTCTTTCCATTTTAAAGTTTTCTACCCTAATTGTTGTATTCTTTCCAATTTTTTAAGGTTTTCTACCCTAATTGTTATTTTCTTTCCATTTTAGGGTTTTCCCCCCTAATTGCTATTTTCTTTCCATTTTAGGGTTTTCTACCCTAATTGTTACTTTCTTTCCATTTTAGGGTTTTCTACCCTAATTGTTATTTTCTTTCTATTTTTTTGGGTTTTCTACCCTAATTGTTATTTTCTTTCCATTTTAGGGTTTTCTACCCTAATTGTTACTTTCTTTCCATTTTAGGGTTTTCTACCCTAATTGTTACTTTCTTTCTATTTTAGGGTTTTCTACCCTAATTGTTATTTTCTTTCTATTTTTTAGGGTTTTCTACCCTAATTGTTATTTTCTTTCTATTTTAGGGTTTTCTACCCTAATTGTTATTTTCTTTCTATTTTTGGGTTTTCTACCTTAATTGTTATTTTATTTCCATTGTTTAGGGTTTTCTACCCTAATTGTGACAATAAACATCTAATATAGCATGGGAGCAAGTGTAGCAGACAAATATGGCAATAAACATTTGTAGCATTCCAATCATGGTAATGTGATTATTCCAATTATGGCTGTGTGATCATTCCAATTATGGCAGTGTGACCATTCCAATTATGACAGTGTGACCATTCCAATTATAGTAGTGTATGAATACGAGCATCCGAAGATAGCATGTGAACAAATATAGCATCAAATATGGCATGTGAGAAACAACCAAAGCATATGAGGATCAATCAAAACATGATGGAACACGCAGCAAGATGACAACTTTGTCAGGCTGAACCAAAATGGGCACATAGGGCACCGTACTTACTCAAAAAATTCTTAAAAGATATCCTTGGAAAGAGGACTCAGAGGCCAACATTTTGTCTCAAGAAAGCTAATCATAAAAGAGACCATAGGCAGGTCGAAAACATTCCCCAAGTACAGGAAAATACATTGGTCAGATCTGTTCTTGATTCTGGCCAGTGGTACTATAAAATCAATATAAAATCATATAGGTCATGAAAATAAAATCCGAATACATGGTCAGAAAGAGGACTCAGAGGCCAACATTTTGTCTCAAGGAACCTAATCCTAAAAGAGATCATAGGCAGGTCGAAAACATTCCCCAAGTACCGGCAAATACACTGGTCAGGTCAGTTCCAGATTCTGGCCAGTGGTACTATAAAATCAATATAAAATCATATATCTCATGAAAATAAAATCCGAATACATGGTCAGAAAGAGGACTCAGAGGCCAACATTTTGTCTCAAGGAACCTAATGCAAACAGAGGCATCTTCCTAATGCTAGACACCAATCTCAGACATGCATTTGCAGTATACTTGGACTTTGTCTGTCTCAAGGAACCTAATGCAAACAGAGGCATCTTCCTAATGCTAGACACCAATCTCAGACATGCATTTGCAGTATACTTTGACTTTGAAAAAAATAACCGATAGAAAGGATGGATCTCCTACCTCAGGTTTCTTCACTCTGCTTTTCTCCTTTGCATCTTCTCATCATCCTCTTTGCTGCTTCTTTGATCCTTCTCTCTTTTTCCTCTAGATCTTCTCTTCTTAACACCTTTCTCTCTCTCTCTCTCTCTCTCTCTCTCTCTCTCTCTCTTTCTCTATTTTCTTCTTCTTCTCTTTTCTTCCCCTTTTTTCTTCTTTTCTCCCCTCTTGGACGTCTCTTTTATCTTCCCCTTCTTTCCCTTTTGAAAAAAAAAATCTAGAAATCCTAAATCCTTTCCCTTTTCACGTCCTCTCTCTCCCCCTTTTTTTTTTCCTTTTTTTCTTTTTTCTTCCCTCAAACCGTGACTCCTAAAAACCCCCACGTTTTCTCTTTCTTCTTTCCCTTTTTTTTCTCCAACAAAATCCTTTGGATTCTCTTAGAAAAAAGTCAAGTATTTCCTCTCCCCCTCTTTCCTCTTTTTCTTTTTCTCAAAATATTTTGGATTATCTCCAAAAACCGAAATCCCATTCTCTTCCACGTTTTTTTTTCTCTCCCCGCTTTCCTTTTTCTTCTCAAAAATCTTTTGGATTGTCTCAAAAAACTAAAATTCTCTTCCACGTTTTTTTCTCTCCCCTCTTTCCTTTTTTTTCTCTAACAAAATCCTTTGGATTCTCTTAGAAAAAGTCACATTTTTTTTCTCTCCCTCTTTCCTTTTTTTTCTCAAAATCTTTTGGATTATCTCCAAAAACCAAAATCCCCCTCTTCCACGTTTTTTCTCTCCCCTCTTTCCTTTTTCTTCTCAAAAATCTTTTGGATTATCTCAAAAAACCGAAATTCTCTTCCACGTTTTTTCTCTCCCCTCTTTCCTTTTTTTTCTCCAACAAAATCCTTTGTAATCTCCTAGAAAAAGTCACATTTTTTCTCTCTCCCTCTTTCCTTTTTTTTCTCAAAATCTTTTGGATTATCTCCAAAAACTGAAATCCCCATTCTTTTCCATGTTTTTTCCCTCCCCTCTTTCCTTTTTCTTCTCAAAAATCTTTTGGATTATCTCCAAAACCAAAATCCCCCTTCACTTTCACGTTTCTCTCTCCCCTCTTTCCTTTTTCTTCTCAAAATCTTTTGGATTATCATTTACATATAATAATATATATTATATACATATATACACATATATTTAATAACATACATACATATACATATATTTATATATATATATATATATATATATATATATATATATATATATATATATATATATATATATATATATATATATATATATATATATATATATAAATATTATGCACATAGATGAACTGATTCGAAATGGGTTGAGACTGACTTAGGTTGACAACTGATATGGGGTTGAGCTAGGTTGGACCAAAACTGGTTTGAATTGAGTTGACTGGACTGATTGGAATTAACTGGGTTTTCTCCCTTGTCATTTCACGGATCATTTTCGCTGTTATCCCGCATGGAATTTTCCGATGGCTTCTATTCCAAATTTTTTGCATTCATTTTGTAGAACATTAAAAATGTGGAATATTGGAACTTGAATTACCTCATTTGGAAGTAAAATGGTCGATTTATAAATTTTTAAAGTTGCGGACCAATTATCGATAATTTGTTTGACCATTCTGCATGAGATCCTTCGGAGGCTTCTACCGAAAATATTTTACGTTCACTTTGTAGAGCACTTAAAATGAAACATAATGAGACTGGAATCACCTGATTCGGATATGGAATGATCAAAATATGAATTTTTGAATATTAAATGACCATTTCCATATGTAATTTTGCATGGGACTCTCCGAAGACTTTTACTCGAGATTTTCCACGTCCACTTTGTAGGACATCACAAATGAAGAACAATGGCCTTGGAATCGTTTGAATCCGACGTAGAATGGAAAAGATATGAAGCTTTGAAGTTCTAACGATAATTTTGCATGCAAGCTTGCATGGGATCCACTGGTGACTTCTACCTGGGATTTTTTACGTCCACTTTGTAGAACATCATGAATGAAGAATTAATGGTCTTGAAATCATCTGAATCCGATGTCGGATGATCAAGATATGATGATTTGAAATTCAAACAATCCGACTTAGGATAATTTGCATGAAGGCCCTGGGATTTATAATAATTTCAGAAACCTCCCTTATATTTATCATCCGACTAAAGTGGTCATATCTTCCTCATTTGATATTCGTTTCGAAGATAATTCTATGACCTATGCATCTATGCAGATAATAGCCCATGACCCTGCTGTGGGGATCAGTGGAAAATCACAAATCTTTGGGTTAAAGGTCAGAAACTTGCCATATTGGTTCACTTATGCCGAGGGTAGCAAAAATGGGGTGCTTACAGATGCCCCTCTTTAGCCGAGATTGTTATCAGTTGAAGGCTAAAGATAAAAGAACCACATTTTTGGGGTATGAGTGATATTGTTTATTGGGCTGCACTTAGGGTAATTCTTCCTAAACTGCCTACGTATTCTAAGGGTGTCCTAGAAATCAAGCCCAGAATGTAGTTCGACTTGCAAGAAGGTTTTCTCTTCTCGGAAGATTGGTGAGTGCTCTTCTTGTATGAAGCTAGGTTGTGATTACAAGTCTCATTTGTAGGCTGGGAACCTCTTCTTGCTGAGATGGAACTCATGATGCAAGGTATGTGCGGGCTTGAGCCCGGCTTGATCCATTTGTAGGCTGATAAACCTCTTATTGTATGAAGCTAAGCTATGAATACAAGGCTCATTTGTGGGCTGGGAACCTCTTCTTTCTGAGGTGACTCATGATGCAAGGTATGTGCGGGCTTGAACCCGACTTGATCCATTTGTAGGCTGATAAACCTCTTCTTGTATGAAGCTAGGCTGTGAATACAAGGATACGTAGCCATTTGGGAGAAACCCAGGGCCCGAACTGTGCAGATTCTGATTCCTAGGTTAAGCCCTAGGATACGTAGGCCATTTGGGAGAAACCCAAATTCGGATCCACAATTTAGTCCACTCGGACTATCCATAGATCCACTAGGATATCTATCCATATTCCAACCCAAAAAGGTTTATCCAAACTTTAGTCCACTTGGACTATCCATAGATCCACTAGGATATCCCCCTTATTTTAACCCAAATAGGGTTATCCAAACCTTAGTCCACTTGGACTATCCATAGATCCACTAGGATATTTACCTTAGTCCACTCGGACAATCCATATATCCACTAGGATATCCATTCTCATTCAATCCAGGGTTCGAACTACGCGGATTCTGATTCCTAAGTCAAACCCTAGGATACGTAGGCCATTTGGGAGAATCCCAAATTCGGATCCACAATTTAGTCCACTCGGACTATCCATAGATCCACTAGGATATCCCCCATATTTTAACCCAAATAGGGTTATCCATACCTTATTCCACTCGGACTATCCATAGATCCACTAGGATACTCAACCATTTCAACCTAGAGTCCCGAACTACGCGGATTCTGATTCCTAGGTCAAACCCTAGGATACGTAGGCCATTTGGGAGAAACCCCTGAATTTGGGATTCTCCCAAATAGCCTACGTATCCTAGGGTTTGCCCTAGGAATCAGAATCCGCGTAGTTCGAACCCTGGGTTGAATGAGAATGGATATCCTAGTAGATCTATGGATAGTCCGAGTGGACTAAGGTTGGATAACCCTATTTGGGTTAAAATATGGGGGATATCCTAGTGGATCTATGGATAGTCCAAGTGGACTAAAGTGTGGATCCGAATTTGGGTTTCTCCCAAATGGCCTACGTATCCTAGGGTTTGACCTAGGAATCAAAATCCACGTAGTTCGGGCTTCTGGGTTGAAATGGGAATGGATATCCTAGTGGATCTATGGATAGTCCGAGTGGACTAAGGTAAATATCCTAGTGGATCTATGGATAGTCCAAGTGGACTAAGGTTTGGATAACCCTATTTGGGTTAAAATATGGGAGATATCCTAGTGGATCTATGGATAGTCCGAGTGGACTAAGGTGTGGATCCGAATTTGGGTTTCTCCCAAATGGCCTACGTATCCTAGGGTTTGACCTAGGAATCAGAATCCACGTAGTTCGGGACTCTAGGTTGAAATGGTTGAGTATCCTAGTGGATCTATGGATAGTCCGAGTGGACTAATGTATGGATAACCCTATTTGGGTTAAAATATGGGGGATATCCTAGTGGATCTATGGATAGTCCGAGTGGACTAAATTGTGGATCCGAATTTGGGTTTCTCCCAAATGGCCTATGTATCCTAGGGTTTGACTTAGGAATCAGAATCCGCGTAGTTCGGGACTGGGTTGCAATGATTGGGTATCCTAGTGGATCTATGGATAGTCCGAGTGGACTACGGTATGGATAACCCTTTTTGGGTTAAAATATGGGGGATATCCTAGTGGATCTATGGACAGTCCGAGTGGACTAAATTGTAGATCCGAATTTGGGTTTCTCCCAAATGGCCTACGTATCCTAGGGTTTGACTTAGGAATCAGAATCCGCGTAGTTCGAAGCTGGATAACCCTAGTTGGGTTAGAATTTGGATAGATATCCTAGTGGATCTATGGATAGTCCGAGTGGACTAAAGTATGGGTAAATAACCTAGTGGATCTATGGATAGTCCGAGTAGACTAAGTTGTGGATCCGAATTTGGGATTCTCCCAAATGGCCTACGTATCCTAGGGTTTGACCTAGGAATCAGAATCCGCATAGTTCGGGACTCTAGGTTGAAATGGTTGAGTATCCTAGTGGATCTATGGATAGTCCGAGTGGAATAAGGTATGGATCCGAATTTGGGTTTCTCCCAAATAGCCTACGTATCCTAGGGTTTGTCCTATGAATCAGAATCCACGTAGTTCGGGCTGGATAACCCTATTTGGGTTGGAATATGGATAGATATCCTAGTGGATCTATGGATAGTCCGAGTGGACTAAATTGTGGATCCGAATTTGGGTTTCTCCCAAATGGCCTACGTATCCTAGGGTTTGACCTAGGAATCAGAATCCGCATAGTTCGGGCCCTGGGTTGAAATGGGAATGGATATCCTAGTGAATCTATGGATAGTCCGAGTGGACTAAGGTTGGATAACCCTATTTGGGTTAAAATATGGGGGATATCCTAGTGGATCTATGGATAGTCCAAGTGGTCTAAAGTTTGGATAACCCTTTTTGGGTTGGAATATGGATAGATATCCTAGTGGATCTATGGATAGTCCGAGTGGACTAAATTGTGGATCCGAATTTGGGTTTCTCCCAAATGGCCTACGTATCCTAGGGTTTGACCTAGGAATCAGAATCCGTGTAGTTCAGGTTTCTGGGTTGAAATGGGAATGGATATCCTAGTGGATCTATGGATAGTCCGAGTGGGCTAAGGTAAATATCCTAGTGGATCTATGGATAGTCCAAGTGGACTAAGGTTTGGATAACCCTATTTGGGTTAAAATATGGGAGATATCCTAGTGGATCTATGAATACGTCCCCAGTGAAGTCGCCACTGTGAGGACAAAGATGGAAATCTTTAGAAGTCGCCACCGAGATTTAGGTCTAGGACCTTAGAAATGTGAAATCTCACCCCAAGGTAAGACTTCGATTGACTCATGACCCTTAGATTGGATTTTTTGGTCCATCAGAGATTGGGTAAGCGTCAGGTTACGGTTATGGGAAGGGGTTAGGCACCCAAACTGCCCGATCGAAATCGATCTCCTAAACCTTTCCTATGCTAGACTCTATTTATTAAATTAAACCAAACCAAGTGGTTTGATATCATTGAACCGAATCTGTATCCATTAGATTGCCTACGTATCACGGAATTATTCTGAAAATCAGGTTCACCATCGTAGTTCAGGTGTGATTAAAATTTATGGCTGTGATTTATGCTTGTGCATGATTAAGTTCTTTGTTCAAGTTGAAATTTATGCTTGAAAGGCTGAGAAATCCTATGGATTAGGATCTGGATAGTCCATGTGGACTGATAGATAGTCCTAGTGGATCTAAAGATAACCCTATTTGGGTTGAAATATGGGAGATATCCTAGTGGATCTATAGATAGTCCGAGTGGACTAAGGTGTGGATAAATATCCTAGTGGAACTATGGATAGTCCGAGTGGACTAAGGTGTGGATCCAAATTTGGGATTCTCCCAAATAGCCTACGTATCCTAGGGCTTGCCCTAGGAATCAGAATCCGCGTAGTTCAGAACATAACCTGTTCTAGGTTATAAAGTGAGAACCTGTTCTAGGTTTGGGATGGAGAACCTATTCTAGGTTTAGGGTTTAGAACCTATTCTAGGTTTAGGGATTGCCAAGGGGCAAAATCTTCCTAAATTACCCTTTTCATCCTGGATTCTATTTTTGGAAGGTTTGGCAAGGCATTATCTTTCTTTATTAAGATTTTTATCATTTCCATTATGCCATTCCCAAGAATGTGGGTGTCTAAATGCACGTCCCCACACCTATATTGTCTTCTAGAAGTGTGCATATATGGCAGTTCGACTAGGGTGTTGCATAAAATAAGTTATTGCCAAAAAATAAAATATTCTATCTAAATATGGCATATAAAACATTTATGGCAAGAAATTCACATACAGTAAGATTGTTTAAAGATCTTTCAAATATGGCATGTATTGCAAATAAGGCAAGAGCCTATATGGCATGATCTAGTATGCTATCTTCTAAGCATGGCAAGACCCTAATTGCTATTTTCTTTCCATATTTAGGGTTTTCTACCCTAATTGCTATTTTCTTTCCATTTTAAGGTTTTCTACCTTAATTGCTGTATTCTTTCCATTTTTTTAAGATTTTCTACCATAATTGTTATTTTCTTTCCATTTTAGGGTTTTCCACCCTAATTTCTATTTTTTTTCCATTTTAGGGTTTCTACCCTAATTGTTAATTTCTTTCCATTTTAGGGTTTTCTACCCTAATTGTTATTTTCTTTCTATTTTTTTGGGTTTTCTACCCTAATTGTTATTTTCTTTCCATTTTAGGGTTTTCTACCCTAATTATTACTTTCTTTCCATTTTAGGGTTTTCTACCCTAATTGTTACTTTCTTTCTATTTTAAGGTTTTTTACCCTAATTGTTATTTTCTTTCTATTTTTTAGGGTTTTCTACCCTAATTGTTATTTTCTTTCTATTTTAGGGTTTTCTACCCTAATTGTTATTTTCTTTCTATTTTTGGGTTTTCTACCCTAATTGTTATTTTATTTTCATTTTTTTAGGGTTTTCTACCCTAATTGTGACAATAAGCATTTAATATAGCATATGAGCAAGTGTAGCAGACAAATATGGCAATAAACATGTGTAGCATTCCAATCATGGCAATGTGATTATTTCAATTATGGCAGTGTGATCATTCCAATTATGGCAATGTGACCATTCCAATTATGGCTGTGTGACCATTCCAATTATAGTAGTGTATGCATACGAGCATCCGAACATTGCATGTGAACAAATATAGCATCAAATATGGCATGTGAGAAACAACCAAAGCATATGGGGATCAATCAAAACATGATGGAACACGCCGCAAGATGACAACTTTGTCAGGCTGGACAAAAATGGGCACATAGGGCATTGTACTTACTCAAGAAATTCTTAAAAGAAATCCTCGGAAATAGGACTCAGAGGCCAACATTTTGTCTCAAGGAAGCTAATCCTAAAAGAGACCATAGGCAGGTCGAAAACGTTCCCCAAGTACAGGCAAATACACTGGTTCGATCTGTTCCAGATTTTGGCCAGTGGTACTATAAAATCATATAGCTCATGAAAATAAAATCCAAATACATGGTCAGAAAGAGGACTCAAAGGCCAACATTTTGTCTCAAGGAAGCTTATCCTGAAAGAGACCATAGGCAGGTCGAAAACATTCCCCAAGTACAGGCAAATACACTGGTCAGGTCTGTTCCAGATTCTGGCCAGTGGTACTATAAAATGAACAAAAAATCATATAGCACATGAAAATAAAATCCGAATACATGGTCAGAAAGAGGACTCAGAGGCCAACATTTTATCTCAAAGAACCTAATCCAAAAAGAGATCATAGGCCGGTTGAAAACATTCCCCAAGTACAGGCAAAAACACTGGTCAGGTCTGTTCCAGAGTCTGGCCAGTGGTACTATAAAATCATTATAAAATCATATAACTCATGAAAATAAAATCCGAATACATGGTCAGAAAGAGGACTCAGAGTCCAACATTTTGTCTCAAGGAACCTAATCCTAAAAGAGATCATAGGCAGGTCGAAAACAATACCCAAGTACAGAAAAATACACTGGTCAGGTCTATTCCAGATTCTGGCCAGTGGTACTATAAAATCAATATAAAATCATATAGCTCATGAAAATAAAATCCGAATACATGGTCAGAAAGAGGACTCAGAGGCCAACATTTTGTCTCAAGGAACCTAATGCAAACAGAGGCATCTTCCCCATGCTAGACACCAATCTCAGACATGCATTTGCAGTATACTTTGACTTTGTCTGTCTCAAGGAACCTAATGCAAACAGAGGCATCTTCCTAATGCTAGACACCAATCTCAGACATGCATTTGCAGTATACTTTGACTTTGAAAAAAATAACTGATAGAAAGGATGGATCTCCTACCTCAGGCTTCTTCACTCTGCTTTTCTCCTTTGCATCTTCTCATCATCCTCCTTGCTGCTTCTTTGATCCTTTTCTCTTTTTCCTCTAGATCTTCTCTTCTTAACACCTCTCTCTCTCTCTCTCTCTCTCTCTCTCTCTCTCTCTCTCTCTCTCTCTCTCTCTCTCTCTCTCTCTCCTTCTCTATTTCTCTATTTTCTTCTTCTTCTCTTTTCTTCCCCTTTTTTCTTCTTTTCTCCCCTCTTGGACGTCTCTTTTATTTTCCCCTTCTTTCCCTTTTGAAAAAAAAAATCTAGAAACCCTAAATCCTTTCCCTTTTCACGTCCTCTCTCTCCCCTTTTTTTTTCCTTTTTTTCTTTTTTCTTCCCTCAAACCGTGACTCCTAAAAACCCCCACGTTTTCTCTTTCTTCTTTCCCTTTTTTTTCTCCAACAAAATCCTTTGGATTCTCTTAGAAAAAAGTCACGTTTTTCCTTTCTCCCTCTTTCCTCTTTTTCTTTTTCTCAAAATATTTTGGATTATCTCCAAAAACCGAAATCCCATTCTCTTCCACGTTTTTTTTCTCTCCCCTCTTTCCTTTTTCTTCTCAAAAATCTTTTGGATTATCTTAAAAAACCGAAATTCTCTTCTACGTTTTTTTCTCTCCCCTCTTTCCTTTTTTTTCTCCAACAAAATCCTTTGGATTCTCTTAGAAAAAGTCACGTTTTTTTTCTCTCCCTCTTTCCTTTTTTTTCTCAAAATCTTTTGGATTATCTCCAAAAACCGAAATCCCCATTCTCTTCCACGTTTTTTTCTCTCCCCTCTTTCCTTTTTCTTCTCAAAAATCTTTTGGATTATCTCAAAAAACCGAAATTCTCTTCCACGTTTTTTCTCTCCCCTCTTTCCTTTTTTTTCTCCAACAAAATCCTTTGGATTCTCTTAGAAAAAGTCACATTTTTTCTCTCTCCCTCTTTCCTTTTTTTTCTCAAAATCTTTTGGATTATCTCCAAAAACCGAAATCCCCATTCTCTTCCACGTTTTTTCTCTCCCCTCTTTCCTTTTTCTTCTAAAAAATCTTTTGGATTATCTCCAAAACCAAAATCCCCCTTCACTTTCTCGTTCCTCTCTCCCCTCTTTTCTTTTTCTTCTCAAAATCTTTTGGATTATCATTTACATATAATAATATATATTATATACATATATACACATATTTTTAATAACATACATACATATACATATATATTTATATATATATATATATATATATATATATATATATATATATATATTTATATTATATATAAATATTATGCACATAGATGAACTGATTCGAAATGGGTTGAGATTGACTTAGGTTGACAACTGATATGGGTTGAGCTTGGTTGGACCAAAACTGGTTTGAATTGAGTTGACTGGACTGATTGGAATTAACTGGATTTTCTCCCCTTGTCATTTCACGGATCATTTCCGCTGTTATCCCGCATGGAATTTTTCGATGGCCTCTATTCCAAACATCTTACATTCATTTTGTAGAACATTAAAAATGAGGAATATAGGAACTTGAATCACCTCATTTGGAAGTAAAATGGTCAACTTATGAATTTTTGAAGTTGCGGACCAATTATCGATAATTTATTTGACCATTCTACATGAGATCCTTCGGAGGCTTCTACCAAAAATATTTTACGTTCACTTTGTAGAGCACTAAAAATGGAACATAATGAGACTGGAATCACCTGATTCGGATATGGAATGATCAAAATATGAATTTTTGAATATTAAATGACCATTTCCATATGTAATTTTGCATGGGACTCTCCGGAGATTTTTCCCAGAGATTTTCCACATCCACTTTGTAGGACATCACAAATGAAGAACAATGGCCTTGGAATCATTTGAATCCGACGTAGAATGGAAAAGATATGAAGCTTTGAAGTTCTAACGATAATTTTGCATGCAAGCTTGCATGGGATCCACTGGTGACTTCTACCCGGGATTTTTTACGTCCACTTTGTAGAACATCATGAATGAAGAATAATGGTCTTGGAATCATCTGAATCCGATGTTGGATGATCTAGATATGATGATTTGAAATTCAAATAATCCGACTTAGGATAATTTGCATGAAGGCCCCTGGGATTTATAATAATTTTTGAAACCTCCCTTATATGTATCATCCGACTAAAATGGTCATATCTTCCTCATTTGATATCGGAATTGAGCAATTCTGATCTCGTTTTGAAGATAATTCTATGACCTATGCATCTATGCAGATAATAGCCCATGACCCTGCTGTGGGGATCAGTGGAAAATCACAAATCTTTGGGTTAAAGGTCAGAAACTTGCCATATTGGTTCACTTATGCCGAGGGTGGCAAAAATGGGGTGCTTACAACCATATAAATAATCACCATCCATGGCAGAGCCATGAACCTGCAAGCCTCTATTCACATAGACGAACTGTGGACACTAGCATGTATGGTATGTTAAAAAATGGTAAGATTGGATCGTCGAAATATATATCAATGAACGATCCACGGATTTTGGAAAACCATAGAATGACCTTTAGGATCTTAAGTTGACCTATGGAGACTCTAATCATGGATCAATGAAAGGATTCGGATGCCTAGAAGCCAGATCCGAAGTATTAAGATCAGATCTAGAATCTCGGTTAATGGATAATCGAAACAGCATCCATAACTTGGTATGGGAATCGAGTTTAAAACCTAAACTCTGTATATAGATTAAGAATAATATGGAAGTCACGTCAGAAAGGTTTGGTGACCATCGGATCACGTTTCGACGTGCGGTCGATGGGACTAGCCGTACCACCCAGTCATGGTGACGAACGGTCGAATACCAGCCGCATGCCATTCCAATGGCGGATCTTGGCCCAACATGGTCGGTGACTTCCTAAAATTTATTTAGAATTTATTAAAGTCTTGGAACCCAGAAATAACATTCTTAAGATAAATTCCCCTAGTAATTCATCAGATAGATATAAGGGCTGGTTTACGCCTGGAATAAATCAATCTCGGACCACCCTTGCAAGTCAAGACCTTAGACCAACCCTACTAGAGCTAGGCAACCTTTTTGGGTGTCGGCACTGTCAAACTACCATGTTTCGATGTGCAGTCGATGACACGTGTCTCATGCCTGTAGAGCAGACCATGTGGTCGACTACGTGCTGCACGCTTTTTCGACCTCTGTTGCGGACCATCCTTGGTAATTTACTTACTGGGGATTTTGTAAGTTTTCTTATGGGTTTAGATCTGCAAAAATCAAACGTTGATGAACATCCTTGTGCCATTTTAATTAAACATCCTATAGTCTGTTTGGACAGCTTGCTGCTTATACTTTTAATGACAAGTAACCCTTGGACAGCAAGTATTAAACCTTAGGGATTACTAACCAGACCTCTGTTTGATGGTAGAACCCTTGACTTCATTATAAGAAGTTTTTCTTAGTATTAAGGCTCTAAATAGGAAACTCTGCTTAGTGAGTGTGTTGTCTTGGGGAGAGGTAGTGATCATTTCACCTATCTTCTATGGACAGCAGGCTTTGTGCATGTTTAGACATATTGTAAGACCCGTATCGAGCTAACCGATCTTACCACCTTGTACCAGGTCTACCTATCATGGTCGAGCCAAATGGACCAAGTACGTGAAGGAAATAGCGAGACCAGGTATTAAACTAACCCAAAATGGGTAAAATAGGGGGTAGGGTCGCATATCCAAACAGGCAGGGTCGACCCCACCTCATCAAGAAGTCAGACCCCTGAATTTTAGACCTAGGGTCAGACAATTTAGACCCTAGGGTCGGACGGGATCTCCGACCCCCTCATCGACCCTAGGATCACCGACAGAAACTGTAAATAGGAAACTTTCCAAATTTCAAGGGGATTCTTTCCTAATCTCAATGGGACTTATTTTGGGAGGTTCTCCTCTATAAATAGGACGTCCCTTAACCTCTTTCACTCCTTTTGAAACCCTAATTGAAAGAGAAGAAAAGGAGAAGAGAAGGAAAGTTGGAGAAGAAGACTAAAGAGAAGAATTCAGAGAAACCTCTGAATCTCAGCAAACCTAAGGTATCGATATACTTTCCATGAATTATTTAATACCTTAGAATAGTTCATGAAGAGGGTATGATCTAGGAGAAACCCAAATCATCCATCCATGGGAAGATTTCAATGAAATCCATGGAGGAAATCATGGTAGACAAAGTAAGGAAGTAACCTGGAGTATTAATCCATAAAACAAGCATAAAATGGACTGTGGAAGTAAGCCATAGGACCCAAACTTGAAAGATTAGACTGTAGAATGAAAAGGTCGACTCAAACCACGTGTGGTCGCCCGTAGGGTCGATTGGGAATTTACCCTACCAGACCACATGATCGATCCCTAGCTTTTAGGATGTCCAGGGAAACTGCGGTCGCACTTAGGGTCGATGGAACATCCAACCATAGCATCGACCCTACACCCTGGGGTCGTAGAAAACTGCTACCCTACCTGCGACCCGTCCTGCTACCCTAGCTTAACAGAAGGCCTAAAATTATCAGAATGAATTCTAATTAAAATCTATCGACTTGTTAGGTTTTCCTATTGATATAAAGGTGATTCTTAAAGCTTGAAAGAGGATTCACACTCAAGCAAAGGTGAGGGAACAAGACCTAAACTAATTGACTAATAATAAACTGTTTTTATTTCCTGAGTCCAATGCCATGACTGATTCTATGCGTGTATGCTTGTAATGTGCATTCAACATGTCATCCAATATTCCTGCTAATAATGTTCATGCATATTTAATTCTATTTATTTATAACATGATGATGATGATGATGCTAGGAATAGGCATGTGAATGTATGTGTGTGGTTAGTGTGCTTGATGCGAGTGGAGCGTCAGGGGGAGGACGTGATATTGTGTTGTGTCCTGGTCACCAGACTCTAGCTCTATCTCTACTCAAGTCTTGTCCACTGACATCATCGTATCGCCATTACCTTAGCAGAACTATTACGTCGTAGGGTATCAGGGGAGGTGGTCTCGGACTGTGTAGTCTTCGACTCTCTCGGGGGGCCTTAGCTCTATCTCTATGGACGTATTGAGGGATACTGGGGTGAGGCCTTGGGTACACTGTTTGACATTAGGATTAGATAGTTGCGAGCCCAGTTTACAAGCCCTCGCCAGCAGGGGCTTACGTGTTGGTATGGGTAGAGTATCAGGGGAAGTGTGATGCGGTGTGATCCTAAGCACTTTAGCTCTATCTCTATTCCATGGCGGGTGCATGTGGGACGATAATAAACGTTATCTTTGGGTGGCTTTACACACTCGTGTATAGAGGTGAGGCGGCCACCGAACCTTTCTATAGCACATTGCAAACTTATATACTAGACCACAAATATGAATTGAATGCATGCATATGTTTGTTGCATTGTTTTGTTTGCTCACTGAGCCGTGATGTGTGCTCACCCTTTTTGAATTCAAATATTTTAGTTGACGATGCAGGAACCACTGTGGAAGATTATATGAATGCTTCTGTGTACGGGCATGTTACTGCAGTGGAGGCTGAAGATATAGTGGAGACGCATGACTCCTCATGCGAGTGCAACTCATGCGTTTTCGATTAGATTTTTATTTAAACTATTAAGGAAATGTAATTTGATATTTATTTACTTATGTCTCGATTGATACAACATAATTTGATATTTTATTTATGATTATCACAGTTAGATCCTCAGTTCATTTAATATTAAGACTTCCGCTATCGTGTATTTATTCTGACTATGGTTGTGGATGTGTATGGTTTAATTTAAAAGGACACCGCCTATTAGAGATCCTGGGTGAACTGTTCTGAAAGGTGCAAACTTGGGGTGTGACAACTTGGTATCAGAGCTCTCAGGCCCTGTCTTTTAAACCAGTATACTACCACAAAGGTTTGTGAACTGAGATAGGATAAAAATTTAAAAGCTGTAATAATAACACATTATAAGCACCTGTGTTGTTTGAGACAAAAATTGAAAGAGAATAATGCATCTATTAAATGAGAAACAAATTTATATACACTCGAAGGAAAAACAAACGTATATACACATGTCTAAAACGGAGTACAGTCCACAATCCGAACAGTTACTCTGTAGTACAAAAGAAAAATAAAAGAAAACACATCAGGAAGCTGGAGGTGATGGGGGAGGCGGTGCCTCGCGGTCTCTGTCATAATCCTCAACATAGACTCTAGTCAACCAAGCTACCTAAGTCTGGGTCGTTTGAAGACTAGCTGTGAGATCAGCCACCCACCGATCAATCACGCGCTGATCATCTAGAAGCTCTCCCACCCTCAGATCAGACATGCGCTGAGCCTCTCTAATCTCACGCAGTATCCCCATCATGTCATCAGAAGGTGGGTGTAAAGGACCAGCTGTATATGAAGGACCAGCTCCCGTAGTATGTGTAGGTGATGGAGGAGGTATGGAGTCCACATCCATATACAAATGATCATCATCCCCAGCATCACCCCCATGAACCCATGCTCCAGTGGCTGCTGCTGCTGCCTCAGCGTCAGCCATCTCCACCCGAGTACGTGAACGCACCAGAGCATTCCTCTCATCGTCGCTGACCTGAGCATCCTGCATGCCCATCTTAAAGATGGCCTCCCAATCCAAAGGTGATGAGAAGGATTTCTCCTGAATCCTCTCATCCACCAAATCAACACCCAAGCGGGTAAACAGTGTAGTGATCATGCGTCCATAAGGCAGGTTGCCAATCTGACTGGGCAGTGTGGCACTGATCATCGTCTGCATAATAATATAAGGGAGGCAGACAGGCTGCCTAGTGTAGATACAGTACAGTAAGAACTGGGTCAACTGGGAGATCCTCTCGTAGTGCCCACTCTGAGGTATCAGGTTGTGCTGAATGATCTTACAGTACACCCGAGGCTCTGGACGTAGGTAGATCGCTTTCATCTCCCAGCGATCCTCTCTGATGAGCTGATGGTCTATCACAGCCCTCATCGCCAAGGAAAAGAACTGGGGCTCTCTGGGAGCACAGTACACCAAGGGGCCATCGTATGAAATGCCCAAGAAGTCTGTTAACTGTCGATAGTCAAAGGAAACCTCTACTCCCTTGACGTAGCACGTGATCCTGAGCTCTCTACCCCTTTCAGTATCATTGTGATCTCCCACCACCTAAAGATTACAATAAAACTGTCTCACCAAGTCTGGATGGGTACAGGCATCGTAGGTGATTATGGGAAGCCAGCCCATGTCACCAAAAGCTCTCTCTACATCAAACAAGGTCAGGCTAGCCAAGTCCACCCGACGACCTCCCTTTACCTTCCTACGAGCATAGCAGGCATACTGCGCCTCAGCCTCGTTAGAACTGAAGCGGACTGGGTCATGAACCCTAGGTATTTTGGTACGAGCCATATTATCTGCAAAAACAAAGAAAAACAGACAATAGCTTAGTAAGGGTGAAAAACACAATAATTTTGGCATTATAACGACATAAATTGGTCAAAAGCCTCACTTTTCACCCATACACATGGGCAGGAGGTCTTATATAGATTCTAAACTATCCTGTAAAACTCATACAGTTGGAAATTTTATCTAAGAAGATTGAATTTGAAGAAATTTCAAGAAATTCAAAATTCTTGACAAATTAGGGCAAAAAAGGGGAAATTTCAACTTTCTCGATAACCAACCGATGAAACTCAAATATTTTTGAGGGCTTTCTTCCATTGAGTCACCAACAACAAAAGCCCCAATATAAATCGAATTTTTATGGTTGGAAAAAAGCTAAATCTACCACTCAAATCCTTAGACTACAAACTGCTTGTACGATCACCGATGGGATTAGAAGTGGAATTAGAAAAAGGTTATGGACCATGTCCAGTTCTTATTAACGAGAAAACTATAGATGCAACCTTGATTCAACTTGAGATGGCAGACTTTGACGTCATCTTGGGAATGGACTAGTTAGCTCGGCATTCTGCAAACCTATTATGTGCCAAAAAAAAGCTGATATTTAAAGACAAGGAAGGAGCAGAGTTCAGTTTTGTGGGTACCAAACTTCCCCGTAAATGAAAGCTCATACTCTCTGCATTAAAGGCTAGGAAGTGCCTTGAGAAAGGAGCAGTTGGGTATCTAGTATCTGTGGTCGATCTTACCAAGGAAGCACTACGAATGGAGGATATTGATGTCGTGCGTGACTTTCTAGATGTATTTCCTGAAGAACTACCAGGACTACCACCCGACCGAACTACAAAGTTTGTTATAGATCTGATAGCCGGAGCCGCACCAGTATCTAAAGCACCTTATCGAATGGCTCCTACTGAACTAAAGGAATTAAAAGTACAACTACAAGAACTGCTGGACAAGGGTTACATCCGACTTAGCATATCACCATGGGGAGCGCCAGTATTATTCGTAAAGAAGAAGGACGATAGTGTTCGATTGTGTATAGACTACCGAGAACTGAATAAACTGACAATCAAGAATCAATATCCATTGCCTCGGATCGATGACTTATTCGATCAGTTACAAGGTGCCAAAGTGTTCTCCAAAATCGATCTTCAGTCAGGCTACCATCAGTTGAAGATTAAAGATGGTGATATTCCCAAGACAGCATTCAGGACCAGATATGGATATTATGAATTTTTGGTCATGTCTTTTGGATTGACAAACGCACCAGCAACCTTTATGGAACTTATGAATCGGGTATTCCACGATATGTTGGATACGTCGGTTATTGTATTCATCGATGATATATTGGTCTACTCCAAGGACAAGGAAACTCATATTAAGAATCTAAACGCCGCTCTGCAGCTATTACAAAAAGAGAAGCTTTACGCCAAATTTACAAAGTGTGAGTTTTGGCTAAAGGAAGTCGCTTTTCTAGGCCATGTTGTCCGCTGAAGGAATTAAAGTGGATCCTAGCAAAATCGAAGCTATTGTGAAGTGGGAAGCACCGAAGAGCGTTGTAAAAATTAGAAGTTTCTTAGGTCTAGCTGGTTATTATCGACGATTTATGGAAGACTATTCCCGAATTGCCGTACCTCTCACCAGTTTGACTAAGAAGGGCAAAATGTTTGTTTGGACTGAGAAATGCGAGAAGAGTTTCCAAACATTGAAGGCTAGATTGATATCTGCTCCAATCTTGACCATTCTGATTCTAGGACAGCCATTTATTTTGTACACTGATGTGTCAGGATTGGGATTAGGACGTGTACTTATGCAAGGAGAACAAGTAATTGCTTATGCCTCAAGACAATTGAAGAGACATGAGAAGAACTATCCCACTTATGATTTGGAATTAGCGGTAGTAGTACATGCTGTCAAAAATATGGAGACATTACTTGTACGGAGAGAAATTTCATATTAAATCAGATCATAAGAGTCTTACTTATCTCTTTAATCAGAAGGAGTTGAATATGAGACAAAGAAGATGGCTGGAATTATTGAAAGACTATGATTGTGATATCCAGTATCATCCGGGAAAAACTAATGTGGTTGCTGACGCGCTGAGTAGAAAGGCAATGATAAAATCTCAAGAGGAGGTTAGCACAACTGCCACAATATGTACTACCGAAAAAGTATTCAATTACGGTAATGTGCAGTTTGTGATAGATGCACCGGGTGAATCAACCAACCAAGGGTTTATCCATTGGTTTTCAAATATGTTCGCCACATTGAAGATTGTACCTGATATACTTGATGAGGTGAAAACAGCTATTAAATCAAACCCTTATCTAAGAACGGTACAAGAAGACATCGAAAAAGGTAGGACTATTTCTGAGTTCACCTTAGATGATAAAAAGGTACTGAAGTATAAAGGAAGAATATGTGTATCGGAAACAGAAAGTTTGGACATTAGACACCGACTAATGAAGGAAGCCCATACCACCGCCTATTCGATACATCCTAGAAGTACAAAAATGTATCATGATCTAAAGAAATTATATTGGTGGAGAGGAATGAAAGCAGATATAGCTAAGTTCGTGTCTCAATGCCTAAATTGTCAGAGAGTGAAGGCTGAACGACAAAGACCTGCAGGACTGTTACAGCCATTACCAAAACCAACGTGGAAATGGGACTGCATCACTATGGACTTCGTCACCGGGTTACCATTGACTCCCCGAGTAGTTGACGCAGTTTGGGTGATTGTAGACCGCCTGACTAAAATGGCTCGATTTATAGCTATACGACCTCAGTATACACTAGAGAGGTTAACTAAGTTGTATGTGGATAATATTATCAGATTACACGGTGTACCTGAAAGCATTGTGTCCGACAAAGATCCACGATTTACTTCAAAGTTTTGGGAAGGTTTGCAAAAGGCTATAGGTACAACATTGAAGTTCAATACTGCATTCCATCCTCAGACGGACGGACAATCGGAGCGTACCATTCAGATTCAAGAAGACATGCTCCGAGCCTATGTAATTGATTTTAAAGGATCATGGGATGAGAAATTACCACTGATTGAGTTCACTTATAACAATAGCTATCAGGCTACTATACAGATGTCACCCTATGAAGCACTGTATGGCAGGAAGCGTCGAACTCCTTTGTTTTGGAATGAAGTTGGAGAACGTAGTATTGTTGGACCAGAATTTGTTGAAGAGACATGTCGAGTAGTCGACATTATCAAGGAAAGAGTAAGAACGACTCAGAATCGTCAGAAGCAATATGCAGATACTAGATGCCGAGACCTTGAATTTTTCATAGGTGATAAGGTATTCCTCAAAGTGTCACCTATGCGAGGTTTGAAACGGTTCGGACAGAAAGGGAAACTAAGTCCGAGATATGTCGGACCATATGAGGTTGTAGCTACCACCATCTATGTCAAGTGTGCATGATGTATTTCATATTTCCTTAATGAAGAAGTATGTCAGAGATCCAACGTACGTTTTGACAGTAGATCTACCTGATTTGACTGATGATTTGACATTTGAAGTAACACCAACTGAAATCACCAGTCGAAAGGTTCAACGACTACGCAATCGTGACATTTATTATGTTAAGGTCACCTGAAAAAGCAGAGATATAGAAGAAATCAGATGGGAAGAGGAGAATGCTATGCGAAAGCAATACCCTCATCTATTCGACTCGGAAGGTATGTATAAATTTCGAGGATGAAATTTTTATTAGTAGGGGGAGTTGTAAGACTGTATCGAACTAACCGGTCTTACCACCTTGTACCAGGTCTACCTATCATGGTCGAGCCAAATGGACCAAGTGCGTGAAGGAAATAGCGAGACCAGGTATTAAACTGACCCAAAAAAAGTAAAATAGGGGGTAGGGTCGCATACCCAAACAGGCAAGTGTGAGGACAAAGATGGAAATCTTTTGGAAGTCGCCGCCTAGATTAAGGTCTAGGACCTTAGAAATGTGAAATCTCACCCCAAGGTAAGACTTCGATTGACTCATGACCCTTAGATTGGATTTTCTGGTCCATCAGAGATTGGGTAAGCGTTAGGTTACGGTTATGGGAAGGGGTTAGGTACCCAAACCGTCCGATCGAAATCGGTCTCATATACCTTTCTTATGCTAGATACTATCTGTTAAACCTAACCAAACCAAGTGGTTTGATATAATTGAATCGAATCTGTGTCCATCAGATTGCCTACGTATCATGGAATTATTCTGGAAATCAGGTTCACCATCGTAGTTCAGGTGTGATTAAAGTTTATGACTGTGATTTATGCTTGTGCATGATTAAGTTTATTGTTCAAGTTAAAGTTTATGCTTGAAAGGTTGAGAAACCCTATGGGTTAGGATCTGGATAGTCCATGTGAACTGATAGATAGTCCTAGTGGATCTAAGAATGGATAACCCTTTCTGGGTCAAAATATGGATAACCCTTTATGGGTTGGAATATGGAATAACCCTATCTGGGTTGAAATGTGGATATCCCTATCTGGGTTGGAATGTAGATAACCCTATTTGGGTCAAAATGAGGACGGATATCCTATTGGATCTATGGATAGTCCGAGTGGACTAAGGTTTGGATAACCCATTCTGGGTCAAAATATGGATGGATAACCCTATTTGGATTAAAATATGGGTGGATATCCTAGTGGATCTATGGATAGTCCAAGTGGACTAAGGTGTGGATCTGAATTTAGGTTTCTCCCAAATAGCCTACGTATCCTAGGGTTTGCCCTAGGAATCAGAATCCATGTAGTTCGGAATTCTGGGTGGATAACCCTATTTAGGTCAAAATGGGGGTAAATATCCTAGTGGATCGATGGATAGTCCAAGTGGACTAAGGTGTGGATCCGAATTTGGGATTCTCCCAAATGGCCTACGTATCCTAGGGTTTGCCCTAGGAATCAGAATCCACATAGTTCAGGATGACGGGTGGATATCCTAGTGGATCTATGGATAATCCGAGTAGACTAAGGTGTGGAGCCAAATTTGGGTTTCTCCCAAATGGCCTACGTATCCTAGGGTTCGCCCTAGGAATTAGAATCCACGTAGTTCGGGCGTGGGTAACCCTATCTGGGTTGAAATGTGGATAAATATCCTAGTGGATCTATGGATAGTCCAGGTGGACTAAGGTTTGGATCCGAATTTGGGTTTATCCCAAATAGCCTACGTATCCTAGGGTTTGCCCTAGGAATCAGAATCCGCGTAGTTCAGGCTGATAACCTGTTCTAGTTAAGGATTTAGAACCCATTCTTGGTTAAGGATTGAGAACCTCTTCTAGGTTTAGGGTTGAGAACATGTTCTAGGTTTAGGATTGAGAACATATTCTAGGTTTAGGATTGAGAACCTATTCTAGGTTTAGGGTTTAGAACCTATTCTAGGTTTAGGGTTTACCGAGGGGCAAAATCGTCTTAAATTACCCTTTTCATCCTGAATTCTAATTTTGGAAGGTTTGGCAAAGCATTTTTCTTTCTTTATTAAGATTTTTATTATTCCCATTATGCCCTTCCCAAGATTGTGGGTGCAAATGCACGTCCCCACACCTAATATGTTTGCTAGGTGTACAGATATGGTAGTTCGACTAGGGTGCAGCATAAATTAAATTATTGCCAAAAATAAAATATTTATCTAAATATGGCATATAAACATTTATGGCAAGAAATTCACATATAGTAAGATTGTCAAAAATCTCTCAAATATGGCATGTATTGCAAATAAGGCAAGAGCCTATATGGCATGATCTAGTATGCTATCTTCTAAGCATGGCAAGACCTAATATGGCCATTTTTAGGATTTTTTTTACCCTAATTGCTATTTTCTTTTTATTTTTTAAAGTTTTCTATCCTAATTGCAGTATTCTTTCTATTTTTAAGGTTTTCTACCCTAATTGCTATTTTCTTTCCAATTTTAGGGTTTTCTACCCTAATTGTTGTGTTCTTTCCATTTTTAAGGTTTTTTACCCTAATTGTTATTTTCATTCCATTTTAGGGTTTTCTACCCTAATTGCTATTTTATATCCATTTTAGGTTTTTCTACCCTAATTGCTGTATTCTTTCCATTTTTAAGGTTTTCTACTCTAATTGCTATTTTCTTTCCATTTTTAAGGTTTTCTACCCTAATTGCTGTATTCTTTCTATTTTTAGGGTTTTCTACCCTAATTACTGTATTCTTTCTATTTTTAGGGTTTTGTACCCTAATTGCTGTATTCTTTCCATTTTTAGGGTTTTCTACCCTAATTGCTGTATTCTTTCCATTTTTAAGGATTTTTACCCTAATTGTTATTTTCTTTCCATTTTAGGGTTTTCTACCCTAATTGCTATATTCTTTCCATTTTTAAGGTTTTCTACCCTAATTGCTATTTTCTTTCCATTTTTAGGGTTTTTTTACCCTAATTATTGGTCTTTCCAAAAAATTAAATATGGTTGGTGAAAGCATTCAAAATATAGTGATAGCATTCCAAATATAGCAATGTGCATCCAAATATGATCGATGGATCAGATTTACTTAAAAAAATATTCATGAATTTAATCCAACCGTTCAAATTCTATTAAACCATTCAGATTAATTTAAATCATTCACAATAAAGATCCAATGGTTTATATGGATTAAAAACACCTATGATCAAGATCCAACGGTTAAAAATCATTCAAAACACATATGATCAAGATCCAACACAATCTAACCATTCAAATCCATTTAAAATCAAATCTTAATGAAAATCCAGATCACCCAAAATAATAATCAAACCATTCAGATTCATTTATCATCATCCAATGGCCCCGTTTAATCATTCCATCATCAAAATAGATTATCATCCAACCAATCAAATTTAATACCATCATATGGTCCCAAAATCAATGGTCATATTTTATTTCACCAAAATCATGATTAACGGCCACACTTAGTCAAATTAAGTTCATTCAAATGGCCAAATCAAAATTCACCCAAAGACCATATTTTAATCCACATGAAAATTCATCTAACGGCCCTCATATGATCAAAATAAAATTATCATATCATCACATGATCAAATAAAAGTATCATCCAACGGCTCACATCACATGATCAAGAAAATCAACATTAACATACCAATGGATCAGATTAAATCTCATGATTAATAGTGCATGATCAAATGGTGGATAACAGGTAGAGATTAAATTAGACAAAATCAGATTCATGGGATCAGTGGGATGAGGGATTCAAATCAAGTGGAATCAGATCAATATGATTGTTGAGGGATCCGGTGGGTACTGTAGAGTGAAATGGTAAATGATGTGCTGATAGTGCAACAAGTGGCTTGTGGGTGATTCGGGTGATGATGTGAGTTTAAACCAAAAGAACAAAAAAAAAACAGAAAAAAAACTAAGCAGACTTACCTCACCGCCTCTCTCCTTCTCCCCTTCTTTGGGTTTCAATCTGAATTTCCTCTTCCTTTTATGTCCGTCCTCCTCTTTTCTGAATCTCTCTCTCTGGTTTTGCTTCCCTCAAACCCAAAAAAAATGACGTCCTCTTATTCTAGGATTTGCACCTCCTAGTTCACAATCCAAATCTTTTCCTTAGAGAAATCGACTCCCTTCCTTGTTGGGCCTTTTGACACTTAGTCATACCTTAGTTTCCCTCTTTAGATTTTTCTCAATTCTCATTCTTTATTTGAAACCATGACAACCAACTAAACTTTCCTTTCCTTTTTTTTTCTTTATTCTCCTTTTCTTTCTTTTTTCAACTCCCTTCTTCTTTTGTTATTTCCTTTTTTTTATTTTATTTCTTTTTCTATCCAAAACCGACATTAGACTAGTTGATTTCCTCCCCCTAATTTGATTCTAGGATCTGCATCTCCTAGTTCACAATCCAAATCTTTTTCTTAGAGAAATCGACTCCCTTCCTTGTTGGGCCTCTTGACACTTAGTCATACCTTAGTTTTTCCTCTTTAGATTTTTCCCAATTCTCTTTCTTTATTTGAAACCATGACAACCAACTAAACTTTCCCTTTTCTTTTTTTTTTTCTTTATTCTCCTTTTCTTTCTTTTTTTAACTCCCTTCTTCTTTTGTTATTTCCCTTTTTTTATTTTATTTCTTTTTCTATCCAAAACCGACATTAGACTAGATGATTTTCTCCCCCTAATTTGATTCTAAGATCTGCATCTCCTAGTTCACAATCCAAATCTTTTCCTTAGAGAAATCGACTCATTTCCTTGTTGGGCATCTTGACACTTAGTCATACCTTAGTTTTCCTCTTAAGATATTTCTCAATTCTCTTTCTTTATTTGAAACCATGACAACCAGCTAAACTTTTCCTTTTTTTTTTTTTGGTTAAATCACGTACCACCTCTTGCTTTTCTATTATCTTTTCTTTACAAAACAACGACACCTAGCTCATCTCTCCATTTTTTTGCTTTTTTTTTCTTTCCTCATTTATTCTCTTGGGGACACCCAGTGCCCATGCAATCTTTCCTTAATTCATTCCCACCTCATGCTTTCCCTTACTATCTCATTGGTCCATGGTTAGCACTACGATCTTCTAAATCAAACCATGGCGAGCATGATATGTTATTTGCTTCTTCGTTTAACACCTCCAACCGATCCCACATTAGGTAAATGTGACACCACCTACTTGCTAAAACAACCACATGCAAATTTCTCTCTTTTCTTAATATCTCATGTTGACACCTAGCCTCTCAAAGATCCCCTCTTGCTTAATGCATTCCCATGGCCAGCATTAACATGCTTTTTTGTTAAATTCCACCGACCGCAAAATGGGGTTTTATGCTACCTCACACCACCTTGTATCCCACGGGTAGCATGCATAATATGATAATATATCATGAAATATACAATATAGTATACGTTATGTAGTATATGATATAGTATATATATGAATATAATACGTTATCATATAATACATATGTAATAACACTTATTGCACACAAATACATGGGTTGACCCAGTTTGCCTCGGCCTGGTCTAGCTGGATCGGGCTGACATGGGTTGTACAGGTTTGGCCTATTCATCCAAGTAGGTAATAGCCCATGACCCTTCTGTGGGGTTCATTAGAGAATCACAAACCCTTGGGTTAAAGGCCGAAAACCCACCATATTGGTTCACTTATGCTGAGGGTGGCGAAAATGGGGTGCTTATAGCAGGGTCGACCCTACCTCATCAGGAAGTCAGACCCCTGAATTTTAGACCTAGGGTCGGACAATTAAGACCCTAGGGTCGGACGGGATCTCCGACCCCCTCATCGACCCTTGGATCATCGACAGAAACCGTAAATAGGAAACTTTCCAAATTTCAAGGGGATTCTTTCTTAATCTCAATGGGACTTATTTTGGGAGGTTCTCCTCTATAAATATGACGTCTCTTAACCTCTTTCACTCCTTTTGAAACCCTAATTGAAAGAGAAGAGAAGGAGAAGATAATGAAAGTTGGAGAAGAAGACTAAAGAGAAGAATTTAGAGAAACCTCTGAATCTCAGCAAACCTAAGGTATGGATATGCTTTCCATGAATTGTTTAAGACCTTAGAATAGTTCATGAAGAGGGTATGATCTAGGAGAAACCCAAATCATCCATCCTATCACACCCCAATTATGAACCAACCAGAATGGTGTGAGTGAACCGTCATTGAACCAATGGTTCACACCAGGATCTCGAATAGACCGTGTCCACTCATATAAACCATTGTACAAAACCACAATCAGAATATAAATAGTACAACGGAAGTCTTTAAATAAATAACTGAGAATCTATTGATAAATTTAAATAAAATATCTAATTATTCAAATTCAAACATAAAATATAATATCCTTACATCCACTTAATCCAACTGAAAATAACTAAAAATAAATAAAAGCCAATCAAAGGTACACGCAAAAAGGGCACTCGCATGAAGCGTCATGCTCATCCTCTCCTGCCTATACATCCAGCAGCAACACCACCATACGCTGGAGCGCTCAAATAGTCGTCCACGGTATAACCTGCATCAATATCTAAAAACAATGTATATACAAAGGGTGAGCTCACAACTTAGCTCAGTAAGACAATCAGACAGTTTCACAATATTATGCATGAGTAACAATCATTTTATACTGTGGTCTGATTTAAGTATGCAATGTGCTATAGAAAGGTTTGGTGGCCCCCGCACCTCTATACACGAGTGTGTAGCACCGCATAGTAGATCACACCACCACCGGCCCACATGCACCCATCATGGAATAGAGATAGAGCAAAGGTATCCTCGTACCTCCCCTGATACCCTACCCATACCAGTACCTAAGCCCCTACTGGCTAGCGCTTGCAAACTGAGCTCGCAACTAACCAATCCTATATGTCATCAATGTAGGCTCTATCCCAGCACAGTCGTCTACGGCATAGAGATAGAGCTAAGGTATCCCCGTACCTCCCCTGATACCCTATCCGCAACTAACACACTAGGATAAAACAATATGCAGGTAGACCCTATCCCAACATAACACCCACGGCATAGAGATAGAGCTAAAGCATCGTGGACAAGCCAGCGTCGGCATCAAAGACTACAATGCCACATAACCATGGCCAGGCTAACATCAATATCGGAGACCACCGTACCACGACCTTCCCCTGATGCCCCACCTATACCAAGCATGTTAAAAGAGAATACTACAAAAGGTGCCAGTGTGAGGAATGATCCCAGGCCTACGCCCCACTCCACACACCAACGAAAACAATCACATTCCTAACAATCACATCCTATTATGCATAAACAATAATAATAACTGAAAGTAAAGGATGGCATGTGAATATGCACAAACATCACATCATATATATTCAGGGTTATTAACAACGATTTACTGTCCATTAATTATTAGGGTTTAGGTCAGATTCCCTTACCTGACACTCGTTTGATAGCTTGCTCCACGTCGTAAGATCCAAACGTGCTATCACAAAGTCCTACATAATATTGGGGTTTCATTAAAATAATTTCTTAGGGTTTCACGTTGGTCGAAAAACCAACGAGGTTACAAAAATACACTCACAGAGCTGACCGGTGGCATGTACCGGTCGTAGCTCTGTGGGGAAGACTGGCGACCGGTATGGTCAGCTAGTCCCCACAGACCAGCCCCCCGGAAGGTACCGGTGGCAACATACAGGTCACACAGGGTGCAACCGGTATAGTCGACCGGTATGTCTCCGAAAGACCATACTTTGGGTTTTTCGACTGCTGTCAATCATTCTCCATGGATTTCCAGGGTTTCTCCTATCCATTCTAAATCTGAGCTTTGAGTTAGAGTTATCTCCAACTCATTCAAGTCTAGTTTCGATGATAATCATCCTAGAATTTGAATCTAGGGTTTGACGACAATTTAGGGTTTAATAGCCAATTAGGGTTTTAGATCAATACCTGCTTTGCATGGTATTGATCCACCAATGCAATTATCCTAGAGCCATAGAGTAAGAAGAATGATTAAAACACTTACCGTCGACTGGCGTAAAGTGAGCGTCGTCGAACGGTAAAGGCAGCACTTCCTTCTTCTTCCTAGCTTCTTCTCCTTCTCCAACCTCCTTCTCCTCTCTAGGGTTTGTGAGAGATAATGGAAAGGATTTGAGGAGGTTTAGAGGTGTTTATATAGGCTAGGATTAGGGTTTAGTAACCCTAGGATTAGGAAGGTCCAGGTATTAGGGTTTAGGAAAGTGGGACCCGTAGAGATCCAATTCTGGATCTCCGTAGTCAACTGCGCAGAGCTGACCGCTCGACCGGTACCAAGACCGGTACCAACGATCGATCAACATAAAATGACACTTATTTGACCGTCTTTGACCTATTTGTCATCCGCTCATCCCGTCTGGCCCGGTGATGATCGAAAGACCTGCCACGACATGAAATCAAGATTTAGACCGGGTTTATGGAGTGCGGGTGTAAGCACCCCATTTTTGCCACCCTCGGCATAAGTGAACCAATATGGCAGGTTTCTGACCTTTAACCCCAAGATTTGTAATTCTCCACTGATCCCCACAGCAGGGTCATGGGCTATTATCTGCATAGATGCATAGGTCATGGAATTATCTTCGAAACGAGACCAGAATTGCTCAATTCCGATATCAAATGAGGAAGATATGACCATTTTAGTCGGATGATACATATAAGGGAGGTTTCTGAAATTATTATAAATAATCCCAGGGGCCTTCATGCAAATTATCCTAAGTCGGATCGTTTGAATTTCAAATCATCATATTTTGATCATCCGACATCGGATTCAGATGATTCCAAGACCATTATTCTTCATTCATGATGTTCTAACAAAGTGGATGTAAAAAATCCCGGGTAGAAGTCACCAGTGGGTCCCATGAAAACTTACATGCAAAATGATCGTTAGAACTTCAAAGCTTCATATCTTTCCCGTTCTACATCGGATTCAGATGATCCCAAGACCATTATTCTCCATTCATGATGTTCTACAAAGTGGACGTAAAATCCCGGGTAGAAGTCACCAGTGGGTCCCATGCAAACTTGCATGCAAAATGATCGTTAGAACTTCAAAGCTTCTTATCTTTCCCGTTCTACATCGGATTCAGATGATTTCAAGACCATTATTCTTCATTCATGATGTTTTACAAAGTAGACGTAAAAAATCCCGGGTAGAAGTCACCAGTGGGTCCCATGCAAGCTTGCATGCAAAATTATCATTAGAACTTCAAAGCTTCATATCTTTTCTGTTCTACATCGGATTCAGATGATTCCAAGACCATTGTTCTTCATTTGTAATGTCCTACAAAGTGGACGTGGAAAATCTCGGGTAAAAGTCTCCGGAGAGTCTCATGCAAAATTACATATGGAAATGGTCATTTAATATTCAAAAATTCATATTTTGATCATTCCATATCCGAATCAAGTGATTCCAGTCTCACTATGTTCCATTTTTAGTGCTCTACAAAGTGAACGTAAAATATTTTCGGTAGAAGCCTCCGAAGGATCTCATGCAGAATGGTTAATCAAATTATCGATAATTGGTCCGCTTAAACTTCAAAAATTCATAAGTTGACCATTTTACTTCCAAATGAGGTGATTCAAGTTCCTATATTCTTCATTTTTAATGTTCTACAAAATGAATGTAAAAAATTTAGAATAGAGGCCATCGGAAAATTCCATGCGGGATAACAGCGAAAATGACCCGTGAAATGACAAGGGGAGAAAACCCAGTTAATTCCAATCAGTCCAGTCAACTCAGTTCAAACCAGTTTTGGTCCAACCTAGCTCAACCCATATCAGTTGTCAACCTAAGTCAGTCTCAACCCATTTCGAATCAGTTCATCTATGTGCATAATATATATATATTATAATATATATATATATATATATATGTATATGTATATGTATGTATGTTATTAAATATATGTGTATATATGTATATAGTATATATTATTATATGTAAATGATAATCCAAAAGATTTTGAGATGAAAAAGGAAAGAGGGGAGAGAGAAAACGTGGGGGTTTTTAGGAGTCACGGTTTTAGGGAAGAAGAAAAAAAAAGGAAAAAAAAGGGGGAGAGAGAGGACGTGAAAAGGGAAAGGATTAGGGTTTCTAAGGGAATCCAAAAGATTTTGTTGGAGAAAAAAAAGGAAAGAAGAAAGAGGAAAAAAATGTGAGTTTTTCCAAGATAAACAAAAAGATTTTGTTGGAGAAAAAAAAGGGAAAGAACAAAGAGGAAAAACGTGAGCTTTTCTAAGGGAATCCAAAAAGATTTTGTTGGAGAAAAAAAAGGAAAGAAGAAAGAGGAAAAAACATGGGCTTTTCTAAGATAAACAAAAAGATTTTTTGGATTTCCAAAAGAGAATAAAAGAAAAGGAAAAAACGTGAATGAGAGAGGGTTTTTCTTTTGGGGCTAGGTTTTGGGAGAAAAAGAAGGGAGAAGAGAGAGAAAAAGAGAATAAAAGAAAAGGAAAAAACGTGAATGAGAGAGGGTTTTTCTTTTGGGGCTAGGTTTTGGGAGAAAAAAAAGGGAGGAAGAGAGAAAAAAGGAGGAAACGTGAGCTTTTCTAGGGGGCTCGGTTTTGGGAGAAAAGAAAGGGAGAAGAGAGAGAAAAAGAGAATAAAAAAAAAGGAAAAAACGTGAATGAGAGAGGGTTTTCTCTTTTGGGGCTAGGTTTTGGGAGAAAAAGAAGGGAAGAAGAGAGAAAAAAGGAGGAAAAGTGGGCTTTCTTAGGGGGGTTCGGTTTTGGGAATCTGAAAGCTAAAGAAAGCTGAAGAGAGGAGAAGAAGAAGAGCAGAAGGTTCAGGGATCTGCAAACCAGGTAAACCCTCTCCTCTTTCATTATTTTTATTATCAATACCACCATTCACTTACCTGATTCGATGTACCACTGTAACATCCTATCACCTGCAGCCATTATCCCAACTCGCTACTCCATATCCATTGCAATCCCCCTTGATCCGTAAATTTATCACCTAATCTTTTCTCCCATGAAATTGAGTTTTTGGATGATTATTTTTGTTTGATCATATGATGACATGAAATGGTCATATGATTTGGTCATTGATGTTAATCTGATAAGGATGCAATTTGAACCATTGATATTAAATGAATTTTAATTTGATCAATTGTGAGCCATATGATTCGAAATCTTAAGGTGATTGATCTAGCCTTTGATTTAGATTCTCCTTAAGTGATTGATCATGGCCTCTGATTATGAATTTTTATGAGATAAAATTTGGTCATCGAACTCGAATGCTTTAATGATAAAATCGGGTCATTGATCTTGGATGTTTGAATTAGCAAATATGGACCATTGATTTTAGATATGTTGATGCTTGATCCAAACCAATGGATCTTCATTATGGTTGTCTTAAATGAATCTGAATCGTCGGATCTTCACTATGAATGTTTTAAATGCATCTAAACCATTAGATTATCATCATGATTGATTTCAAAGCATCTGAACGGTTAGATTACCATTAATAGTGATTTATACCATTGAATTTTTCATCATGAGTGTTTTTTTTTTTTTAGATACACTGCCATGTTTGAATGCTCATTGCCATAGTTGGATGCTTATTGCCATAATTAGGGTAGAAAACCCTAAAAAATGGAAACAAAATAATAATTAGGGTAGAAAACCCTAAAATAGAAATAAAATAATAATTAGGGTCGAAAACCCTAAAATGGAAAGAAAGTAACAGTTAGGGTAGAAAACCCTAAAAATGGAAATAAAATAATAATTAGGGTAGAAAACCCTAAAATGGAAAGAAAGTAACATTTAGGGTAGAAAATCCTAAGATGGAAAGAAAATAATAATTAGGGTAGAAAACCCTAAAATGGAAAGAAAGTAACATTTAGGGTAGAAAACCCTAAGATGGAAAGAAAATAATAATTAGGGTAGAAAACCCTAAAATGGAAAGAAAGTAACATTTAGGATAGAAAACCCTAAGATGGAAAGAAAATAATAATTAGGATAGAAAACCCTAAAATGGAAAGAATGTAACAATTAGGGTAGAAAACCCTAAAAAATGGAAATAAAATAACAATTAGGGTAGAAAACCCTAAAAAATGGAAATAAAATAACAATTAGGGTAGAAAACCCTAAAATGGAAAGAAAGTAACATTTAGGGTAGAAAACCCTAAAATGGAAAAGAAAGTAACAGTTAGGGTAGAAAACCCTAAAAATTGGAAATAAAATAATAATTATGGTAGAAACCCCTAAAATGGAAAGAAAGTAACATTTAGGGTAGAAAACCCTAAAAAATAGAAATAAAATAACAATTAGGGTAGAAAACCCTAAAATGGAAAGAATGTAACAATTAGGGTAGAAAACCCTAAAAAATGGAAATAAAATAATAATTAGGCTAGAAAACCCTAAAATAGAAAGAAAATAACAATTAGGGTAGAAAATAGCATACTAGATCATGCCATGTAGGCTCTTGCCTTATTTGCAATACATGCCATATTTGAAAGATTTTTAAACAATCTTACTGTATGTGAATTTCTTGTCATAAATGTTTTATGTGTCATATTTAGATAGAATATTCTATTTTTTGGCAATAACTTATTTTATGCAACACCCTAGTTGAACTGCCATATATGCACACTTCTAGAAGACAATGTAGGTGTGGGGACGTGCATTTAGGCACCCACATTCTTGGGAAGGGCATAATGGGAATGATAAAATCTTAATAAAGAAAAAGAATGTCTTGCCAAACTTTCCAAAATTAGAATTCAGGATAAAAAGGGTGATTTAGGATGATTTTGCCCCTTGGCAAACCCTAAACCTAGAATAGGTTCTAAACCCTAAACCTAGAATAGGTTCTCAATCATTAACCTAGAACAGGTTATCCAGTCCCGAACTACGCGGATTCTGATTCCTAGGGCAAACCCTAGGATACGTAGGCTATTTGGGAGAATCCCAAATTCGGATCCACACCTTAGTCCACTTGGACTATCCATAGATCCATTAGGATATATTTATTCACACCTTAGTCCACTCGGACTATCCATAGATCCACTAGGATACTCATCCATTTCAACCAGAGTTTGAACTACGCGGATTCTGATTCCTAGGGCAAACCCTAGGATACGTAGGCTATTTGGGAGAAACCCAAATTCGGATCCACACATTTAGTCCACTCGAACTATCCATAGATCCACTAGGATATCCATTCCCATTTCAACCCAGAGCCCGAACTACACGGATTCTGATTCTTAGGTCAAACCCTAGGATACGTAGGCCATTTGGGAGAAACCCAAATTCGGATCCACACCTTAGTCCACTTGGACTATCCATAGATCCATTAGGATATCTATCCATATTCCAACCCAAAAAGGGATTATCCAAACCTTAGTCCACTTGGACTATCCATAGATCCACTAGGATATTTATCCACATTTTGACCCACATAGGGTTATCCACATTCCAACCCAGAATGGGTTATCCATATTTCAACCCAAATAGGGTTATTCTTAGATCCACTAGGACTATCTATCAGTCCACATGGACTATCCAGATCCTAACCCATAGGATTTCTCAACCATTCAAGCATAAATTTCAACTTGAACAAATAAACTGAATCATGCACAAGCATAAATCACAGCCATAAACTTTAATCACACCTGAACTACGATGGTGAACCTGATTTTCGGAATAAATCCGTAATACGTAGGCAATCTGATGGATACAGATTTGGTTCAATGATATCAAACCACTTGGTTTGGTTTGGCTTAACAAATAAAGTCTAGCATAGGAAAGGTATAGGAAACCGATTTCGATCGGGCGGTTTGGGTGCCTAACCCCTTCCCATAGCCGTAACCTGATGCTCACCCAATCTCTGATGGACCAGAATTCCAATCTAAGGGTCATGAGTCAAGCGAAGTCTTACCTTGGGGTGAGATTTCACATTTCTAAGGTCCTAGACCTAAATCTAGGTGGCAACTTCAAAAGATTTCCATCTTTGTCCTCACAGCGGGTCTTACAACTCCTCCACCCTTAAAAGAAATTTCGTCCCCGAAATTTGCATGTAGGTTTCACAACTCCCCCACCCTTAAAAGAAATTTTGGCCCCGAAATTTGAACGTACCTTGATCGTCGAAAAGGTTAGGGTACTCCTTCCTCATCGCGCTCTCCTCTTCCCAAATAATCTCTTCGACATCTTGGCTTTTCCAATGCACTTTCACATAATGGATATCCTTGGTTCAAAGTTGCTGTACCTTTCGGCTTGAGAGCATCACAGGCACCACTTCAAATGTTAAGTCTTCAGTCAAGTCTAGGGGGTCTGCTATCAAGATGTGCGACTGATCCCTGACATACTTCTTCAATAACGATACATGGAACACATTATGAACGCTTGACATAGATGGTGGTAGAGCCAATTGATATGCTACATTACCACGTCTAGTCAATATCTCGTATGATCTCACATACCTGGGGCATAGCTTCCCCTTCTTACCAAACCATTTCAGACCTCGCACCGGTGATATCTTCAAGAATACTTTGTCACCCACTGCAAACTCCAGATCTCGACGTCGATTATCCGCATAGTGCTTCTGTCGAACTTGAGCTGTCTTTACTCTCTCCTTGATTTGATCAATCACTCGACAAGTTTCTTCAACAAACTCCGGTCCTACAATTCTTCTTTCTCCCACCTCGTTCCGTAACAGAGGTGTTCGACACTTTTTCCCATAGAGTGCTTCATATGGAGCCATCTGGATTGTAGCCTGATAGCTATTGTTATAAGCAAACTCGATAAGTGATAGCTTCTCGTCCCAAGCTCCCTTGAAATCTAATTCACAAGCTCGGAGCATATCTTCTAAAATTTGAATAGTTCGTTCTGACTGCCCGTCCGTCTGAGGGTGAAAAGTTGTACTAAACTTTAACTTTGTTCCCATAACTTTCTGTAGTCCTTCCCAGAACTTTGACGTAAAACGGGGATCTCTGTCGGATACTATACTCTCTCGGACACCATGGAGTCTGACTATATTATCTACATATAGCTTGGCCAGCTTCTCCATGGTATACTGAGGCCTGACCGCAATAAATCGAGCTGTCTTGGTGAGTCGATCGACTATTACCCAAACTGCATCCACTAACCTTGGTGTCAAAGGTAGGCCGGTGATGAAATCCATAGTAATGCAATCCCACTTCCATGCAGGTTCCGGTAATGGCTATAGTAAACAAGTGGGTCTCTGCCTTTCTGCTTTAACTTGTTGACAATTCAGACACTGGAACACGAAACGAGCTATATCTGCTTTCATACTCCTCCACCAATACAACCTTCTTAAATCATGGTACATTTTGGTACTTCCTGGATGTACCGAATATGGAGTGTAATGAAATTCAGTCATAACTCGATCTCTGATATTGCAGTCTTCACTCTTAGGTATACATAACCGTCCACGATACTTGAGTACCTTGTCTGAATCCAAGGTAAAGTCAGGATTGCTCGTACCCTTCTCTAGGTCTTCTTGCACTATCTTGAGATGTGGATCCTGTAAGATTGCTATCTTGACTTCAACCACTAGATCCGGTGAGATCTTCAAATCTGCGAACATCATGGTGAACTTATGAATTAAGCCTTGCTCGACTAGATCTTCTGCAGTCTCTATTATATACTCTTCATTACCTTCAATTGAACTTAAGGCTGCAGCACACAATGCAGCATTTGTACTTGGCCCGGCCTCAGGTTTCGATGCCCACTTTCTGCTTAAGGCGTCAGCCACAACATTTGCTTTACCCGGATGGTACTGGATGTCACAATCATAATCTTTTAATAACTCCAGCCATCTCCTTTGTCTCATATTCAGATCCTTCTGAGTGAAAAGATAAGTTAAGCTCTTGTGATCTGACTTAATTTGAAACTTTTCACCCTACAAGTAGTGTCTCCAAGTCTTGATTGCATGTATAACCGCCGCTAACTCCAAATCATGCGTACAATAGTTCTTCTCATGCTCTTTTAACTGTCTTGATGCGTAAGCAATCACCTGTTCTCCTTGCATCAATACGCACCCAATACCCAACCCTAAAGAATCCGTATATAAGGTAAATGGTACGCTTGGTTCTGGGATTGTCAATATAGGTGTAGAGACTAGCCTTGACTTCAAAGTCTGAAAACACTTCTCGCACTCATCTGTCCATATGAATTTCTCTCCCTTCTTGGTCAATCTGGTGAGTGGAACAGCGATCCTGGAGTAGTCTTCCACGAATCGTCTATAATAACCAGCCAACCCAAGGAAACTACGAATCTCCGCAACAGATTTTGGTGCTTCCCATCCTACTATAGCAGCTATCTTACTTGGATCAACCTTGATACCGTCTTCAGATACTACATGGCCCAAGAAATCCACTTCCTTCAGCCAAAACTCACACTTCTTGAACTTAGCATAAACCTTCTCCTTTCTCAGCCGTTGTAGGGCTGCCCTAAAATGTGTTGTATGAGCCTCCATGTCCTTTGAGTAGACCAATATGTCATTGATGAATATGATGACCGAAGTGTCCAACATATTATGAAACACTCGGTTCATCAGTTCTATGAACGACGTTGGGGCGTTGGTCAACCCGAATGACATAACTAGAAACTCATAATGCCCATACCTCGTCCTGAAAGCAGTCTTCGGAATATCTCCGGCCTTGATCTTCAGTTGGTGATACCCCGATCGGAGATCAATCTTTGAGAAAACCTTTGCACCCTGTAACTGATCGAACAGGTCATCGATCCTAGGAAAAGGAAATCGATTCTTGATCATTAACTTGTTCAGCTCACGGTAGTCGATGCACAGCCGTACACTTCCGTCCTTCTTCTTGACAAATAATATAGGTGCTCCCCAAGGTGATATGCTAGGTCGTATGAAACCCTTATCTAACAATTCTTGTAACTGGGTCTTCAACTCCTTTAACTCAGTAGGGGCCATCCTGTATGGTGCTTTAGACATCGGCGCCAAACCTGGCATGAGGTCTATCACAAACTCTATAGCCCTATCTGATGGTAGACCTGGAAGATCCTCAGGAAATACATCTGGGAATTCTCGTACCACATCTATATCCTCCATCTTTTGTGACTCCGCAGTGATGTCGACTACAGATACTAGGTACCCCACTCCCCCTTTCTCTAAGCATCTCTTAGCTTTTAGGGCGGAGAGGATCAGCTTCTGCTTCTTAGGTAACTTGGTCCCAGTGAAGCTATACTCTTTTCCCTTTTTATCTGTAAGCACAAGTTTCCTTTCACCACATAATAGGATAGCTGAATGATGGCCTAGCCAATCCATTCCCAAGATGACATCAAAGTCTACCATCTCGAGTAGTACCAGATTTGCTTCTAAGTCTCGGCCCTCAATACATATTGTACACGGCCCATAATATTCAGTCAAAGCCACTTCGACTCCAAGCGGAGAGCGAACTATCAAGCTTGGGTTCAAGTGCTTGATCGATAACTCCATTCGCTTTCCAAAGGAAATAGAAACAAAGGAGTGCGTGGCCCCAGAGTCAAAGAGTACTCTGGCAGGTATACCAGCTACATTTACAATTCTTGAAATTTTTATTGACCCTTAGTCCTACATGCTCATACACACAATGAAATAGTAAGCTAAATAGTAAGGGGTAGAATCATACCAGTGACCACATCAGGTGATGCGGCTACCTCTTCGGTGGTGACAGCAAATACATTTCCTTACTGGGGAGGTTGTTTCCTAGGTAGAGTCCAGGTCCTTGCAACATGTCCCATTTGCTGACAGTTGAAACATTTAATGTTCAGGTTGTGTCCAGCAAACTGTGGCACAGGTGGTGCCGTATTGTTTCTTGCAGGCCCTGTAGTGTACTGAGCCTTGTACGGGCGGAAAGGTCTATTGTTACCGCTACCTAAAGTCTCAGTAGCGGGTCTCTTCACTCCCCTGTTCTGATCGAAGAAGCTGTCCCTCTGACTGGATTCTATAACTCTCGCAACCTGTACAGCCTCATTATAAATTTTCTTGTCCAGCCCCAATATGTGCTCTCTGATGCTTCCACGTAGTCCCATGGTGAACCTACGTGTCTTGGTCCCTTCCTCTTGCATACTTGGCGGTGCGAAGAAAAATAATTCTTTATACCTCTGCTGGTAAGCATCCACAGTCGACTGAGACTGTTGTAGATTAAGGAACTCCTTCTCCATCTGATCTCTGAAACTCTTCAGAAAATATTTATCGAAGAAGGCAACCTTGAACACTTCCCACTCCACCTGTGTATGCTTTGTTTCCAGATATGCCCGTGTAGAATTCCACCAAGCATTTGCATGTTCCTTCAGCATATGAGTAGCAAATAGAACCTTCTCCTCCTCTGTATAAGTCATCAGGTAGAAATTCTTCTCCATTTCTGCAACCCACTGTGCTGGCCACAATGGTTTCCCGGTCTTATCCGTGAATGAAGAAGGCTTCAACTTTAAAAATCTGTCCACCGCCCGACTCAAATCGTGCTGTCCCTGTGTATTCATCCCGTACCATGGTGGTGGATACAGATAGGCTCCCTGATAAGTAGAAGATGACGGAAACTGGTGCGGTGGTGGTACATTCTGTGCTTGGCCCATCGGCCCTGGACTACCATGCATCGGCAGTGTAGTATTATTCCCTCTGGACCCAGGCATACCTTCGGTGGAAACATGACCCGGTGGCCTGAACATCTTTAACATCTCGCTCAGGAATGCTTTCTGCTGAGCTTCCATTTGATAACCAGATTGGTCACAATAGTCTCAGAGTTCGTGTGAGGAGGGACAGGCAAATTTGTCAGTACCCTTGGAACCTGTTCTTCCTCAACTACCGGGCTTGGCTCTCTAACATAGCCTGGTTCTACATGTTCTTCTTCCTCGTGGCACACCCTAGCCTGGTGACGTTTTTGGCCCCTACGACCATTTTCGCCTACCATCTCAGACTATTCTGTTTGGATCTAAGAAGAAGACATAACACATGAGAACAATAATAGTGGTGTTAGTCTTGAACAATATAAGGGGAAACAGTCGAAAAGTAGAAATTTAAATTTACAAAATTTTTAAAATTTTTCAAAAATTTTCCTGGCTGTTCTATAGCTGACCAGTGGTCAGAATTTTCATTCTGACCGAGACATAGCGGTCGCAGCCCCTATGGGGTACCGGTCGACCGGTATGTCGACAGGTATGCCCAGAAAGGGCTTAAAATCGCAAAAAAGTGAGATTTTTCTCACTTTTTCCCTCTTCCTTCTCTCCGGTGGCGATTCCAATCTGGCTCCTGAGTTGCTACAGTCCGGCCGGTGACCTTAGAAGCCATTTTCTTCCGTTCCAGACTTAGAACATCGCCTCCAGGTAAGTTTCTTCCCTCTCTATCAAACTTTTACATAGTTTTCATATCGTCTTTACCCAAAATTTTTTATTTTTCTTTGATTGAAAGATTCTAACCGTAGGAACTTCTTTCCTTCGGCTTAGAAAGGGTTTAGAGACCCCCAAGAGCAAAATCCCTCAATCAATTTGAACTTCCACCGAATGGTTTTCATAAAAATCTATTTTTTTCTAATTTTAACCTAGGTTTTTCAAAATTTTCAAAATTTCTTGATTTTCTTAAATTTCTTAAATTTCTTAAATTTCTTGTTGAAAATGCATGGGATTGGTTTGCTTGAAGTGTGTGGGGGGTTACGTAAGTCCTCCTCCCCAAGTTTTGGGTGAGCTTGAGGCTTTTTCCCAAATTGCTGTCGTTATGCTGTCGAATTTTCGACAATTCCTAACGTTTTTTCTTCTTGTTTTCCTTTTGTTTTGCAGGTTAAATGGCTCCACGACGTGGTCTTGGCAAGCGTTCCTATGGCTTGGGCATGCACTCTCCTCATCCACCAGTTCCACAGCTCGATGAGAAGTGGTTCCGTTCTGAGGCGGCACAAGCCCGTTTCCCTTGGTTCGATAGCATGAACATAGAGTCTGGGCGGTGGGTCAACTTGGAGCAGTAGCACAGGTTTGATGTGCAAGCGGCTTTCGACAGGCTTGGGTGGGTGCCTGTCATTACTTACACTGAGACCACTCGCCCCAATCTGGTCAAACACTTCTACGCCAACCTGGAGCTTCATGGGGATGTCAACGATCCAAATCAGGGTAGGGACTTGCGCATCTCCAGCTTCGTCAAGGGCGTCCACATCTCCTTCGATACTCATCAGTTGGCTGACCTGCTAAGGGTCCCCATTAATGGAGATCTAGTGTACTGCCCTCCCAAAGTGAAGGGTTACCTGAGCAAGGATCTACGCCGAGAGATAGCAGAGCAGATACTGAATCCTGGGGCTCCTATGAAGGCTGCTAGTCTGAAGCCCCTGGTTCGAGTTTATAGCCGCATCATCTAGCACAACATTGTGCCCCAGAGCGGCCACTACAGTGAGTTATCTCAGCTCACTCAGTAAATCACCTACTGCGTCTGCACAGGGGAGCGGGTCTCTCTCCCTTACCTCATCATTCAGACTATGCATCAGGTGACTCTGGTCGATCAGGCCAGTAACCTCCCATATGGCCGTCTCATCACTAATCTTCTGCGGCGCCTACAAGTGAGCATGAGAGGCGAGGTGGCTGTTGAGGATACTATGACTTCAGACATCGACTGGGATGCCATTCTTAGGATGCAGATGGATAATCTGCCTGTTAGTGATGATGAGCTAGAGGCTCGCCCTCGCCCACTTAGGAGGGTACCAGCCGCGACAGCAGCAACAGCAGTAGCCAATGCGGCACACGCAACAGAGGCTGAGAGTGATGATGGGGATGACGATGATAGGGCAGAGGATGTATCAGTGCCAGCTTCCCAGCCTATACCTGTAGCACCACAGCCTACATCCATAGCTGGACCGTCTCATCCGCCTCCGAACCCAGTGTTGAGCATGTTCACGGAGATTAGGGATACCCAGAGGATCATCCTAGAGTCTCAGCGAGAGATGGGTCAGGAGTTAGGATGTCTGGCTCATAGCCTACGGGTCACACAGGACCAGGTGCACTGGCTTAGGGTCACTTACGAGCGAGATTATGACATAGCGGACCCTATTCCTCCTAGGCCCCCTACCCCATGATAGTCCTCATATTTTTCTCTCTCTTGACATTTTATATAATAGGGTAACTGTCCGGTTTGTGGACCGTACCCTGTAGTACTTTTAACTTTATCACTCTTAATCTTAAATAGAAGTTTTATGGTTCTTCCTAACTAGAGCATGTGCATTATTAAATTTCATATTTAATATAGTAAATTATGCCTTTCTTAGTCCGTCTCAGGTATCAAACAATGCTTAGGGTGCGTTTGTATTAAGATTTTTAAATTTTCCTAACTCAGTTCATTGACTTAGTTAAGTGCTATATAGTTTGTTGGACAGAGTCCGAGGACTCTGATACCAAGTTGTCAAACCCCAATTCTGAACCAACCAGAATGGTGTGAGTGAACCGTCATTGAACCAACGGTTCACACCAAGATCTTGAATAGACAGTGTCCACTCATACAAACCATTACACAAAACCACAATCAGAATATAAATAGAACAGCGAAAGTCTTTAAATTAATGAACTGAGAATCTATTGATAAATTTAAATAAAATATCCAATTATTTAAATTCAAACATAAAATATAATATCCTTACATCCACTTAATCCAACTGAAAATAACTAAAAATAAATAAAATCCAATCAAAGGTATACGCAAAAGGGGCACTCGCATGAAGCGTCATGCTCATCCTCTCCTGCCTGTACATCCATAGCAGCAACACCACCATACGTCGGAGCACTCATATAGTCGTCCACTGTATAACCTACATCAATATCTAAAAACAATGTATATACAAAGGGTGAGCTCACAACTTAGCTCAGTAAGACAATCAGATAATTTCACAATATTATACATGAGTAACAATCATTTTATGCTGTGGTCTGGTTTAAGTTTGCAATGTGCTATAGAAAGGTTTGGTGGCCCCTGCACCTCTATACACGAGTGTGTAGCACCGCATAGTAGATCACACCACCACCGACCCACATGCACCCATCATGGAATAGAGATAGAGCTAAGGTATCCCTGTACCTCCCTTGATACCCTACCCATACCAGTACCTAAGCCCCTACTGGCCAGGGCTTGCAAACTAGGCTCGCAACTAACCAATCCTATATGTCATCAATGTAGGCTCTATCCCAGCACAACCATCTACGGCATAGAGATAGAGCTAAGGTATCCCCGTACCTCCCCTGATACCCTATCCGTAACTAACACACTAGGATAGAACAATACGCAGGTAGACCCTATCCCAACATAACTTCCTACGGCATAGAGATAGAGCTAAAGCATCATGGACAAGCCAGCGTTGACATCGGAGACCACAATGCCACATAACCATGGCCAGGCCAACATCAACATCGGAGACCACCGTACCATGACTTTCCCCTGATGCCCCACCCATACCAAGCATGTTAAAATAGAATACTACAAAAGGTGCCAGTGTGAGGAATGATCCCAGGCCCACGCCCCACTCTACACACCAACGAAAACAATCACATGCCTAACAATCACATCCTATTATGCATGAACAATAATAATAACTGAAAGTAAAGGATGACATGTGAATATGCACAAACATCACATCATATATATTCAGGGTTATTAACAACGATTTACTGTCCATTAATTATTAGGGTTTAGGTCAAATTTCCTTACCTGACGCTTGTTTGATAGCTTGCTCCACGTCGCAAGATCCAAACGTGCTATCACAAAGTCCTACATAATATTGGGGTTTCATTAAAATAATTTCTTAGGGTTTTACGTTGGTCGAAAAACCAACGAGGTTACAAAAATACACTCACAAAGATGACCGGTGGCATGTACTGGTCGCAGCTCTGTGGGGAAGACTGGCAACCAGTATGGTCAGCCGGTCCCCACAGACCAGTCCCCTGGAAGGTACCAGTGGCAACATACCGGTCACACAGGGTGCAACTGGTATAGTCGACCGGTATGTCTCCAGAAGACAATACTTTTGGTTTTTCGACTGTCGTCAATCATTCTCCATGGATTTCCAGGGTTTCTCCTATCCATTCTAAATTTGAGCTTTGATTTAGAGTTATCTTCAACTCATTCAAGTCTAGTTTCGATGATAATCATCCTAGAACTCGAATCTAGGGTTTAATGGCAATTTAGGGTTTAATAGCCAATTAAGGTTTTAGATCAATACCCACTTTGCATGGTATTGATCCACCCATACAACTATCCTAGAGCCATAGAGTAAGAAGAATGATTAAAACACTTACCGTCGACTGGAGTAAAATGAGCGTCGTCGAATGGCAATGGCAGCACTTCCTTCTTCTTCCTAGCTTCTTCTCCTTCTCCAACCTCCTTCTCTTCTCAAGGGTTTGTGAAAGATAATGGAAAGAATTTGAGGAGTTTTAGAGGTGTTTATATAGGCTAGGATTAGGGTTTAGTAACCCTATTTGGTTTAGGAAGGTCCAGGTATTAGGGTTTAGGAAAATGGGACCCGCAGAGATCCAATTCCAGATCTCCGTAGTCAGCTGCGCAGAGTTGACCGGTCGACCGGTACCAAGACCGGTACCATCAACCGGTCAACATAAAATGACACTTATTTGATCGTCTTTGATCCGATTTCGTACCTGTTTGTCATCCGCTCGTCTCGTCTGGCCCGGTGATTATCGGAAGACCTGCCACGACATGAAATCAAGATTTAGACCGGGTTTATGGAGTGCGGGTCTTACACATCCATGGAAAGATTTCAATGAAATCCATGGAGGAAATCATGGTAGACAAAGTAAGGAAGTAACCTGGAGTTTTAAGCCATAGAACAAGCATAGAATGGACTCTGGAAGTAAGCCATAGGACCCAAACTTGAAAGATTAGACTGTAGAATGAAAAGGTTGACTCAAACCACGTGCGGTCACACGTAGGGTCGATTGGAAATCGACCCTACCAGACCACAGGATTGAACCCTAGCTTTCGAGAAGTCCAGGGAAGCTGCGATCGCACCTAGGGTCGATGGAACATCCATCCCTAGCATCGACCCTACACCCTGGGGTCACAGAAAACTGCTACCCTACCTGCGACCCGTCCTGCGACCCTAGCTTAACATCAAGCCTAAAATTGTCGGAATGAATTCTAATTAAAATCTATCGACTTGTTAGGTTTTCCTATTGATATAAAGGTGATTCTTAAAGCTTGAAAGAGGATTTACACTCAAGCAAAGGTGAGGGAACAAGACCTAAACTAATTGGCTAATAATAAACTATTTTTATCTCTAAAGTCCAATGCCATGACTGATTCTATGCGTGCTTGTAATGTGCATTCAACATGTCATCCAATATTCCTGCTATTAATGTTCATGCATATTTAATTCTATTTATTTATAACATGATGATGATGATGATGATGCTAGGAATAGGCATGTGAATGTATGTGTGTGGTTAGTGTGCTTGATGCGAGTGGAGCAACAAGGGGAGGACGTGATATTGTAGTGTGTCCTAGTCACTAGACTCTAGCTCTATCTCTACTCAAGTCTTGTCCACTAACATCAACATATAGCCATTACCTTAGCAGAACTATTATGTTGTAGGGTATCAGGGGAGGTGGTCTCGGACCATGTAGTCTTCGACTCTGTCGGGGGGCCTTAGCTCTATCTCTATGGACGTATTGAGGGATGCTGGGGTGAGGCCTTGGGTACACTGTTTGACATTAGGATTGGTTAGTTGCGAACCTATTTTGCAAGCCTCTCCAGTAGGGGCTTACGTGTTGGTATGGGTAGAGTACCAGGGGAAGTGTGATGCGGTGTGGTCCTAAGCACTTTAACCCTCTATCTCTATTCCATGGCGGGTGCATGCAGGACGACAATAAATGTTATCTTTGGGCGGCTTCACACACTCGTGTATACAGGTGAGGCGGTCACCGAACCTTTCTATAGCACATTGCAAACTTATATACGAGACCACAGATATGAATTGAATGCATGCATATGTTTGTTGCATTGTTTTGTTTGCTCACTGAGCCGTGATGTGTGCTCACCTTTTTTGAATTCAAATATTTTAGTTGATGATGCAGGTACCACTGTGGAAGATTATATGAATGCTTCTGTGTACGGACACGTTGCTGCAATGGAGGCTGAAGATATAGTGGAGACGCATGACTCCTCATGTGAGTGCAACTCATGCGTTTTGGATTAGATTTTTATTTAAACTATTAAGGAAATGTAATTTGATATTTATTTACTTATGTCTCGGTTGATACAACATAATTTGATATTTTATTTATGATTATCAGAGTTAGATCCTCAGTTCATTTAATATTAAGATTTCCGCTATTGTGTATTTATTCTGATTATGGTTGTGGATGTGTATGGTTTAATTTAAAAGGACACAACCTATTAGAGATCCTGGGTAAATCGTTGTTTTATTAGCGGTTCATCACACCGTTCTGAAAGGTGCGAAATTGGGGTGTGACTAATATCCTAAGGTTACGAATGGTAAAAATGAAAGGAATAATGAACCCCTTGATGCTATGTCATGATAAACAAATAGTGAATAATAGGCACAAGTTATCAGATAAGCTGTTAAAGCTATGAGCACTAGAATAATGAACTTAAGGGAAATATAATTAATTCTATTAAATAACACATTAACAGATGTTATTGTTTATGATCTTGATCCTTAGCTACAAGGACTTTGGTAGGTAGCTACCTGATCGGTTTACCAAGGATTTACTCTCTAACTGTCTGTAAGGAAACTAAACCTTTGTTTGGAAGATTTAGTAATATTGATTAGGTTGTGTGATAGATGCTATCGATAACATGTTCTTGTGTGATATCATGCCATCTAATAAACTGATTTGTGTGATCATGCATATGCATTCTTGTGTTTGGAATTAGCAGCGCCAGTAAGGATTGAAGGGTGGGTGGTATGGGACACCTGTTACCTTTCCACAAAAGCAACTGATCCATGTTTGATGTTTGATGTCTGGTTAAGTCGGCAAGGAAGAAGGTGGGTGGTATGGGATCCTTACACCACTTCTTATTGATGTTGTTTTGCATTGACCATATGTAACCTAGCCGAGTCATGACGTCTTAGGTGGGAGGATGGACGGGGTCGAAAGCTTGGTGATGTTATGGTCTAGTAAAATGAATAATTAGGTAGACATGACTAGTTGAATATATTTATCCCTATAAATGTACCTCCAGCCATTAAGGGGTTATGTAATGGCATGGGTGTAATAAAAATATGGTATAAACATAGTTGCAATGTCACACCCCAATTCTGAACCAACCAGAATGGTGTAATGAACCGTCTATGATCCAATGGTTCAACCAGGATCTCTTATAGGCCATGTCCATTTGATTAAACCAGATACAACCACAATTATAATTAGAGTAAATAAACAATAGCGGAAGTCTTTGATATTAATGAACTGAGTATCTAACAGTGATAACATAATTAATAATCCAATTATCTCCAAATGACTAAAGACATAAAATAAAATAAATAAATCAATTACATGTTTCGATAATCCAACAATTAAATCTAATCGAAAACACATGAGTTGTACTCGCACGACGAATCATGCGACTCCACCATAGCTTCCACATCCATCGTAGCAATATGACCATACATTGGTGCATTCATATAATCTTCCACACTAGGACCTGCATCATCAACTAAAAATATTCAACGTCAAAAGGGTGAGTACACATCATGGCTCAGTGAGCAAACAAAACAGTGCAACGAACATATGCATGCATTCAATTCATATCTTTGGTCTGGTTTATAAGTTTGCAATGTGCAATAGAAATGATTGGTGGCCGCTGCACCTCTATACACGAATGTGCGAAGCCACCCAATGGATCAAACACCATTGTCGTCCCACATGCACCCATCATGGAATAGAGATAGAGCTAAAGTGCCCGGATCAAACACTGCATAACACTTCCCCTGATACCTACCCATACCAACACGTAAGCCCCTATTGGCGAGGGCCTGCAAACTGAGTTCGCAACTAACCAATCCTAATTACAAACAGTGTATCCAAGGCCTCACCCCAACATCCCTCAATACGTCCATAGAGATAGAGCTAAGGCCCCCCGGTAAAGTCAGAGACTACACGGTCCGATACCATCTCCCCTGATGCCCTACGACGTAATAGTTCTACTAAGGTAATGGCGATACGACGATATTAGTGGACAAGACTTGAGTAGAGATAGAGCTAGAGTCTGGTGACTAGGATGAACCACAATGTCACGTCCTGCCTCTGATGCCCCACTCGCATCAAGCACACTAACCACACACATACATTCACATGCCTATTCCTAGCATCATTGTCATTATCATGTTATAAATAAACAGATTTAAATATGCATTAGCAGTAATAGCAGAAATATTGGATGACATGTGAAATGTACATTACAAGCATACAAGCATAGAATCATTCATGGCATTGGACTCAATAAGTAAACAGTTTATTATTAGTCAATTAATTTAGGTCTTGTTCCCTCACCTTTGGTCGATGGTTCTTCCTCGTCCAAGCTTTGTAAATCACTTTTAGACCACTTGGAAACCTAACAAATTTATAGATTTTAAATTAAAATTTATTTCCATTAATTTAGACTTCCAGAAGCTGAGTGGTCACAGGTGCGGCTGCACCTGTGGTCTCAGTTTCTGTGACCACAGGGTGTGTGGTCGCAAGGTGTGGTCGCATATCATGCGACCATACATGCGACCACACCCTCCCTGAATTTTCCCCGAGGGCGTGTGGTCGCTATATGTGGTTGCATACCATGCAACCATACATGTGACCACACCCTCCTGGAACTTTCCCGAGGGTGTGTGGTCAGTTATGTGGGTCTCGTGTGATCGCATATCATGTGACCACACATGCGACCACACCCTCCCTGGAATTTTCTCGAGGGTGTGTGGTCAATTATGTGTGTTTCGTGTGGTCGCATATCATGCGACCACACATGTGATGGTCGACTTTTCACTCCTAACTCAATTCTTTCATATTTTGATTCCTTGGCTTATCATCATGATCCTTCCTATGATTGTTCTATGGCTTAAAATTCATATTTTACATAATCCATCATCCTAATAGATTTCCTCCATGGATCTCTTAGAATTTGTCCATGGTTTGATGATTGGGGTCTCACTTTGAATCACTATCTCCTCCATGATCTATTCTAGGTATTCAACAGATGTGGGGGATGGTTTCATACCTTATACTTGTTGAAGATTCAGAGTTCTCTCTGAATTTCCTTCTCTTAGTTTTCCTCTTCAATTCTCCTTCTCTTCCTCCTCTTCTCTTTCTCTCTCTTTCAGTTTGAGTTCTAAAAGGATGAAAGAGGCTAAAGGACGTCCTATATAGAAAAAAATCCTCCATATAGAGTCCTACTTAGATTAGGAAAGAACCCCCTTCGGATTAGGAAGGTTTCCTAATCACAGAATCTGTCTGAGTTCGTGTGGTCACAGGTCTGGTCGCAGAACCCGTCGACCACACAGTAAAAAACTGCGACCACACGTCCCAGACTTCTGTGATCGCTTTAATCTGAGGTGTGGTCGACCGCAACTATTTAGGTATGCGACCACATGCTTCTAATTAGCTAATTTTGGGTTCAATTTCATACCTATCCTTGTGGTTTCTTCACGCACTTGGTCCGCTTGGCCTGACCATGATAGGGAGACCTGATACAAGGCGGTAAGACCGGTTAGTACGATACGAGTCTTACATGCAATGCTCCCCATATCCGATGTAGTATAAATGGACGGGCGAGTTGACTTGTGGGATTGCCATCTCCTCAAGTGCCCAACGTAGTGTGGACTTGGGATGAGTTATGGGCAAGTGATCGGTGGAATACGGGTTTGTTCCCTAACAATGTACCCATTCATGGGGGTGATACTGTCACACCCCAATTCTAAACAAACCAGAAGTGTGATGAATAATCATAAAAACCGATGGTTCAAGCCAGGATCTCATAACGACCATGCCAATCATCCAAACCAAATACACATTCCACAATATAATCAGAGATAATAAAGTAAATAGCGAAAGTCTTTATAAATATTGAACTTAGTGTCTAACATGATAAAGTAAATAATTAACCAATTATCTCCCAAAAAAACTCAAAACATAATTTAATAATCTATTACAAGTTCTCATAACTTTCAAATAGAAAATAACTAAGAATAGAGACATTAGAAACACTCGCACGAAGAGTTGTGCTTGTCTCCTACACTCTGTGTATCCATCGCCACCATGTGACCATACGATGGCACCTCCATGTAGTCCTCTACTAAAGGACCTATATCATCAATTAAAAATATTCAACGTTGAGGGATGAGCACCCATCACGGTTCAATGAGCAAACAAAACAATGCGCAAACACATGCATGCACTCATTTAATATCTTTGGTCTGGTTTAAGTTTGTAATTGTGCTATAGAAAGGATTGGCGGTCACTACACCTTGTTGAAACCCTGTCCTGACAGTGTGCTGCAAGTGTTGTCATTGTAGGCAACCTTAGCAGAGAAAGTGATATGGAGGAGAGAGAGTATCTGTAAGACTCTTTGTCAGTCAAGGAGACTAGGCTGATGCAGTAGCCAAATAGAATGAAGCCTAACTGATGAGAAAGAAAGAAGAGAGAGAAAATGTAGGAGAGAGAAAGAGGAGAGAGAATATGTGGGGACCAGGTGAGTCCCACCTTGGGTGGTCAAGCCAAGCTTGGCAGCAAGCAGCACAGCACTGCCATGCCAAGCCCAGCAGCATAGCACAGCAGGTGCCATGCCGCAAGCCACGCACAGCAGCAAGGCCACGCGCACAGCAGCATGCCGCGCACACAGCCATGCGGCATGGTCAGCACCCGCATGCCATGCTATGCCGCAAGCTAAGGCAGCAGCCCCCGCAAGCAGCACCGCATGACACGATGCCGCGCACGCACCGCAAGCCATCGCAGGGCACTCGGCATGCGCATGACATGTTCGACGTTTTGCCCCAAAGAAAGGCCGACTCAAAACCTTACTGGAATTTTTCGGATATACAGGGCATTACCACACTTTATGGAGGGGTATTTTGGTCAACAAAAATATGGAAGATTCCTCCTCAACGGCTCAGATCAAGCCACGCAAGCTTGATTCCAGATTGGCGATCCACAAAAAGGCGGGATACTGTGCATCCCGCTGATCACATCAAGATGCTTGCGTGAGTCCTCTAATTGGCCGAAGGCAGCCTAATACGGTGATCCGCGTCGAATGGAGACAAGCCCAAGATACAGTGTAGCGCGCGCATGATACAGCGGCACCGAAGATTCCCATCTGACGGCTATCATCTGCGTCGAGTTCCGCTGACGTGATGAAGCCGATCCTAAGGCGCATATGAAATCCCGCCTTTTAAATGAGATCCAGCGGTCTAAAACTATAGATGCCCTCTCCGCCAATCAGGGCTCGACAGCAGCGTACGGTGGGTCAGAGGCGGACACGCTATGCTGCGTCGCGACGCACAGAATCAGGGAGAATGATATCTCGGCATTTCGATGTCGGATTGAGGCCCATAATATACCAAACTGAAGGATTTTCGAAACATCAGAGATTGGCAATGGTTTGAGCTCGAGTTGAAAGCCTCTAATGGCGATTTTAGTGAGAACCCTCCATTGAAGCTTCTCCAAGAGAGAGAGACTCCTACTGGCAGTGTGAGGCCATGAAAGCTTCATTGAAGCTTGAAAAGAGCGAGTGGACCAGCTGTGAGCGTCCTATGGAGTTATTCTTGTGAAGAACAAGCTGTGGAGCCCAAGACGAGGCCGAGATGCTTGGACAGTGAAACTTGCATCAGTAGCAAGCAAGACCGGGAGGTAAACTCGCACACACAGATCCTATTTACTGTATCAGAGATATATGGGAAGGATTTGTATGAATATTTGAAATAAACTTTGTATAACCTGTCAAGTGGGTGCTTGACTGTAGTTGGGTTGGTGCCTAGGATACAGTTGTAACTGTGAATTCGGTTGATGTTGTAGCATCGGGGTTGTAGGTGCAACCGTAGCATTTCTGTCGTGTATTGGGTATATTCAAAACCCTGGTTAGGGTATTGCCCCATGTAGTAGCATCACAGTGTGTGATTTGTGAACCACGTTATATTGTGTGTCCCATACATGTGCTTGTGATTGTGCATTAGAAGTCTGTGTGCTGCAGGTCTGGGTGTACACACTTGGCAGGCCAAGCCCCTGGTATGGATACCTGTGGGTGTGTGGTTGGTGTGTGCACGAAATGTGTTTGACAGATTGTCTATGAGAGTGTCTCAAGAAATCAGCTCAAGGCAGCATAGCATAATTAATCAACAGCTCTTGGCAGCCCATGCATAACATCAGGCTATAACCAGAATAGTGAAAAAGAATATTTAGTGGTCACTGATTCACCCCCCTCCCCTCTCTATGTCAACCTAGGACTAACAATTGGTATCAGAGCTGAGTTCCCAAGGGAAGAAGACTGACAGCTTTGGGTACAGAGAGTGCTTTGAGTCTGAGTTATGGCTACAAATGAAGAACATCATGGGCACAGAAGAATTCCTATGTTTGATGGCTCCAACTATAGCATATGGAAAGTCAGAATGGAGGCTTACTTGATTGCATAAGGATATGGGGTATGGCTCGCAGTGAAGAATGGGTACAGGCACACAACTGAAGATATCAGTGATGTTGTTGAGATGAAGAAGAGAGAAAATAAAGCTAAAGCTGTCATAGCTCTTCTAGCTGCACTTACAAGTAATGAGCTCACTAGAGTAATCAGCTGTCCAACATCAAAGGAGATATGGGACAAGTTGCAGAGCGTACATGAAGGAGACAGCAAAATCAAGGAGGCTAAATTATAGATACTGAGATCTCAATTTGAAAGCCTAAGAATGAGTGAAGGTGAGACAATTGAGTTTTACCTGAACAGAGTAAACAAGATCACCAATGCAATCAGAGCATTGGGTGAAGAGTTAAAGGAGATTCATGTGGTCAAGAAGGTGTTGAGGACACTTCCAAAACTATATAATGCCAAGGTGTCAGCCCTTGAAGAAATTGCCACTCTGGATACATTGACCACAGATGAACAACATGGTATCTTGACTACCTATGAGATGAGAATGCTTGAGCCAGTGCCAGCCGAGAAGGAAGCCGCTTTTGAAGCCTTTAAAAAATTAAAAATGAAGGAGCCAGTGGAAAGCTCAAAAGCTGATGCAGAGGAGGACACAGATGATTCAGATGATGAACTTATAGCCTATCTGGCTAACAAACTCAAGAAGAGATCTGAGAAGTTCAAAAACAAGTCTTCAATGAGATGTTTCAACTGTGGTGGCTTAGGACACTTTGCCTCTAAGTGCCAGAAGAAGGGTAGAGTGTATGACTCTGATGAAGAAGAGTCTAAAGGAAACCAAGAAAATAAAGGAAAGAAGAAATTCATTCCAAGAAAGAGAAGTTATCTGTCAAAGCATGATGACCTCTCTGATGAGTCTGAGGATGAAAATGATGATGATATTCTCTTTATGGCAAGACTAGAAGAGACTCCTACAGGGAGTGATACAACAAAAAGGAAAAGTGATAGTGTCAAAAAAAGAATTGAAAAAGATGACAATCTAGATCTTGAAGCAGAGTTGCTTTCTACACTCACAGAGCTCAAGTCAGAAAGAAAGAAGAACAAAAACTTGAATGAGCAACTCAATCAAGCAAAGGAGATAAATGCTGAAATTATGAAGACTCTCAGGAAAGCAAAAATAATTGATGATGAGGTTGACAATGATCTTACACAAAATACATCTGAGTATGAGAAGCTTGAGGAAATAATTGTAAGACTTATGGCAGATCTGGCCAAGTCTACAAAGAAGAAAAATCATGCTGAAGCTGTCACACCCCAATTCTGGACTAACCAGAACGGTGTGATGAATCGTCAACAAACCAACGGTTCAACCAGGATCTCAAAATAGGCTATCCCACATATGATAAACCAAAACACATTCCACATTAATCAGAGGTAATAAAATAAATAGTAGAAGTCTTACATATAATGAACTGAGGTCTAAACATGATAAATAATTAATATTCCATTTATTTCCAAGTAACCAAAACATAACTTAATACATATTACAATATCCAAATAGGAAAACTAAACACTAAACGTATCCATGTTGAAACGCTCGCTTAACGAACCGTGTTCGTCCTCCATAACTTTCTCATTTGTAGTCTCCACCCGTTCGTATGTTGGCATGTAGACATAGTCTTCAATCATAGTACCTGCAATATCATAAACTAAAAAGAATTGTGCGCGCGAGGGTCAGCTCTCCAACTTGAGCTCAGTGAGTAGCCAAAACAATGCAACAATACATATGCATGCAAAAAGTCAATTTATATCTTTGGTCCGGTTTAAAGTTTGCAATGTGCAATAGAAAGGTTGGGTGGTCAAAAGTTAACGTTTATTGACACCGCCTCTATACACAGGGTGTGGAAGCCCGCCCGAAGGTTAACGTTTATCGTCGTCCCCATCCACCCTACCATAACATTATACAACAAAGGTTAACGTTTATTGCTATATAATGCTATACCAACACGTAAGCCCCTATTAGCGAGGGCTTGCAAACTGGGCTCGCTGCTAACCAATCCTAATGCCAAATAGTGTATCCAAGGCCTCACCCCAGCATCCCTCAGAACATCCATAGAGATAGAGCTAAGGCCCCCCGATAGAGTCAGAAACTACAAGGACCGAGACCACCTCCCCTGATACTCTACGACATAATAGTTCTACTAAGGTAATGGCGATACGACGATGCCAATGCACAAGACTTGAGTTAGAGATAGAGCTAAAGTGCTGAGACCCGCCAAAGGTTAACGTTTATTGACGTTCTCATCACACCTCCCCTGATACTCGCTCGCATCAAGTACATCAACCACACACATACAAGCACATGCCTATTCCTATCATCATCATCATCATCATGTTATAAACAATAAAGTAAATATGCATGAACAAGTAATAGAAATATTGGATGGCATGCTGTATGCACATTACAAACATATTCGCATAGAATCAAACATGGCATAGGACTCAAGAAATAAAAACAGTTTATTATTAACCAATTTAGTTTGGGGTTAAGGTTCCTCACCTTAGCTTGCTAATAGATACTTTTCCAAGCTTTAGAACCACCTTTATAATGTTATTATATTGCTAGAAGACCTAACAAAGCCGATAAAATTTAATTAGAATTTATTTTCAGAATTTAAAAACCATTCTGTTAACTGAGGGTCGGAGGTAGGGTCGGTGCTAGGGTCGATGGGTCTATTGACCCTCCCTCCATTCTGAACTTCCCGAACACTGAGGGTCGATGCTAGGGTCGGATCTGCCATCGACCCTAGGTGCGACCCTCCATGGTTTGAGTCGAAAAGATCAGATTTTGTCCATTCTTCCATGTTTGGGTCCTATGGCTTACTTCCACAATCCATTCTATACATGTTCTATGGTTTAGAACTATACTTTATTCACCTACATGGTTTCAATGAATTCCTCCATGGTTTTCCACAAAAACTTAACCATGGATTGATGGTTTGGGTTTCTTCTAAGTCATATCATCTTCATAAACCATTCTAAAGTCTTAAGTAAATCATGGGGAATGTATCCATACCTTAGTTTTGCTGAGATTCAGAGTTCCTCTGAATTTCCTCTTCTTCCTTAGCCTTTTCTTCAAGTTTTCCTTCTCTTCTTCTCTTCCTTCTCTTTTCTTTCTCTCAATCCAATTAGGGTTGTAAAGGGAGTGAAAGAGGCTTAGGGACGTCCTATTTATAGAGTATAACCTCCCAAAATAAGTCTCATTGAGTTTAGGAAAGGTTCCAATCGAAATTAGGAAGGTTTCTCAATTTTCGGTTCGTGCTATTTTTCCCGAATGCCGAGGGTCGATGGTGAGGGTCGATGGGAGGGTCGGACAACTCATAGACCCTGCGACCCATGGTTGAGGATCGATGGTGAGGGTCGATGGGAGGGTCGGACCTGCCTGTTAAAACCTACGACCCTACCCTCATTTTGACTGTTTTTGGGTAAATTTTCATATTGGGTCTTGGGTTTCTTCACACAATTGGTCCACTTGGCTCGACCATGATATGTAGAGGGGTCCCGACACGAAATGTAAGGTTAGGCCGGGTTCGTGGCGTGCGGGTCTTACAACTCCACCACCCTTAAAAGAAATTTCGTCCTCGAAATTTGAAAGTACGGATCTTACAACTCCCCCATCCTTAAATGAATTTTGTCCTCAAAATTTGAACGTACGAATCTTACAACTCCCCCATCCTTAAAATAAATTTTGTCCTCAAAATTTTGAATTTACTTCGGAGTCAATAGGTGGGAATTCTATTTTCACCTTGCATCCTCTTCTTTCCATGCCGTCTTCTCCACGTCTTGTCTTCGTCAGATTATCTTCGTATAATTGATACCAAGTTTTTAAGGTGTTGTACCTTTCAACTAGTGAACTAGGCTGGTACCACTTCCATAGTCAAACATTCTATCTAATCCAGTGATTCCGTGGTCAATACCTTTGATATGGATCTCCAATGTACTTCTTCAATAGAGACACATGAAATACATCATGCACAATAGACATGGATAGCGGTAACGCTAATTGATATGCAACTTTTCTACTTCTCTCCAAAGTTTATGAAATCCAACACATATATAAAATATGACTTTCCCTTCTTGTCTAATCGTTTCAAACTGCGCATAAGTGATATCTTCAAAAACACTTTGTCACTTATGGCGAACTCAAGGTCTTGGTGTCTCTCCTGACAATCCTGAGCTATCCTGGCCCTTTTCTCTGATCTTGTTTGCCACTCGATAGTTTTCTTCATTAGCCTTAGGTCTCAAAATTCTTCATGTACCAACTTCATTCCAAAAGAAAAGGAATTTGACATTTCTATCGTACCATGTTTCATAGGTAACATTTACATGGTAGCTTAGTAGCAACTTTAATTCACAATAACTTCTCAACTCAAGTTCTTTGAAATGAATTTTACAAGCTCGGAGCATAGCTCTTAGGATTTGTATAGTCCGCTCCGACTGTCCGTCGGTTTGAGGTAAAGTGTAATACTAAACTTCAACTTTGTTCCCATTATCTTCTGTAGATCCTCCCAAAACTTCGAAATAAAGCATAAGCCTCTGACCGACACTAAGCTCTCATGCATACCATTCAATCTGGCAATATTATCCATATATAGCTCAGTTAGCCACTCCAAAGCATACCGAGGTCGTATAGCAATGGAATGAGCTATCTTCATAAGGCGATCAACAATCACCCAAACTGCGTCAACCGATCAGTGGTATACCGGTGACATAGTTCATTGTAATGCAATTCCACTTTCAGACTGGGTCCGATAGTTTTTATTGTAAACCATGGTGGTTTTTGTCTTTCAGCATTTACTTGCTGATAATTCAATTACTGAAACATGCATCTATCTACAACCACTTCCATTCCCTTTCTGCCAAAATAATCTCTTCATGTCATGATACATATTGGTACTCTAGTATGTACTGAATATGGAGTACAATGGGCTCTTATCATTATCCTCTTCGTGATATCCGAGTCTGTATCTTCAGGTATTCAGAATCTACCTTTGTATCTGAGTACCGTCTCCGCATCCAAAGTAAGTCAGGTTTGGATTTTTCTTTCTCTAAATCTTCTTGCATTGTTCTTATATACAGATCTAACAAAATTGCTACTTTTACTTAATCCATCAATTTATAGATGATCTTTAATGCCACAAACGTAGCTGAATTATTGCTCCATAAGTTTATCCATAAGTTCTCACTCGATTGGATCATCACTAGCTTCTATTATATGTTACTCTTTTCCATATCTGAATCTGTTGCTGCAGAACATAAGGCAACATTTATACTCGGTCCTTCTTCAGACCTCATAATCCCTTTTTGCTTAAGGCTTAGCTACTACATTAGCCTTGCTCAGTGACCTTGAATATCATGGTCTTAATCCTTCAATGTTCAAACCATTTTTCCTATCCTCATGTTCAACTCTTTCTGATGAAGAGATAAATAGGACTCTTAACCTAAAATTATTCTCCGTTTAGATAATGTCTCCAAGTCTTGATTGCCTAATTCATCACCGGTAACTCCAAGTAATGAGTAGGGTAACGCTTCTCATGCTCCTTTAGTTTTCTTGAAACGTATGCAATCGCTTATTTACCTTGCATCAACCCGCATCCTTGATCCAATCTGAAAGCTCCGATGGATAGGGTAAAAGGTTTCCCTGGTGTCGAAATGATCAAGATGGGAGCTGATATCTATCTTACTTTAGAATTTAGAAATATTCTTCACCCTTGTCAGTCAAATTAAACTCCTCTCCTTTCCTGGTTAGCTTGGTAAGAGGTATTGCGATCTTAGAGTGGTCCTCCAAAAATCGTCTGTAATAACCAGCTAACCCAAGAAACTTCTGATCTTCGCAATATTCTTTAGGTGTTTCTCACCATATGTTTACTTCAATTAATAGGGTCCACTTTATTCCTTTTTATGACGCTACGTGATCTAATTAGATCACTTTGTTTAATCAGGTCTCATATTCCTTGGAGTTGTCAATAAGCTTTTCACTTCTCAGCTATTGTGAAGCTGTTCTAAAATTCGTTGTATGAGTTGCTTCATTCTTGGAATCAACCAAATATCATCTATGAAAACTATGACCGACATGTCCAACATGTCATGAAACACCCAGTTCATCAGTTCCATAAAAGATGTAAGGGCATTGGTTAATCCAAACGTCAAAATCGATAACTCATAATGTCCAATCCCGATTCTAACAACTATCTTTGAGATATTTCTGTCCAAATTCTTCAGCTGATGCTATCTTGATCGAAGATCAATCATAGAAAATACCTTTGCTCCTTGCAACTATTTAAACAAGTCATCGATCTGAGGTAGTAGATATCGATTCTTGATCTTGAACTTGTTTAGTTCTCGGTAGTCTATGCATAATCTGACACTACCGTCTTTCTTCTTCACGAGTTGCGTTGGCGCTTTTCGTGATGCAATACTTAGCTGATTAGAACCCTTGTCTAGTAACTCTTGTAGTTGAGTCCCAATTTCTTCAACTCCGTAAGAGCTACTCTACAGGTGCCTTTGACACAAGTATCGTCCTTGGTAACAAGTCGATGACGAACTCGATCATATGATCAGATGGTAACTCCAGGTAAGTCTCCTGGAAACATATCAGGAATTTATGCATCACATCAATATCTTCCATCTGTGGTGCTTCTTTGGTAACGTATACCACAAGATACCATATATCCAACTTCTTTCTCTTCAAAGCATCTCTTCGCCTTTAGCATAGAGAAGATCAGCTTTCGCTTACTAGGCAATATGCTTCCAATAAAACCAAATTATATGCCATCTTTATTCTTAAATGATAACCTCTTCTATGCACAAACAACTTTGTAGAGTGTTGAGACAACCAGTCTATCCCTAAGATGACGTTAAACTCTGCCATCTCAAGTCTAATTAGGTTGCGTCGAAATTTCATCCATCCATTAATATGATTCAATCATTGTTCATAACACTCATCTAAAACAACATTTAGTCCAAAAGTGCTTGAACTAGCAAAATCTGATGTAAAGGTCTTAAGAGCATGTCTAGTTCCTTTCTCTCTTAGTTTTTCAAAGACTATTGCTTGAAATCTCATATATCCCAAAAATCTCATTAGCTCACACCTCCTTTTATCATTCTATTATATATCTCAAAAAGCATCTTTTGACTATTTACTCATTACATATCCCAAGTCTAAGCATTAGGGAATATGCTCAAAATTCGTTAATTCAGCCAAACTCTTTTGGTCTTTACTTAATCATATCCCTCAACATTGGGCATAACTCAATTATCATTGTATTAAATCGAGTACTACTTATGCCATGACTTTATCCTTGTATCCACTCTTAAATTTGCCTTTAAGAATCTTCTACCTTGTCAAAATTCATACCGATGTAACCATCATTAACTCTACTTGAGTGCTATCTATTTCTTTACTGGCTACTCTTGATAGTTCTCACATTTTCTCATGCACTTTTATAGACATGATTCATTTCCATCCAATTAGCAATCTCAAAACAAATCCTTTATTACTTCATCTGAGGTTCATTGGTCATAGCATTTAATCTGAATCCAATCATCTTTCTTCCAATAATTCTATTACCACTAATCATCTCTATCAACAAAGGTCAGGGAGTGTATGAATCAAAATGTCCATCCAAAAAGTGATTCACTTCCTTCTGTCGATTTAGCATAATGACAACACTTGCTTTATCTAGTGAATCTAGGTTTCAAGGATCAGGAGTAAATCTGTGGTAATCCAACCAGCATCAAAAGATCATTAAATTGCACGGTGGTCCAAATATACGAAAATAGAGGTTCTACAGTTCTTGACCTCATGGTTACAGGTTCTATTGAGTATATATAATGGCATTGGTCAAGGCACTATAGGAATAAATCTGGAGAAGATTTCATACATCAGTATATCAGGTATAAATCTAGAGAAAATTTTCGTACATCAATAAATCAGGTATAAATCAGTAGATGTACACTCAACATGATTAAGCATTTAACTATTCTTTCAGTTCGTATCTCTGTTCATGTTGTCGATCATGAGAATGGTGCAGATTGGTATAATCAGGGCTAATACTAAAGAAACAATATATGTAACTCCAATTGACAGGTTAAATCAAGAAGGTATCCAGTCAAGACACGAGAGTTTAAAATCTGGTATGTGCATCCTCTATAATCATAAGAGTAAATCAATAATGCACCGCATCCTATACAATCATATCCAGTTATATGGCCACAATAGATTTGATCTTTGCTGAAATGTTTGAGGCTTCATCTTCAGAAAATATTCTTCAATCCTTGGTCGGATCATTGCAACTATCCCATACATCGGTGGCTGGTAAGGTTAACCACCTTGATATACTGCTTGTTGTGCACCAAACTTCTGCACTGGGGTATGCATTACTGGGACTTGCTATATGGTAGGGACTATGTGCTAACATGTACTGGGGTACAGTGATGCTACCAATTTGTACCGTACTTAATTTGATCCGGAGGTGTTGATGTAGCATCAGTAACTTGGGTAGTGATTTACATAGCAACTTGCATAGTCGGTCTCATCTGTTGTTGCTCTTGTATTTTATTGGGTCAAATTTATGACAATCGTGACTAAGGTAATTGATAGTCCAGGTGGTTGGCTGGAGTGGCCTGGTTGTTCACCTCCTCTTATTTACTCTAATCTGATTACCAACTCAGATGAGTTTTCATTACCCGTTCTCGACCCAGATAGTGGTGGGGTCAAGTTGCAACATCCTCCTCTTGCTTAGTGGGCAATAGATCAGCTTGTAATGGATCTCACTCTGAGGCTCCACGTCATCCAGGAGTATAGCTTAAGCTTCTTTATAGTTGCTCTTATTCTTAATGTGTGGCCATTATTCTCTTATCTCTGTCGGATTTAGCCTGAGATTTTTCCCTTTACCTTTGCGGGGAATTAGGCATTACTAGCCATTTTCTCCTTCCTTTGTTATACATCGAGTTTCACCTCTTGTGAGTACCAACTCGGTATTTAATTTTCTGCTTTACAGAAGCTCCCTTCTTGCTACTGTACTATATCCTTGTATACTTGGATAACTACCCAACTTATAGATAATACCCTATATTGTTTGTTTATTAGGATAATTTTTTGTCTTCTCTTTCTATGTGAGTGTATATATATGGTTTCACCTTTTATATGTACATTATCGTCTTGTTTAATTTCTGTCTCAACCAACACAGGTGCTTATGGTTTGTTTGTATTAAAGCTTTTAATTTATCCTAACTCAGTTCATGGACTCCAGTGGAAGTATTCAGGTTTAATGGGTAAGGCCTACGAGATGCTCTGATACCAAGTTGTCACACCCCAATTCTGGCCTAACCAGAATGGTGTGATGAACCGTCAACAAACCAACGGTTCAACCAGGATCTCAAAATAGGTTATCCCACATATGATAAACCAAAACACATTCCACATTAATCAGAGGTAATAAAATAAATAGCGGAAGTCATACAGATAATGAACTGAGGTCTAAACATGATAAATAATTAATATTCCATTTATTTCTAAGTAACCAAAATATAACTTAATACATATTACAATATCCAAATAGGAAAACTAAACACTAAACGTATCCATCGCTGAAACGCTCGCTTAACGAACCGTGTTCGTCCTCCACAACTTTCTCATTCGTAGCCTCCACCCGTTCGTATGTTGGCATGTAGACATAGTCTTCAATCATAGTACCTGCAATATCATAAACTAAAAAGAATTGCGCGCACGAGGGTCAGCTCTCCAACTTGAGCTCAGTGAGTAGCCAAAACAATGCAACAATACATATGCATGCAAAAAGTCAATTTATATCTTTGGTCCGGTTTAAAGTTTGCAATGTGCAATAAAAAGGTTGGGTGGTCAAAGGTTAACGTTTATTGACACCACCTCTATACACAGGGTGTGGAAGCCCGTCCGAAGGTTAACGTTTATCGTCGTCTCCATCCACCCTACCATAACATTATACAACAAAGGTTAACGTTTATTGCTATATAATGTTATACCAACACGTAAGCCCCTGTTAGCGAGGGCTTGCAAACTGGGCTCGCTGCTAACCAATCCTAATGCCAAACAGTGTATCCAAGGCCTCACCCCAGCATCCCTCCGAATATCCATAGAGATAGAGCTAAGGCCCCCCGGTAGAGTCAAAGACTACAAGGACCGAGACCACCTCCCCTGATACTCTACGACATAATAGTTCTGCTATGGTAATGGCGATACGACGATGCCAATGCACAAGACTTGAGTTAGAGATCGAGCTAAAGTGCTGAAACCCGCCAAAGGTTAACGTTTATTGACGTTCTCATCACACCTCCCCTGATACTCGCTCACATCAAGTACATCAACCACACACATACAAGCACATGCCTATTCCTATCATCATCATCATCATCATGTTATAAACAATAAAGTAAATATGCATGAACAAGTAATAGAAATATTGGATGGCATGCTGTATGCACATTACAAACATATTCGCATAGAATCAAACATGGCATAGGACTCAAGAAATAGAAATTAGTTTATTATTAACCAATTTAGTTTGGGGTTAAGGTTCCTCACCTTAGCTTGCTAATAGATACTTTTCCAAGCTTTAGAACCACCTTTATAATGTTATTATATTGCTAGAAGACCTAACAAAGCCGATAAAATTTAATTAGAATTTATTCAGAATTTAAAAACCATTCTGTTAACTGAGGGTCGGAGGTAGGGTCGGTGCTAGGGTCGATGGGTCTATCGACCCTCCCTCCATTCTGAACTTCCCGAACACTGAGGGTCGATGCTAGGGTCGGATCTGCCATCGACCCTAGGTGCGACCCTCCATGGTTTGAGTCGAAAAGATCAGATTTTGTCCATTCTTTCATGTTTGGGTCCTATGGCTTACTTCCACAATCCATTCTATACATGTTCTATGGTTTAGAACTATACTTTATTCACCTACATGGTTTCAATGAATTCCTCCATGGTTTTCCACAAAAACTTAACCATGGGTTGATGGTTTGGGTTTCTTCTAAGTCATATCATCTTCATAAACCATTCTAAAGTCTTAAATAAATCATGGGGAATGTATCTATACCTTAGTTTTGCTGAGATTCAGAGTTCCTCTGAATTTCCTCTTCTTCCTTAGCCTTTTCTTCAAATTTTCCTTCTCTTCTTCTCTTCCTTCTCTTCTCTTTCTCTCAATCCAATTAGGGTTATAAAGGGAGTGAAAGAGGCTTAGGGACGTCCTATTTATAGAGTAAAACCTCCCAAAATAAGTCTCATTGAGTTTAGGAAAGGTTCCAATCGAACTTAGGAAGGTTTCTCAATTTTCGGTTCGTGCTGTTTTTCCCGAATGCCGAGGGTCGATGGTGAGGGTCGATGGGAGGGTCGGACAACTCATAGACCCTGCGACCCATGGTTGAGGGTCGATGGTGAGGGTCGATGGGAGGGTCGGACCTGCCTGTTAAAACCTACGACCCTACCCTCATTTTGACTATTTTTGGGTAAATTTTCATATTGGGTCTTGGGTTTCTTCACACACTTGGTGCACTTGGCTCGACCATGATATGTAGAGGGGTCTCGACACGAAATGTAAGGTTAGGCCGGGTTCGTGGCGTGCGGGTCTTACAGAAGCTACTACAAAAGCCCCTCGTGTAACCATTCTAAAGTCAAAAGATAAGAATGTCAGGTTACAAGAAGATGAAGAAAGCAGCAGTTCTGAAGATGAAGACAAGGAGGAAGACAACATCCTTGATGAGATTCTGAGTTACCAGAGATCCTCTCATATCAAATCTGGACTTGGATACACTGAGCAGCTATCTAAGGAGATAAGAGAAAAGGGATCTGCAAGTAATCCCATTATGTTTGTGAAAGAAAAGGAGAAGGAACTACCAGCTATGAGAGCTACTAAAAGCAAGAATGATGAAGAGGGATTCAAGACAATCAGGCAAGGCAGTCAGAGAAAACAAAGTCAGCTCCAGAGGAATGGTCAGTTTCAGAGAAACAAACAGGTACAGAGAATCAGATTCAGAGGATACTGTTATGGCTGTAATGCCTATGGGCATAGAGTGGCAGAATGTAGAAGACAACAATGACCTCCAGTATTCATTGACAGAAACAGATTTGCTCCTCTTGTTGATGAGGGAGTAATATGCTATAGATGTGAAAGACTTGGGCATATAGCTAGAAACTGCAAAACAATTCTTCCATCTCAAAGGCAAGCTAAGAGAAAGGAAAGAAAAGATCCTCCAAGAAAACCAATTCAGAGAAAAGAAGAAAATAAAATGGTAAGAAATACAAGGAAGCTTATTGCAGTGGAAGACAAGGCTACATGGGTGGAAAAATCACAGAAGAAAAGGAACAATTCCTTGTTGGTGCAAGCAGCACTTAAAACAAACAAAGGAAAACAATCTCCATGGATTCTTGATAGTGGATGCTCAACACACATGACTGGCAACAAAGAAAAATTTACAAGCCTCAATGCTGCAGAAGGAGGAACAATAAAATTTGGGAATAATGAAGGTGTCAGAGTTGAAGGAAGAGGTTCAGTGAACTTTAACAATGGGAAGATAAAGTCCCACAATGTTTTGTATGCTAATGGGCTGAAACATAATCTACTCAGTGTAAGTCAGATATGTGATCAAGGACATGAGATCACTTTCAACAATAAAGGTTTTGTTGTCCACAGGGTTGGAACAGGAAAGGCAGTAGCTACTGGTGAAAGAACAGTTGGAATTCTATATGTGTTGATAGATGCCATCAACAAGTACATGATAACTCAAGAAGATGAAAATTGGTTGTGGCATAGAAGAATGGGACACATTCACTTCAAAAATCTGAATAAAATAAGCAAGGAGCAAGCAGTGAGAGATCTTCCCATCATAAAGACTCCAAAGAGTCATGTATGTGGTCCATGTCAGAAGGGTAAGCAGGCAAGAGCTACTTATAAATCAAAAGAGTACCATTCAAGTAAACCACTTGACTTGATACACACAGACTTGTGTGGACCTATGAGAACACAGGCCATAGGAGGTGAGAGATACTTCATCTTGTTTATAGATGAGTATTCTAGAATGACCTGGGTAATGTTTCTGAAAGACAAAACTAAAGCTCTTGACAAGTTCAAAGCATTCAAGAAGAGAGTGGAAAATGAGACAGGAAACACAATTAAGTGTTTAAGGTCTGATCAAGGCAAAGAATTTACATGGAGTGAATTCTTAAACTTCTGCAGTGAAAGTGGAATCAGGATTCAATATTCAGCAGCAAGAACACCTCAGCAAAATAGAGTGGTTGAAAGGAAAAACAGAATAGTGCAAGAAATGGCTAGAACTATGATGGCAGAAAATAACACAGCAAAGCATTTCTGGAGAGAAGGTATCTATACTGCAGTGCATATCACTAACAGATGTCTTCTAAGGCCTCATGAAAACAAAACACCCTATGAACTGTGGTTTGGGAAGAAAGCTGCAGTGAAGTATCTCAGAGTCTTTGGTTCAAAGTGCTACATCAAGCGAAAAGAAGAAAATCTTGGTAAATTTGATGACAGAGCTGATGAAGGCATATTCCTTGGGTACTCTTTCAAAAGTAAGGCATACAGGTGCTACAACAAGAGGCTAGCAAAAATTGTTGAGAGCTCAGATGTGAAGATTGATGAGAATATAGGAAATCAAAAGGGGGCTGAACCAAAAGGGTCCATTATTGAAGAACTTGATGAAGATGACACTCTATCAGTCAACAAAGGGCAGCAGGATGAAGAAGAATCTAAAGTGCAAGAGATTCACACTGACATGCAGAAAGATGGCAGACCAAGAGACAACAGATAGTTGAATATTCATCATAATCATCAAGTGATAGGAGATCCAAATCCAGGCAAACAAACCAGAAGGATGAAAGCTACCACTTATTCATTATTGTCTGAGATAAAGCCTAAAACTGTACATGAGGCTAGCAATGATGAATCTTGGTTGAAAGTTATGAATGATGAGCTTGACCAAATTGAAAAGAACAACACTTGGGAGCTAGTTCCTAGACCAGCAGACAAGAATGTGATTGGCACAAAGTAGATTTTCAGGAACAAATTAAATAAAGAAGGCCAGGTTGTGAGAAACAAGGCCAAACTTGTATGCAAAGGATATGCTCAAGTTGAAGGAATTGATTTTGATGAGACTTTTGCACCTGTGGCAAGACTAGAGTCTATCAGAATGTTCTTAGCATTAGCTGTGCACAGAGGATTCAAGGTTTATCAAATGGATGTGAAATCTACATTCCTAAATGGAAATCTAGAAGAGGAAGTGTACACTAAGCAACCTGAAGGGTTCCAACTCAGTAATGATGAAGATATGGTCTGCAAATTGAAGAAGGCTCTATATGGGATGAAGCAAGCTCCAAGAGCTTGGTATGAAAGGCTTGATACATATCTTCATAAGTTGGGTCTGCGAAGAGGAGTTGTGGACAGCAACTTATATGTTATGACAGAAGACAGCAGTCAACTGGTAGTTGTGGTCTATGTGGATGACATCATCTTTGGGGGGCACTATGAGAAGCTTTGCAAGCAGTTTGCTGAGAGGATGAGAACAGAGTTTGAGATGTCTATGCTTGGAGAAATGTCTTACTTTCTGGGGATGCAAATTCATCAAAGAGAAAATGGCATCTTCATCTCTCAAATGAAGTATACCAAGGAGATGTTGAAGAAATTTGTGATGGAGGACTGTAAACAAGTGGGGACACCAATGATAGTGAATATCAAGCTGAGTTCAGAAGATGATTCTCCAACAGTTGATCAGACCCTGTATAGGTCAATGATTGGCAGTCTGCTGTACCTGACAGCTTCAAGGCCTGATATTCTGCAAGTAGTATGCCTGGTGGCCAGATTTCAAGCTTGTCCAAAGGAGACTCATCTGATGGCAGCGAAGAGAATACTCAGATATCTGAAAGGCACAACAGACTATGGTTTGTGGTATCCAAAGATTGGAAGTTTCACTTTGATAGCTTTTTCAAATGCAGACTGGGCTGGTAGCATTGATGACAGAAAGAGCACTAGTGGTGGTGCATTCTTTTTGGGAGAAAGCTTAGTAGCATGGCATAGCAAGAAACAGGAGTCTGTCTCCTTATCTACAGCAGAGGAAGAGTACATTCCAGCAGCAGCTACATGCACTCAGGTAATCTGGATGAAAAGACAGATGTCATATTTCAGTATTATCTGTGAAGAACCAGTGGTCATCAAATGTGATAACATGAGTGCCATCAACATATCCAAGAATCCTGTGCAACACTCAAGGACCAAGCACATTGACATCAGATATCATTATTTGAAGGAGAAAGTGCTTGAAAGGGAAGTGAGATTGGACTTTGTTCCTATAGCAGATCAAGTGGCAGACATCTTCACCAAGGCTCTTCCAAAAGACTCTTTTGAGAAACTCAAAGCTCAGCTAAGAGTAGTGACTTTGAGCACATTGTAGATGGCACATGTGTAGGGGGAGTTGCTGACTTCATAGCATCATCTTTCATCTGTAGGATTGGAAAGATGCGGTGGGCACTCCTACAGGTGAGGCTATGTAGGGGGAGTTGATATGAAGGGGGAGCTCATTCAGCCTTTGGGACTTGTTGTCAAAGGGGGAGAAGATGGCAAGAAGGTTGTGTCACATTGAGAGAGTTACCTCAAGAGGGGGAGGTTTGTTGCCAACAGTTCCAAATGGGGAGATTGTTGAAACCCTGTCCTGACAGTGTGCTGTAAGTGTTGTCATTGTTGGAAACCTTAGCAGAGAAAGTGATATGGAGGAGAGAGAGTATCTGTAAGACTCTTTGTCAGTCAAGGTGACTAGGCTGATGAAGCAGTCGAATAGAATGAAGCCTAGCTGATGAGAAAGTCCAGCTAAAGAGAAAGAAAGAAGAGAGAGAAAGAAGAGAGAAAATGGAGGTGAGAGAAAGAGGAGAGAGAATAGGTGGGGACCAAGTGGGACCCACCTTGGGTGGTCAAGCCAAGCTTGGCAGCAAGCAGCACAACACTTTCATCTGTAGGATTGGAAAGATGCGGTGGGCACTCCTACAGGTGAGGCTATGTAGGGGAAGTTGATATGAAGGGGGAGCTCATTCAGCCTTTGGGACTTGTTGTCAAAGGGGGAAAAGATGGCAAGAAGGTTGTGTCACATTGAGAGAGTTACCTCAAGAGGGGGAGGTTTGTTGCCAATAATTTCAAAGGGCGAGATTGTTGAAACCCTGTCCTGACAGTGTGCTGTAAGTGTTGTCATTGTTGGAAACCTTAGCAGAGAAAGTGATCTGGAAGAGAGAGAGTATCTGTAAGACTCTTTGTCAGTCAAGGTGACTAGGCTGATGCAGCAGCCGAATAGAATGAAGCCTAGCTGATGAGAAAGTCCAACTGAAGAGAAAGAAAGAAGAGAGAGAAAGAAGAGAGAAAAAATAAAGGAGAGAGAAAGAAGAGAGAGAATAGGTGGGGACCAGGTGGGTCCCACCTTGGGTGGTCAAGCCAAGCTTGGCAGCAAGCAGCACAGCACTGCCATGCCAAGCCCAGCAGCACAGCACAGCAGGTGCCATGCCGCAAGCCACGCACAGCAGCAAGGCCATGCGCACAGCCGCATGCCGCGCGCACGGCCATGCGGCATGGTCAGCACTCGCATGCCATGCTATGCCGCAAGCTAAGGCAGCAGCCCCCCCAAGCAGCACCGCATGACACGATGCCGCGCGCACACCGCAAGCCATCGCAGGGCACTCGACATGCGCATGACATGTTCGACGTTTTGCCCCAAAGAAAGGCCGACTCATAACCTTACTGGAATTTTTCGGATATACAGGGCATTACCACACTTTCTGGAGGGGTATTTTGGTCAACAAAAATATGGAAAGATTCCTCCTCAACGGCTCAGATCAAGCCACGCAAGCTTGATTCTAGATTGGCGATCCACAAAAAGGCGGGATATTGTGCATCCCGCTGATCGCGTCAAGATGCTTGCGCGAGTCCTCTAATTGGCCGAAGGCAGCCTAATATGGTGATCCGCGTCGAATGGAGACGAGCCCAAGATACAGTGTAGCACGCGCATGATACAGCGGCACCGAAGATTCCATCTGACGGCTATCATCTACGTCGAGTTCCGCTGACGTGATGAAGCCGATCCTAAGGCGCATATGAAATCCCGCCTTTTAAATGAGATCCAGCGGTCTAAAACTATAGATGCCCTCTCCGCCAATCAGGGCTCGACAGCAGCGTACGGTGGGTCAGAGGCGGACACGCTATGGTGCGTCGCGGCGCACAGAATCAGGGAGAAAGATTCCATTTGGAATAATCTCATCCATCGAACTTCTTTTGATGATATCTCGGCATTCCGATGTCGAATTGAGGCCCATAATATACCAAACCGAAGGATTTTTGAAACATCAGAGATTGGAAGCGGTTTGAGCTCGAGTTGAAAGCCTCTAATGGCGATTTTAGTGAGAACTCTCCATTGAAGCTTCTCCAAGAGAGAGAGAGACTCTCCTACTGGCAGTGTGAGGCCATGAAAGCTTCATTGAAGCTTGAAAAGAGCGAGTGGACCAGCTGTGAGCGTCCTATGGAGTTATTCCTGTGAAGAACAAGCTGTGGAGCCCAAGATGAGGCCGAGATGCTTGGACAGTGAAACTTGCATCAGTAGCAAGCAAGACCAGGAGGTAAACTCGCACACACAGATCCTATTTACTGTATCAGAGATATATGGGAAGGATTTGTATGAATATTTGAAATACACTTTGTATAACCTATCAAGTGGGTGCTTGACTGTAGTTGGGTTGGTGCCTAGGACACAGTTGTAGCTGTGAATGCGGTTGATGTTGTAGCATCGAGGTTGTAGGTGCAACCGTAGCATTTCTGTTGTGTATTGGGTATATACGAAACCCTGGTTAGGGTATTGCCCCGTGGAGTAGCCATCACAGTGTGTGATTGGTGAACCACGTTATATTGTGTGTCCCATACATGTGCTTGTGATTGTGCATTAGAAGTCTATGTGATGCAGGTCTGGGTGAACACACATGGCAGGTCAAGCCCCTGGTATGGATACCTGTGGGTGTGTGGTTGGTGTGTGCACAAAATGTGTTTAACAGATTGTCTGTGAGAGTGTCTCAAGAAATCAGCTCAAGGCAGCATAGCTTAATTGATCAACAGCTCTTGGCAGCCCATGCATAACATCAGGCTATAACCAGAATAGTGAAAAGGAATATTTAGTGGTCATTTATTCACCCCCCTCTCAGTGTCAACTTGGGACTAACACACCTCTATACACAAGTGTGTGAATTCGTTAATTGGATCAAACACCACTTCCATTCCACATGCACCCACCATGGAATAGAGATAGAGCTAAATTATCCAGATCATGCACTATCAATACTTCCCCTGATGCCCTACCCATACCAGCACGTATGCCCCTACTAGCGAGGGCTTGTAAACTGGGCTTGCAACTAACCAATCCTAATGTCATCCATGTGTATCCAAGGCCTTACCCCAGCATCCCTCAATATGTCCATAAAGATAGAGCTAGGGCTCCTCGGTAGAGTTAAATATCACACGGTCTACGAACACCCCCTGATGCCCTACAAGGTATTAATTCTGCTAAGGTAACAATGATACGATAATGTCAATGTGATGCATGGTTTAGGGATCACACACTCCTCCCCACACAGCACACCAATCATACTTTACAAATACATACCTATTCTTATCATCATCAATCAATAGAATAAAATAATAAATTAAATATGCATGAACAGGAATAACAGTAATATTAGATGACATGTGAGATATGCATTACAATCATACAAGTATGGTATCAATCATAGCAATGGACAAATAAAAGAAAGACAATATATCTAGTTAGTTTAGGTCTTGTTTCCTCACCTTGGATTGTAATGTCAATCTCTTCCAGGCTTCGAAAATTATCTTGTACTAGTAAACAACCTAGGAAATTTATGAATTTAAATTAAGGTTTGATGATATTAGGTTACAATAGTTTAACATCGAATTTGGCCTCAAAATAGGCTTTTTAAAATTGTGTGGTTGACTGTATGGTCACGCATATTGCTTCCACTGATGCAACCACACAACCCTGTGTAATTTCTTGAGTGTCTGTAGTCGCTCACTAGTCACTCTGTGGTCAACCACTAATGCGACCACATAACTTACTGGTTCTGTTTGAAGGTCTTTCTCAATTTAACTCTAGGCTCATTATTGGAACACCTCCTAGGGTTGTTCTATGGCCTTATTCATGGGTTTTCCATCAACAATTTATCCTTAACCTATTTCCATTGTTTCTCTTTGAGATTAATTGAGGTTACATGATCTCAATCGCAACATTGGGGTCATCTCTTCAACTCATTGATGAGAGATCAATCCTAATCAAACTACTTCTATATGAATAGATTCCTTACCTTTGCCCCTTCTTCAGAGAGGGATATCAACTTCTTTTGCAAAAAAATTTCTCCAAGCCTCCTTGTCCCTTTCTTATCTTTCTCTTTCCCTTTCTCTCTTAGGTTTAGGGTTTTGGAATTTGATTCTAAAAGAGTAAGAGAGACTAAAGGACGTCCTCTATATAGAGGGAAAACCTCCATATAGAGTCCTCTCTCAACTAAGAAAGACATCCCCTAAATTTGAAAAGTTTTCAAATCTCAGAGTTGGTTCTGAGTTTGTATGGTCGACTGTGTGGTCGCAGAACCTGTCAACCACATAAGGCAGTTTGTGTTTTCACTCAATTAAAATTTGACTAACCTCACTTTCTGACTGAGTGGTCAGCCACATAATGGCTGTCAGTCAGCCACACAACCAAAATACACTATTTTTGGATTAATTTACTCACCTAGCCTTGTGGTTCCTTCACACAGTTGATCTGCTCGAGCCGGTTATGATGGAAAGACCTGGCATGACACGGTTAAACCCAATTAGTGAAGTGTGAGTCTTATAGATACTGTACGTCGAGTGAGGTGGTATCATCTTGTAAGAACCCCTTCCCAAGAGTGGGAGAAACGAATCATTGGTCGGCTATAACAAGACATAAGCCATGAAAACTTGTAAGATATTTTTTTGTCCATACATAACTACATAATTAGCTGAGACATTCCATCATCACAAAACAGTCCAAAATCATTAACTTAGTCCAATAACATTAACTTGGCAGAGGAAACAAAGTTTAAAAAATAGTTACATATCTGGTGGCCATCTAATTACATTCATGTGTTCATTTAATTACAAGATTTTAAATCCAAAGGTGTGGCCATACACCCAAAAACCTGTTGCATTCCAAAGGAAAAAAAACAGCAACTATCTACAAGTTGCAAATCAAAAACAATCTACAAAATGTAATTCAAGTGCCAAGTGGTCTAGTGGCCAACTTGGTCTTCTGCAATAGTATTCTCTAGTTGTTCATCTCCAGGGTCATCTGTAAAAATATATCAAAAACTGGGGTAAGCAACACTTAGTGAGTAAATAACACCTTGGAAGGAATACAGGCATTAAACACTGTAGCAAACATCTCATAAAACAATCATAATAGCTTTTTCCTTTGATAGAAATGCATAAGAAAATTATACTTCTTTAAACCTCTCAATTTGTTTGTGCTTTCACATCATCTTACTATGAACCTAGTGTCACTTACATCAGAAAATATCTACGTTGTCTTGTTTCTTTGGCACCATCTATAGTTTTGTATGCTTGCTATGTATTTTCTTCCTCATATTCACTAGTATAACCTTTATTCTTACTTCACTTTTCTATTCTTGCTCAGCTTAACTCTAAGCTTCAAACTTTGACTTTCGGACTTACTGGATGCATCCATTTCTTGTCCCATGTTTGATTCACCAGATGCTTCCATTTCTTGCCACCTGTTTGACTTAACAACTACTTCCATTTATTGTCATTTGTTCGGTTCACCGGATGCTTCCGTTTCTTGCCAATTGCTTGGCTCACTAGATGCTCCCGTTTATTGCCATTTACCATCTCACCTAGACTGAACTTCTAGATTTTACCTTTTTTTTGTTAAATGTAAACTTAGGCTTACTGTCCATTTTATTCATTCGATGTGTGGATTTACTATTGGTACTATTTAACCTTTTGTAAGCACATTTACAACTATTTCCAATCATCTACACCAATGCAACTCATCTTGCTGTCTATATCTTTCATAACATGTTAGAGGAGATTGTCATTTCTGCTATAGTCTGAGTTAACTTCACTCTTATCTCCACTAGCATAAGCCTAACTCCTACCTTTCATTGTCCATGGGAAGTTTCTACAATTTATAGCAGTTTACTAAAGTATTATGATCACCAACATCATGTAAAAACTCAAAATATACAAGTACAAGGTTGCTGTCCATTAGTTTTATCTATTAGTCTACTTTCTTATAGCTTTGAAACATTTTACATAGGAATAATCTCAACTCTTGTTATAGGGTTAGGTGCCTTGGAACAAATTGAAAACCTTTCTGCATCCACAACAGTACATATACCACAATATAACAAAAATAAAAATCAACGCATTTGCAGCATTTACAACTTGCATCATACCACTCATAAACCATATACCCAAAGAGAATACATTTATTTACATATTAGATATAAAAGCATCAAACTCAAGGAATATTCATTCCACACATGCACATAGATATAGTACATTACTAGCCTACTTCAAGGTGTTAGTTACTCACATTGCAACTCACAGATGCCTTGTTTACAACTCCTTGAACTTTTTAACAAAATTTGAATGCAACAAGCAATCCTTCACTTCCTACAGCCATAATGCCATATTTTTCACTTATAAAAGGCATGAGAAAACCCAAAAAATGATATTAAAATTATTGGGGAGCATTGTTTTGGTACCTGGACCTCTTGGCAAAAAATGACCTCCATTTGGCTCAAACCCAAAAATTTTCCTACTATGCTATCCTAGCTGAAACACATGAACATATGAAGCTTTAATTAATCTTAAAATTCTCTTTCAGTCCCCCACAATGCATCATAATGACACCTTCTAACCTTATGTTTAGTTTCCCTATCCTTGTAGGTCCCCTAGGTAGAAAACCACATCACTTAATCACCCAAACCTAATGTAACAGCATTTGCTATAACACGAACCTTCAATCAATAATAAATTAATTTGAGTACCCAAAACTTCATGAAAAAAATATCAAATTTGAACCACATCTAGCTTACTAGTTGATAAAAGTCCCTAAAAAGAAATTTCATCAAAAACGATTTTAAATCGGGCAAAATAGCCCTATATTTTTACCTAAATCTGCTGTATCAGCATTTGCGGTAAACTAAACCTTCAATCAATAATAAATTAATTTGAGTGCCCAAAACTTCATGAAAAATTATCAAATTTGGACCACATCTATCTTAATCGTCAATAAAAGTCCCTGAAAAGAAATTTCATCAAAAACGATTTTAAATCAGCCAAAAAATCCTTATCTTGTTTGCTTTCTTTAAGGAAATTTCTGCACTATTGAAAATTTTTCCTTTCTTCTTATTTTCATCAAAGCCACCACCATCTATCACTCATAACTCCTCATTAAACATAACTGCATTATTCTAAGAGCATTTTCCATCCCCAATTCATTTATACACTAATCATCACCCCCACTCCAATCTCATTTTCATTTTCTAAGTAAACAAAATTGCATTTCTGAAAATTTTTCCTCTTCTACTTATTTCTATCAAATTTTCACCATCTAACATTCTTAACTCATCAATTAGATTCAGATACAGCCCTTGCATGTGTTATCAATTTGTAAACAATCATTTCCCCATCTTATACATGCATGAAGTCATTTTTTTATCTATAATTTGTGATAGTTTTGATGAACAATGCTACTGTTCATCATCTCTATCACTTAAAAATTCCAATGCCTCTATAACTCCATTCTTCTTCCATGGATCCAACATGCAATCAGTTCCCTACACCCAATGATGAATTTAAAACTTACCTGGGGATGACCATTGCTTGATTAAAGAGGTGTGGCACAGCTGAAACTTCTATTTCTGCAACTTTTCTTTGGTTATAAGTTCCATGCACTTTGCTGCAACTAAAGATCTTTCATTCCTCTTCCAGCGCTTGATTCCTTTTGCTGAGATTGACTCTTTAACTCTAAAGATCCTCCAATCCTTCTTCTAATCTCGGCAGCTTACACATTAACACCTCCCTAAAGCTGAAATCGAAAATCCTCACAATCCCAACTGTAGAGCTCTCCTTCAACCCTTGATACGTTTTCTCAACTCTACCCAAAATGAATTTGTTAGGTTTTGGTCTAGCTTATATATTTTCTTATTTTATTTTCTATTCTTAATATTGATTTTATGCATTTACTATTCTACCCTTGACCATTCTATTTATTTTTCCTTAGTGTATTCTCGACACCACTAGTCTTTTAAATTTTCATCCCCACATTACACTTTAATACATACCCTACTAGTCCATACAAATCATTAAATTATATATAATTATTTCCTTATCTATAAGCAAAAATTTAATCTTATATATATATATATATATATATATATATATATATATATATATATATATATATATATATATATATATATATATATATATATTAGTTCCACTTAAACGTACAAAGATTTCATTATGCATTTAGTTAAGAAAATATTATTTTAAATATCTATTTTTCCCATCACTCTTCTTAGTAGTTCCACCAATGCAACCACGTCGTACATATCAATTTTCTCCATCTGTCAACACCAGTCAAAGTAAAATTCGAGTTACTGGAAACAGTTGGGGTGTTACACATCTGATGGGAGGAGACACGTGCAGACTAGAGACTCCATGTGTGGGTTGTCCTGAGCTGGCACTTATAGTTATTTATCAGATCGTAGTTGATAGTTGCATGCATTTTGTTTGTGCACGTTTAGTTTTCTTATTAAGCTCGGTGAATGAGCTTACTTTGTACGCATAAATTATTTTAGATATTTCAAGTTTTTCGCGAGATGTTCCGGGTTGCAATCCATCTAGTGTGGAGGATGATGACTACAAACCTGAGGAGGATATCTCTGATTCTTGATACGTTGTGTAGTGTTGTGCATGGGATTAAGCTGTGCCCATGTCTTCTCTTCTTTTTAGTTGGGATTATGTACCTTATTTTGGGTTTACATTGGAAATAAACTTCGAACAATATTTTATTTTACTTTGGACAATTTTTTATGGAATAATTGGATAATGATTTTAATTATGGTTAGAACTTTAAAATTAAGTTTTAATTAGTAATTCATTAGCTCTTGATAATTGGATTTAAGTTTTAAGTCTTCCGCTAATTTACATTCTTTAGTACAAATGATTGTTTAAAATAAGATTGTAAGTTTTACTCTGATAATTATTTTGTCTGGTTTGACTTGTGGAGTACCGTGATGTGCGATCCTGAAAGGGGATTTCTTATGCCCTGATAAGATAGAGAGATCTCATTGCATTCCATAGTATTGATACGTCGGGAATAGGGTGTGACAACTATAATCCTAGGTCTAGACGTAGGGCTTATACCCTTATACATCGCGAGGTAGGTTTATGGTTATCATGGAATGTTCTTAAACTAGTTCTATCTTTTCCTACATGGCCGAGACAGATCCTATCTCACCATTAATGGTGACAAGGAAGTATCTCCCTCGTCGGAAGTCACGAAATCTCTCCTACGAAACTTTCCATCAAACATTAGCCATAAAAGATAAGGCAGAGGGCTTACCAGTAATTCATTCATGTCAGAATGCTAGTTATAACCTAAGTGGTGTTGACTCTTTGTGGAGGAAATCTCCAAGTACTTCACTTTCTTCCTCCCAAATCATTCTCATGAGAACGCATTAGAGGTTCGGAATGTAAGATATTTTTATGGGCTTAATTAATTATAAGGTTAGTTGATTCAGTGGGAGTCTAGTTACGGGTAAATCGGTTTAAGTATGATTAGAGATGGACCAACCAGATCCACTGTGGGACTGGTCCAGGGTTGAGGGTGGTATTATAAATACCAATGGTTAGAGTCCCACAGCCACGGTGTTATTTTCTTCTCCTGTTCCCATACGCAAAGAGAAGGTCAAGGGATCCCGACAGGCTGTGGAAGACTTTGATCCAAGCATTCCAAGCATTCAAATCAAAAGGGAAAACGATCGGAAATCAATCTACAGTAAGAGGTATGTCTCTAATCATCTCTTTTCAATACCCATTTGTATTCTAGTAATCTGTGTAGTGTGTTTGTTAGGGTTCATGGAAAATCCCATGGGAAAACTCAAAGAGGATCTATCTAAAATTCTTACAGTGGTATCAGAGTCTCCTACACAGATTTAGAATCAATGGAAAAGTATTGTTAAATCTTTATGTTTGATTGGATTGGAAAAGGGAGAGATTTTTCTCCCAAAATTCTCTTCGAACCTGTCTAGGGTTTGGACCCTTGAAAAAAAAATTTCGGACCATTAAAAAGCAAAATAAGTTATACAGGATTGTAGGCCTCGGAGAGACGGAGCCGACGACATAAAGTTGGTCGCCGAAAACTACCCAACGCGCACTCACTCGTCGCCTGAAAAGGTGCGTGAGATCCACGCGCCGGCAGTTGGAAAAAAAAAAAAGAATCTGACGGTGCCGAGTCATCGCTGGGTCGACTCGGCGCCGAATCGTTAACCCTAACGGTTCGCTGGGTTGACTCGGGCCGGGTTTACCCAGCCCAAGCGCGCCAGGCCCAACCCAGGCGTGCCAGGCCCAGACCAGTCGCGCCAGGGCTGGTCCAGCCCAGGCCCAGTCCAGACCGAGGCAAACCCAGCCAGACCAAGTGAGTCAGACCCTGACCCGGAAGAAGGATCAGGGTCAACCCGATAATCCGACCCACCAACCCGATATTTTAACCTGACCCGCCGACCTGAGATTTTGACCCAGTAACCTGACCCACCAACCCGGGTTTTTGACCCGGCAACCCGGTTTTGACCCGATATGTTGACCCAGAAACTGAACCAAACCGGATGAACCGGTCCTAGTCGGTTCAGGATTCAAGAATGTTTAAGCCAACTTTGAACGGCGATTATGAGAACTAGGAGCGTCGGATTTTGACGCGATTTTTTACGTTGGTTTTGTATTTTGATACTCTACAGTTTGGTACATAGTTTGATACAGTTTGGTGATTTGGGAAATTTATTTTGATTAAAAGGTGCCCCAAATTAATCCGGTTTGCAGTTTTCTACTTATTTATCAGTTATTTTTGTACCAGATGCATGTAGAAGGTTATGTGTGCATGAAATTTTATTTATTGACCCACAATGTGTTGCAAAGTAGGGTTTGGGGATATCATTGTGGAATTGGGTGAAACCCACCAAAGTGGTACACCTAGTTTCATCATGATGTCTTCAAATTCAAAGTTCATGTATTTGTAAATGCTTGTGTAAGGGCGATGTACACCCAAAGGTGACATTGTCAAGTTTTGATCAAATTAAGGTTTGTGGGTGTCATGTGAAGATCGGATGGAATCCGCCAAAGTGGTACACTCAGTTCCATCATGGTAGTCCTCAAACCCTAAATTTGTGCATTTACATATACAATAAAGGATATATTTTAATACACTATTCTTCATGGTGTGAAAAGCAACTAAGAAAGTCAGTGTTAACCCAAAGGTGGCATTGTCAAAGTTAAAGATATATTCATGCACATGAATTGAAAGGGTTTTGACTTTAGAGAGTCTCATTAACCCAAAGGTGGTGGGATTTTCAAGAGTCATTATTCTTTCGCAGTTATTGCACAGAAACTGAGAAGATCACTACATGTTTATCCCTAAGGAGAATGTGTAGTTGGTTAACTCTTGAAAAAATGATATTTATTTGCATGAATGCTTGATATGGTTAGTGCAAGTAAATGGTGTATATATATCAAATTTCTATTGGTTGATATGTATTTAATCTCATGCATTGATGGTTTCATCTAAGTATGGTTGTTCCAAAAAGGTTTTTGATGTCTATTTCTTTTTATTTGGGACAAAGTAGAAGTAAATAAAATTGCATGTGTTTGTATGAGTTTCGCAAGGTTTTCTATTACTTGATATTTTTGCTTGAACTCATATGGTGATGATGGTTTGTATCTCTCAGGATGTCCATCCCCGTGACTATGCCAGGAGGTTTGGTAGTTACTATTCCTTCCTTGTCTGGGATGAGTTTTAAAAGGTGGTATGAATAGCTAAAAGCGACTCTAGGTTTAATTGACTTAGATATGGCGCTTAAAGAGGATAAACCTGCTGCCATCACTGAAACTAGTACCCTAGAAGAGAAGGAGGAAATGAAAAGATGGATGACAGCAAATAAAAAGTCTATGCTGCTCATGAGGCAGGACATTCCTGAAACCATGCGTGATGGTGTTCAAGCCAAGGAAACGGCCAAAGAATATTTAAAAGAGATCAAAGGGAAGTTTGAGCTTTCTGACAGAGGACAGAGAAGCACCTTGATGAACAAGCTTACTAATGCAAGGTTTGACAGTAATGGAAGTGTCAGAGATTATTTCATGGAGCTTGCTGCTACTGCTGAGAAGATTAAAGGCATGGGAATAAACGTTGATGATGAGTTCGTGATCCATTGTGCGTTATCCTCGTTACCTGAAGAATATTACCAGATACAAGTGGCATATAATACTCAAGAAGAAGAATGGGATATGAACAAATTAATCTCTATTTGCACTAAAGAAGAAATAAGACTAAAGAAAAGATTTGAAAGTGTCAATGTCACTAGGGATCATTCTAGAGAAGATAAGGGTAAAGGAAAGATTGGGGTAGGACCTTATAGAAAAGATAGACAATCTTTTAAGAAAGAAAAACCTTATGATAGGGATATGAGTGATGTTGAATGTTTTTGGTGCCATAAGAAGGGGCACATGAAGAGAGAATGTAAAGCAAGAGAAGCTTGGTTAGAGAAGAAGAAGAAGGAAACTGAGACACCAGAGAAAGAAGACACCAAATGATAATGTAGTTTAATACAGTTGTCTTTAGTTTATTTTTGGACATTTATTTATTGATTTATAGTCCAGTTATTTATTTTAAAAGATTTTATTTGACATGTTTTTGATAGAACTAAATTTCATATTAAATTTAAATGAAGGCATTTTATTAGTTTATTTATTCTTTTGGAATTTGTAATATCTGTGGGAGTCTTTAGATTCTCTCAGTCAGTGGGAGTGTTTAGATCTGCTTGATTAGTAGAGATCTGATAGTTAATGATTTATCTGTGATTGTTTATGTTGTCTATGGTTTAATGATAGGATTATTGGTAAGCATTAATTTCATTGCTTGTATGTATTATTGATTATTTAAGACATGTCAAAATTGCAAGGCGGTATTTAGCCAAAGAAGACGGTATTTAGTCAAAGAAGGCGGTAAGCCAAAGTAAGATATTAGTCCAAATTGGAGATTGCCTATATAAAGTTGGATAATATCAAAGTGCGTTGACCGATAAAGATTTTAAGGTAACGGGATCGTGGTAATTCGATCATTGGACTCAAGTATTCATCTCAAAGTGATTTATGTCATTAAGTAGACCTCTGTATGTGACTGACAGTAAGGGGTACACCGGATGTGTAGGAGTACTTTTCGCTGTTGTTCAACATTGGTAGGCTTGATAACTGAATCAAAGTAAAGGATGATTTTGGTGTAATTAGATTCCATGGCCACATTGGATCAATGGTGAATTTATAATTAATATAGCCAAAGTGGGAGATTGTAAGATATTTTTATGGGCTTAATTAATTATAAGGTTAGTTGATTCAGTGGGAGTCTAGTTACGGGTAAGCCGGTTTAAGTATGATTAGAGATGGACCAACCTGGTCCACTGTGGGACTGATCCAGGGTTGGGGGTGGTATTATAAATACCAATGGTTAGAGTCCCCACAGCCACGGTGTTATTTTCTTCTCATGTTTCCATACGCAGAGAGAAAGTCAAGGGATCCTGACAGACTGTGGAAGACTTTGATCCAAGCATTCCAAACATTCATATCAAAAGGGAAAACGGTCGAAAATCAATCTACAGCAAGAGGTATGTCTCTAATCATCTATTTTCAATACCCATTTGTATTCTGGTAATCTGTGTAGTGTGTTTGTTAGGGTTTATGAAAAATCCCATGGGAAAACTCAAAGAGGATCTATCTAAAATTCTTACACGGAAAGAGTGCATAACTCTTAAGGAGAGATGATTGAGACTTAATTTGATTGGGAGTCTCCCTCTTAAGTGGGATTCTCCACCAAGTAGGAGATTAGGGGTAGTTGGACAAGTATCGGATTTTAAAGGAATTAAGGAAGTGAATCCACCCATAGTGCGGCAAGAGGGAGTTAGAGTTGGGTTGAGACCCACGGGACCCACTTAAGAACTAGGGAATATTCCCTTTTCCCTAAACAAACGAATTTGACATGTACCTAATTTGCGGATAGGCTTCTTAGCCTGTCCGGAGGCAGGGTCCGGTCCGGACCAAGAAACCTCCGACCGGACTGGTTCCAACCGGACAGAATCCGGATGGTTCCAGTCCTAGCTATATCATTATTCTATTATATTCTCACCATGTTCAACCCAAAATCCTATGTTGTCATCGTATCGGCTCCGTCCGTTGAGGGAAAACCTAATATGGAAAGAAAAAACAGAATTAGACCAGATTATCTGGGTGCAAGTTTTACTCAACAGGTGCGGCTTGTCTCAAGTTGTATAGTTGGTCAAGTTGATGATCCTACCGCTGGAGTATCAATATACACGCGAAGTGACTCTAACCATTGAATCATAACTAGAGAAACTGCTAAACTTGAGACGGAGTGCTTTTATGTGCAGCCCCATGAGCCATGGAAACCAAATCCTCTCCTCCCCGACTCCCTGACTCCCACCCCATCTCACCATTGAAGTGTGAGTCGACTTAAACTCCAACACACTTCAATAATGAGATAGAATGAAAACCGGGAAGTCAAAGAGGAGAGGATTTCGTTCCAGGGCCATGCTGGTGACCTCCGTCGCTACCTCTCTTTTTTCTCTCGCCTTTTCTTATCCATTTACTAGAGAGGATCCCGGCATTTGAAAACAACGAGCACAACTTTCTTACAAGTTGCAACGTGTTACATTATTAGATTCTCTATTTTTTGTGGGTTGACATTCATGATTATGATTTTACCAAAAAAAAAATATCATGATTATGAGTTTAAAATATATGGAGAAAAACCATTTGGCCAGATCTTTAACCCACCAGCATCTTTAGCCAATTCTATAGATTAAAAAAAATCTAAAAAATAAAAAATAAAAAGCAATAAAAGAAGATACATTATTTTTCTTAGTAAAAATAATTTGTTTTTAGGGAAGAAACGAGGAGGAATGATCAACGATCTGTAAAACCATTATTTAAAGTAGTTGAAACGATTCACTTGATCGACTCCAAAAAAATCTAGTACGTGGAAAACCTAAAACAGTGAAATAAATCATCCGAAAAAAAAAAAAAAAAAAAAAAAAACCTCCGAGCACGTTCTTACAATTGTGAACCTCGACATAAAATCCGTGGCTCCCTAAAACTCATGTGGTCCGAGACCCATGTGGTCCGAGTTACTGCAAATTTAATAATATTTTAAAATCTCATACATAAATGTTACATAGTTACACAGATTTTACCCTTTAAAAAATTGTTAATTGTATGGTACTATTTATATACCAATAGTGGGGTATTGTTTTCTATTTGATAGGGTAATGGTTCATGTTTTGATATGGTTTTTTATTTGGTACAGTAATGGTTCATACTGAAATACCGATGGTATACCATTTAAATATCAATTTGTATAGTTTTTATATATCGCTTTGTATAACGTTTAGATACCATAAACCGTATCACACACTCACAATATCACATCTGTACTCCACTGGTCTACGTTGCAGTAGAATAATATTTCATACTAAATTGAAACTGTATTTTGTATCGAATTAGAATCGTATTTCATACTGAATTAGAAACTAAAGCCCGTACCTGATAAAAACTGTATTTCATACCCTATAAAAAAAAATATACTATATCGACTAAAAACCTTATTGAAACTATACTAAGCCAGTATAGTAATGATAAGGGAAAATCATATTTATGCCAATATGTTATGATAATGTTAAAGGTTTTTATGTCTTGTATCGTTTCGGAGCCTCACCCACCCCTGGTGTGAATTGATTTGTTTGGTTCGGTGCTGTTCAAATGTTTTCGATCCTGATTCTTATCGGGTTGTTATTGGTTCCATTTATTTTTGGTGTATTGGGCTTGGATGGATCTAATATATCAAGTTGTTATCTACTCTTTGGATTAGTTATATGTATATTTATTAAATGATTAGTTTAATTTTTTATTATGGGTCCATTATTAAGTTGTTATCATTTTATTTCCGGTATTAGTAAATTTGATCCAATAAAAACATCAGTCCGATTTGATCCGATTTCTTCGATTGATTTCGTTTGCTTATATAGAGATATAGAGAGAACCTTCGCGCATTAGATAGGTTGATAGGTGGTTTCGACTACATGGAAAAATGGATGGATTTGTTCTTGGATTCTTTTTCAATGGTTGGAAGTTAACGGAGTTCTAAAGCTCCGAAGAATCAGGTAACCCGACGGACCGACCCATAGACCAAATGGATCGGAACCCAAGGACTTCATATAAAGAGTCAACGGTCAACCTTACACCCCATATTAAACGTTAATTCTCCACGTTCCCTCCATGAAACTGAAACAAACACATTAACACAAACACACCACCACCCCTCAACGTGCATCCCACACGGCCACACCGGCACTCTCTCTCTCTCTCTCCTCGCTCTCTCTGTCTGCACACACATTAACATAACGATTTACAACGACCGTTTCAATCTCTCCACATAAATGTAATACTAAAAAAAGAGAATAAAAAATCAAATAATCTCCTTCATTCGCGCTCGCGCCTTCCCATCTCTGATCTCTCCCTTCTCTAGCGCGCCTTCCCATCTCTGATCTCTCTTTTCTCTTCTTCAAGCGATTCACTCTCATGAAAAGTAAAGTCCTTTCTCTTCTCTAAACAAATGGAGAAAATCCCTCCTGAGAATTGCGACAGTTTTTCCAGTCAAGATGAGAAGAACAAAAACAACAATCCCGACCCTGACGTCCCTTCTTCCACTTCTTCGGCACATGAATCCTTATCAGGTGAGACAAAATCCGACGCTCTTGACACCTCTGCAGAGATCACCACCACCGAAGAGAATAATGAGGACAGTGCAGCCACCATAGAGAAACCTGAAACCACCGAAGACTCTTCTTCCACTTCCGACCTCGATTCCAGTCTCCCTAAGATCTCTGAAGACATTGATCGCTTCCTTTCTCAGCTAGAATCAAATCAAACCCCGGAAGAAATACCCGATTCTGTTGAGAAATTTGCGAAGCTTGTGGATGATCAGATCACCATATATATTTTGGACGAAGATCCCATCAAGTGGCGCCAAGATTCAGATGAAGATCCTTCCCTCCTCGAATCAGTTAATAAAATCTCGAAACTGACAACAGCGCTTTCTCAGCTCCCTTCGGATGAGAAATATAACGCTTCCATCAACCGTATCGGCGGCGTTCTGCAACGCGCAATGTCGTACTTTGAAGACGAGTTCCGGTCGATGCTTGAGAACGTAGACTCGGAATCGAACGACCAGAAAGGGAAACAACATCCGGAACCGAACGACCAGAAGGGGAAACAACAATCGTCGAACTCTAGCAATGATTCCTGTGCATTGCCTGAACCAGACTCCGCAAAGGCTACCAATTTCCCCGGTTACTCGCCGGAGACGGTGTCGAATCTGAACAGGATTGCGTTAGCCATGATTGCAGCAGGGTACGAAACAGAGTGCTGCCAGGTTTATAGCATCACGAGGCGAAATTCCTTCGAGGAGGCATTGAAAAGTAACGGATTCGATAAGATAAGCATCGATGATGTGTTGAAGATGCAATGGCAATCGCTAGAAGGAGAGATCAGCACTTGGATTAAGGTTCTCAAACGCTGCGTCACAATTTATTTCTCTGGGGAGCGGAAACTCTGCGATGTAGTGTTTCAGGAAAATCACTCGCTCTCTGGTTCCCTCTTCAGCAACCTCGCTCGCGGCGTCGTAATTCAGCTTCTTAATTTTGCCGAAGCCGTAGCGATGACGAAGCGATCCGCAGAAAAGCTATTCAAATTTCTGGACATATACGAAGCTCTGCGTGACTTGATCCCTGAATTGGACACCTTGTTTCCAAGCGACTGCTCAGAGGATCTTCAGAATGAGATCTCATCCGCTCGATCCGCCCTCGGAGAGGCTGCCGTCGGCATCTTCAGCGATCTGGAAAACTCAATCAAGGGCGACAATAGTAAAACTGCAGTCCCCAATGGTGCCGTGCATCCATTAACACGTTACATAATGAACTACTTAAAATACGCCTGTGAGTACAAGAACACATTGGAGCAGATCTTTCAAGTACACCAGAAGATTGATCAATCCGACGGAGGCGGATCAGATAAAGAGAGCAGCACGCCGAGGAACGCCGACCAGACGGCTAAGCCGTCACCATTCTCTGTACAATTGGTGACGGTGATGGATATGTTAGGCTCGAATCTGGAAGCAAAATCGAGGTTCTACAAGGATCTATCGTTAAACTACATTTTCTTGATGAACAATGGAAGGTACATAATTCAAAAAATCAAGGGGTCGAAGGAGATCCACGAATTGATTGGGGATTCGTGGTGTCGTAAGAGATCATTTAGTCTCAGGAATTACCACAAGAACTACCAGAGAGAGACATGGAATAAAGTATTGGGGTGTCTCAAGGATGAGGGCTTGCAGGTTAACGGGAAAGTGGCGAAGCCTGTACTGAAGGAGAGGTTCAAGAGTTTCAATGCCATGTTTGAAGATATACACAAGACGCAGAGTTCATGGATTGTGAGTGACGAACAGCTTCAGTCCGAGCTTAGGGTTTCAATATCAGCGGTAGTGATTCCAGCTTATCGATCATTCTTAGGGAGGTTCAGCCAATACTTGGATTCGGGCAGGCAAACGGAGAAGTACATAAAGTACGGGCCAGAGGATATCGAGACGTCCATTGATGAACTGTTTGAAGGGAACCCGGCGTCAATGGCGAGAAGAAGAACATGAGACGTGATCAATTCCATCATTATCTAATCTCAATTTGCAGAGCAAGGAGATGGAACGTCATATGTTTCTTCTAGGACGAATTTTGAAGGGAAGGAGGAAAGAAAGACGTACGGCGGTGAGGTTTTGCTTTTGTTAGCTACTCTTTGTTCAATTCATCTCTCGTATGACACATATTTCTTTTGCCCCTCAGATTTTTTTGGTGCCCTTTTGCGGTTGAAATGTATGTTCTGCTTTTAACGCAGAGTTGTAATCTAATGCAACCTTCATTTTGTTTACTCAATGTTTTAACCACGAGTTCAGTGAGAGGTGGTGGAGGAGAGTGACTGTAAGAGGAGAAAGAGGGTGGAAATGTTAATAATGCAAGACGACGGTAGAGATCATCTCTTCATTAGTTGCGCTGGGCTTTATGGGCATGCATCTCATCATTCCAGTCTTTCCAATGGACAAATGGAGCGACTAAACCATAGAAAATGATTCCCATCACTGAGAGGGCATGCCAATAATTCCCAATTCCCGTTCCTGAGAGGACATGCCAATAATCCCCAACCTGCCAACATGGGGATTTTTGTCCAAATATATATATATATATATATATATATATATATATATATATATATGAGGATGAGTCTTTGTGTGACGATACGAGTGTCATATTGTAATCTAGTGGTCACAGGTTTGAAACACGAAAATAGTCTCTCTATGTTGTGGGAGTAAGGCTGCGTATATTTCTCCCCTTCATTTATCATATTTTATTATCTTCCCAACGATGATGATGATGATAGTAGGATGTTCTGAGCTCTCCCGTCAAGGAAGGTTTGATTACTGAGAAAACAAGATATTCCCAATCAATTTTTTGGAAAATAATCTTTTTTTTTTCCCTAAAAGGCATGATTATATTAGCAAAGAGAATGAAAAAAAATAGTTCTAAAACTCTATTTGATAGGGGTCTCCACCTTTAGCATTGCCATCAGCAGAGATCCTAATAACCATAGTGGTAAATAACTACTGATTGAACCGAAATCTTGAACAATCAGACGTGTCCCAAGCTATATCCCTAGCTATAAAGTCTGGGCATGTAGCCTAGTTCTCTGTAGTAAGTTATGTTGTTGCTCTTTTTGCTAGGTTATCAGCTATAAAATTTAACTCTCCAAAATAGTGTGTTATCCTAATATTAATATTAGGATTTTCCAACAAGAACCTATTCCATGTCTGCATATAGTTCCAAGGGAGGTTTCGACTTAACAGGCAATCCACCACTGACTTCGAATCGCATTCTACCCATACTTTCTGCAGTCCCATTCTACCTGCATCTTGTAAACCTCTCAATGCTGCTTGTAGTTCTGCATTGTAATTAGTTGCATTTGGGATGTGTTGATACCTGTTATGGTTGGAAATCGCTCGTCGGTCTGCGATCCGAGCAACCTACAATCACAGAAGTTAAACAAAGGAGTTGGGCGACTAAACCCCGGGTACACTCCGTACCTAAGTCAGATTCCCTATGTAAACAGTCAAGAGACAGCAAGAAGCTATCTCTAGTCTAGAGAAAGAGGGGATCGATGAGTGAGTTTGAGCGTATGAGAGAATGAATAGTGAATAATGAGATTGTGAGTTAGTATTACCTTAGGGATTCGTCATTTACATATAGAGATTGGGAAGAAACATGGAAGTACCGAGACTCAGGGAGGTAAACCGCCAATAGGACTGGCAGGTATCGCTCTGAGGGACGCCTAGGTCATAGGCTCCGAGTAGGAGTGGGAGACTGTTGCCATGGAAGCTAAGTCGGTTAGTAATGAGAGTGACACATGTCACCATGCGGGTGGTCGTGTGGCCATAATGACCGGCAACGTATTTTGCTAGGAGAAGGACTCCTACGACGTAACTTAGTCACTTCAGGACTGTCACACCCCAATTTTGGACTAACCAATGGTGTGATGAACAGTCATGAGAATCAACGGTTCAAATCAGGATCTCGTATTGGCTATGCTAACCATGTTAAACCAAAACACATTCCACAATAATAATCAGAGTAAATAAATAAATAATGAAAGTCTTATTAATAATAAACTGAGAGTCTACAGTGATAATTAAATATTTAGCAAGTTATCTTCAAATAACCAAAACATAATTAATATTGATTACAAGTATCACAATAAGAAAGTTAACCACTAAGCGTAAACATAGTTGAAACACTAGCTTGACGAGCCATATTCATCCTCTACAGCTTGCACATCCATAGCCACTGTATGTCCACACGTTGGCGTATTCATATAATCTTCAACCGTAACACCTGCAACATCAGAAACTAAAAAGAATTATGCGCGCGAGGGTCAGCTCTCCAACTTGAGCTCAATGACTGAACAAAATAATGCAACAAACATATGCATGCATTCAATTCATATATTTGGTCTGGTTTATAAGTTTGCAATGTGCTATAGAAAGGTTTGGTGACCCCCACACCTCTATATACGAGTGTGTGAATCCTCCCAATAGATTAAACACCATTGCCGTCCCACATGCACCCACCATGGAATAGAGATAGAGCTAAAGTGTCTGGATCAAACACCGCCAATACTTCCCCTGATGCCCTACCCATACCAACATGTAAGCCCCTGCTGGCTAGGGCTTGCAAACTGGGCTCACAACTAACCAATCTTAATGTCAAACAGTGTATCCAAGGCTTCACCCCAGCATCCCTCAATACGTCCATAGAGATAGAGCTAAGGCCTCCCGACAGAGTCAGAGACCACACGGTCTGAGACCACCTCCCCTGATGCCCTATGACGTAATAGTTCTGCTAAGGTAATCGCGATACGATGATGTCAGTGGGCAAGACTTGAGTAGAGATAGAGCTAGAGTTTGGTGACGAGGTCAAAGACCACCATGCCACGTCCTCCCCCTGATGCTCCACTCGTATCCAACACACCAACCACACACATACATTCACATGCCTATTCTTAGCATCATCATCATCATCATCATCATGTTATAAATAAATAGAATTAAATATGCATGAACAGTATAACAGAAATATTGGATGACATGTGAGATGCACATTATAAGCATACAAACATAGAATCAATCATGGCATTGGACTCAACAAAAATAAATAGTTTGTTATTAACCAATTAGTTTAGGTCTTGTTTTCTCACATTTGATCGATGTTTGTTCCTCTCCCAGGCTTTGGAAGTCACTTTGAATCTATTAGGAAACTAAACAATTAATGTATGTAAGTTAGGGTTCAAGTTTACCAAGTTACAATAGTCAAAAACCTTGTTTGGTCTTAAAATATGCTTGTTGTTTTCCTACAGTCGATGCTATGGTCGATCCTATGGTCGCAATATATGCCACCGTAGGACATACGGTCGATATCCTATGGTCGCATTACATGCAACCGTACCTACGACCGTATGTTTCCTGAATTCTTCCCGAATGGCTGTGGTCGATTCTTTTCTCATCCTATGGTCAATCATAGCTGAGACCATACGTAGTTAAGTTAATTTTTACTTCTCATATGAGTTTGTCCACATGGATCATCAATGAGATTCATCATAAAATCATTCTATGGCCTTTGACCATAGTTTATCTTTATTAATTATCCTTAACCTATTCTCTCATGGTTTTGCTTAGAAATTTCATAACTAAAATCGTTACATTAGATTCAACACATCAATTTGATGG